>OY829914.1:289993313-291216409 GCA_963691935.1 Nephrotoma guestfalica | reverse complement strand
ACTTCCATTTATTCATCCACCTTCCATCTTGGACGATTCGTGAGAAGTAGCTCTAAGGCATTTCGATATTTGGAGAAGAGATTGTGTAGAGATAAACTACTTCACGCTGGCTGCAAGGGGTTCTTAGACGAGTATATAACACTGGGATATATATGAAGCTAATATCAAATAATGGGATTCCAGCAAATTATTATTTTCCTATTACGAAACTTCGAGATGTCTTTGATGAATTGGTAAAAATAAGCAACGAACTATCTTTGAATGACATTTTGATGGTGGGACCGGTGATAATCTCGTATATGTTTTATGTCGTTTCAGGTCACGCTACCGCGTGACATCGGTGACTTATTGTACTTCGGCAACCCTCTTTCTTGCTACACGGTGTCTAGTACAATATGCAATGAGATTCAATTCTCATAGTAGTGGTATTTGGTAGAATCTTCATGCACAAGTTCTGGCGGCTAGAATTAGATTCGAACTTCAGACGGCTGGAGCTCTGCTTGGCGCTAATGTTAGCCTAGTTAGTATTACAAGTTCGAGCCACTGTAAATTGACTCAACGATCGTGCAGTACTGGTTAAATTCGCCACCATCAAACTTGAGAACCTTTGTAGCCAACACAGTGCCAAATAAACAAGAATTGACGCATCCACAAGCCAGAACCCTGCCCAATCTTTCGGAGTATGATGCCTGTTCAAAGCAAATTATGGTTTTCTGAACAGTGCAAATACAAATAGGCTACGACTATGATGGTACTCTCCAATAGAAACCAGTTATTTCACGAAAATTAAATATGTTAGTAATCATCATTATCAGTTATTGATTGCAACAAAAAACTATTCGGTCCTCTAATCTGCACTTATTCCGAAGAACGTTTAACAATGATTATTCTACTTGTGCAATTTGAATGTTTTCCGGAAATTTGGACTACAACGAAAGGACTTCGTCATTCGCTCCAACTAGTTGAAAAGTTTATCACTTTTCCTAAATGAAAAGGGCCTTATTCGAATAGTAGCAGACTTCAAATCTTCTCACTCCTCAGAACATCCTCTCATACTTTCTCCTTCCCATCTATTTACCGAAATTTTGCTTACGTTTATTCAAATCGTTGGCACTATTGGCTACTGTGCTTGAGAGGTTTTGACCAATTAGTGGTCGAAAATGAACAACTCAGGTAATTCGAGATTGTGTTCAAGGCCGGCAACCCTACTTGGAGTGAGTTGAAGTAGCACTTTCAAGGTGCCGTGAGCCACTAACATCGGTTCCAGTCGGTATTTCAGCTCTCACGCCTGGCCATTTTTTGATTGAACGACCACTCGTTGCTATTCCTGAACCCAACATAACTGGTGAATCAATAGGATGTATCAAACGTTGGCGAATAATTCAACAACTGATTCAGTATTTTTCGATCAGTTGGCCTAAAGATTATCTTCTAGAATTACAGCAAAGACCCAAATGAACGATGCGACAACCAATTATCCAAGTTGGTCAAGTTGTAAAGGTGAAGGATGATTACCTCCCTCCATTGAAGTGGCAAATTTGAAGAATTATTTCTGTAATCCCTAGAGCGGTTTAGTTCGCGAGTTCACTGTTAAAAAAGCACTAGATATTGAACTCGATGAGAGTTCAAAGGGGAGGGGAGAATGAATAAGTACGCTTTGTTATAAATTCAAATTCGCTAAATTCATTAAATTTTACTTTCTTTCACGTATTAAAATAAATTAAGGAAATCATGAAAACGGTTACCTCGAGATTTTTGCAGATTTACATTCGCTATATCACCCAAGTCAAAACAAGTCGTTTTTAAAAAACATCTGTGTGACATCGCAGACTACAAGATTGTGGCCCCTCTACAGATATCGAACTTCATACTTAAGCTTTTTACACAATTTGGAGGATCCTAGTGATTTATGATCAAAATCGGTTCAATCTCTTCAAGAAAGTTTCATTTTTTGGCCGATCTATGCTGGCTTAAAGAATTGTGGCCTCTCTGCTGCCCACCCGGAACGACTGACTGATCTGTTTGGGGTGAAACTTTATACCTAAGTTTTTTTTATAAATTGGAAGAAAGCAGTGAAATTTGGCGAAATGTGGTGGACATCTGCGTGTCAGAAGTGGCAACTTCCGTGGGAGCATTTTCAATTTTTACAATGAAGATTAAATTTTTAACAGCAGTTGACCTTGTTGGTTTTCCAGACAACTGTGTGCTGGAAGTTGTAGCTCCCATAGGAGCTTTTCAATTTTTGCAATGATGTTGAAAAGTTCAGCATTTACAATATCGCATTAAAAGCAAGACAGTTTTACCAAAATTCCGGTAAGTTTGATTTTTCATTTCAAAATCAAGAGTGGTGTATTGAAGATCTATGTACATTAGTGCAGGTAAAAGAGTCAGGTGTTGGCCACAACATATTCACCCCTCCATTTTTCGGCTGACAGTTGGACGACTTTTTGCAGTACATTGTTTTTCCGTCAGGGTCACTTAAAAATCAGCGATAATTTTTTGAAAACCAACAGACTTCACAAAACCTTTGATTTTGTTTAACAGGAGATAATATAGTTTATAAAAGTGACTTTATTGGAAAGGTACACACTTCAACGTCGAATTAGAAAGAAAGATAAACAAATGAACTTCTGACTTTTTTATAACAAATTTGTTGATCAGCGCGGTGCAACTTGATGACAATAAAACACTAAATGTGACCGTGCACAGTCATTTTACATTTTATTAAACATTTTTCACCAAATTTACTACTTAATTTCACTTCCACTTTACAATTACTTTCATGTGGCCACCCGTACAGCTATCTGCCACGTATCGTTGTCTCTCTTCTATTGTATCTTGCAGGCCTACTAGTTTACTTTTTTGTTTTGTGAATTTTATGATTTTTGTTGGATTCCGGAAACAGAAAATCTCCCAATTTATGGAACAAACCTTAATTATGAAGTTTCAATCAGCCAATCCGTCTGCGCTGTAGTGAGAATACAACTTTTAGTCTGCAGAGCACTACACGCACAGTGATTTTCGAAAACTACCTTTTTTATCTTCGGCGATAAGGCGAATGGTAAATCTGCAAAAATCTTGGGGTTAAAATTTTTCATGACTACTATTCTTTATTTTACTATGTAAAAAAAAGTAAAAATGACCAAATGGATTTCGGTTCGTAAACTTTGAAAATTGGTTTCTAGTATGAGTTGTCATTTTGTTTTCTGTATAGTGACCAATTTTAATTGGGAACCGAATGTAGGAGCCGCAGGGGAATACAATGCCGTTGTATTTTTTCGTCTGTGCACCAACTGATTACATTTGTTTTTGCTGCTTGGTTATATCGGTAGGGATTCCTCGAACGGCGCAAAATCGCTTTAAGGCTGCTAGGAAACTGTCGGTGCTCATATCCGTGACTAAATCTAGGGTTGTGGCCTTTGATGCCATACACACGAAGATGACTATGTAGGAGTTGTAGGTTTTACTTCCTCGGGAGCGATGAGTTTTAAGGGTGAATGGACCAGCCAGATCGATGCCAGTTTGTAAGAATGCTCTAGCGATGCGGGTTACTCGGCAAGGTGGCAATTGACCCATAAGCTGTTGCGGAGCCTCAGCCCAATGTCGCTGGCAAATGATGCATTGATGAATTACGCGTTTTATTAGGTTTCTGGCTCGAAGAATTAACAATCTTTGGGCGATGATGCTCATAAGTAGCTCCGGTCTACTATGCAGGTGCCTAATGTGCAGTTCTTTCACCATTTGCTCGACTATTGGATGACTTGCCGGCAATATAACGAGATGCTTGGTATCATATCCTAAATTTGCGTGCTCTAGTCTTTCTCTAACTCGCATTAGCCCGCGGATGTCCAAAAATGGAAAAAAAGAAATTAAATTAGAATTTAATGGAAGTGGCTTTTATTTATTTAAGGATTTAATCTCATTAATATATATCTTTTCCTGGATATTTCGAAATATTACAAACTTCGCCTCCTGTATCTCAGACACTCTCAATGAGTTTAACAAGCGCCGATAAGGTTCCAATTACAAGTTTCTGCAGAATCTTAGCAGGTATGCTATTATCCGTGTCAATTTTTGGTATGTTGCCCTCTTTTCCATTAATTCCTCAGCGACAGATCCACGTATCTGTGTTGCTGCAAGCTGGCAACTGAATGTTTTAGGTTCGGCCGAAGATAATTGAAGTTCTATATTTTCACCAGAAGAGTTAAAGGTGGGGTCAAGCAGGAATTCGAAACCAGTAAACCAAAACTTGTGTTGACAAAATTCTTTCGGCAAAATGCCCCTCGTGGCGCAATCCGCTGGATTCATATTCAAGGGGTACTTCATACTCGAATTAATCCGATACAAAATTAAAATCAACTACATATACGAGTATCGTTGAATGGTACTACCATCAGAATAATAACTATGGGGAGCCCTTAGTCCTCCGATTCCCCAATAAATGTTTACGTCGTATAATGCTCTGGCGTATACTTTAACATAAATTCTAATTATAGTCAAAAGTTAGGTCTCAAAATAAACTGACACGGCACTCAACGGAACCAACTGAGAGCAGTGTTTTATCTATCATGCGTGTTTGATATAGTTTTACTACAGATTTATTTTTGATACTTGATACTGTAAATATTCATATATTTTATAGTACCTTAATAATATTTTTGGAGTTAGAATTTTTGGCCAAATACATAAGGAACCACAACAACTTTCTTAAAGATTTATCATTTTTTTGTAAATTGTAACATTATTGCAAGTTTGTATCTTAATATTTTCTATCACGATAGTTTCATTTTTTCACGACACTTGCATTAGTGTTGCCAGCTTTTAAATCCGTAATTTTTTGGGCTAGAATTGTGTGCCAACTTCATATAGGTTGCTGTAGTAAGGTCACCATTTTGCGTTATATTGCACAATGTATAGTTTGACGGTGCACCATTATGCTGGATGTGGGATATTGCAACATATTGCGTTACGTTTCATCAAGTCGCGTTCTGTTTCATCATGTCTTTCATAGTGTTGCGCCGTGTTGCAGGTTCATTTTAACATATGTTGCTCTCGAAAGATTTTGATAGTTTTCGACGATTTCGGTGATGGAGGGCCATGTTGGCTAGCTCTATAAAATGAGTATTTCGAATGAACTACATGAATTAAAGGCACATGCACAACCAACTTTGGCCGACCGAAGGCTTGGTGCATCAGGGACTAAATAATACGAGCAATAATTTTAATTTACGGATGTGTTTTCTTGAAATTTGTGGAAAAGTAGTTTTCGGATGTCATCAAAATAGCTGAAAGGAGGGTTTCAAGTACTATAGGATTTGATTTCGAGTAAATTCATTCCAGCAGTGAGATCAGCATTTTCATTTTTGTTAAAGCTGAAATTGCTGGAAGGTAATTTTCTCGTACAATGGCAGTAGATCCTGATATCGAAAACCTTCGTTTGTTGGTTCTACGGAGGGACTCGGATTCTTTTGTTAATTTTTTATGATCACAACTGAAAGAGGGGTTTCGCATACCAGAAATCAGTTGAGGTAGGTCCTGATTCCCCCTTAACCCAGGTCCTTTTTTTCTATTATTATATTTTCTTCAGTTTAAACAACTTTTTTGAAAATTGGTGAAATTAAATTTTTGGGTACCAAAATTCTATTGCAATGGGTTCAGTTAAAAAAATTAATTTGTACAACTTTCATAAAAATTGGTGAGGGGAGTTTTTAGTACCAGTAATCGATCGCGATGAGTTCTTATTTCTAAAAAAATCGGTTAGAAGGTGCTCCGGTAATGCTCAAGTGCCAGAAAGTAATTGCAATGCATTCTGATTTCAAAGTAAGCTATTTATGAATTTCAGTTAAGCATAAATCCGTTTTGAATTAAACAGGTTTATTTAATGTGTGGGCACGGGTTTCGAGTGCCCACAAAGCGATTGCAAGGAGTCCTGTTGTTTATAAAATTAATTGAAACTTGATCTGGAGAGGTCACCATTTTGCGTTACACTGCACAATGTTTTGCGAAATGTTGTATCATGTAATTTTTTGTGGTAATTCGATTTCAAGCGTTATGTAGAATTAGGTTTCATAATGTTGCGCCGTGTTGCAGATTCCTTTAAACGTATTTTCCACTCGAACGATTTTGATAAGTTGTGACGATTTGGGTGAAGGAAGGATTTCTAGTGCCACAGGATTCACATTCTTATTTTAAAAATGACTTTAACTGTCGTTTATCGTTTAGCTGCTCAATGGTCTGGTGATTATGTTGCGTCATATTCCAGTATAGAAATAAGTTATTTCTCGAGCGGTTGCGATTCTATTATACGAGAATCTAATATTAATTTTGGACATGCTTCTGTACAATTTTTCCCGCATCTCCCTACATACCAAGAGACAAATATTACTCACGGCAGAATCGCCATTATCAGCCATTTCCAGAAAAGGTGATTCGGGTTTGGTTAAACAATGAACTAGTATTATTTTTACTCTACTAAACGTATACCGTATAAAAGTTTTCGATAAAAATCGATATGCGTCAGTTACGACAATAACAAGGAACCCATTTTTGTGTGGTTTTGCTTTGTAAAAATGTTTGGTTACTTCACCCAACATTCTATATAAGATGTTACTCGTATTTTCCTAACTTCCATTGATTTTAATTAAAAGAGTAAAAATGAAAATTATATCATACATTTTTTGACATTTAATACTTTTCCAAAGAAATTAAAAAAAAAATAAAAAACGAAGAATTGAGCATCGAAACTAAGAGATTAGAACTTTTTGTATTGAGGAGGAAAAAGGATCATTTATCATTTTGTCATAAAAGTTTCTTTTACCAAATACAAGAACAAAACAAAAACGGATTTCATCTTTTTAGATTTTATCATTTTTTTTTCAGGCCATGGAAATTTAACACCACAAACATCGGGGGGAAAAATTGTTACCATGATATACGCGCTAATTGGTGTCCCATTGATGTTAATGTGCCTGTCTAGCTTAGGTGCTATCTTGGGCAAAGCATTGCAAACAGGTTATAGTAAAATGTGCATACGTCATTCAAATCGTACAAATCATCGAAAAAAACGTAAGAAACTGAATGACTCATCAGAAAAAACGGATACGGAGAGTGACACGGATCACGATACCTGTCATGGAAATTGTAATGACGCTGCAGAACAAAAATATACATTATGCAAACCTGTGTATGGTAAAAATTGTATGAGTAATAATTATATGCCGGAACAAAATGTAACGCAAGTTGGTACGACATTATCGAGAATGATGAAATCGAATGAAGTTACGACAATGTGTAATGTACACGCTGCTGCAGGAAGGAGCCAACCGTTAATAAAATTCTCTCCAAAACACTATCTATACGAAAATTCAGATCAAATGTCCAGTTTGCATATGGATACAAGTGGACATTTAATATCGGCACCGAGCTCACCGCAACGATATCAAAACATACAGTTCCAGTTAAATAACGCAAATTATTGTAGCAATTCGCTGATGTACCATACTGCAACAGTACATGGTGAGTTAATATAAATGCGGACATCGTGTAATAGTTGTAATTTGTTAAATTTCGTTATTTTATAGGGATTGGATCACGTAGTAAATTTATCCCGAAACCAATACCACAAGAAATCACCCAACTAATGGCCGAAAGTGATTTAGGAAAACTATCGGCGTTCGGTGCGAGCGAAAATAAATTTACCACCCAAACTCATTTAATTGATGAAGTCCACGATATCGATGATGACGATGAGGATTGTCAAAATAAGTAAGTTAAATATCTTGTTTAATTTATACCACCCTAACAATGTACACGCGCCCACCTATATACGTGCGTTTATAGTGTTTGAAATTAAAACTGATTATATGTTACATGTCATGTATAAAATGAAACTAATATCAAAACCGCACGTGACAACCAAACACAGATACAAAAATAATTTTCGACGTAACATAATATTTTCTGTTCTTTACGAAGTGATTTCCCGCAACACCGCAATGTTCTATACTATGTCATTTCAATTTTATAAAATTACAGTTTACATGACACACCATCACGAATACCATTGATAACAACATCTACGTCATCATCTGCAACAAAGCAATCATTAAATCATTCTCATTACCAACATGAGCCACACAGTAGTGATTATAAAGAACGGGACCATAATAGCAACCGGGACGAGACTGTCGACCCAACATTAGGAAGTAGTCACTCATCAATGCAACCTGCATCCTCAACATATAATCAAGTGCCAATAACAATAATCTTAGTAATTTTAATAATTTATATAGGGCTGGGGACCGTAATATTTTCAGTATGGGAAAACTGGAGTATTATCGATGGGGCTTATTTTTGTTTTATAACGCTTACAACAATTGGATTTGGTGGTGATTTGATACCGAAGAAAACATTTCGTGGTACATCCCAGATCCAGTTTTATGCATGCTGTGCTTATTTAGTAATAGGATTAATATTAGTTGCAATGTCGTTAAGCTTATTAGAAACACAATTAGTATTTAAGTGTAGGCGAATTGCTGTACGCCTGAAATTATCGAAGGACTGATTTTTATCAATATTGTACAAAAAATAAATTATTCGCGAGTTTTGTTTTTTACTTAAAATTATTATTTTGTATGTTACCGTCTATGAATAAATAATTTTGCAATAAAAGTATTTTTTAAATAAAACGTTGATAATTATTCGACAAATTGAAATAGAGATTGCTGACTTGACGGTAAGTAATTTGTTAAATAACATTTTTAAACCATATCCCATGAATTGTGGAGTGTTTGGCACATAGCCATTACATAGCGCAATAGATGGATGCTGACCATCCAAGGATGCTTCATTTTGTTCCACACATTAGAAGGTGGCGATGTGCCACTGTTTATACAATCTCCTGGTTCGCTCCACAGAATTTACATTTACAACTAACGTTCCATAGTAGGGTACTCTGGACTATGTAAGTGGCTATATGTGAAAATCTCCAGGGCGATTCAAAGAATTTCAATTTTCGGACTTTTTCGTTATAATTTCGATAACGAGCTAAAATGGACCACTCTGACGATCCGCATAGATATGTGAAAATTTTTCGCGAATATTGCCTGCTTTTGCTTCACATAATTATGATAAAATGAACGGGCCCAGATGAAGCACCCTTGACGATCCGCATAAACATGTGGCATATTGGTGTTTAATAAACCGGAAAAGCAGTTGAGATATCTGCTCAAATTTTAAAAATATGAAAATGCAACCTTGCAACCTCAGGAAAATGACCTTTGTGAAGATAGCCCAAATTTCTATCCCTGAAAATAGAAAAGGTTGCTTATGGCATTACGGTACAAGTTTATGTATACTATTGCGACATTTAATTAAAAATTGTAACAAAAGATCTAAATTAAGAAATAAGTATTTCCGAATAATAGCTAAAAAATAAATAAAAATGTTATGACTCTAATAAAACGAACAAAACGTTGTAATATAACGTGTAAATAAACAAAAAAAATTCTACTATCCAAAAACTATACTGACAATCTTCAAATCAAGATACAAATTTTACTAGCATCTATATTTAGCATAAGTAACAGCCCCGAAAATACCATGTCACTTAAAAAAATTATTTTAAGGAGTTAAGAAGTATAGTTCCTCGAAAGCACAAACAACTCGTTGGCCGGACTATCGGCTTATATCTGACGATATAGGAAGATTTAACGTAGAGTTGCGACATAGTCCTTCAAACTCGGCCAATATTCGTTAGCCGCACTAGCGGCTGACATCTGACAATGGAGGAACATTTAAAGGAAGTTTTCTATGAGGTAGAGTTGAGATACAGTCCTACAAACTCAGCAAATATTATAAATTTACTGCAATTACATTAAATCTTCCTCCATCGCCAGTCACAAGTCGATAGTCCGGCCAACGAATATTTGCTGAGTCTTAAGGACTATATCTCAACTCTACCGCACAGAAAAATTCGAAAAAAATCACTGAAATTACATTAAATCTTCCTTACTCACCAGACATCAGCAGATAGCCCGCCCAACGAATACTTGCTAAGTTTGTAGGACTATACCTCAACTCTACCTCACAGAAAAGTTCTAAAAAATCCACTGCAATTACATAAAATCTTCCTCCATCGTCAGACATATTTCGATTGGTCGTCCATAAAATATATCGCGTAAACTTTCTAAAAAAATACTCGTGAGTTGGCAAATAATTGATATTTTTTATTTGTCCCAGCCCCAAAAATGTTTCTATCTTCATACGAGGGCGGATTGAAAATGAAACTACCTAGCGCTAGATGGCAGCACAAACACAAAAAAATTTTGTTTTTTAGAAATTGCGATCTGTCAAACGTCAGCTGTTAAAATTTCTCCCACATTCATCGATTAGTTTATTTGTTGTAGTCGTTTGAAGTAAGCAACTTTTGTGTTTCTTGAAAAATGGAAAAAAACGAATTTCGTGCAGCGATTAAACACTATTATTTGAAAGGGAAAACGGCGAAAGCGACAAAAGAAAAGCTCGATAAACAATACGGTGAGTCTGCTCCGTCAGATTACATAGTAAAATATTGGATTGCTGAATTTAAACGCGGCCGAAGAAGCACTGCAACAATACCATCAACAGGAAGGCCAAAAGAGGTGGTTACTGAAGAAAATATCAAGAAAATCCTCGATATCGTTATGAATGATCGCCGAGTCAAGTTGCGTGAGATTGTTGAAATGGTAAACATACGAGTATCATATGAACGTGTGTTCAACATTTTGCATGAACATTTGCATATGAAAAAGCTATCGGCAAGATGGGTGCCGCGTTTGCTCAGTGTCGAACAAAAACGAGTTCGACAGACCACTTGACAGCGGTGTTTGGGCATGATAAAGCGTAATCCTGTTGATTTTTGGCGTCGATTAATTACTGTTGATGTAACGTGGGTCCACCACTTTCAGGTGTGTAGAAAATCAATCGAAACAATGGGTGGAAGCTGGTGGGAGTGCTCCGAAGAAGGCAAAGGCAGTGAAATCGGCTGGCAAGGCTATGGCCACTATATTTTGGGATGCACACGGAATATTGCTCATCGATTATCTTAAAAAAGGATCCACAATCACAGGAAAGTATTATCGTGCATTATTGGATCAATTGGTTGATGTAATCAAGGAAAAACGACCACATTTAAAGAAGAAAAAAGTGCTCTTTCTTCAAGACAACGCACCGGTTCACACAGCATTAGATACGATGCTAAAATTACGTGAAATACACTTCGAATTGGTTGATCATCCACCTTATAGTCCAGATTTAGCTCCTAGTGACTTTTCCTGTTTCCAAACTAGAAAAAATGGCTCGCAGGACAAAGATTCATCTCAGACGAAGAAGTGATTATCGAAACTAACGCGTATTTTGAGGGGTTCCCGAAATCGTATTATTCAGATGGCATAAAAAAGTTGGAATATCGTCTTACTAAGTGTGTCGAACTTAATGGAGACTATGTTGAGAAATAAATGGTTTTTGGCAAAAAAAAATTTTGTTTTCCTACTTAGGTAGCTTCATTTTCAATCCGCCCTCGTATTATCATGAAAATGCATAATTTTTACTCTCAGCCCTGAAAATGTTTTGCTACCTTATTTTTCTGGGATGAAAATTGACCTGTTTCCACATACATAACATTGGGCTTACTCCACAAACATGTTTTTATAAGTATTATTAATACTCCAAGCCTCGAAAATTTCAACTGTCATGACAGCTTTTAACTATCATGATAGCAAGTATTTTCGGGGCTGAGAGTAAAAATGTAATGCTAGCAATAATTAGTGTTGCCATCGCATTTTTCGGGGGTGGATTTTTGGCTATCTCCACATACATAGGAAAATGTACATTTGTTTTCCGTATTGCTTATGCCATTTTGATTTCCTCTATATTTTCGAATATAAGAAAAACAATTTAGTTTTAATCATTATGTCTAATCATAATTAGTCATCACAAATTAGTTAAGAGGTAAATTTTGCAGATCGAAATGCACGATATAAATGACGTCAATCTAATACCCAATAAAAATGTTAATACACAGTGAAAATTTAGTTTAAAATGCATAATATCCAAGTAGCTCCGCACAACATTGGCGCTGCCGGCAGAATCCTGCCGGTGAAAACTTATACTTTTCACAAGATAACAGTATCTTACAGACGATCAGTCTCTTAGGTTACTGAATAAAACATAATTTTCACACGAACACAATATCATCAAAGAAGAATCTAACCACACACTAGAAACACTAAGGTGTGTACATTGCCGGGCGAGCCTTTCCGATTTTCAACGTCCAAAATAAAATCCACCGCTAGGTCAACTCAGAGAGCAAATCGTGGGCTAAATATCACAAAAAATCCAGAAAATCAAGTTACATCGTCTTGTTGAAAATAAACATCACCGAAGTCGATTCCATCAAGCTGGGACAAACATAGAATACGTTATCATTGCATGGTATCGCGTAGAATTGATGATAACCGCGTATCCGTCCTAATTTTCTGAAAAAATAAGGTCCGACGATGCCCTTTGACCACAAAACACACCAAACAATCACTTTTTGAGGATGAAACGGTTGCTCTTGGTATTCACAAGAATTGTCGTTGGCCCATATGCGACAGTTTTGCTTGTTTACTTTCCCGTGAAGAAAATTGGTTAATAATTGTAAAGCGCTCTATGAGCCTATCGGTGAATATACGACGTTTATGGTGGTCAATTATCTCGATCTCTTGTGTTAGTCGGATCTTGTATGCGTGTAAATTTAAAGCCTTGCGCATAATTCGCAACAAACTGTTCCTTGAAATGCCCAATTCAAGTGATCAACGCGTTGTTGATTGTTTCGGATTATCTCACACTTTGCCTCACAACAGCGAGATTATCTGGTGTGCGAACATTTTTTGATCTGCCAGTCTTTAGTGCATCCACCACAGAATCCGTAGCCTAGAATTTATGCACCAAACGACCGATGGTTGTTTCATTTGGGTGGTTATGGCGACCAAAATATTCACGAATTGCACGAAACGTGTTTTTTATTTTAACACTGCGCCTCATTTGTATAACCCTTTACAAGTAGAAGACACATACACTATACTCGTACTCGTACATGGATTGGTTGTGTAACTTAGTTTTTTGGATTTTCTAAGAGATGGCGTAACTTTAGTACAAAACATTATTTTACAATGACATCTACGGCGTGTTAAAGTGTTGAGATTCCACATTAAAATTTAGTGTGTCATTATTCGTGAAAGCGTAAACAACGCAAAACTGGTTTAACTGATTCTGGTCAACCAAAAAAAATTCGAAAGTGAAGAATTGGAAGCATTATTGAAGGAAAACTCAGCTGAAACTGAAAAAGAACTTGCAGAACAGTTAAATGTCACTCAAGCAGACATAAACAAACGTTTATATGCCATGAAAATGATTCAAAAAGATGGAAAACTAGGGTACCCACATGAACTTGCTGAAGCCAACATTAAAAATCGTTTAATGGTTTGAAATTCTTTGTTTACAAGACACCGAATATGGCATTTTTGTCTCAAATTGAGGCTGGCGATGAAAAATGGATTTACTACAATGACCCTAAACGCAAAATATCATGGGGTCATCCAGGCGAACCATCTACATCAACAGCAAAACGAAACATTCATCAAAGTAAGGTTATATTGTGCATTTGGTGGGACCAGAAAGGAGTGGTGTACTATGAGCTTCTAAAACGGAACGAAACTATTACTGGTGAACGTTACCAACAACAGTTGAAAGATTTGAACCATGCATTGAACGAAAACCGTCCGATTCCAGCCTACAAACAACGTAAAGTGATTTTGCTGCACGACAATGCTCGGCCACATGTCGCAAAACAACAACAGTAAAAAATACACTGGAAGTACTTAAATGGTAATTTCTACCGCATGGACTCTATTCACCAATAAATATCAATTTTATACTCCCAATAAAATCAAAAAAAAAATTCAAACGTTCAAGATTGAACAACATCTTACTACGGGAGAAAAGTAACAGCTGAACAAACAAAACAAACGAGACCAGCTCTCAACCCTTGTATACAAATATAAGTAAACAAGGCTACCAGTACGACACTTGGAACACAAAAAAAAACAAGATACAACGAGAAAGAAGTATGGACACCACGTGGTATAATCAACGTAGAAGCTCAAATATACACCATTCAGAAAAGAACAGAGTCATCAACAATGACCGCTACAATCCCGTTGCACAACACAGATTAATCAACAATCGATCAACAATCTGAAACCGAAGAAACTGAGAATATGTTTTTCCTCCGTTTTGCGACCTCGAATGTGGTTTCGTGCAGACTAAAAGCCCAAACGGAATGTCTGTTCGGGATGAAACTTCTAACTTAAGTTTTTTCCATAAATTGGGAGATCCATGCGAAATGTGATGGGCATCTGTGTATCGGAAGTGGCAGCTTTTTAAATTTTTGCAGTGTAAATTAAATTTTTAACAAGGGTTGAGCTTGTTGGCGTTCTGAAATTTAAGCAGGAGTAATGATTTTTTATTAAACAACACAGTTTTTATCAAAAATCCGGAAGGTTGAATTTCTGGATTTAGAAATTAAGTGTGGTGAATTCGAGATCTATGTATATTACGAGAAAAAAATGTTCGGGCGTTGGTTACAACATATTCACCCTTTTAGAAAGTAAAAATGTTTCTTATCAACAACCGGCCTACCCGCTTAAATTTTGGAAAATTGAGTTAAAGCGATATTGTTGCAAATTTAATTTAGAATTCGATTTTCTGGTAAATGCAATACTTTTCAAAATATTTACAATGCACAAAGAAGCTCTATGGAAGCTGCGACTTCCGGTGGAAAAACGAAAAAGCTCCGATGGAAGCTGTCACTTCCGGTGTACCGATTTTGGTCAAAATTCTCTGGGATCTTCCAATTTGGAAAAAAGACTAAAGTATAAAGTTTCATACCGAAGGATTAGTCCATCTAGGCTGTCCAGAGGCCGAATTTTTGTTGAATACCCGACACCCGTTCTTGTCGTTGTCAATAGTCGTCATTTCCGTTTAAATTTTGGAAAACTGGTATGGAAAGGTATTGTTGCAAATTTTATTTAAAATCTTTTGATTTACAATCATTTTCTCTCTGTCACTTGCTGTTGACCTATTTCGGCCAAAATTCACTGGAATTCCGATTTAATGAAAAAAGCTAGAATACGAAGTTTCATACCTGGTGAGTAGCGTAAGCTTACAAATTATTTAAAGCAAAATGAAATTGAGAATACGGTTCCTCATAGTCCGGTATAAAACGAAACAGCAGAAAAAGTCCAGACATTAACTGAGATTGATTTCTGTATGTTTTTAGAAACAGTTTGTCGTAAATATTTTGGGGTGAAGATATCAACACAGCAAATTTTATTCAAAATAGTTATCTAACAACAACAATGAACAGAATACCATTTGGAACCTGGTATAATAGAAAACTAAATATTAGTGAGAAAGTTTGGATCGGAATGTTTGGTTCGCACAAATCGGAAAATAGACGAAAACTGGATCCAAAGCATTGATGAATAGTGAAAAGGGTATGGATGTTTTAACCCAAATACACAGGTGATTCCATAATAACAGCGAAACTTTTATACCCAAATGATAATAAGACTGCACATAAAGAATATACTAAAGAAGAAGTAAACTAAGATGAATAATTGGCAGTAATATCCGGAATTGTTATATTGAATCAGAAGACATTAAAGTGAGAAGAACCAGTCGATATAAAAAAGTCTACCATATGGTAACATTAACTATCGAACACTTTATTTAGGATTCCAGTGTATTCCTGGAGTGACGTGAAGAACATAATGGTGTCGTCCATGTAACACAGATAGGTTTCCCTTGTAATTCCCCTAGTACATTGTACATTACACTCTGGAATATAAAGGGTGCATTCTTCGGTCCGATTGGCATGCGAACGTATCCATAGTGGCCAAAATCGACTATAAAGGCTAATGCTAAGTCCAACGTATTGAAATGCATACACTTATCGAGTTTGTCCAACATATCGGTTATATTGGGTAGGGGTATCGGTAGCTTGCGGTATAGCATACGATTTCTTCGGAACTATAAAAAACGGTGAGCTCCAGGGAAAACAGCTCGGTGTAATAAATCCCTGCATTAGGATATCCATTCTGTTTTTCTACTTCAGGATCATGCACGTGTGGTTAGTGAACGTGAGCTGTTATGCGTTCTTTTGAAATATATTTTCTTACTTTGAAATATATTGTCCTAATGAGATTTATGAATGATTCGTTGGTGAGTGGATATTCGTAGATTTTTTCATAATTAGGTCCCGCATGATAATTTTCGAATCTTTCATCTTCGATCGGATGTTCGGTGTAATGGTTGATATTTTGGTAGATACCTCCAGGTACTATTATATTTCCGTGGAGGATTATTGGTTTGAAGTATGAGCTACAAAATCACTGATCTTTGCACATCGCTTTTGAAAAGGGGTTTTACAGGCACCTTTACAAACTACACTTCTTTCTTTAAGATGCTCAATTTTTCTTTGCATACGAGCTACACTTAACTTAAGTATTAGTTGCCGTCATAATTGTTTTATGCCATGTTGGGAATTGGACAAAAATATAGAGAATAATTGGTCGGAACCTGCAAATAATAAAAAATCTATCAGCGAATATACTTTCATTGTGGATGGTACGTTGGTGAGTTGGTCGTGCCGAGAACAGACTTGCATGTCATTCATTATTATCAACAGAGGCTATAAGGAGACTATATTGAACGACTTTAATGAGAAATTGATTGCCAATGCACGCTCAGACAGTGTTGAGTCCAACATATATATGCTAACTCAGCAATTACAGTTTACAATTTTTTTGTTGAACTATATGTAAAATTAGTCAAATACCAACATCGAAACTTAATTAGGTCAAATTGCAATTATAATTTGAAATATTTTGTACATTTGCTATAATTGTTATATTATGAGCAAGATAAGCATTACAAATTTTTATATAAAGAGCTAAAGTTCTGAAAACATATCAGAATTATATACCGACAACTTAGTTTTATTTTCACGGTCACATTTGTTTAAAAATAGTGGTCAAGCCCCAACCGCGGCATGTTCACTAATGACACACTAGATAAAACTAACTAACTATGACCCCTAAAATAACTAGAAAAATATTTGGTCGATCAAATAAAATAATTCAATTGAATTCTTCAACAACAACAATTGGAAGAATTGTGTGGTCCGTCAATTAGAGTTATTAAAGGAGATTCATCAACAACAACATTCATCAAATCACTTGTAAAGAGATTTTACATTGGGATTTCGAGCTATCACAGCAACCGGCAGCCAATAAAATTTACAAATATAAGTTAAAGGCCAAACAATATATTGCTATAGGCCAAGTAATATTGAAACTTCAATCCCACAACAACAGGTATCGAAACTCCAACCACAACTCGAAGCAACACACCAATACTATAAAAATAGGCTAACAGTATGGGAAAGTTTTACGAAATATGTTAACGATATGCGTGAACGACTAAATTCATCATCCTTGGCATCAACACCAACTACAGATGCATCCTACAAATTCAATTTCGCCAAACCTGAAGAGTTAAATAACAACGACCAATAAAATGAGGCTCCATCATTCATCAAGAATCATCAAGATCCAAATGCGAGATTGATATAGAGCAATCCGCACAGCTGGCAAGCAATAACAAATCTCGACAAACGTTACGGCTTAAATTAAAAAATATGGAGAGGATGATGATGCAGATCATGGAGCTACATGAAATAATCTGCATGGAAGCTTCTAAGGGACAGGAAGTTAACTTAAAATACTTCGTAGAACAACACTATGAAAACTTAAACAACGAATACGACAGAATCGTATTATCACAAACGATATTGTTGGAAGAAGAAGAATAATGCAACGTGTAGCCTTTTCAAATTCGCTTAACACGAGTGGAACTCCCATATTTTCATAGCGTTCACACGAAGCCAAGTTCAACGGCCAGATGGAAAATTAGTAATCCATTTGGAACCTATCGGAGACAACTACGATGCAGCCTGGCAAATCCTGGAGAATCGCTTCAGTAATAAAAGATTACTTGTTTCTAATCTACTACACTTTATTAAGACAACCAGCTAGCAACATGAAATCCGTCGCATCGATCAAAAGCTTACACGATACAACAACCGAATGTATGTATAAAGGCACGACGTCTGTATGAAAGTTCTCTAGAAAACCCAAAAGAATTCCAAGAGGCAAGCCAATTTTTGAAATTTCTGAAAAGGCGTTTTCAATCCTTGGAATCTATCGGTGTTATCAAGGCAATAGCTACACAACAACCCAACTATCAAGCACAACCACCAAAATATGCTTGGGTGACATTCAAATGGTTATGCTGCACAATATGTAGAAATTGTCTAAGCAAAAGCCATACGACAAGAAATTGCAGCATTAAACCCAATTGTTTTACCTGCCAGGGCAACCATCATACTTTGCTGCACGTAAAAGAACCAGAACAGTAGAACAGTTATACAAAGTGAACATGTCGCGGTTCGACAAGGATTGTGACCCAGTGCTCTTAGCAACAGCTGTAGCAAAAGTATAAAATATATTGGGTGGTTTCAGCAAGTTGCGAGTACTAGTAGATCCCGAAACACAGGCCACCTTTGTCACGGAAGGTGCAGCACAACAACTCGGCTTACCGAGTAAGGACAAAGGTTGTAGCCGAAGTTTCCGGAATTTCAGCAACAAAGGGATGATTGCACCAACAGGTAATGATACACATCAGTCCCAGATTTCCTTACACATCAGTCCCAGATTTTGGGTCTAGACAGTAAACTACAAAAGGAAGTAATCCGAGCCGATCCTACCTTCGACACTCCCGGACTATTGATAGGCGCTGACATCTACTGATAAATACTGTTGAAAGGAATAAAGAAAGATCCGCCTTATAAGCGTATAGCCTAACAATTAGAATTAGGATGGAAAATATCAGGTCACCTAACCCAGAACAGCAATGTATTTATATTTCGTTTGAAAAGCTACGTCACATTAGCAGATATAGATAAGCAATGAAAACGCTTTTGGGACCCGAAGAACTACACCAGGAAAGAAACCTAATTGCTGAAGAGAAAGAATGTGAAAACCACTATGAGCAGAAAACAAGAGGTCAAAGCTTAACAACGACAAACTGAGGGAAGTGGTAATGGGAGACTTTAAAAAACGATTCAAGAAAGACGAAGACTTGAAGAGTCAACAACTTTACAAAACAACCTAACCACAATATTGATGAGATAGAAGAAGCATCGTTATATGTATTCGCATCGGACATTGAAAAATTGTTCAGGCAAATCAATGTTGACGATCAGATCTAAATAAACCAATGAGAAGTTATAGATTAGAACTATCACATATGGTCCGGAATCTGCAACGTATTTGGTTACGAAAACATTTCAATAATTAGCCATAGGTGAAGCTTCAAGATATCCAATTGGATAAGAAGATTGAAGATTGTGCACATATTTCTATGTATATGACCTCTTTCTTATCTGGAGCCAATACAGTAACAGAAGCAATAATCACGCAAAAGGAATTATTGAACTTCCTTTCCAATGGAAAAAAAAATTTTAAAAGAACTTCCAGAAAACTTAAAGGTAGCGGGCCTACACAAGGTAGAATTTAATGACACTGTCAAAACACTTGGCTACTCTGGAACTCCGCAATAGATCAAATTAAAGTTCCCATGCCAGCCAGATGGAAACACAACAGTATCTAAAAGAACAATTTAATCAGCACCTCTTCGATCCGCTAGGATGGGTAGCACCAGGAGTGATCCAGGCGAAAATCCTGGGACACAATTGCAAAATTGTGGGACTGCACTCGGCCATTTCGTAACCGATATTGATGGGATTTTATATTTTGAATGGAAATGGGATTCTAGAATAATTGTTGGAAGAAGTTCTGGAATATGGCTACTTGGGACGTAACTCGTTAATTTTTTAACCAATTACGATGGGATAGAATATATTGGATGGAAATGGGATTAAAAAACAAATTTTGGAAGAAGTTCTCAATAGTTTCTAAACCAATTATGTTGAGATTGGATAAGTGGGATAGAAATGGGATTCTAGAATGATTTTTGGAAGAAGTTCTGGAATATGGCCACCTTACCACTGATCCCCGACGAAATTAAGAAATGGCTGAATTGGTATTATCAAAATATTCGCAATTAACATGATTATGAAGTGCTTCAATAATCTAACGGTTGTTTAAAAACAGAATGTACAGAGTTCGTACTGATGGCGCCGTGATATACCTCGTGAGCGCCTCTGTGAACGTGAACGTAAACGTTTGAATCATCCAGTAATATTTTGTCGCCGTATTGTTGAGTGTGTGAGTTTATCTTCACTTTTGTCTTGGATATACACAAACGAAATGTCAAAGTGACGCCCAAGAAACCTGAGTACGAAAATATGATGGTTAATTACGAATTGATGATGATGGTGATGAGTAACCCAACTCCAAATTCGGGCTTGTTCGTTATTGCTTCCACAAATTGCGTTCCGTGTGTTTAATCGACGAAACTATTGCTAATTTTTCCTGTAGTGCCAAAATATCAAGTTTTTATTGAAACACTTGTTCAAAATGTAGGTGGAAGCTTTCCGTTTCGATTGTTTCATTTTAGAATATCCATGTCTAACTCATATTTTACTCAACTGATATTCTGTTCAAATAAAACATAACTTTTTATTCGTTACGAAGTTTTCATACTTTATTAAAAATGAGAATGTTTGATAGCAATCTATTCAAATTATCAAATTATTCTCGTCAATCTATTTAAATTATATTTGAAGGCAATATGAGGGCAAAAATTCCTTGATTAATACACTCGCTAGATAATTCTAAAAGAATAAGATGGTCTATTGAAAACGATTCAAGCAAAATTCTGCTTCTCGTTGTTGACATTACATGTCAGGGCAAGTTATTGATACCGCAAAACCAATACCTCCTCAGCTTCTGCTCTCCAGGTTAGGGGCGAAGTAAGCCGATGCCTATCTTGGGATAATGATGTATCCAAGTTTCTGGTAAGACTGGATGCTTTAACTTATACTACCAGTCTGTTTCAGACGTAACAACTTCTTCCAAAAATCATTTTAGAATCCCATTTCCATTCAACATACAAAATATTATCAATATCGGTTCAGAAATTACCGAGTTCCGTTCCAGGTAGCCATATTCCAAAAGTTCTTCGAAAAATCATTTGAGAATCACATTTCCAACATGGATCCATCATCCATCCAACCCAATCTCATCGGTTAAGGAATGGCCAAGTTCCTTCCTAGGTGACCTTATTCCAGAATATCTTCTAAAAATCATCTAAGATTCCCATTTTCATTCAACTGTAACAAAGTTGGACAATTTCCATTGAGTAATCCCGTCATAATTGGTCAAGAAATTAACGAGCTCCGTCCCAGGTGGCCATATTCCAGAACTTCTTCCAAAATTAATTTAATAATCCCATGTGGATGGACATACCGATCACGATAAATCGTTCACGATAAACTGACAGTAAATCGAAAATCCTACTGCAAAACTTATGAGCTACTGTGGTAGGAAGGGACGACAAACTTCATTTGAATTTTGAAAACAGATGAATTGCAAGAGTTAGAGAAGATTGGATGAACGACAACAACGGCTCAAAAATTGAACTACATGGTTTCTGTGATGCCTCTAATCAAGCATATGCCATAGGTTGCACCATTAAACCAAACCATATCACCGCCAAGATTAGAACTGAATGCCGCTTTGCTTCTTTCAGAACTAGTAAAAAATGGGGTACAGGCATTGGATATCAACAACAACTTATCAACATTTTTCTGGAGTGATTCGACAACAGTTCTAGGTTGGATAAAAGGAAAGCTACAACAACACCAAACTTATGTGGCCAACAGAATGACAGAGATACAATGAAGCACCAAACCTAGCCAATGGCATGACGTGGTTTCAAACGAGAATCTAGCGGACTGTTCATCACGAGGGTTAAACAACGTGCGATTATTAAACCACATGATTTGGTGGAAAAAAACACAGTGGCTGAAATGTTCGACCTACCCAGCATGGAATGCATGTCAATAAGCACATTTACAACAACAGTGGATTGGAAACCAGTGATTGAATTCAATTGATTGTCGCTTAGTATTGCATACTACAAAGCCCACAGTTTATAATGAGCAAGATAGGCATTACAAATTTGTATATAAAGAGCTAAAATTCTCAAAATAAATCAGTTTTGTTTTCAGATTTATTAAGAAATAATGTTCAAGCCCCCATCCGTGGCAAGCCCACTATTCCGTAAATAAACAGACGGGATGCTTGCAAACCTATGATGACTAAGCCGCCGACATCACCCCGACGAAACTTATGCAGAAGATTCGCTTGTGCATCCTGTGCTCCTCCATTACAGCAGCTGAAGTTATCGATAAAACACCTTTTTACCGCACCTATCATCATATTCGAAAATCAAAAAAATTTGTAATTTATTCAGCTCGGTTCGTAATTTAATAGTCGAGCCTATTAACAGAGAATGTTTGGAGTATAATGATGTTTAAATAATCGCTTCGTAACGGTTTTTTGTTGCTCCAAAAATTAGGTATGTTTCCGTTGAAATTGATTGTATTATATACTCGCACCAAGGATACAACGATACACGAGTAGGGAAAATGGATTTAACATTAACACTCTTAAAAGTTATTTTCATTTTGCTTCCTTTTTAAATTAATTTCATTGTAATTTTCATTCAATTTTTATATCTAGCTACTTTTATTTTTTGCTGATAAGTAATCCCCTTTTAGTGTGTCTCTATATTAAATCCATCCATGTAGATGTTCGCATCAGAAACGTTCGATTTACATTTTTATTAGGAGCCAAAAGAAAAAGAAAATATTCATGAATGAAAAAAAAACAAAAACAAAAAAATAGAAAAACAAAAAAATTAATTTTCCGTTCTTATATACATTCGTTTGTTTTTTAATTTTATGTTCTCGTACTCGGGTTTTTAGGGTTTACAATTTCTTCTGCATATACACGAGTGAGTGTATATTCCTCCCCTATCTTACATGCGAGTACATTGGCTTACTGTGTACGTCTTACTAATCGCACAAGAATACGAATATTAAGTAAAATTTCAGATCATTTTTAATCATATTCCGTGTACAGATCCACTATCTGTCTTTTTATTGCTTTCAAAATGTTGCAATAAATTTTTTGAACGCAATCGACAAAATTAAAAATAAGTCAGCTTCATTGAATTATTCAATACGGTTGGGTGTTATTTATAAACTGTACTATGGGGTATATGCTTGCGTGGAAAATGACTATATAAAGGAAAATTAATTCGGGAGATATGGTGGCGTATTCAATTACCTTCATTGTTCGGGAATTCGTGTTTTATTAAATGTTTTATGTAAAATGTACACTCAGGTATTGTGTTCCGCGAGACACATTAGACGAATTTAATTTACGTCTTCTTAATTTTGTTGTTATTAACGTCCTAGAATCCAGGCAACCTCAACTGTGCCTGAAAGCGGTTTTTACGATGCATCAACATTTTAATCATTTACCGCGGGTAAAATCGAGCGCCCTAACATAAAGCATTTTCTGTCTTACAGATTCATAAATTAATAATAATCTTAAAATTTATGACGCTTTAAAGCTAAAATATTAAAAGATTAAATATTTAAAATCTTTTCAGATCTTCTTATACATTCCCATTGTAATCGTATATGGGATACGTAACATGTAAGTAAGCGTGGGATACGAATTATACGAAACATAATACCGAGATTTTCCGTCTCAAACTTTTTCGTCTTATCACAAATTGTTACGTTTTGAATTGCGGTTAAAAATTATGTTTCATAAAAAAATTATTAGTTAATATTCCAAAATTACTTTATTTTTTGTGTAGTACGAAGATTTTTGAAAATTTCTAATTTAAAATAAAACCAATTAATATTTTTCAGTACTTTCCATTTGATTAAACAGAGGAGTATACGGAAATTTAATCACTCGTATATATTCTAATCCGAGACTCTAATTAATAAACTTTTTATCTAATTAAATTTGGTTTAAGTACAAAAGCATAAACCGTGTTAGAGGTGGAAAATTGAATATACAAAATTAAAACGAAACGATTTGATCGGATAAATATTTCTACATTAACATTACCCGCCTAGTCATTCGACGAATGCTTTTTGCTGCTGCTAAATTTGGTATGAGGCAAAATAAAGTTCGCAAAGTAGTTCAAAGAATTAGAATTGCTAATAGCTGTTATGATTTGGTATAACAATACAGCTTAGAAGTACTAATGAATGAACATCGCTGTTAGAAAACTCAGATAGGTGTATCCGTTTGAACTGTTGAAATATGTTTTCCGAATATACTATGCATTTCAAAATTATATGGGCAGTGTGAAAATTTTGTGGATCACAAAATGAAATTGCTTCCAAAATTAGATGTGGACCATACTTTTGGACGAAATAAACTAAATAAAACAATTTTTGTTCTCTCCGTGTATTAATTTCGAGCCTTCCGCAGTTGTCTATATTTAACCTTCAAATATTTTCCAATTTTTTAAAATAGTTCTTTTGTTTTCCTCCAACTGTGAGTTAATTCCAAAATGTCGAAAAAATCGGAACTTAGTGTCGAAACAAAAGCAGCCATTGTGGCCGAATACAATTATGGAATTTCGACCGCTAACTTGGCCTTTTGGCCAAAATGGTTGTCATCGAAATACGAGTTTATGCCAAGTAACAAAACACAAGTACAAAGGAGTTCTTAAAATACGGAGGGGAGAGGGCACCAAAGAGTTACATCTGTAAAACTTAAGTTAACACTAAGCAACATACAAAAGCGGATTAATTTCGTAATAACACGCAAACGCGTTCAGCAGCTTTACTAAGAGCATAAGCTTGAACCAGGTCAGGAAACGCAGCTGATCTACATTAAGAGATGTATAGTTAAGACACCGGGACCGAGCTATTGTCATACAAGGAACCTTTAACAAGCCTTGTAACCGATCAATCTCGCGATTCTTTGATCAAAATTAACTCCAACTTCACTTTACCGATGACAACATCTGTATTCTCCTTCAATCAACAGTCGCCAAATGAGGTCTTTAAATGTCAAGTGAACCTTTGGGTTGAATCAGCACGGTATTGGAGGTGAAATTTACCATTCTGTATATGGCGTTCTACGCTTTTCCTGAATGCTCAGTCTTGAATTAATTACCAGCAAAGAGCATGACCTGGTCATAGGCAAATACAACTTTTTGCACATCATCCTGCATACTACTGTCGAAAAGTATATTACAGAGGTGCGACTCCAGGATTGAGCCTTGTGGACAACGTTTGATTACGCTTTTGGAAAGCGTGTCATAGTAGCTGGTAATGATCGAATAAAGTTTAAATGGACAGTTCATTTTTCGCAACTCTTTCATTTTAGTAGGCCACCGCAGATTATCAGAAGCACCAGATTCATCGAGCATCGAATTTTGCCATTATCGTCATAGCATCCTCTGTGGACTTCCTTTATCTGAACAAGTATTGAGGAAGCTAGTAATACTTAATCCAATTATTTTCCAAGATTTTTGTATTACTTATGGCAATCATGGCTTTTCCGCATCATTTCCGAAACACTTTAACGTGTTCCATCCGATTCGTGTTTGGTGTTTGTAGCGTTAAGCACAGCATATTATTTGCTCAATAACCAGTTGGTTACCTTTCCCAACAGTCCGCCCGTTTCTATTGTAAGATCAATATTCGAATCCCCATTATGACTTCAACGCATACGTAATGCGAGTCGCAGTACTGTGATATTTTGAGCACCTCCAGATCATTATTGAGGATGTCAATTGCGGCTTTTGTATCATCATCATCTCCGGTGATAATGCGTATCAACGTAGCAATGCCGCCTATGGTACTTGCATACAAAGGAGGTCAATATTATGGTGCTGCCTGATCTCGTTCATATTTAGCTGTTTTTCTCATCATTAGGTCCAATGCCATTTTATACGCGGTACACACCTCGTGATGAGTTATTAAATATTATTTTAGCATTTTTGCAGCAGACATACACTTTGTTGTATCTGTCTTCTTTGGACAGACCTACTGGTCATGTCCAGAACCACAGCAATGGCCACAAATTAAATCTTTTTCCTTGCAAATGTTTGCAATTTGCAAAATGGATCATATTTGAACCACCTTGCCACCATAAACAAATTTTGCATTCTGCACGAGGACCTATCAATATTGCAACCGGTGTCAATTATATGACCGAATTGACCACGGCGGCATCTTTTAACCCTGTTTTGAAACTGTGCTTCAAAGCCACAAAAACTTACTTCAAAAATAATCAAAATATGAATCTGTGAAGAAATCGACGACGTGAATTATCGACTCCGTAAAGATAAAACTGCATTACACGTGGCAAAACAAGAAATACAGGTAGTTTTCTTGTTTTGTCTTCCATAATTTGCTAGGAGAAAGAGGACATGAAACTATACGTTATTGTCAAAAACAATGGCTTATCATATCGAAGCTTGTTAGATAAGCCAGTATCAGTCTTAAGAATATCCATCGCAAACCATCGCAAACCATTTATCTTATTATTGAATTTTGGAATATGCTACACATCACTCCGTAGTTGGTTGGCATTTTTATTATTAACAGTAAGTGGGGGACAAGTGGAAACTTATCCTAAAGTTCACACTTTGGTCGTTGAAGTAGAAGTTGAAGTAGAATTCTTTGAAAACTACTCGTATATCGCAGATTAATCCATTCTGTTAGAAATTTGGTCTACTCAAAAACGAGAACCTTCTGAGAACTCCATATGCCGTCAACAAGCCAAATTTTAATGTATTCTGAGCTAAATCGAAGAGAGACAAACATCGCCCTATTGGTTTAATTGCGAAGATTTTTAAACAATTTCTGTGTGTGTGTGTGTGAAACTTTTTCTGTGACCTTTCTACAGTTCAAGGGAGTTAACTGATCCATATGAAACTTCATACTTTTTACATAAATTTATAAGATATAGCTTACCGTCCAAACGGCACAGTGGTTAAAGCTTTGGCGTTTGATTCGAGCGGTACCGGGGTCAAAACCCGACAGGAGTAGGATGCAAAAGAGATTTTTCATCATCAGATTTCGATCTGTGATGAAAATGAACACAACTATGATCCCCTGTCGGAGTGCAGAACTATTATAGACTGGACCTTTAGCAGTACTTCCTTGAATCGCTGGGAAACGGCGAAAAAGTAAGGATGAGAAAAACTAACCACGAAAGAGTTGGGAGTGCTGAGGCCCCAGAACAGATTAATGATAGATAATGTTTCTCGATTTGTGGAAATATTTTTAAAAGCTTGTAATTTATATCTTAACTCTGCTTCATAAGAGAAAAACAAGAACCGGTAAGATTCATACTGGATTACAACTCCTAAACAAAGTCCTCTACAGATTATCAGCGGCAATTTTATCGGTTTATGAAAGTAAAGAACCATTAGTATTTTTTAACTGGTTAAAATTAACCTACGAAATTCTATGTTCTGTGTACCAAAGCTCTACAATATAACACTAAAATGTGTTGCCCGTGTAATCTGCTTTTGACTTTTTATCTTTCTTGAAGCTGAGCGAGATAATGCAGCAGTTAAATTTTTAGAGACTGAGAACAAGAGCCAACTTTGAAATTATAATATCACAACCCCAGAAAAATGTAAAGATATTTGATAATTTCCCGCTCCAAAAATTTTAAACCAGATCCGATATGTGCTGGAATTTGAGGATGGTACCGCCATCTAATTAAAAAACATGTTTCTTTTTCCGCTCCATTTATTGACCTTACTGGGAAGTTGACTACAAGGTTATGGTCCACTTAAACTGTGCATATGGCCGAACTATACGCCGCGGTACTGAGAGTTAAGAAGTTTATCTCAAACCGTCGAACACCCCTGTTTTCGACTCAAAATACAATTGTCAAGATCAGTCTGAATAAAAACTCTGTTTCTATAGGCTCCTTCGATTCATCTTTGACTGAGCAAGCTCATGTTGATCCCACTTCATCACACGTGGGCTTTGCTGAACTCTGGCGCCACATCGAATATTCTATAGACCACGAACGTTTGTTGCAAATTATTTAACAAATTTTATGTGTTTTGCTTCTGTCAATATTTGCAAAGAAACATTTTACATTTTAAATTCTGCATTCTTAATACGTCCGTGCATCACTCGCTGCCTCCGACTTGTTTACATCGAAATTAGGCTTAAAAAATGTCCACTTACTGCGCGAAGCTAAATCTTCAATCGATGATTTTTCTGTGAAACTTCACAGACTATGGGTTATTGTGTATTTTATATAGTACACTTTCAGGCGCATTATAACATACGTACTTATTCTTCTCTTTTTTGCACGTAGTATTTTAGTATCAACAATTAGGCGCCCACAAACAAAGTTTAGCACAGTTTTATAACAAAAGGTATAACTTGAAATTTTAATTCTGATTGGTAGCCAAACCTAACATGCGAATTTACGGAAGTCTATAGTTTTTACATAAGATTATAAATTTCTTGATATGCGTATGTACGTGGACTAGTGTATTCATAGAGTGTGTGATGTAAAGGTGAGCGCCCGATAAAGAAAAACAATAAAATATTTATTTGTTTTAAAATAGTTTGAAGGCTGGCATAACGTACACAATTTTTTTGACAAATAATCTTTCCCGGGTAGGTGTAACAACAGTATTAAATAACAGCCTCGAAATAATATCTCAATCAATTTGATCAATATTTTCCTGTTTTGAGATTATTTATAGCAACACTTTTTTGCACATTTTAGTTGCCTAGAGTCTAGTTTTAATAGATACCACCCACCGCATTATGATATACAAATCCATAAAAATTAAAATTCACGATCGTTTGAAATGAAACTTTCAACTAATTTTATTTTCGATATAATTTATATACAAATTCCATAAAGACAAAATTTTACATTTTTTAAACTATTTAATACCTAACTATTGTATCTCTTTCCAATGTACTAAAGCTCGTTGTGAATCAGGTGCGCTTGCAAATGGTCGGCTACCATCCGATGCCGTATACTCATTTACTTGATAGTCTAAAAGTGTTTTATAGCCATATACATTCTCACCTAATTGTTGTGTTAACGGATTTGTGTTTGTCGTTAAAATACCGGCGAATTCCCGCCTCATCGCCAACTTTAGCACTTCATTCTCCATGTAGTTCATTGTACTAATATTTTCTTGGGCATTTAATTCTTTATTCGTCCCCATCATAAACGAATGTAAAACTTTATTTTTACCTTGGGGTAGTACCTGATCGCGTATTGGACCTTCTAAATGTTCTAAAAATTCGAATACCAATATAAGTTTATTATTTACGACTACTTCCGGTTCATCGTGAATATCGAAATTTAAGGCAACCCCGACCGAACGGCCCGTACTGTCTTTAACAATGAACGAAAGTTCTTTTTCGATTAAAGTTGTCCAAATTGCTTCTAAAATATCGCCATAATCGGTGCGAAGTATGTCCGGTTTGAGCCATTGCTCAAGATCAGCTTTCTCATAAAAACTCGATGTAATAATTCTAAATAAAATATAAAAAATTTGTTAACCCGATTTAAACAGATCAGAAATTAAGCAGCTTACTCAATTGTGTCGTGCTTATGATCCATTTGAAGTGGTATCGTATTCAATGTCATTTCATTGTTATTGCATTCATCCGTGTTGCTTTTATTAACTTTCGATTGGCTGATTTTGTTCAAAATATCACGTAAATTGTCGGCCCGAATAAAATCGGTAATACTAATGAAATATCCCTTATTGCGAAGCTGTGTCACCGTAAATATTGAATTTAATGAATTTCCACCTAATTCGTAAAAATTACTTTCTAAATTTAGAACGTGACGAGTTGAACGCCCGATTACATGTCCAATTGTTTCGTACAGATCTTCAGCCACTGATATTTGTGATTCGGGTACTCCGGTGTAGTCGAATTCGAATTCTAAATTTTTATCATCTGCAATATTAAAGCCATGAGAACAATATGTACCCAGATATTTTGGACGACATATAACTTACCATTATTATTGGTCGACTCATACGTCTTAAGTAAACCCTGTCGATCAACTTTTCCATTTACCAAAAGTGGAATTTCATCGACGACTACTACTTGCGGCATCATGTACGCAGATAAATTTCCTTTTAATTCATTTTCAATTTGCATACCGCTGTGGATTAAATTTCTGTAGTCTGTTTCAATCGTAACAAAAGCTAGAAGGGCCTGATCGATTTCACCTGCGTGATAACATAAAACCACCCCCTTTTCAACTGATCTTAGGGTTAATAAATTTTTCTCGATTTCAGTTAGATCTACACGATGTCCACGTATTTTGATTTGGGAATCAGTACGGCCCTCGTAAATTAATTCCCCGTCGGATAAGGATGCATAATCGCCGGTTCGATATAATTTCCCGTAAGCGGGGTCGATTCCCAATGGATTCTCAATGAAGCGATCAGGATCTCTTTTATTGACATAGCCTGCAGCTAAATTTAAACCCGATACAAATAATTCACCAATGATACCAGTTTTAACGGGTCTGTAGTCTTGGTCTAGTAAATATATAACAGTATTGTTGACCGGTCGGCCAATTGGAATTTTATCGTAAATTTTTATCTGGGCTTTATTTTCACAAACAAAATACGTAACATCTCCCATTACCTCGGTGGAACCATAAAAATTACATAGCACATGTTTTCCTTCGTTAAAATAGTTAAAAAATTCTTTAGCCAATGTTGCCGACAGTGCTTCACCCGAGGACACCCAAATCTTTAAATTGTCTAGCATATTTTTATCGTTTTGCAAATCCAAATACATTAAGATCGATCGAAGCAATGTCGGTACCAATATCAAACGTTCAATTCTGTAAAAATTAAGTATGGTGACCAGACGTTCGGGATCTCGTGTTATAGATTTCGGTATAATCAATACTGCCATGTTATTGAGTAATGGCCCCCACAATTCCGATACTGAATCGACGAAAGTCAATGCGGTTTTAAAAACTCCAATTTTCTCGGTTTGCGAATACGGGAAACATTCCCATTGCCATTGCAATCGATTTAATATTACGGAGTGCGGAATTCGTACCCCTTTCGGAATTCCCGTGCTGCCCGATGTGTACAAAACAATTCCTAAGTCACTTTCTCCCTTTGTTAACGTATCGCGAGTAGCAATATTTTCCGCACTAAAATTTAACGATTCGTTTAATATGTCGCTGAACGAAATCGTTGGTGTATCCTTAAAGAGACGCGAATCAATTTCGTCGTCATGAATAATTAATACAGGGCTCGCTTCCGTTATGATGTGCTCAATTCGATTTGGTGGGAAATTTATATCAAATGGTAAATAGGCGCCACCCGATTTCCAGATACTTAAAAGTATTTTGATTAATTTTTCTGATGGTGCCATGCACACCCCGATAATCCAATCGCCATCGCCGTTGCATGACATTCGATGGTTGATTAAAATTTTTTCCAAGATGACACGGCCAATACGGTTTGAAGTTTGGTTTAGGGTTTTGTAACTGCAGCGCAGTTCATCACCATGTTGATCGTCGTAAATTAAGGCAGGCAAATTATTATCGATTAATTCGTCGACATTTTGTTCGATGATCCGGTTTAGTAGGACCGAATTAAATCGCTTTTGCGATCCTTTTAATATCGATAGTTGGGGTAAAGATCCCATTTTTTATGGTAGAGCCTAGAAATAGATAAAATATATACGATTATAAAATTGTAACACGAAAGCGATACAAATAATATTGTTTATTGCGTAATACGTTTTTAAACGATAATTTTATTTCGACCTTCCAAATAATAACATCGATGTTTAAATGTTGAGTAAAGTTGCTTAAAAAATCTATTTAGAGACCAACACAGCAGAGGAAAAATAAATTACTTCATACATTTGCCTTGGAATATGAGGCAGCAAGGGCAAAGCTAACTGCTGAACTAATAAGATTGTGTAGGTTCGACTCAGAGAATATTACGCAGATAGAAGTCACATATAAGGGAGAAGAGAAGAATCACTTCGACGGATTCGAAGCAATAGAAAAAAAGAATTACGTTGTCGTTCTCTGTCTTTAAGATACCAACAATCCTACAGTACATTTGAATTTTAAGATCCAGTTACCGAACACTGTACTAGACAACCCAATATCCAAAAGGCGGAAATTAGTCATTGGACAGCAAGCTCTAATTTAACTTCTCGTAATCTCGTAATCAAATTCATTCTAAATAAATAGTAATTTGTGAAGTTAATTACTGTTTATTTGAGAATCAATTCTGGGCTGTGTTAATTTCACATAGGAGCAAGTGGAGTGTTTATTGATTAGTGTTGATTGATGATTTTATTTACTTTCTGAGACAGAATCGTAGGATATCTTCATATACGTCATTTCAACTCCGTTTGGATTATACGACTGGATTTTGGTTTATTCGAAGAACATCTAGAACATCTAAAGGTTGTTTTTCAAAAATTATCAGAAAACGGTTAATCTTTAATCGTAATAAATGTGTTGTACATTACAAACTATTTTGTCAATCATTTCAAACGATTTCTAGATATGACTAATTTTCACATACGCAAGACTCCGACTAATTTTTCTGTTACGTTCCTCTTCTCACGGAAAAATACGAATTTTAGGATGGAAATAATAACCCACCTCACTGCCAATTATCAGCAGAAAAATCGTTGAGGTTCGAAAAAAGATACGATATTAAACTTTTCTTAACCAACCCGCTTACAAACACACTACACCTGAAAAGAAGAGCAACCTCATAGAACATAAAGCGGAGATGAATTTAAGAAATTGCCCTCACCCAAATATAATATATCAGCTCAACCAGAATAAGATAGCTCTCCGCTAGCACAGATTGTGTCTCTCACAGTATGTCCTATACATTCAATATTTCTAATGAACCACAAATTCCATTCCATCATTTCCAATTGGAAAGTTAGGAACTGCAAAACCCCAGAGTTAGGTAATTCGCCTGCGGAGCTGCTTTCTCCCTCATACAGCACCTCAGTACAAACAGCATCTCTCACTGATGAAAGCCAGAAACAAACCTAAACAGTATGGCTAACGTTGACTACATTAGCATTTTCAACAAAATACTAATGTATGCAACGTTATCCTGAAGAAAGTGTTACAAAAAGCACTTAACATTTTCAAGTCGAATATCAAATCCGCTTTTTTCTATGGATAAACGAATTGCACAAGTCAAGTAAACTCCATTATTGTTGCCTATGGAGAATCTTTTAGCCCAAATCGAATTACATTATTCATCTATTGGTACTAATTTCACTTTACTCAGTCTTCATCCCATCCCAAACCAGGTTCCATTTAGGATGGAAATTTTAAAATCTTGGTTACGAGCTGGTCTTCACTATTTAGGTTGCCTGTAGAACTTCTGTTAAAATTCGTATTAGAACCAAATTTCATACTAAGAACCGGGTTTCATCATGATCGATGTCAAATTTTCTAGGATCCTTCGGACATTCTGCTTAAATTCGATATACACATCAGATTTTGTAATGAGTGGTTAACAAAACACTAGTTGGCCCGAATATCTTTAAGAGATCGTTAAAACGTTGACCATTCCATTCCTAGGCAAACTGATTTACTTTTAAAAGCCGATAGAATGGACACAGAACATTTAATTTAGGAGTTGGTAAATATCGAGGGAATGTTACACATACATGATGGGAATAAAGTCGTAATTAAACGGATTCAATTTGCAGATTCGGACAATGTGGAATTATATTCCTCAAATCCCACCATCGATTAAAACTAGATAATACAATGGAACTATAATAGATAATGAGTTCAATCTAACTTTTACCAGCGCTAATGAACAATTAATCTCCCAGTTTAAGATACCAGAAACCAGTAAAGACACGACGATTCATGAAATTCAAGGATTCACTTCATAAAATGTGTTGATAATAAGATTCAAACCGACCAAATGGCATAGTGGTTAAAGCTTTGGCGTTTGGATCGGGAGGTACCGGGTTCGAACCCCGATAGGGGCAGGTTGCAAAGGAAATTTTCATCAACAAATTACGATTTGGGATGAGGAGGAACACATCTATGACCCCCTGTCGGAGTGCGGGGCTCACGGGCCGACCCATCTTCCATGCCAGTATAGGCTGGCATATGGAGCTATGCAATGTGCAGATGGTAATAAAATCGGACGTAAGGACGAACCGCGAAAAAGTTGGGAGAGCCTCGGCCCCAGAACAGATCAGGGAAAAGAAAAAATAATAAATAAGATTCAATTCTCAACCATTGGAGCTGTTCGATAGTATGTGTATCGCATGCCATAGTTGCAATTTCAAGAAACACACAATTATTTAGATATTTTTCACCATTGGCTAATGATATAGACTACACTCACTTTTAATGAAGACTCGAACCTATACTAGTGCTCAAATGGTAAAACAACTCCAAAAATCCAAGAAACAATGATTCAAGAGAAACGTGCATTTACTAGCAAAATATAAACAAACATCAAAATCAACACACTTAGGGTTGGGCGATGTAACGTAATCTATTAAGTAGCGATTTATTGCGTACCTGGCGTCGAAAATGCAGACATTACATTTTGATACTTAATCACATAAGTTATTCGTTATTACGAGTATATGGACCGATTCATACGCTAAGTCAAGCTAATCCTTATTGGGTATAAAGGAACGTGATTTTACAACAGTCGCTGTTGACCGTGTCACTGTAGTGAGTACATGGTCAATCTGGATAGCATCCTCACTCACGGCTAGTATGATGAACACACTTAAAACTCTACGACACAAAAAACCAGCCTTGAGTAGGGATGAATTCATACATCTTCCTTCAGTCTCATATGCCCATTTCCGACTAACTAAATTGATGTTTAATTCATACCAGCCATTTATAGATGGCACAAAACAAACCTCTCCTGATTTTTATTTGAAATCCACTAAATAAATTATTTATAAATCTCCAAAATATTTTTAATCGCAGTTTGATAAATTTTAACCAATTTTGCAGTTTAGAACTGATGAATATTAGAGACATCTATCAATGACTAGTACGAACTAATAACCAATTTAGTTAGTAGGAAATTTAAACAGAAAATCATTTTCAGACGCATAGCGTTAACAATTCTATTCATTCGCCATTTCGCTTGATACCAGTTTTTTGACTAAATTACTCACCGAACTAATATCATGTTATTTCGTACCGGGTCTCAATAGATGGCGCAAAACATAATGCACTAAATTCCGTAATTTAATTTGAGTTTTATCAATTGTCGAACTATTTACTATCGATGGTGGATAATTACCAATTTAGTACGCAATCTAGAACTAAATAATTAGTTTTATGGATACAGTTAACGGAAATGTATACAATTTTTTGTATACGTTTCCGATTAACAAAATTAATTATTAGTTCATGCTGGTCGTTCATAGATGTCGCAAATCAAACCGTGTTCGCTATTTAAATAAAATTGGATTTAATATTCATCAACTTCGACAATATATATTATCGGCTATTGATAGCTCTGAACAAAGTTTTCTGTTAAGATTTAAATATCGTACTTATTTTGGTTTAAAAACAATAGAGACATCTTTATGTAATTGTTGTGAACTAAAATTTTAAATTTTTAATACTTTATATTATTAATAATTTGTATTAGCTAAAATCTCCGTAAACCTAAGTTAAAAATATGAAGATCATTCAATTCTGCTGGCGGAACTACTAGAGGTTGTCGACGTTGTCTACTTTGTTAACGAGTTGTCTACCCAATCCCGTAAAAATTAGTAGATGACGCGTAAACGCCCATCTCTGCACAATTTCATAACTTCGTTTTAAAATCAAATTACCTTATTTATGTAATCTGTGAAACTTCACTAAATCCCGGCATACGGGTGTCTTTTTTGGCCATGATTACGTAGTTTACGGATTCGATCGCTCTCTCGAAACTAACTCAACGAAATCGAGCGGTGGTGTACTGATTATTAATACAACAAACTCGTCAAATTTAGTTCTTGTACTTGGTGATTTTAATCTTCCAAATATAATCTGGAATTCCGACCCGGAACTCAATTGTATTTTACCATGCAATATACCAACAGATGCAGAATCTTTATATGTAGACGCAAACCATTTGGGGCTTTAAAGTCGTGCGGATTAGTTCAAAAACAAATCATGTGTGGTTTTAAAGTTCCCCAGATTCAAACGGCAAATAACTCTCAATAAATAAATAATAAACGAAAATGCTGATAAATTTAATGGCATTATGCTACAAGGCTTCAAATTTTATGTACTTAATTAGCTAAAGCTTAAGTTAAGATATCAGAAGCCGAAGGTCTACAACATCGTAACGAATTTGAAATGTATTTCAAATCAAAATAAAGATCGTACCTCGGTCAAATTCAAGAAAAACTCAAAAATCAAAACCAATTTTGGAAATACTTTACGAATGTCGAATATGCTACATTAATACCAGCTCCTCTAACGCCAAAAGCATAGCTTACATGTTCGCGTCGTTTTTTCAATCAATATATAGACCAAGCGTTACTAGTGGATTGTACGAACAACCCAGCTCTAAAAACAAATCAATAACTCCTCCTGTTATTTTTGAGGACAACATTTTATCGGCTTTAAAGGATTGGATTGGAGACGGTTATGGCCTTCACAATATACCATCTTCTATTCTGAAGAAGTATGCTAACATTTAAATAATTTCATTGTGTCATCTATTCAATAACTCCTTAAGCACCAGCGTGTTTCCCGAAAAATGGAAAATTTCAAAAGTTACACCAACTTTTAAATCGGGTAAATGAGATGACATCACTCGCTACAGAGGAATATCCAGCATGGATTTATGTCTGGCTGATCCACATCGACTAAGCTGATTGGATTCACCAGTAAAATAATTAACGAAGTAGAAAAGCACCAACAAGTTGATGCAGCGTACACGGATTTCAGTATAGCATTTGATTCTATCTGCTATCATAAAGCATACTCCAAAATTTATTCGCTTTTGGGTTTTCACTCGATTACATAAATTGATTCAAGTCATATGTAAGAAACCGATGACAATTTGTTGTAAAGAGAAATGAGAAATCAAACGTTATTTAAGTAAGGTCTGGTGTTCCCCATAAGGACCACACTCATCGATCTCGAATAACCGAGATAATCAAAAACTCCGCGTGCTTATATTTGCGCTTATGGTATGAAAACTTTTTGTACTATGAATGGCTAAGCCAAACTAAGTGAGTGGTGTGATCGAAACTCACTGTACTTACATATTAAGAATTGCAAAATCATTTCTTTTCATCGTAACGAATCCGTTAATTGCTTCAAACAAACGGTTTGAAATCCATACTATCTGTGAACATAAAAAGGATTGAAAGCATTCAAAAGAAGTTTCTCATTTTATTTGTAAAGAAAAGTGACTCGGGTTATGACCAAAATTTACCACTCCGTGAAAATGTAGCTCGGTTACCTTGCAAATAAATGACTTCTCTTGGGCGCGGCTTTCATTGGTAACATTTTGCTTGGTCACATTGATTCAGCTTACATTTTGGAAGACATATCAATTCGTTGCATTCATTTGTTAAATCAAAATTTAATTTCAATATTTTTGTTTCAAAAAAAACTTTTAAAACAATCGGTCCGATTCTCGCTCCTGTTTTTCACAACAGAACGATAGCAGGCGTCGTTTCATTGACAGACGATCCACATAAGTGTGATAATGTGTTTCACATACGATTGCTTAAAGCGTCAAATTATAGGTAGTTATTCCGATAATATTCTAAGTGCCCAAACGATCGGTTATGCAATATATAGTAAATTAGGTCGGACGACCTACTCGTATGTTTTAAAAGTTCGGCATATTTAAAAAAAAATAAAACAATTGAATTCCGAATAATATCAATGTCAATGCCAAACAATACAATCGCGTTGATATAAATAAATAATTAAAAAACGAAAGTAAAATCCTATGTAAATTGAAGGTTTAACGACCTGGAATTTATGCGTGCAAAGAAAACCATCGATTGATCTCAATTTTTTGTAATTTTCTTATAAATACTTTAATTTCCTGAAACGACTTTTTTTTATTGTTAATAAATATTACTGCTTTGGTTTGCCCAACTTTCAACAAGTTGTTCTGTCGAGGTTAAAATATTATAAAAAAGCGAACTAATGAGGTATTTGTAAATTACAAAAAAAAAAATAAAGTTAATACTATCAATGATCGGCAGCATATGTAGAAAGACTTTAAAAAAATGAAAAACTGAAATTTTCGAAATAAATTTTTTTTCGACCGATCATCGAACTTTATTATTATGAAGTATATTGTATGTGGTGTGTTACAAAATTTTTAATTACATTTCAAAATTACGAATTTTGAAATTTGATTTCACAAAACTTATCAAGGTGAGCAGAGTTGTTTGGGTTACATTTTAAACAGGTACTTATGTAATTCGATTCGGGTGTGAACTTGACCTTATATTAGACAGATAATCCATATCCCCGCGGTGCAATTAAGCCATTTCTTTCATTTCCTTAGTATTCTGCTTACGTATTTCTACTTTAATTTACTGTTTTATTTTGTAGACGTTCTGTTCTTCCTGATTTTATTTTTTTGTTTGTAAATCATATAAAAGTAAAAGTATTAAAGTGCGATTATGCCCTCACTTCACATACTATATATTATAGTCATGGCTATTTATGTAGCATAACGTATACAAAATTGAAACATTCACAAAACCACATCCTAACGAAATCACTTTTCATCAGGAAAAACAATCATGGCCAAAAAGTTTACATTTTAAATAAAAAAAACAAGATCATGATCATAAAATAATGACTAAATAAATTGCTAAACAAGTGAACACTTGCCAATGTACGAGTATAATGAAGTTAGTTGCATAATAGTATCGTGCATATTGTCTATAATTTTAATGTTGTATGATCATAAACCTAAATACAAGCTCATACATTATTTCGTATGCGGTATGTGCGATAGAGCAGCAAACTATTGATGTTATGCAATTATTTGGCTTACATTGTATTAGCATTATGTTGACGAACGTTACTTTAAATGAAAAAGACAACACATTTTTCATGGTTTTAACATTAATTTTGTACTCGCACATGGGTAGCAGTTGCATGATTTACTTTAGTCCGAATTACAGCAATTACTTGCTCCTTGGATTTAAGCAGCCTTGCTGTCCTCATCACGGCTTAACGTGATAAATCATTTCCAACAAAACTATAAATTTTAACTATGACATTATTAAACCACGCGAACAACAAAACTTGACAGTTTCAGATTAATACACTGCGTAATGGATAAAGTTGTGATAGCCACCAGATTTATTAACAATTTGTTTCTATATAGCTATCTGTATTATTAAATTATTACGATTAAAAAAAGTAGTTTTAAAACGCCTATTTTAATAATTATTTACATTTTATTTAAATCACATTAATAAAATCAAATATTTCTCACCAATCAGGTGCCAGTTTGAAAAATTGTTTACTTGCACGCTGCATATTTTAATGGAAAAGCGGTGTACGGCGCCAATGAAATAAAACTTAATTATAATTAATTTGAAATGCACTCTCCGATGACTAGTGATTGACAAGGGCAAATGTCTTCGGTCCTCTTGCGTTACGGTGACCTTTCTAATTAAGAACTAAGGACGAAATTAAATGCAACAATGTAGCAAAATTGTTCTTTTTTGTTTCAGTTGAAGCAAAATTAATTAGGAAACTTCATAACGCAATTTTTTTGCGACACAATATATCCAATTTAGGATTTTCTTACTTTGTTGCATATTCTACGGATATTGCCTTCATGTCATTATACGTGCTGTGCACATAAACATTATTAAAACACGTTAAAGCAAAATTAGCATAAACATAATGTCAATATTAACTGTCAATTAATCGTAACTGATTTTTAATTAATTTTAATGAGTATTTACTCGCATAAAGGTCCCAATCTTTATATGTGTAATTCCGAAGCTATATACAAGGATGTTTAAATCTCAAACATCTAACTGGCAACATTTAACCTTTGCTTCACTGGTTTTGGGTCTAAATTGCATTTACTTACTGCTTGTCTTAAATGTCAGTCATTGCTTTAAACAGCAAAGACATATATCTTATGTTCATGATCCATGATCGATATCTGTTCTAATGTCTATTTATAAACATATCGATATTAACTGGTGAAAAGTTTGTAAAGTCAATAAAACGTCATTAATGCAACTAAGCTGCTGAAAAAGTGATGGGCGACGTGCCTGGTTTGCGATGAACAACTAAGTCCAGTGAATACAAACCACAACGAACCAACAGAGTCAAATAATAGATCATGCAACATCTGCAAGATCAATACAATAAATTTCGATAAAGTTAATACAACTACTAATGACGCGTACTCCGTTCGAGTGGCGCAACCTATAGCAAGTTCCTTTTCGTAAGCCGTATACACAACTCAGTACCGTATGAATAATTCTACAAACTACTTGAATCACAGGTAAATTTTTTCAACGCATTATTAACTCCTCCGTGGCCAGCAGGACTGTTTGTGAAGGAATTTGATTGGGACCAAAAGAAGGCATTTTTTCAGTCACCGCATACGCGCCACATATTTGACTAGCAAATTTTACTCCGATTGAGCATTCGGATAACTCCTTTCTATTCTTAAAATTCCGGAAATAATGTCCTGGATTAAAAATACAAGACTACCTACTCCACCTTATCACTAATGAATGCTGTGGCTATATGTACGACAAGTTGGGTAAATGTTTGCTTCAATCATTTCTAAACAAATATAAAATTCATCTGGAAGAAAAATATTTGAGCCCCTTAATTCGGTTAAAATGTATGATAATGAAATTTATGCTAAAAAAATTAATAAAAAATTACACTGTTAAATTTGTTATTTTTCCAATTGGAATTTATTTTCAAAATATAATTATAAAATTGTATACGATTCTTAAACTTGCGCTGTCGAATCTAGAAATATCCACAAATTCTAGCTGACATTTTTGGGAAGGTAAAGCAGAAGAGACCTATCTCTAAGATTTATTTAAGTAAAGTATATTTTTATCAGCCAATCTTCTGGGTCTATAGCGAATGGATATAATTATTATGATAAATTTTACTATGTTTTGTAAAGGTTAGAAACTTAATGTTAGAAACTTGTCTTAATGATTAAAGGGTTTTGTGATTTTCGATTATTTTCAAAACTTTATACCGTCAATGCAGAAGACGACCTCGAGTTATGCCCTATGATTTCTTACAGCTCGACCAGTACATTAAAATTGTAACGAACGTAAATCTGTTGAAGCTGTCTTTGGTTAATACAATTTTAAAATTTTAGGTTCTTTATACCGCGTATCTTCGAGATGTCCGACAAATTGATTCAAATGGATTCACTGGATTGGGAATGTCAATTGAGTTTGAGAAATTACTAGATCTTGTAGAAGGAAATAATAGTATTTTTCAGAATTTTAAATTTCAAATCACGGAACTTCAAAATTCCAAAAATCATTGTTAGACTCTTTACATTTGAACCCAATTCGCCCCGTATATAGAAAATATTATAAGTGGACATCTCTTAATGACAGTACAAATGAAAACATGAATTCTATTATAGACATAGCAAATTTCAATAGATTCGGATGCCAATCACTATAACGATAGAATATTGAGCAATCTTTTCGAAAACACGAGTAAGAACCTAGTGGTATAAAAAACGTAAATTTTGTTAAAAATTTTAAAATTGTATTAACCAAAGCAAAGTTCATCAGAATCGAACAACGCTTAGTTTACTGATTGAGTATTGGAAACAACAGCCCGTGAACATCTCCAGGTTCGACGGTACAAATTATAGAAAATAATCAAATTCCATTTAATGTTTCAAATTTTCAAATTCATAGCAAAGTTCATTAGGAATTAAATCCAGTTTCTACACGTTTTATAAATATTTTAGCTATCTAAAAGGTGTAATGCCGAGGACATCTCTAGGATCCGCAGTAAAAAATTTTACATATAGCGAAAAATTATGAAACCGTTAAAATTGTACATTAAATTAATAGAAGGCGTTCATGTACCGTATCGGTCATCTCAAGAGTAGAGGTTTTCTGAATAAATCTCAAAAACAAACTTTACTTGAATCTTAGCAATAGGTCTATGCTTTTTAACTTCCCAATAATGTCAGCAAGAAACTGTCGAAAGCACAACATTAAGAATTGAGTACAATTTAATAATTTTCTTTTGAAAATAAATTCCAATTGGAAAAATAACAATTTTAACAGTGTAATTTTGTATTAATTTTTTTTAGCACAAACTTCATTATCATGATAAAGTCAAGGACCTGGTCTATGAAAAGGAGGCTTACGTGCGAAAACAAGTTATCGAGAAAACAGCTGTTAAAGGTAAAAACTCGATGCGTGAGTTTTGCGTTGGTTGTTCCTTTTTATCTACGTTGCCTGGTGTCCTATATTCAAGGACGCTAAGTTTTGTTTCTGCTCCAAATATTACGACGAAGAAAAATACAAAAACTACTTAGTAACGTTTTTCTGGTACATTTAAAATGTTTTTTTTGTCTTTTATTTTTAAAATCAGTTGTTTTTTGTATTTGTACCCTGCTTTCTCTTCATTTTTAGTAAACTTTTTCACAAATTATGACTTTCTGGTTTTCATCATGCGAAAGAGCGTCTCGTCCTCTATCCGAATCGGGGAAAAAGGGGAAAATGATTTTTTCACACCTAAGCCCCCGTTTCATAGAGCAGGTCATATATAATGATAAACAATAACCAAAGGGATTCGGTATGCAAACCACAAATGGATTTTAAATGTTCCATTTGTAATTAAACTCAAACGAGTTTTATCATCAAATGAATTTTTGCTTTTTCTGACAAATTTGAAGAATTTAAAGTTTATTTCAATCCATATGCGATAGATCTTGTTTCGAGACACATCAAATCTATTGCCAATCTACTAAACTCGGCTAGTTCTATACCATTAGCTAAATTTTTGTTATTTGACACATAATAAAGCTTATGATGATTCCCGTTTGGATTCGACGGAGAATCGTTAGTACAATTTGACCAAGCTAACAGATAATTATGCCTGCACAACATAATTTTTGAGATAACCTTTCGTTGCCGTTGGATAAACTGAAAGTAGAGATAATATCTCCACCATGTTATTGGTAAAGCTGGGAAAAATATTGACAGAAATCCGGAGTGTAATCATGACATCTCAACCTTGTTGACTACAGACATTTTACTTTCAAAATGTCAACAAACTGCATTCGAAAGCAGCCAATTCACAATTTTTTTTAAAAAAGACTTTACGGTTTATTTCATTCAACTACATTTGTGGTTTATAGATGCGATCACTTACCACAAACAAGCTTAACAAAATCCAGTGGTGATGCATTCATAGCGGTCGATACATCAGTGGAAATGAATTTGTTGATTTGACGAATCTATCAATCAAGAATTTGTGTGTTAAAATACCATTCAATAAAAAGCCAATATGAATTTACGTGGCACTAGAACATGTGAGTCGCCTACATCATCATTTTATATTGTATAAAGTGCAGTGGTACAATTATGAAAATGTCCAATGCGACTGATCCATCGTAATAACTGGGGGTTCCAATCTCTCAAATATTCGTTGTACATATGATGATGAAACGAAAGGGATTATGCCTGAAAACGTGAATTCGGATAACGAGTACATGTTTATTAGTTCCGCAACCGAACATCAATTGTGACCAACTTATCAGTCTTAAAAGCAAAAAAACCAAGGCTTATAAAGAATGCTGAATCCTATATTGGACTGAATGAAATACAAAAGCTTTATTCAAACCTAAATGATAAAATTAAAAGAAATTTCAGACCCTTTTGCAGATTTAAAAAAAACGCAAAATTGGTGGATTGCAAAGATTCAACTGCTAGTGAATACAGTACATTCATATTTACTCCACATATTGAGCCAGAACACGTCTAGGAGGCATTGAATTAAGCAGGATTTGATCCTGCCTGATGGTATTCGTCCTTCATCTTTTATGAATTCTGTATATTTGGCAATTTCTCTAAGCATTTTGTTCAATCAGTTTATAATTGGCGATTTTTCCACATTAGCGAAAAATAACCAAAGTGACACCTGTTTTCAAACCCGCATCTAGAAATGAAGTTACGTGCTGCAGAGATATTACATCTTTATCTGCAATAACTAAGTTATTTCAACTGGTAATATGAAACTCATTCAGAGCGGTATAGAAGTAAAAGTAGAAGTAAAAATGATCAGTATCTTCCAATCTTATCGAATTTACCAGCTATTATAATAAAGAAATTTAAAACCGCAGACCAGTTGTTATAATATACACCCACTGTACAAGAGCTAGAACAAGTCTCGCGATGCTAGAAATTGTCGATTTGGAGATAATTAAAATCCTGATGGTAAATTTAAAATATTTTAAAACAAATCTTGTATTTTTATCAAAAGATCAATAATTGGAAGTAAGTTAGGACTAAAAGTCACCATTCACATACCAACATGAGTTTATAGCCCAAGCCCATTAGATCTATAAAATAAATTGAACCTCGTAATACTAGAGCTGAAGAGCCGAATTTAAGTTATTAAGGAAGATCATTTACCCAGATTGGGAAATAAATGCATGTCACGAAGTCCTGCTGTTCAGAATACATAAAATTAATTTCGAATATTTTGTGACTCCTACCTCCTAATTATAGATCTATATAAATGAGTGACAACCACCAATAGTCTTTAATGCAATGTGAATAAGTCCATGACAAAAGCAAACCGTTCCGCTGATACTAAATGTAAGTATACATAATGTTGTACAATTTGCTGTTTTGTGCAGTAAGGTGAAAAGACCAATGATTAATAATTCTAGGTACTTAATGCAAATTTAAATTGTTTTAAATTAATTCAAATAATGTGTGCCTTACCTTATGGAAGATATTTACGAGAACATACGACGAGTCATTTGATGAAAAGTACATTGCAAAAGTTAATTACGAAACTGAATGTCAATCAGCTAAATTAAGGTAGAAGATTAAATGTATAGGTTCGAACTCGAGCCCTCTGTTATTAAAACATTCAAAACTCCTTTACATATCAACAATTTGTCGTGAACGATCTAGTCAATTATTTTATTAAATAAAGGAAAATCAAAAATGTCAAACTAGTCACAAAAGTCGACGCTCGAATCAAAGGGAGACGCTGCTTCCACACCATATACCTATATTTTGGTAAATATTTGACATGAAAAATATAACCGTTATTTTAATTCCAGATAACTGTATATACATATTTTGAAGTTAATACCGTAGTACCAAGGATTTGAATTTCTTACTCTAAAACCAAGTTGTAAAAATTGTGACGAAGTCGACAACAATTTTACAAATTGGGCTGAACAGTAAAAAACTTGTGTTACAACAGTATTACAAAATAAAAACTCGCAATAGATTTATTATTAAAATATCCAATAAATATTTAAGCAATTTTAAGTTTCGAATTTTCTGTTACTAGCGAAAAATAATTTTTGCTCAAATAATATGTGCCAGCAACTCATCTATTGAGCAACTTTCAAACTATGAAAATATTTACTATACTTAAAATACTTAGATACTGGTATTTATTATTTATATCAGCTTTATGTTAATTTTATTGAGGTTTGAAAAGCTGAGCATATTCAATAATATGAGATACAAACATGCAAACAACACAATATTCAAAGTGCTCGACCTACACTTCTAAAGTTTATTAAAGCATTGTAAGAGTTTAATTGTAAACTAATTAATGTTTAATTGATTTAAACAAGTTAACAGAATTTTAATGGCTTGTTGTTGACGTACGCGGTTGCATTTAATTGTTAATTCCTGACAGAAAAGGAACAGCATGTCTGATATATTTTTTCAAAGCATACTAATTTTGCGTGGGTTAGTTTTACTTGTGAAAACCAATAGCTGCATGCGGTTGTTTTAAACAAAGGACTGCCTATAATTTATAATTTCTCTGAAATTATGAAACTGGTAGTCCACCCAAATAGTTTGTCTTCTCCTTTTATTGTTGCACGTACATTTATAATGAATAATAGAAAAACTTACGAGTTACTTTTTCTAACAGATTTGTTTGCCGTTAAATTGCAGATAAAATTGTGTCCTAGGTGAATATTGAATTTAAAAAAACGGACGGGGAAACCCAAAAAATTCACAAAACTAAAGTTAAATGCGTCATATCCGTAGAAAAATATATCAACGAGCTAACGCTTAATACCGTCGAAATTTATTGTGTAATGCAAACGAAAGTTTTTTTTACGAATTATTATTGACATTATTTGCCTTCAAATTTGTTTTGGCAATGATTTTGTATTTCTTACGTATTTGAAATGTAAATATTTTAAAGTAGTTTTCATACAAAATTAGACATCAATATAGCGAAGAATTCATAACATAGTGTTTCACCAGTTACCAAAAATACCAAGAAAGTGTTAAGTTGAACTTAACTTGTTTGTTATAAATGAAGCATGTAAATAGTTTTGAGTAAATTTGATAATAGTAAATATATTGGATTAACTTTTAAAATTGAAACTCGGTCGTTCATCTCATACAGCTTAATATTTTTTAAAACATTAAATTTGACTCTAATTTTAGGGTCAAATTGATACAAATTATTTATGTGGTGAAAATGTTCGAAACTCTAGTGAATTACTTAAATTTAAAAGAGATTTAAAATTGCTTCACATTCAATATCTATTTTAGTCAAAAAGGCTTTTGTTTTGTGGAAAATGCAAGGTGGAATGGAATTGAACTGGTGAAATGTGTCCGTGCAGCGGAATAAGTAAATTTGGTTTTCATTTCAAATGTGCAGGGATTAACTCCATAACGTATAATTAATTAATGAAATCCAATCAATTTCCATGTTTGTGGTTGTTCTAAAGTTAGGTTACGAGGTTAGCTACATCTAATTACAGAAATGGATTTACAGTTGATTATTTATATTCTAAACTAACCTCCCCGTTAAACTAAGTTTAGTCACGGCATTTTCTAGTAAATTTTCTATGCTTCTATTTGGCCAATAGAAGATTTGTAAATTAAACAATTCGCTCAAAAACATCAGGGAAGGTTTAATCGCATCACAAAAGAATAGCATAAGCGCTTAAGCAACTGAATAATAACCGTTTATTTCTCAACATTCCTTCTAAAGAATTTAACATAGACGTCCTAACGGAAGCCAGATTAAACAACAACCAATTTCCATTTTTTGGAAAGTATGTGACAGTCATGGTTTGTTTCTGTTCAACCATAGTTTAAGTTTAGGAATATTTCCCAGAGTAGGCAGTCATTCGTCATTCCAATATTAAAAACTGGATATCAAAATTAGATTGGGAACTGTAAATAGTTATAAATGTTATATGAACTAAACAGCACGGATTCTGCTATTTTAAATAATAAATTACATAACTTTGGATCTAATCTAAGTACCTGTTTATTGGATTAAATTCAAATAAAAATAATTTAAGATTAATAATAATTTTGTGAGATTTCTGCAACTTCTGAAGTCACTTATATTCATTCACTCTTATGACTTAAAATGACATAAACTCTTTCATAGATTGATGCAAAAAAATTGTTTAAACTTAAATACTACTGAAATGTAAAACACTCATTTTATCAAGAAGCAGAATTTATTAAACCGACTAAACTCTATGAGACTAGTCATGCCTAATTTATTCTTTGACCATCGTATTGAGACTCTCTCAACCTTCTGTTATTTAAACGCCTTATCATGTTATATAAATTAAATATATACGCTACTAAATGGGCCAAAAAATTGATTTTATCCCTATTGAATGTAAAAAAAGTTCAGTGTACATTTTTGTTCATCTCTATATTCTATCCTTTTCCATCCAGGATAAAAAAACGGTCGAAATTTTCCCATACAAAAATCGAGTTCAGAAACAGTTTTTAAAGTTTGCGCTACATAATCTGTTTCGCCTTCAATAGGTTAGTAGTCGTAGAGAGGGGGGCAATTACGATGTTTGCACGAGATATGATACATGCTTATACTGCTTGTTTAAGAGCCGAGCTATTATACAGCTCACTTGGTCGGTTATGCAAAATGTATGACAAAACTAACTATTGCTGGACCTGTCAAACCTTAACATTAATTTTAAATAAAAATTTAATCGGATTTTTTTACTTTATATTGAATCGATAGCAATTTCTAACGTTACTGCTGTATTAAGTTTTCACTTATCGCAGGCGAGAGATTTTAAATTCATTTGAATTCATTTGATTTATAATTCATGGGATTCAGTATCAGCAAGACATAGAAACACAACGAAAAGCTAAGCAAGCTTGGAAGAATTAGAACAAATAGCAGAAAACACATGTGATAACTCTGCCCAAAGAACCAGTCAGGACCACGCGATTTACTAGCATATGGCGCAAACGTATTATTCGTAATCAAGCGAAATTAGACCTTAGAAATAGACCTATGGTCAGAGGTCGGGATGTCGATTATTGAATCTCTATGTCTCCTGTAGTTCCTATCTATATATGGGAGAAATAGAGATTCAATACTTCTTTCAGCATCACACCCAGTTTATAAGACGATTTTTTTTTTGGGTCGTGCTCTGATTTATAAGTTACTTAGTTCCTTTGACGCAGGAAGTACCCAAATAAAACAGAATTAAAAATCGTATAAGGCAGCCGATACAGCCGCAAGGTCATCTTAACTGCAGAAGACGGTAAAATATTATTAGAAAGCAAAACACATGATCTGGTTAGGACAGAAGAAACAAACTTGTAGTATGAGATGATCCTAAAGGAAATTCTATTTTTCTTAAAAATTATAAAATAAGTTCGTATATAAAACACGAAAAGTTAATTGTGAGAATGAAACATAGTGAGAAAAATGAAAGAATCGATTTCGTTAGGCTAGCAGTAATTCGCTAGTACTACAAATACCTGGTATTGTCCTGTATATATAGACAATATTCCAATGTAAGTAATACAACTTCAGTCGTCGCGACATGATGAGAAGACTGATTTTTTCAAATCAATAATCTCATCCGTTCAAAACTGATTGTTGGGATTCTTACAAATTTTCCATCTATATGAGTCAAAAATTCAAATTTATCCGCGGTCCAGCGATAACGGTCAAAAGTATGGGGGTGGTTGGAAAGTTGATTGTGTATAAGTAGGTGTCGATTGTCATAGTCAGTCGTTTGTCACACAACAGATTTGACGCTAAATGGAGTAATTTCCTTATGATTGTGTATTTAATGCGAGAGTACTGAAGATAGACCAATGTGTACGGAACAATCACAATAAACCCCATTACAATAGAAAACAAAAAATAAAAATTTTAAAGTTTGAGATAAAAGGCTGAGTTTATCGTTCTTATGGTATTATGTCTGTCCGTCTAATAAGTAAAGTCACTTCACAAGTTCCGATCGCAAACCCCCTCTATCAAAAAGCTTCAATTCTTACAAAATTGGCCTGGATCATTATGTGCGGCACATGATCGGCACTCGTGAACTAGGCTAAAACAAACACCTTACTCGGTGGCCGAGTTATGACCACATCCCATTGCTCACGTATTCGGTAGACCAAATCTGCGTATGTAGGCTGATAATTTTCATATTTAATTTTAATATTTTTCCACTATAGCATATGCACAAAAGGAGCACTTAGGATAAGTTATTCTCAAGTCTTTCTGCTATGTTTGTCATCTTAATATATGTGAACGGCCGCCGAAAGTCGATAGGTGCCATCTATAATGCCAAATTGTAATGGAGGGACATAACTTGAACTTTACTCCCGTAGAACATCTTGCAATCAATTTACGATTTTCAAATTTTATAACTAGTCAATCGTTTACTGAGGGAGAGGTCGCAAACCACCGGCATTTCGTCATGTATATATATATATCATTATGAACACCTAGGGCAGTGACCGCTTCGAGTAAGACTGTGACACGTTCTTCTAACTGTTTAATCTTCAATTTCCAGCAAAGAACTTGCCTTGCAATAGCAAATGCTAGTGGGTGTGGTTGCCGAACACCGTCCTTCTTAATATAATAAATTTGCCATATTTTAAAGATTTCGGAAAGTTATTTTCCAGATAGCACTCAAAAAGTTTATGATGGAGCGTTTAAAATTAGATTTGGTTTTGCTTATTTCGAACTGCTTCCTCGCAATTATCTATAGAATAGAATAGAATATTTCTGCTTCTTCTACCTTAGTGCTTTTAATAGTAGAAGTGATTCTGCACGTCAGATAGTGACGTTTCTTTTGTGCGCGCAAATCAGTTCGATGGAAAAACATCAGTTGTGCCACAGCAGTTTAGATTTGTTAGCATGTTTGCATGGCAAGCATTTGTGGCAGATACAACATAATTTTCGAGAAGACTAGAGAATCTATCGCAGTGGGTTTCTCAGAATCCTTGATCTTATCTCATCTGTATATTCGATTCGACGACTTAGCGGTACTTGGATGTACTTATTCTCAATGAAAATGTTGGTTCTATAAGAATATTTGATTCGAAATAATGTTTTACGGCATTTGACGTTTGTAACCAAGAAGCTCATACAGAACTTACAGGAGGCAATTGGTATTGAATGTTTAGAAGTTAATGTAAAAGGATAAAATTGAATTGGAACAAGAGCTGCTGTTCAATGAAAGAAATACGGCTGTAAAGTTAACTACAGATTGATGTACTAGCAATCATCAGATAAATTTACCAATTGCCGCGTTTAGTAACATTTTTTAAAAATATAATTCTAACTTCTATATGCAAATAAAAAGAGCAACTTACTGTAAAATCTCAAATAGATTTTATTACTATCTGCATCTTGAACAGATTGTGTAATATTTTAACGACGAGTAACGTGACATTTCGAACCTCCACGGATAAGTAGTATTTTACAGTTATGAGTACGTACAAAATGAAACACGAAAGCTTAATAATTTTAAATGAAATCTGTAATTTAGTAACATTAATTATTAATCCAAACTTAATTCAATTACTCGTTTAACATTGTAGTTTTCCAGGCGGTCACAATTATTAACTCTTACGTTCACGTGTAGAACAGTTCTATGATGTAGCGAATAGTTCCGTGACTATATTCATCCAGGAATATAAATGTATCGGCTGGCGTTCCTTCTGTAACGGAATTTCTGATCGATTTCAATTCAAATTGACTGTCATTTGTCAGACGCCATTGATTTAATTTTCTAGAATATTAATTAACTACTCTGTGTAGACAATACGGCACAACACTAACAAACTTAAACCGAAGTTCTGGATGAAGAAAAGCTGCAGGGTCAATGTAACATATTTTCATATACTAATTAAATAATTTTCGAAACATTACAATTATCAGAAGGCAATGCTTGTCGGTCTTTTCATATGGGCAGTGTATCCTCTAGTCCAATTTTCAGCTTACAGATTACTGATGACACACGCAAAACGTAGGTATTTAAAATGATTTCTTTGAATGTAGGTCATTAAACCCTTGATTAACCATAAATTTTACTTTCGATTTCAAGTCACAACAATAATTTTGTATAGAGTAATAATTTGACATTGACATTGAATTAATTGTTAAATTTAATTACACAATCTATTTATAAACCAAATTGTTAATACGATTTAAAATTAAATTTTAATTTTACAGCAAAATTGAAAATTGTCGTGACATGTCGATCAAAATACCAAACGAAAGCCTGACCGCATTATATAAACACGCTGTGAAGGATAAATCGTTAAGTTGTATGTACTCTCAAAATATCTGCATGTCAAAAATATTGATCCCCAAAATAAATTTGATTGATCAATAGTCGATCATTTCAATTATTCAAATTAAATAAAACGTCGAGGCAAAAGAAATGAAACCATGTACAACGAAAAAAATTCCTCTCAAGGTCGAATTTGTAATTTGTGTAGCAAAACGAAATAAAAAAGAAAAATGCAGACCGCGAAAATAAATTATTATTATGAACCGCAAATGTTAAGTTTCATTCATTCATTTCACCAAAAAAAAAAAAAAATGCGAACACACATAACGTGTTCAAGTTTATGACCAATTTATGTGTAACACGAAATTGGATTGATCGTTTTGTCGGGCCACATTACTAATTAAGTTTATATAACTTTGGTCAATGCCATACAATTACGAAATGTAAGGATTAGCTCGTTATACGGCTACTGTGCTACTTGTAGGGCCATATTCAGAAACATTAACATTTAAATGTTGCCGTCAAACGAATTCGTGCAGAAAACTTACACACATATCAAATATGTTAACACCACCACCACAAGCAAAATTACTGACACGTTTCTCCTTAACTTGTTTCTCGTATATTGTTTGGTATTCACTATTGGTTGGTGCTTAGTCAATAAATGCGGCGAACATGAGTTATGTACTTTTATTTTTTGCTGCACTTACAATTATATAATTTTATGTGCATATTTAATAAATTACGAAAGATTAGAAAATGTGAACGAAATGGAAATTTGTGTTCGTGCCGGTATATTGGTATACATATATTGTAATTGTGTTGTGTGCGGAAAAATTAAATACAACTTTAAAATTGTTGCATAATTTCTAGAAAAGAAATTAGAAAGGAAAATTATTTTCCACTGCACACGTTCAACCTTCAATTGTATTTTCTGTGTAATTAAATTAAAAGTATATTTTTAATTATATGAATTAATTAATTTGTATAATATGTACAATAGATTATATAAAAACGATACGCGGCTTATTTCAATGCATAATGCTTATCGGTTTACTTGAATCAAATATGTTGACTTACAAATTTATAACACGATCTTTAGTCAATGTGGTCGCATTGTCCGTGTAGTTAATTAATATTATATATGTAAAAACTGAACAAGATAATGTCGACAATGTGGAGAATGTAGAAAATATGTTAACAATGTCGAACATAATTGTTTTTATTAGTAAACAGCACAATATATCATGTTATGTCGGACAATTAGCCTTTCCACACACACACAGCGTTTTGAAACAAAACTCAAGCAACACTTTTCACGCAAAACTCAAGTACGGGTTCGTCTTTATGTGTATGTGTAAAATTATTTTCATTTTCTATCGGATGCTTGAGCGAAACGGGTAGAAAAACAAAATATAAAATTTGAAAAATCTAGTAGTTAATTTTTTTTTTTGTTTTTTCGTTATAGTTAGTCAGTACACGTTACGAGCCGCCCATAAAATTATTGCTGCAAAAGTGCTGCAAAAATCCCCACTTTTAAATTGTGTTTATAGGCGAAAAGGTACATAAGAGACGACGAAAAACGCATCGTGCTGCCGTACTGTGTAGAGCGGCACATCGCCACCTCAGCACTTCTATGCGCCGTTTACTCGTTTATTGTTTTCCTATACAAAATAGAACGCCGAGCCGTTTTTAAGTTGTTATTCGTTTTAAATTTTCATTTTATTAAATTTGGAAAATTCGAAAGGAAAGCGATAGTAACCACCCATAATATAATCTATTAACCCATATAAATTAGTCCCTAATAGACAAGATTAATAGACTTATCCTTAGTGGATCTGAAGTGACGCATAAATACGATTTAATAATAATTTAAGAACAATGCCTAATCTGCTGGGAGGTTTTCGAAATTCAATTTTTAGCGGTAAGACATTTCCGTTCAAAATTACTCGATAATGAAAAAGTTATCGAATACAATTTTGCCGTCAAACTTTCGTTTGTTTGTGGTTAAAACTAGGCCCTAGTTTCAAAATACGTCAGACACTTTGCGTAAAAAGGCGAATAAATATTGAGAACTATAAAAGTACGAGAAAGTGACATCTTACAACACTAATCCAAACAGATTGATAACAGCGAAAAATCGACTCTAATGTTTCAAATACGTTTTAGAAACGATGAACAACAGGGCCTTGGTAAATAGTTGGTAGTAATACATCGAGAAATCTAGATAGTTTTAGTGGATTGTATCGTCGTAGCAATCAAATTCAATTCAATGATAAAAAAATCCAAAAATGCTGATATGATTAGAAAACGTGCATCAGTATATATCGATTATTATGAAAGATCCGTTGAATTTTCTTAATAAAGCCGGAGATGGTGAGGGAGTCAATATGTCGACGACTTGAAAGCGGTATTTGAATAATTAACATGGACCTGTATTGAGCATATAATTGATGGCACAAACGCTGCTCATACCATCCATTAAACAAAAGCAATATAAAAAGGTCTATTAACGTTCCAATTGTAAAATGAAACCGTTTTGCAGATACACACAATTATGAGTAAACATCACAAATATTAGAAGCGCAGACGCCGCATACGGGATATTCTGAAAACATTTCAACTGTGTGGTAAAAATTTGCACAGTGCCGAAGTTGGTCTAGATGATACAATATTTTTATTACGTTTACTCCATTTCCACGCTATCAATAAATAAGACACCCAAAGCAAATTACTTAAGCAAAATTTTTTATATCTGTAGGTTGGCCGTATGCGGACCAAGTAGCGCAAAGATAGAAATATTTTAACTCGCAGGGGACTTTTGATATGGAAAAAAATGATGGAGAAATATTTTCAAGCGTTTTTATTGGTTTAGCGTTACATACACATTAAAATTGTGGTAGTAACTTCACTCCCCTATTTGAGCTTCCAAGCTCATTCTAATAGAATGCAAGGCCCAAGCACATTCAAATTATAAACTCCTCAAATTATAATCACGTAGTTCGGTTAGATTTATATTATAATCGTCCGTTTCCTTTAACATCATCTACTCATAACTTCGTCCAGAAAGCCCCATTCCATAGAAACGATGATTATCAGCAATACAACGTTTAGCTTTTATTATTAAAAAAAAAATTCTCCAAAGAGAGAAAAATCGACCGCTAGACACAAAACTCAAGTCTATCTAACTGCCAGTTACTATATCTTAGGCGTTTGATTTAATTAGTTTACTATTAGTGTATTTTTAACGAGTTTTCTAATCAGTGACATTATTAGTTGGTATTTTATAAAATTCTGATAAAATTGGGCAAAGGAAAAACACTAAGAACCGAAGAAATAGGAAAAATTCGAGACCTACATGAAAAAATCGAAAAAATAAAAATAATAAGAAGCTTTGACCGTGTTCAGACAACACAAATCCTATGAATTCCGATTAAATCAACGGGAATCAACGGCCACTGGCCTGGCATGATTTAAGATCGGATAAGAAAGTATCAATGACCCGAAACTTTAGCGACGGCTCCTTAATTATTTGGGCTGCATTTCCTCTTTTTTTTTGAGAAACCCCTATGTGTAAAATTCGAATGAAGTTCAAAGAATACATAGAGCTGTTAGATGAAATTTTAATGGATTTTGGTGAAAATCAAGGAACCTCGGATTGGATTTTCCAGCAGGATAATGCTCCCATTCACAAATCAATGGAAACGATCGATTGGTTTAGAGAGCGACAGATCGAAGTTTTGGGCTGGCCGGTACAATACAACAACTTAATTGAGTTGCATAAAGCCGTTGAGCAAATTGTCGGAATGGAATTGCAAGAACTACTTAATTCCATCCCGAGCAGATGTGAAACAACTAATAAAAATGGGATGATTTATACTCATTACTAATTACAAGATTAATTGTAAATATTTTTATTTACAATTAATCTTGTAATTAGTAATGAGTATAAATCATCCCATTTTTATTAGACCCCCTAAATAGATTTTCCCGAAATATGGACTCATTATCATCAGGTTTTGGTACTCAAAAACGCTCCTCCAGCAATGTTTATAAAAATCGTGAGAGATGAAAAAAAATTATAAAAAGGGACCTGGACCCCGCCAGACGACCCTCTGAATAAATTTTCCAGTAACTACCACCCATCTCAATCAATTCCTAGCACTTGAAAACCATTCCTGACCAAATTGTAGAAAAATCGTACGGGCAGAAAAAAATTAAAAAAATCTGGCCCAATCGCAATCGATTCCGTGTGTACGAAAACAAAAACAACAAATAATTAAAAACGTAACCTGGACCACACAGAATGGCCTAATCCAATTCGTACAAAATCAGGACCATAACAATTGGTTCCTTGTACTGGAAGAACCCCCCTCAGAAATTGTCATCAAAGTCGTTTGAGCTGAGAAAAAAAATATGAGAAAGTAATCCGAGCCCCACCGGCGAACCCCCTAAACGAACTTTCCTGAAACCAAGACCCATCGCAATCATACATATACATATACACCCCACCCTTAATTTTTTTGAAATGACAGTAAGGCCTAGAGTTTGAACTTGATCTATTATTAGGTTTTAATTTGGATGTACACATAATAATATACACATTTTAAAATTAAAAATTAATTTGACAGAATGTTCAAGAAATTAGAACTTATCGATTTCGATAGGGGTTCCTGCGGTGGGGCCCAGGTTCATTTTTAATTTTTTTTTTTTTGGCTTGATCAATTTTGATAAAAATTGCGCGGGTTTCTGATGCCAGGACTTGATTTCGATGGCTCCCAATTTTATGAAAATCTGTTTAGGAGGCACTTCAGTGGGGCTCTAACGATTTTCATAAAAGTTGGTGAGGGGGATGTTCGGGTGCCAGGAAACGATTCCGATTTCATGTTGGTTTTCGGACTGAGGGCCTTCTTTTAACATTTTATTTAGTTGCACGATTTTGAGGGAATTTGGCGGAACAGGGTTTTCGAATGCAAGGAAACCAAGGAGTTCAGAATTCTGGATATTTCCAGATTATTATTTCGTAAGATGTTGCATAATTTTGCGATCTATTGTACCATGGTGCTTAATGTTGTATCTTTTCGATAAATGTTTGTGATGTCCCACTATGTTGCATCATGTTCGCTTCGGGGCCTTGTTTTAACATTCTATTTGGCTTGAACGAATTTGATAAAATTTGGCGAGACAGAGTTTTCGAATGCACGGAAACGATTCCAGCAATTTTTGATTTCTGGATAATACATTTATTAGTCCTTCGGATGGGTCGGTGCATGATGTTGCAACATGTTGTGATGTTGCACAATGTTGCATGATGATTCACCATCTTTCACAATTTTGTATCATGTTTCGTCATGTTGCTTCGTGAAAGTGAAAATTCTTGTATTGCCTTAAATTTTCGCAAAAAAAATTTTATTTAAATTATTTGAAAAATAATAAAATTATTTAAAATTTAAATCTTAATATTCTTGTTCTACGTTATCTAATTCTAATTTTCAGTTTTGGGAGAAATAATTAATTTATAACGGGTGTTTTTTTAGGAGGTTTGTTTTTCCGATAGATGTCGTTTTATTTTATGACAGTTGTTTTGACAGCTCAAAGTGGCATTTCTACTCAGTATTGTTTGGCAAATCATTATGAATAGGTTAACTCCAGAACAACGTTTTCAAATCGTGGAATTTTATTTTCAAAATCAGTGTTCAATTAAAAATGTTTATAGAGCACTTCGTGAATTTTATGGTGCACATAATCGTCCGTCAGAGACCACCATAAAGAACGTAATTACCAAATTTCGGTCTACATTCACTCTTTTGGATGCCAAGCCACCGACAAGAATGAGAAGAGTTCGTACAGAAGAAAATATTGCTGTCGTTGAGGCCAGTGTCGAAGAAAACGACAATTTATCGATTCGTCGTCGTGCTCAGCAAATTGGACTTTGTCCATCGACTTTATGGAAAATTTTACGTAAAGATTTGGGTTTGGTGCCATACAAAATTCAATTGGTGCAAGAATTAAAGCCACACGACCATCGTTTGCGCCGTGAATTCAGTGATTGGTCGTTAAATCAATTGAACGAAGATCCATTTTTTTACCGTAAAATTCTCTTCAGTGATGAGGCGCATTTTTGGTTAAATGGATACGTCAACAAACAAAATTGTCGCATTTGGAGCAAAGATAATCCACACGCCGTTCTAGAATTACCAATGCATCCTGATAAATGTACTGTTTGGTGCGGTCTATGGGCTGGTGGGATCATCGGTCCATATTTCTTTAAAAATGAGGAAGGACGACGCGTTACCGTGAATGGAAATCGATACAGAACCATGTTAAATGAGTTTTTGTTGTCAAATCTTGAAGATATGGATATGAATGAAATGTGGTTTCAACAAGATGGTGCCACTTGCCATACAGCACGTGAAACAATCGACTTATTGAAAGAAACTTTCAACGACAACATTATTTCGAGAAATGGTCCGGTGAATTGGCCTCCGCGTTCGTGCGATTTGACGCCACTCGATTACTTTTTGTGGGGATACGTGAAGTCATTGGTTTATGTGGATAAACCTCAATCGATTGACGCTTTGGAAACCAATATTCAACGTGTCATTGCTGACATACGCCCTCAAATGCTTGAAAAAGTGCTGGAAAATTGGACCTCCAGAATGACATTTGTGAAAAATAGTCGTGGTAGCCATATGCCAGAAATTGTGTTTAAATGTTAAATGCCAAAAAATTATCTACCAAATAAAAAAAAATTTTGGTCATTTCATAATTTTATATGTGTTTTATTCAAAAAAAAAATCGGCAACCTCTTAAAAAAACACCCTTTATTTATGATTTAGGTAGTCATGAGGATAATGGTGATTGCTTTAGATGAATCTAAGAACTTCTACTGATGGTTTATTATAAATTTTATAATAATTACTATTGTGGTAATTGGAATCAATATTACAGTTAACATTGATTAATTTTAACTTGTACTTCTGATGAGTTCGTTGTTAATTGGGTTAATTATCACGTGATACTAAATATTTATTTGATTATTATCTAAATCCGTGAGTAGCCCTTTTACCTGATCCTTTATAGGTAGGATTAATAGATAATGTCTAATCTATTATATTAGGCAATATAATCATTCATTATTTTCAGATTGGCTGTTTAAACCATATAATAATAAATTGAAATTATACTGTGCCGCCTTGTATCAAAAATAATAACTATTTGCCTCATTAGGAGTATGTACCTGGGCCAAGTCTATCGTAACTATCTTCCGTATCCTATCCGCCTGGCCTCCCGAGAGATGTTGCCTAATTAAGCTTGCTCGTGCACTCCCAATCAATCAATGTTGCGTCATGTTGCTTCGTGTTTCGTCATTTGTTTTTCTTTAATTAAATATCTGGCCTTATATGTTCCATCATATTGTCAAATCAAATCGCATATCTTGTGTTTCATTTCGTAATCGCTTCAACACTTGGTATAAATATTTACAAATATAACCAAACCAATAAAACGACTTGTTTTACAGTACTTTTAAAACATTTAAATACAAAAATTGTAAAAATTAATTAGAAGCATAAGATTTATTGCAAAGAGTGACACCTTTTTACCTTTTAAAAACGTGTATAGTAATATTTTTAACATGTTGTGATACTTAATATTTATTCGGGCAAATAATTTAACAAAAACTATGTCTACGAATAATAATTTAATAATTACGAGTATAGAATGTTGTTATTTGGAAAAGCAAAACTCGTTAAGTAAGGTACGGTGGTTTCACTTAAGAAATTAGATATTATCGAAATAAATTTGCGAATGCACCTCATAAAAGTAATTAGTTTGGCTATTATGCCAATATCGCCAAACAACAAAAACCTATTTACATGAGAATTTGGTTTCAAGTTGTTTTTTTTCTAATATGAACATCATCCGTTCCCATGTACTTTACATATTATATTAATATTTATAATTATCTAATAAAATAATTCATATGGTAATCAATTAATCTAAGTTTTATTACTATTGTATTATATAATTATCTCAATGATAAACTAATTTATTTATTTTTTTGTTGCGCATTGGAGAAGGGTCTGCATACCGACTTGATTTATATCCACTTGTGGATACGAGTTTGTAAATTTTTATGCAAGAAAAACTATATGCATACGATAATGACTATGATTGAATAAACAAGTAGCTCCTAGTCATTTTATTATTATTATTCATATAGTGACGCATTACACGTTTCTTCTTATAAATGCACGTACTAAGTACTTGAATTGATATACTTACGAGTAGGTATATTACAAATACGGGAATTTGGGATTTACAAATTACAATTCATCATAAATTATTAAATGCAATGAATAGCGAACATTTCAATGGACGCGTTAAAGAAAGCGTTTAAGCGCACTTTGAAATTACATACATTTTTGCTTTTGTCGTTACTTTCAATATCGTTTTTCAATATTCGAGATCACAGTTAAAACTCAGGTTTTCCAAAAGCGCATTCATTCGAGATACTCGGTTGTGTAATTAGAATTAATAGTTCAACCTGAGAATTGTGATAAAGAGTCTTTCAATATGGACGTTCGAAATTGGTTAGGTTATAGCACCCGCATGTTGTTAAAGCACCATATGTCAAGTTTTCTGTGAATTGTTTAGTAGCGTATGTCAAATCACCAGGGAAGGTTATAGCGTTAAACAACATGTGTATCGTGTGCAAAATTTCGCCAAAATAAGCAAAATTATCGGATTATCGGATTTGGGGCGATACCAATCCAAACGAGATAAACCATCATCAAATACATCCCGAGAAAGCCATTATTTAGTACGGATTTTGGTCTCGCGGAAATTTTAAACCATACACGAGGAAAAAAATTGAACTGAAGCTTTGCATTGTTAAAACTAGATGGGTTTAGTTAGGTGACTCATCAATGACCAACTTCACGTATATTAGCGATACCTATACTCAAATTTGAATGGCCATTATCAGCCAGTCCCTGAGATCCCGATTAAAATCTGTTCAGTACATGAAGTTGGTCATTGAATATCCTAACTGAACCCACCTAATGCTAACAATGCACGACTTATAGTTTTCTGCTACAAATTTTGATCTTCCATGTGCATTAATGTCATTATAACACAAATTTTGATGGCGAATTTCGGCCATTCTCAGAGATCGTGATTAAGATCTGGCTAGTGCATGAAGTCAATCTTGAGTTACCTAACTAAAACCGCCTAATGGTAATAATGCACGTCTTCGAGTTTTCTGTTATGAATTTTGATTCACTAGGTGTATTGATGTCATTTTTACTGATTACATAGAGAAGTAAATAGAGTTGGTCATTGAGTCACCTTACTAAAATAATGCACAGCTCGGGTCTTTTTCAAGAATTTTGAACTTGTAGGTGTCCTACTATTATTTATACTCAAGTTTAAATGTTTTAAAGTTCTCATCTGTTTAAATAAAAATCTCCTTATTCTACAAAATACATGGTTGAGTTTACATCTAGGTAATACATGATAGAGTTTGTATTTTACAAAATATTATAATATTTTTATGTAAGTTGAGGTTTACGTCATTTTCCATTAAAAAAAACCCAAAGAATAAGATTGTACTGAAATTTCTTATAAGAATTATTTTTTCTATTTGATTTTGGTGTAACAGTGTAATACTCATAAAATCATAACATCTATGGAAAGTCTGGAATAAATCGCATCCATCAAGGGCGAGCACTACAGATCAATGATAAGCAACTTCTTGTGGCCTAAACTGGATGATGATAAGTGATTTGAGGACATCGATCGCCGCGCGGCGACAACGAGAACTGGACCCCTTCCTTTGGTATAATCTTAAATCAACGGTCTATACAAATAAACCGCAAACAATTGATGCCTTCAAAGTCAGATTGTGTGTCAATATTGTGTGTCAATACAGTGAGATTTATTGAAAGTCCTTATTGAAAGACCAATGTATATATGTTCAGATTTCTGGTTCCGTTCTTTACATGGAATCGACAAAACCCTTATAGCACTTGTAAAAAATGCCGGAATTGGGAAAAGTCATAAAACTGGTATACAGAGTAACTCTTAAGTACAGTAAGGGAGTTGATTGTAAGTCTTGGACCAATTTCTGTTTTGGCCCCCAAGAATTTACTCGCCTTCATTACGGGCACTAGCGAACTTGGTGTACAGCCACGAGGTAGTTCAGCTTGAGTTTCTTTAATTTGAACTTTGAACGACGACGTGTATAAACTGTTGCTCTACATCTCCAATTTCTGTTTTAAGACAAAAATCAAAACAAAAATGTACCGTAAACAAGTTCTGGATGCACAGGATGAGGGCGAACTCTTTGCCTTGAAATACGAACTTTCGAGATTTTTGATTCACGTACTCGATGCCATCTGGTGAATGAGACATACAAATTTTAGTCTTTCTTGAAATCTATAGAATCCTTTGTAAAAATAGAGATTGCTTGATACAGGTACGGATAAATATGAATGGATTGTTTTTTTCGACGTTACTGAAACTGACCTCCAGTTAAATATTTTACTTTAAGCCTTCTTTAAATCTGAAATCGAATACATGTTGATTTTAATCTTCGCAATGTGCTCAACTAATATACTCACTCATTACGAAAATCGTGAAACAATTGTTGACAACAAATTCCGACCCCGTCATGTGCCGACCACATAAACCTCTGTGAATGTTATTTTTATTCTGTTCACTGATGCACTGATATTGTTTACTTCACTGGTTTGAAGCAATTTATTTTCTATTACGAGATATAGTGTTGAGTCTCAAGATCTCGACTTATTGAACGTTCGCCTAAATTTGATTACTCGATAAGTGCTAGGCTTGGTAAAGATGAATCTGGTTGGTAATACCATAGTTCTTTGGCGTGATAGGACCATCCAATCTAGAGCGTATTCTAATGTCTTATTCAGTAAACATTCAGAAATATTTAGTTGGTGTACTGCCGGCCTCTTTTGTCCTTTGAAGATGATGAATATATTCCACATAGTATTAAAGGACAAATTAGTAACGTTTTCGCTTACCAGTGTAATTTCATTTTTTGCCACAGATGTCACTATTTGGTTATTTCTTTTCGAAAATTTAGTAATTCTGAAAAAAAAACGTTCGAACTCAACTAGACTGTTTGTCACCTGCCATCTGAAAAAAAAATAATGACGGCAGATAGAAAACCACCAGCTTCAGTAATTGAAATGAACCTATCGTGAATAATTTTTTGGTATTAACTAAAATTTCGTAGGATATAACAACTTGAGCTGTCTGTCCAATTCTCTAAATGTTTTGCTTATGGATAGGTGGAACGGGAAATTGTTAAAGTTGAGCAAGATTTGCCTTTGAGCGAGATTTCAGCTCACTAGATGCAGTGAAGTATTTGTCACTCTAGCGAAAATATAATAGGGCTAAACACCAAGCTTGGAAAGATCATTGCAACCAACAACCCTACTGCGAATTAATTTTAGTTGAGTACTTTAATACCCACCATAAAGAAAGTTTGAATCATAAAGACTCGAATTGTGCTGGGTGCCAAGCGGGGTAGCTTGCCGCCTCGCATGACCTCCCATTGATTGTTAGATGGTGCCTTTTCCAATTTCGCTGAGACCGTGTTACATGGATTGAATAAATATATTCCATCGTCATTTTTCAATAAAAATTAAAATTTTAAAATCTTTGTCGCATCAGTTGGCAATATTTAAAACATCAAGTTCAGCATTGAGTGGATCCATATTTGCAGGCTGACTGACTCATAAATGCCTCCTTATCGAACTCGACCATAGTTGTTCTCGATGGAGCGAATTCCGTATTGAGGTTGAAAAATAGACGCCATCAACATCTCGGAAGAAATTGTCTTCAGAAACCTGAAGACAATCGATTGAGTTTGCCACTGACTTGAATATTAACTAAAAAAATTCTCCTTTCCTATGAGCAAGGTAAATATCAGAACGCCTGGTAAATGTGATGGTACAACCAGTTGTGAGACGTGGTTGTGATAAAACAGACTTCTCAAACTACCGGCCAGTATGGCTTTTGTGAAAGCCGCCCACAACCCATTTCTTGACGTATGTCGCAAACAAAGGATCTGGTTTCAAAGGATCAAAAGTTTGGAATGAAAATCTCATTTGCAAGCTTGTGGCATACGGCTTGAATTCGATGACCATCAAGTGAATAAAAATCTTACTCGAATGCCGAGGTCCCTCAAGGATCAGTTTTGCCACCGAATTTATTTTTGTTGTACATCAATGATTTGCTAGATAACACTGTTAACACTATCCATAGCTTTACTAATGTCGCCACATTGCACTCTTCTATCTCATTCGAGGTGGAGTAGTGCTATAGGCGAAATAGTGAAATTTAACAGCCTAGAAAATGTATAAACTACAACGTTATTACTCGTGACATGATAAACTGGTATTATAAATAAATATGTCACATACATTTGGCGGTACATACTAAAAATAAATTACAACCTACAGCTTGAAGAAACATGTTTTATTTTAAGAGGGTTAACATGTTTTTTTTCTATGATTTTTTCATAAACTTCCTAAACTGATAACTAAGTATGACTTACATCGTTAGATTTCAATTCAGTAGGTACTATCTGTTTGTTCGTTTTCTGTTTTGTAATAGTCTACTAACAAATATTCGGTCCGACTAACGTAGAATGTTCAACATTTTTGAAAGTTTGGCAAAGATAAGTTACCTCATTAAATTGGCTTTTAGCCACATTTATGGTCAATCCGGCCTTCATAGCTAGCAGTCAAATTACCTTCTGCAGTAGAGTAAGATTTTCTGAAAACGTTGGCGAAGTGAAAAGGCGGTCATCCAAGCAAACAAAGATCTTGTCATGTAGTTGATAAGGAATCCCTCGATTCTGGGGTACGCAGGATAACGCGATTGTGGGGCACTACACATCCCGAATGGCATAATCTGGAAGTGACAAGGGCTGTCTCGGTACCGTAAATGTAGTCTTATCTCTAGACTCTGTGTCAAGTAGACATCTGCTAAGAGGCATCGTTTGCAACATCTGGGGAAACATCCAAATCCATCCTTATATACAGGGATTCTTACACAAAAAAAAGTCAAGCACAAACCCAATCACTATACATACATCAAAAAATCCACAGTTTGCAGTTTTTTTTAGTGAAAGAAGAAGAATGATCAACTGATCAAGAGTCATTGTCAGAATTTTTGTGACACCAGAATGTAGCAGATTTAAGCCAGGGCAAAATTACCATGTGGAAATTTTCTTTCGGAGTCAGGCCTTAGCACCACGGCGGCCAGCGTTATAATCTCCTCCGCAATGTGTTATTTTTTTACTGAGTTAAACAATTACAACATGTCGAGAATGAGAAATGAAGTTCGTTGCTTTATCTTTTGGAGACCAGAGACTCTGAAAGATAATGTTTTGTCTACTTATTTTAACGTCAAAAATATTACTTGTGAAATCTTACAAAACCATTCTAGAGAACATTCATTTAGTGAAATTTCATCGAAAATAATTAAAAAACTCAAGTTCCTGTGAACCAAACCATTGATTCCTGTAGTAAGCGAACAGCAAATTTTACATTTAGTTAAGGGATATCATAAAACGTATAGAAATGTCAAAAAATTCTCTAAAACCGAGAAATACTGCAAGTAGTTTACAAAAAAATCCCGAATTTCACGAAAACGATAAGCGCAAGCTATTTGATATTGCAACTTGCAAATGTTTAGATTCTTTACTCTGCTGTAAAACTAAAGTACCTATAAAAGAACGCAGGTTTTTGTGTGACTGGTCAATTGATCGGACCAATTGATGTACCAGTAACGAAGCAACTACAAAAATCGGTACGCAAAACAACCCAAAAAATCGCTTTATCGTCTGAATGGTCTTTGTCAACATTACGACATTACGAGCTTCCGCACAAGCATGTGGCAGAACCGGAGTTTTAGACCAATAGCAGCATTAATCGCTATAGTTACGTTCTTCAAGACATTGAGGTTGTAACAAAAGAAGATTTACTAAGATTGTGAACAGAACCAAAATAAGACGAGAACGTAAGAAATGTCGAGAATAGTTTCCGGAATATATTTTGACGGTTGGAACGGTAAGTCAATTTTGAAAAAAAACTGGTGCTATTTTTGAGAAAGTCAATGAGGGTATTATGAAGTCAAGCGCGGATATTTCAAATATGATAGCTATAGGATGCGACGGGACTGTCGTTAATACCGGAACGAAAAAGTGATATAATTCGTCAAATTGAAGCAAATGTTGCCCGACCATTACAATGGGTTACTTTTGTATGTTGGATGGAAATGAATTCCCATTACGTTATTTATTGCAAAATTTGGATGGATTCACCCTCCTAGATGGTTTACTGGCATAATTAAAAAAATAGAAACCTGTGAAAAAAACGCCAGTGGTTGCATTAAAAAATATTGGACTTAGGACTAAAAATGTCTATACGACGTCTGCATGGCAATTTTGGAAGGAAATGTTTTATGGCTTGCCAATAGGAAATTGAATTTTAAGACTTTATGGTGCAGCATTAAAATCATCACAAAATCTCAAAATTTTGGTTTAATACATAGTGGATAGGAACACATATGGTTTAAAAGGATCTAACAACAGGAAAACTCTTAAGCAGCTTCTCAAAATCGTCATTAAAAAACTGAATTCAGAATGCAATATGTACCAAAGGTATGAAAATTTGTGTAAGTGATTATTATATCCGAAAATTACCCAACGATACACTAATTGAAATTAAAACCTCATTCCTCTACACCAATATGGATTTCGAGCTCATTTCACAATAGATCACGTTCATAGAAAAGGCACTTGAAGAAAAGAGGATCTGCCCAGCAGTTTTCTTTGATATCAGGCTTTCGACAAAGTCTGGCACGGCGGTCTATTGCAGAAATTTAGAAAAGTTTTACCACCACTATTCCCTCACCTTCTTTAATCATATATTACAAACAGACACTTTCGTGTTAAACAGGAACAAAATACTCACAAATTAAAGAGATCAAAGATGGAGTACCACAAGCGAGTATAGTAGAACTAGTTTTCCAATAACACTGCTATCATATCGTAGGTGACACCATAGAGGAAGCTACTAATACACTTCAAAGTTCGATACATAGAATAAAAGTCGATCGATACGCCACCACAGCAAACATCGGCCGCACGTTCATCACCAACATCAATTAGATACACAATTTGTTGTTTTCACGGCCGATAAGGCCAGAAAGTGCACTAATCCGTTCGCCTTTGAAGAATTGTACGGCCCAAAACGATAATAATGCCCAGACAATTTTACGGTTATATTAAGAAATAAACAAAAAAATTGATATTTATATTTTTAATCAATCAATTTCGCTAGTAAGCGACTTTCATCACCGCTACTATTAAAATAATCATACATCATTGTAATAGTACAATTCCCAAAACTCCATCCACAATCGCTGATGGACACCAAAACCAGCTAAATGCATCAACAGATCTACATATATACGAAAGACGGAAACACCACTACGAGATGGCATTATAAACCGAAAACAAAAGCAATACGAGGAATACGAAGGCAAAGCAGGAGGTCAAGTCGCGTTCCGTGAAAATATGAAAATGAAAATTTTTTTTTCATTTGCAATCGAGTAAACAAACTACTAGATTACTAATGAAAAAAAAATGCATTATCATTATTTCATGGATCGATTTAACTAAACCGAGTAACGTGAACATCATCCAAAGACTAAAAAACAAAGTACTGAGGGATATTGCTAGTGCTCCTTTCTACGTACGTATTAGCGATTTCCATAGGGACCTTGCAGTGGAAATAGTAGGCAAGGAGTTCAGCAAAGTAGCACAGAAGCATAAAGAGAGGCTTCACAATTATCCAAACGTATGTAAGCCACTCAATTACTCAACCAACGAGAAATAAGAAGAAGGCTTAAACGGGGGGTTTAACGTTTTGAGTTCGCAGAAAGAACCAACATTAGAGATTCTAAATATGTAAAAAAGTTGGAAATAAGGTTAGAAATGAAATTTTGTTAGTCAATATATATATAGACTAGTACCATTGTAATAATTTTAGTTGGTAACCCTAAACAGTTATCGGTTTTGATTCAAAGAACGCCACTATTTACTATTAATGTATGCGGTATGTGGTAACTGAAGCATCAGTTGCAGTTTGTAGTTAAAAATCAAAAGACGGGTGTTATTATTATTTCTAAAATAATATTGATTTAATTTACGTTGTGAACAATGGCAGAACTTTAAAAGGCCGGAGCAGCTGAAGTTGTTGTTTAATTTGAACACTTAGTAAGTACTACAAGAAGCAGCCATTTCACACATAGTCCTACAAAAAATTAAATTTTTCCGCGATCCATCCTCATACATATATAAAATGCAATTTAAAATATTAACAGTGTAAAACCACCAATTGTAAAGCAATTCGATAGTAATTTATCATGCCAATGTTGTCAATGGCAGATTAGGTTAGGATAATCCGTAATTAAACAATTGTTGTAAATTAAACCGTTTTGTAACTTTCGTTGCTCAATTAATTATAGTGTTTAGTTTACATTGTGATTCTAATTCCTGATTACAATACCAATGCAGTTTTATAATATTGCAATGCAATATCAATATTCATAACCCAGATTCATCTAAAGTTGCGCGCACGTACTGCCTTACTCATCCAATAAACAATACAAATTTCTGTTCAATAATAACCCTACCATTAAATCAATTAGTACTTGATTGAAAAAATCTTATACATAACTTAAATCAATTCCGATTGCATAATTTCAATTTAACAATGTATTCTTAGGTACATGTATTATAATGGAATAAAACTATAATAATTTAGCTTGAAGGTCAGATATCAAAATAATTAGATTTAAATTATTGTTGTAGTTTTAATTGTTTTACATTCGTCCTTCTGGGCCAAAAGCTCAATCAACCGATCAATGTTTTGGTTCTAAGTGATTAAATTACTTTAATTACAAAAAAAAAAATTATAAAATTAATTTGTTCTAATAGTCAACAGACCTGAAAATAATTTATATCCTTCAGGTTATATTTACTAAACGCAATTTAATCACTTTCGCAAATTTAAAAATTAAACGCGGAAAAACGATTGTAATTTAATTAGGTATTATTAATATTTTTATTGACGAATATGTCATTTGGGTACATTCAATAAACATTAAAATCTTTATAAAAATGATCCAAAGTTTAAGGGGCCTCGAAATAACAAAACAACTTATGAAATAGAAGATTATTATATGTGAATAGAATACTCAAGGTGAGGTTATCTCGAATGCAGCTATTTATATCTATAGTGGACGTACTTAATATTCAACCGTCTCGTTTTTGTAAATTACACCAGTTAAAAATTGATTAATTAATTACAAATTGCGTATAAAAAAAATATTGGTGAGAGATGGAAACATTTCAAAACCATCAAGTTCAACTGTGTCTACAAGAGAAACTCACCTTCAGGTGTAAATATTAACGATTTACCAATATAAAATTTCAAAAACTGTTCGATTTTATGTTTAATCACGAATTAGAGTATTTAATTAAAAAATTTGGGTTATCAATAAATTTTATCTCAAAAGAAAAATTCTTTCCATGCAAAATGACATTTGCTATTTGCAAAACTATTTCATCTACACCTTCCCATTGACTTATTTGAATAGTTCAAATGTACATCAATAAAAAAAATACTAGAATGCATTATGAATAATGCATATCTGCAGAAATTGTATATGATAAAAAAGTGTATAATTAGAAACCTTCAAGTTCATTTGAAACAAACAGAATCATTACATGCATAGCGCCATAATAGTCGTGAACTTTGGCGGACAATTTATTATAGCGATAGTTATTAAACGTTTAAAACTAAACACTTACTCAAAATATTTAAACTGTATCCTTTAAAAATATTTTATAGTCGCTTTTCAAAAATCACTTATTATTTGTAATAGCACACTGTAAGCAAATAATTTAAGATCACTTAACTCAAATTGAATCACTTAAAAAACTCTTTAATATAAATATTTTTTATTTCGTCTAAATTTTTTTTTTTGCTTATATCAACTGATCTCCGCCAGCTCCCCACGTTTAATATATATTTAAACTATAATACTAAATATTTTTAATTTATAAAAAAAATTGAAACTTTTATTTTTATTATTAAAATTGAAAACAAAAAAGCTTGAGCGCGATTTTTTCTTTTTGTGTTGTTAAATTGCAAATATATTTTCGTGGCGAGAGAAACTCTGCGTTTAAATAAATATATCAAACTAGACTAAAATCAGAATTCATGAAACGGTTTTCTTTATATAAATTTTTCTTACAGTGGCAAAACCAACAAACAAACCAAACAATACACACAACTGTTGTAAAATAAAAAAAAATAGTTAAAAGTTTTAATAATTCAATTGAAGTTTATTATTATTTATTGGTAATAAAATAAATTTAAAATAAGTAGTTTTATGAATATAAATAAATCGGAGGGAATTATACACTAGAGGTATACTCGTACACTCGTAGAGTCTGCGATCAAGAGAACTGGGTATGTAGTAAAATAATAACGTTTTTTAGTTTTCATTTTGATTATAGTAGCCGAGATTCCCTTTCCACCACCAAAACAATTTTTACTCCGAGTACGTAGCGTATCGTGTTTAGTAAATCTTTTGTTTTTTTTTGTTTGTTTGTTTGTTGTGCTTTTCATTCGCTGGAAGTTTCTTATTATTATTGGGTGAATGGGAAATATTTTTTATTTGTACGCGATCGTCAATATTATTATGAGTGTACATAGTGTATGAAGTAATTAATTACAAAATAATATGGTTAAATTTATTAATTTGTGCTGAAGGTTAACAAATTTGTTTTGGTCAAACTACATACAAATAGTAAAATTCTCTTTTCTATTTCGATTAAGTTTTGTTGTGTGATCGAAGGTTGGAGATTATTGGATCGGCAATTTTTTTCAGAATTTATTGAAGTATATTAGTAAAATGTACATGAAATTTCGGTGGCCTAATTAAATTTTACAGAAGTTATTGCACTGGAAAACTAGAATCTTTAAAATAAAATGTTTTATTGCGTGTGGGGTTAATGAAGGGGTAATGACTAATTCGGAATACCCCGGTTAAATAGTAAGTACTTAATGCAGACAAACAATAATAATTATGGTTTGACGTAGGTCAACTGTGGACAGGTAATGCAAATTAATTTCTGCTAAGTACTTAGGTTTATTGATTGACTAGAGTGTTCCACCATACAACCGTGTCACACTTGATAAAACTGGATGGCAGGAACGGATAGTTAGTAGTTACGAGCTTTTTAGTGTGTGAAGTTATTACAGGATTTCTCCCCAGAAAAAATGAAAATGTTTTTTAAGTACTAATTTCATGCCATCTCAGATTTTTTTAAATTATCCCCAAAAAGTTGTGTAATGACATATTGCGTATGTCGATTTTGTATTTTTTCCATACGTGTGCGCATACAAATCCTATTGGATTATATATTTTCCCAACAGAATTTGATTGAATTTGTATGTATCAGGGAATGAAGTACACTTATAGATGTATAAGAAGTTGGCCCGAAATTTCCATCCCGAAAAGGTTTTTTTCATAAAGTGCGTGTCTTAGCTAAATCACATAAAATAATTCCATCCCGAAAATTTCATTGTTAAATTAAAGAAAAACAAATCAGCCCGAGAAAATTATACAATTATTAACAGTTTACATTATTAAATTTAATCTATATGAAATTTCAATGTAAAATTAAAGATACTTTATTAATCATCCCGAAAACAATTTTCTATACATTCTTCCGATGAAAATTTGTTCATTACCAAATTTCCTTGTGGCGAACTCAGAGATGAGCCCCTCCCTTAGCATATGAAGTTAGTGGTGACGAGGATTAATGGTGAATATTGATCAATCCCGTAAACAATTTTCTATACATCCTTCCGATGAAAATTTGTATGGCATCTGAATATATGTCCTATGCAGATTGGCACAACTTACTTTATATGTCAAGAGAGGGGGTCATCTCTGAGTTCACCACAAGAAAATTTGGTAATGAACAAATCTTCATCGGAAGAATGTATAGAAAATTGTTTATGGGATTGATCAATATTCACCATTAATCCTCGTGATTTTCGAACGGGCATCTGAATATATGTTCAATGCATATTGGCACACCTAACTTCATATACCAAGGGAGGGGGCATCTCTGAGTTCGCCACAATTAAATTTAGTAATGAACAAATTTTCATCGGAAGAATGTATAGAAAATTGTTTTCGGGATGATTAATAAAGTATCTTTAATTTTACATTGAAATTTCATATAGATTAAATTTAATAATGTAAACTGTTAATAATTGTATAATTTTCTCGGGCTGATTTGTTTTTCTTTAATTTAACAATGAAATTTTCGGGATGGAATTATTTTATGTGATTTAGCTAAGACACACACTTTATGAAAAAAAAAAAACTTTTCGGGATGGAAATTTCGGGCCAACTTCTTATACATCACTTTATGGATTTACAAATAAGATAAGAGTACTAATTCAAGCCGTTTAATTTATATTCATTTAATTTTAATGATTAAATAAAGTTTAATAATTATGTATAAAAACATATTTTCAAGGTTGCAAACCTTTTAATTGATAGTCTAATCTACAATCATTTTAGTAAACACAGAAAGGCACAACACTGATTCGGTGTTACATAGCATCCCACCGATCGGATATTGAGAAATTAACTCCGTTTGAACTTGTTGTATTTTGTCGCCATAAAATACTTTTGGATACAATAATTTTCACCGGATCACATACATTTTTATCACTAATCGGTTTAATTAAATATCACCGTTCAGAGTTTTAAAAGCCTCATTGTGGATAAAAATATTTTCACGCAAAATGTACTGTAAGTATTTGATTGTTTTATAATTTCTAACTAAATTTTACAATTTGTAAACTGGGAATCGTTGAATTATTCGTTTCGATCTCGATAAAGAAAGAAATTAAAAAAATTATATTTATCACATGATTACCTAATGTTTCCTAAACAACCAACACTCATTATTTTTGTCCATTCTAACCCCTAAAACAGCTTCACTAACCTATAGATACTTCCAAACTATTTTGCAGATGCAGGTTGGTTTGAAGCTTATTTTATAAAATCAAACGAAGAACTAAACGTCTTTTATTCATTTGCAAACACCAAAAATTCGAATTTTTATCCACAAAAACTCAAACAGGCAACTAGACGAATAAACTCCTACGAATTTCCGTTTAAGTGGTTCAAACACTGCTTCGAAGGAAAAAGCGATCGTGACACCCTTCGGGCCGATATCTTTTTCATTCCCATTTTTCTGTAAAATGTTTATTGGCATTCCATACGATTCCGCCCGCCATTACTACTTGATGCACTTTAGAACGGCGATCAACAAGAATTACGTCATGAACCTTTTCCTCGATTTCCTCAAGCCGTTCTTCATTAAAAACAGATGTACGGCCATACGTTAAGATTTGTTGAAGTTGATTGAAGCAGTCATAAACAACATAAAGCTTTACATTGATTTCTTCGCACGTTTCACTATCCAAAATAACGTCGAAATACGGATAATCTTATTTTTCCATTGTATCCGTGTAATAGTAATTGCTGTCAAATCAACACAAACTTATAAATCAATTTGAAATTTTGCATGGCGTCATTTAAAAGATGGTGATATACGAGGTAGAATGGTAATATTAGTTTCCCTCAGCAAAGTTACCTCTCTTCAAATACGGATACTTACTAATCCAGCATAAGTTTTCCAGCATTCCCTTTCTTGATGATCAACATATTTTATTGGATTACTAACGCCACCGTTTACAATTATTTTTGTTTTCCAAAGTATTTCTCTCCCCATGGATTGTTACTGCAAGATTCAAACTTGAATCGTTGCGGTTGACGATAATATCGTCGTATATATTTTTCTTATTCTTGTTCTCTTTCTGTCACAACCACTCGTGACGTTTCTCTCTACTGCTACAAATGGGTTCATTCTTCGTTGTAAATTGATTGCGTTGCGCTGGCTGCTGCGAGTCATTTGATTCACTCTTCTGTAGCGTCCTTTGGAATGGAACCTACGGTCGGACCTGCACCAACGAACTTTCCTCTACTCGATGAGCCAATTCGTTCCTCTTGTCAAGAAAGTTTTTCAGTTCTCAATTATGGACTACATTTCCGGCTACAGGATGTCTTTCTTTGTTACCGACATTCTCGAACATAGTGATCCAATTCCCGCACCTGATGTATTGACTTTTGATTTTGTAGGTTGCCACGCTATGGTGTTCACAAACCCCCATGCCGCAGATCCTTTGTGATATTCTTCTCATCGTTCTATCTATCAGAGTCTCGATTACTGTATTGTCCTCGAAGTTGGGCTGCCACAATGTAATAGTTAAGCAAATAGATATATGTGTCTGTCTCGTATTTAAAAGTAAACAATACTTCATTCATTGTTCGGTCACACGTTAGCCCTCAAATATAGTTTTAATTTAGCGAATCTAACAGGATTAAATAATCCGAGCAATGTTACATTATTTAAAACATCGTTAGCAACATTTTCATAGGCAAGCTCTTTCCACGTAATACTCGCTTGTTATAGAGCTGTATTTAACATAACTTTCGAATGTGGGACCGGCCATATCTAAGCTCTAATTAGCGGGTATATTTTACAATACGTCTCTTGCTTAGTAATGCAGAGCCAAGTCGAGTTGTTCAAATACGTCCCATCTATATGATGAGAAATTCTCGAACGAGAGCCCCCTATTGAACTGCAGATATTTTTTTTAAATGCCTCACGAGGTCCCGATAACAACCATTTTTAAATTAATAAGCATAATAATAATTTTTGAATCATCTACCGTATTGTTCTACGAGAAACTATTTCACTTTTGGGGACTTAATTTGTTCGCTCTGGATCTGCTTAATTTGATCCAATGTCTGGTGTCGTTTTAAAATGTTGTTCATTTGAAGTAACAACGTCTACATATCTTCTTGTAGAAAACAACACCGAAAAGAGTATTTTTTTTAATTCCAAACGAATTTTGCCAGTTTTGACGCCAAAAATATAAGTTTTTAGGAACAGGTATCCTTTCGATGTCTCAAAATATTAATCCGCTGATGCGGTGTGAATTTTGTTTAAGAGTATCCGATCGAATAAAAAGAAAATACGTATGCGGATAATAATCTGATTGACACCGCAAATTTTTTTGTGTGTATAATAATAAAAAAATATCCCCATGAGAATTGTTATTAGATTTATTATTACTAAGTTAAGGAAAATGTCCGTGTCAGTCAATTCCATTATTTGAGGTGCTAACTAAATCTTCTAAAAGCCGTGATTTTGCTCAAAATCAGCAATTTCATTTAAAATCATCAATTTAACAAATTATCTGAGGGACCCACGGAACCTGAGTCCAAATCTTTAAGAAGGCGTATTAATGACCGTTTAACATTCTCGCTCAAACTCAAAATAAAAATACAAAACTTCGTAGGAAATTTGCGGCTATGGTCAAAATAGCAACATATTTGAGGTGTTCACAGAACTTGAGTCTCAATCTCTGGGAAGGCCGTTTACCATTTTCCTTCAAACTCAAAATAGAAATTTAAAATATTTTCACCAGCTTGCTCTCCTAGTTAGGAAGTTTCAGGCTGGCCTGATGAGTAATTTAGCAACATATTTGAGGTGTTCACAGAACTTGAGTCTCAATCTCTGGGAAGGCCGTTTACCATTTTCGCTCAAACGATTCAGCTGGCTGAATGAACAAAATTGCAACCTGACGAAACCTGAGTCCAAATCTCCGGGAAGACGTGTTAATGGCCGTTTACTAATTTCGCTTAAACTCAAAAATTCGTAGGAAATTTGCTGTCCTGGTTAGAAAGTTTCAATCAAGTTGACTGAATCATCAAAATTGTAATTTATTTGAGGTGCTCACAGAACCTGGGTCCATATCTCTGGGAAAGTATGTTAATGAGCATTTACCGTTTTCTCTCAAACACTACTACATATAAAACGATTTTGTCAGTAAATTTTTTCTGGCGGTTTTTTATGTTTCCTTTTGGTATGTGGCAAAATTATGTTTTTATCTCGCTCTTTTTTTACTGAAAAAATATGTTTCATTATTAAGAGGAAAACGATTTGATTATTTACAACAATTCAAAACTTTACATTGCACCTTGATACAACGCCCAACTTTACACGTACGATGAAGAAAGAATTTTTTAAGTATAAAATTGCGCTCGTGTTATTCAATGTATTTTGGAACAAAAATGGTGAAATTTTTAACTATAAGGTTGCCCTGTTATGAGCAAAAGCTTCACACGAAACAATAAACAGTCATATGTCGTTGATTCTATGCATTTTGATGGGCAAATTATCAAATCAAATTATCTATGAAATTATTATGATTATGGACCTTTCAAACCAGGATAGCAAACTTGTTACGAATTTTTCTATTTTCATTTTGAGTTTGAGCGAAAATGGTAAACCACCATTAATGCGCCTTCCCCGAGATTTGGACTCAGGTTCCATGAGCACCTGAAATAGGTTGCTAAATTGCTCATCCAGCCAGTTTGATTGAAAATTCCTAACCAAGACAATAAATTTGTTAACAATTGTTAATTTTCTACTTTAAGTTTGAGTGAAAATGGTAATCGGCCATTAAACACGCCTTCTGAGAGATTTAAATTTCCCTTTAAAGTGCCGTTAGCACCTGAAATAGCTTAAAAGGGTTGCTAAATTGCTTTGCAGGACAGCAAATTTGTTACGAATTGTTCTATTCTATTTTGAGTTTGAGTGAAAGTTGTAATCGGCCCATTAACGCGCCTTCCTAGAGATTTGGACTCAGGTTTCATTAGCACATGAAATAGGTTCTTAAATTGCTCATTTGATTGAAACTTTCTAACCAGAACCGAAAATTTGTTTACTGATTCCTATTTTGAGTTTGGGCGAAAATGGTAAACGGCCATTAACACGTCTTCCCAGAGATTTGGACTCAGGTTCCGATAACACCTGAGATAGAATGTTAAATTGCTCATCCATCCAGCTTAAATGTAACTTTTTAACCAGTACCGCAAATTTTTGTGTTTGAATTATGAGGTTGAGCAAAAATGGTAAATGGTCATTAACCTATCTATATAAATTAATTTATTAAATTAGGGTGGGTCCTCATTTACAAAAATTTGTGCCGGACGTATTCGGCAAAAATATTTTCGTCACAAATTCGTTTTTATATCACCTCCCATTTTCAGTGCTCAAGGCATGCGTGGAAAAGATTGAGGTTAATAACATAATTCGGGACACTAAAAATTCATATTTTGTATTATTGCTTTTATAATTTTTTATCACGCACAATTTGGTTTAATACCAAACACACAAAAAACAGACATTTCACAATACTGTTAAAGTTAGCCGAAAGTTTCCAGCCGACAGGTAATGCATATAGTGTTTTCGCTATCCCAGCCGAAAGATAATAATGCAGATATTGTTTTTGCTATCCAATCAATCCATTGCTATCCAATTTGCGTCCATTTAGCATTCAACTTGTTGAGAAATTCTGATGGGGATGCAAGGGTGTTTTAAAGTAGCTCCAAAATTATTTTTAGTAATTTCTTATTTTATCTTGACCACAAAAGATTTAACTTTTGAACTCTGTTTGGTTGCAATTTTCTTAGTCTTGGTTGCATATTGTAATTTATGTTTACAAGCCGCGGAATTTTGAAATTTAATTTTATCTTTGTTCGCCATCATTTTTTTTATTTTCCAGGTTGGCTAAATTTGCATAATACCACGGAAGATATCGGTTAAGGTTAGTGCGAGCGGTGGGGATAAATATATCGAGTACAGTGTAGATACAAGGAATTGTCAAAATTTACATTAGCGTTGCTGTTAAATTAATCCTGCCAGTTGGCTCAGGTAGTTTTTAATGTTGTTCAGAATTATTTCGCTAGCATGGTGAATTATATCGCTAATGACGTGCAAGTATCGTTTGGATTGTCTATTTTGTTGATTTATACCTATGGTATTATGGCACAGTTATTTATGGTATCGCAGCAAGCATCGTTGCTTTAACACGTCCCTGTTCTATCGATATGTTGGATGGATTAATATGGAATTCGTTTGTCAATCGCTCTGAGTACAACATCGCCTGAATTTGTATTGCTTGTTGGTGAGAGTTTTTAGCACAAAATAGTGAAATTCTGATGCTTTTGAAAACATTTTGTACACATTTTGAAATTAGATTTTCAGATTCTAATGGTTATTATAACGTGGCCAATGTTTGGTAATAACCGGTTTGTTGTTATTGGCTTTAATCGCTCTGGTTTTCACAATGACATGTTAAAGAATCAGAAGATATGCTTTGCTGGCCTTCCACTGGTGCTTAGTATAACTAAATGTTCGAGTGCGTTTCCTTATTGCCACTAAAGCATGAAATATGCTTTCAAAAGGTTGTATTTTTAAATCCAGCAACCGCACTTGTGTCTTATGTATAGTCAATAATTTACTTCAATTTGCTAACTTCAGTTTGCATGAATAGAATTGGTTGTAAGCGTTTTGTAGAACTGAACGAACCCGGTACTCTTTGGATTGATATAATATTTGATTGCGGTTTATACATTGGTAAGGAAAGCGAATTAATTATTTCAAAAACATATTTGGTTCAGCATTGGAGCAGAAAATTTACTTTTTAGGTATATTGAAATGATTGTCATCTAAAACAAATTCGACTCCTCATTGTGCAGAGTAGCACAGTGTATACCAACAGTTTTGCAATAAAGCTTGACCGCTCTTCAACAATAAACGCGTTTGAATGAAACTTTATGTGACTGACCAAACTAAATGAGTATTTAGTACAAAAGGGACCTCGGGCAAATAAAGAATTTCCAGCCTTTCACGTTTTCATATTTTCATGAAATATGACGTAGATAACTGAAATCTATAAAACCTACCTCAACGTAGCCTATTAGAGGCTAACAGGAAAGTTAATGTATTTAAATATTTCTATAGACTACTCGTACCTATAATGAATGAAATATGAGACGTTATAAAATTGTCTGTATAAATTAAGGTCTAAATTATATTTACTTATAATTCGTTAATTTAAACGTCTCAATCGCACAAGAAACTTACCCTAAATTGGTAATCTCCAAGGCGATCGAGGTGACAACGCTATTAATGTCGATTGCTAGAATCTTTATAGCGATAATAAAAAATTTCCTATTCATTTACATTAAAAATCAATAAATTCGTAATGTGTGTAAATTCAATCGATTTTCTTGGCAAATACATAATTTTTGCATTTTCTTAATGCGGGTATTAAGTATTATAATTATACAACTGATTTACAAATCATCTAGTAATTTATATTTCATAATTTAAATTCTCGATTGGAGCTTCGTATCGCTTTGGCCAGTTATTAAATTTTAACAGATCCAGATTAGATCTAAGATATCAAATGGTTTCTTCCTTCACAACCATTTTACTGGTTTGTGTCATCCAGCGTAAGACGTTTCTCAGCATTTTGATGTAGTCTTATATATTGCATGTGCTTTCTTGCGTGTTTGTTTTTTCTTCCGAGATGAAGTAAATCGTCAGGTTCTCATTTCTTATGTACCGCGGTGCATTACTATTCCGCGTAGGGCTTTGCTTTGGAGTGACTAGATGACATTAACACTCGTTTTCGTTGTACAGCCTCAGAGCTTAAAACCGAAAGCCCACACAGGTATTACAATTTTCCAATGTAGTAGCAATTTATTGTGAAAAGTTACCTCATCTTTCTATATTTAATTGATTGATTGATTGATTGATTTTGAATGTACGACCAAGTTCTTAGGCTTGAGTTCCCGGATGACGCCGGGTCCACCGTACACCCTTTTTTACACATAACAAAACCGAAGGATTGGATAGGTTAGTTAAGTGGGACAGAATCGGCCCGGTTACAGACACCTAGGTATAGCCGATAGTTAGTAACACAAAGACAACACAATTCTAATCTACTAGATGAAGGATAAAGGCTTAATAGGTTAATGGATAACGATGGTATTGGTCTTCCTAAGAAAAAATATTATTATTTCACATGCATCTGGAATTTTCCTGAAATTTAATTCTATTAATACTTTTCGGCTTCCTAACCAAAATTGGTTGACGCGACCCGTTACAGACACCTATGTAAAGTCGTTAGTAATAAAATGACAACACAATTCTAAACTACACAATCAGCAATTACAATGAAGCATTAATTCACAAGCATCTGTAAATTTCCTGAAATTTAATTCTAAATTCATATTTTCCGGCTTCCTAAATAATTGAAACATGTATTAATTTAATCATTCTGCAACTCCGCAACTTACAGTAGAATTTCCTGAAACCAAAGTTATTTAAATAATTTAGAATTCGCAAAAATTTCGTATGTTTACTAAAATTTTTTTATAAAACTGATGAATTTTTCCCGACGCCCATCCTTTTTCACAAGGAAACAAATACTTTTATCACTACTTTTGCACTAGTTCTGGAACTTCTTCTACGTTTGCTGGGGATATATCACATACAATTAATCTCAGACATGACACATGCGACTCATCTATGACTTGTCACCTCGCATTAGACTTGTCATAAACGATTCATCTCAGACTGGTAACAAACGTAAATTAGTAATTAGTGTGTCGTCAATGGCTGGAAGGTAATATTAAAGTAAAGGCAACTAGATAAAATTTGTAAAAATTATTCTAAAATGAATGATAAATAAGTTTATTTTATAATTTTTATAATTAAATATAAATCGTACCAGTATCTTAAAAGAGGGATAATATGTACTCGTATATTAAATATATTTGAATGAGATTTCCTGAGAACCGAATAATTTTAATATAATAGCTCGGCACTGTACATGTAGATTAATATTTAGGGTTGATTTGAAATTGGGAATTAATAATTATAATTCTTGTACTAAAACAGTCAAGATTGGCAACGTTGCATTTTATGACAAACATCCAGTCGTTGGTGTATTGAAGTATACAAACCTTCTCTTTCTTTTGAATAATTATATTAATTATATCAAATATTTCTAGCTTTTCAGTTACATAGATATAACGAAGTTGCCGATAAACAATTCTTTATGTTAAGATTGTTAAAATCCCAAATCCAATGCAAATAATATTTCTTTTTATAAAGCAAAAATATCGCTAATAAGCTGTGAGAAAATACTAGCAACCCATTGAGTGTCACAAAAAGGCAATTTTGCGGTAAATAATAGGATTCGTTACCAACTCCAACATAGTTGCAATTAATCTTGCAAAAATGATGGATTATGAAGGAAATACAATATAGAAAACAGCTAATCATAAATTACCTACACTATATTCTCAATGCACAGAAGAAATACGGAAACGGAAAATTCTATCGCTAATCAAACCAAAATAAAAATATAACAATTTATTACACAAACGCTGAATAATAGGATGAAGGAACATCACCAAAATAGCTCTCTCCGAAAATCTCCGAAATCAAAGCGTGGAAGAAACCACCTCTACAAACAATCGTAGTAAAATGTACCAAGAGAATTATGCAATGTCCATCCAGGAGCTAAAATTACCTCGAAACGATCCCAACAGACGGCATGAATCTTCCCACCATTAAACCACTACCATCCACCAAGCGACCTCCTGCCAACACCACCATTCAACAAAAACCAAGCTTCACAAAGCCGTGACGAATCCATGACAGATCACAAACGAACCATGGCAACCCTACAGCCCAAAAACATCAGCGTACGACCGATCATACCAAAGCTCCCAAAATGATTCAGCCCCCGCCAAATCGACGGCAAACTCCAACAAAAACACCCGAAGCATTCAGCAAAGAAACCAATTTGGACATACAAATTCAACATTCAGGCAATGATTCAATACAAAACTGCAAATCCGCCCTCATACACTAACAAATGAGAACTACCTCAAGTCCTAAACCAAACAACTCAAAACAGTCAAAAATACCTTATAAATACAGGTAACGACAGAACACACATGAACACAACTCTCCGCAAGTTGAGAAACACAACGTTCAACGAACAACCACCACAAACCGCAGACACCAAGCCATTACTCACCATGAACGAAACCCATTCAAATCACTCCAAATATCAAAAAAGATTCACTGCAATACAGCTGCAGCACATCCTCGCCGCACATCCTGTGTAAACCAATCACACACATACACCACTCGTCAAAATCTAATCCAGTTTTCGCACCACAGAGAAAAAGTATAACCTCCTCCCAATCGCCAAAAATATACATTCCTTTATATGTACAATATTCATTTTGCGAGATCTCGACCTGCGACAACATCCACCCCTTGCCGATGACGCCAACCCAGGTCGACAAGGAGAGGTCAACGTCAGCCACCTCTCCACAACGACGGCGAAAAATCTCACAAAGTTAACAAACCTCATCTTTCTATATTTAATGTTTATTTATTCTTTCCATTTTAGTTTTACGTTTAGAGTTAGGCTTAGATATTTTGCCGTGTTTGCATAGGGAATTTGCTGAGAGTTCGTTCCCATTGGCAGCCAGTTGACCCCAGATTCAGCATTATCAGCGACTAGAAATGTTGCTATGTTCATCTCATATAAATGTTGTCTGAGAACGCTACCTCGTGGTACTCCTGTTGATATTTTCTTTATTTCCGAGTGTTCGCCATAAAATTTCACACAAAAGTGTTGATTAGCTATCTAGTCTAGCAAATCAGTTTACTTTGTAAGACTAAGGTTTGTTAAACTAGTGCAGTGATCTGATTAAATTACCACGGCTGAGGCTTAATGAAATATGAGAAGATAAAACTGTAGTTGATTGTGGTGAATTTTAATCTCTTTTTATTTATTCATTTTTACGCTTCATTTAATTATCAATAAAAATGACATTTTTTATTATTATTATTATCTTGAATTAATTAAATAAATAATTATTATACTTAATACCAGCTAAATATTAATGCTTTCTTTAATAAATACACTCAACAGTCAAGTCGAGACATCAACTTCAAAACGTTGTAGTGTAGTCTTTGGTTAATAGACTTCCACCCTAGTACTTCAAGCATTTCACTTATACGTGTCCCAATTGCCGCTCTTAAAACACCTCGCATAAATCAGTTCTGAATATTTTGGAGACGATATATTTGTGATTGATTCATTGTGAATAATACTGATGAACGAACAATAATTAATATGTGGTGCAACAATTCGTTCGTGAAATATAATTGCTGTCGCACGTGGCATTTTTGTTCTCCCTAATTCTATTAAATAAGCCTAACATTTTATTCATTTTTTTAGCAGTATAATTCAAATGATCATTAAAATTTAACTTTCCATCAATGATAACACCGAGGTATTTATATCACCATGTACTTTGTTTTAGAAATGTTAAGTGCCATACTATGGAACATCAGCCATTTTGCCAGATTCTCCAAATCTTCGTTTATTTTCCGAACAGCGTCATTAAGGGTTGATGTTGCAATCGTAATCAAGGTGCCATCAGCAAACATATTCACTTCACAATTTTTAATAACTTCCACTATATCATTGATGTACAGGACGAAAAGCAATGGACCTAGAAGTTGTCTTTCGATTATTTCAAAAGCTCGTTTAAAATCCAGGAAAACTGCTACTACTAATTTATTGTCATCTAACATTAAGTTTAATGCAGTTCCACATGAATGGTGTTCTCGAAATCCAGATTGTTGGTCGACTAGTATATTATTGTTGTTAATGTGGTTTATTAATTAATTAACTACTCATTCCAACGCAACTTCGTAGGTTGGTAGCATATTTATCGGGCGTAGTTCTTCTGGTATTGTTAGCTCAGAAATGTTCGGAATTGGGATAACCTTTGATATTTTCCATGATCTCATATTCAAATCATATGCAACCGTCAGAACATACATACCACTACTACAAAAAATTGTTAGTCAGTCACAGGTTTTAATTGAATTTTCAATATCAATAGCTATTGGTTAGATAAAGGCAGCTGTACAGCGATCGCTCTCTTTAACAAAACGCCTCCATCCTCATTCATCATGCTGTAATATCAAGAAGAGAACATATATTTTAAAAAAAGTTAATTTTCTTTAAAAATCGATTTGAGTATATAAGGACTCTGAAAATATAATAAAATTACCATAAATATCATAATGCAAATACAGGGCAACACAAAAAAAATCACCTACGTTATAGCACTCCATAAATTTTTAGTTACGAATATTTTAATGTGAAATGTTTCAGTTTTTGAACAAAAGTGTTGCAAACTACCCAGGGTTTATGTTTTTATGGTAGCTGGGATCATAATCTGTATACATGAGCAACATAAGATTCGTAACTGGCGTCAGTAGCATTCCAATAATTAAATTTTTGAAGTCAAATGACTGAATGAATGACTGAATGAATGTGCAACGTTTTCAGTTTAAAACAAGTGTTTAACCCCCCCCCCCTGTGACTACCCTGTTTATTCGTTTACAGAGTGCTACTGACGCCAGTTATGAATCTTATATTGCTCATGTACATAGATTAAGATCTCAAGGGGGTGTTTCTAACACTTTTGTTAAAAAACTGAAACATTTCACATTAAAGCGACTAAAAATTTATCGAGTGGCATCTACGAAGACGTTTTTTTGTGTTACCCTGTATTTGTATTATGATGACTATGGTAATTTTAGTATATTTAGCGAATCCTTATACATTCGCAAATCGTTTTTTATATAAAATTAACTTTATTCGTTTCAAAACATTTAAACATAATAGATTTTCTCTTCTTTTTCAAAAATTCTTTCGCTTTTCATAAAACTTTCAGCTGAGAATTATTTCAGTTGAGATTTTCTTAAAAATTTCAAAAAATTTCGGTTGGTTTCAGAAACTATCAGCAGAAAATTGTCCTTTTTGTGATAGTGATGCTTCTAGCGGTGAATAGCAAAACACATTTTTCTGTTGGAAATTTTCTGCTATCTTATCTATATATCATTCATTCATCTCTAACTGATATCGTCGTAATGTGGTACAGAAGCTTTTGCGATTTTGTCAAATAATGCTAGAGGGAATATTGTAAAATAAATTTTCCAATAACTTCAATTAAAATTTTAAGATCAAAATGTTGGTGATAGGTCTATCGTGTTTATGCTACGGTACCACAAAAGTAATATTTTTACGAACGTGAATTTATATATGCTTATAATTCGTTAATTAAAACGTAACGTAACTTATAAACATAAGAAATTTACCATAAATTGGCAAATTGGTTTTCCAAGGCGGTAAAGTGACAACGCTATTAGTGTCGCCTACTAGAATCATTATAGCGACACTAATAATTTCTTACTAATTTACATTAAAAATCAATAAATACGCGTATTTAATATCAATCGATTTTATGGACAAATACATTACGTTTCTACATTTTCTTAACGCGAATGAATGCAACAACCTGCCCCTTAATATATTATGTGCAAACTCGTACAACGCATGTGGTTAAGTCGATGTATAAACACATTTGAATAATTTAAAAAATATGCAAGTTTTTTTAATTACATTTTTTGCACATGCTATTCAATTGGCCGTTATTTACAGCAAATTTTTTGTCGTCGATGACATGTCTTGCCGTGGTCTTGGAGAGAACAAAACATTCGATTTCTCCAATGTCGAAAAGAGCAAAAACATCACTCATAACATGCACAAGACGTGTCGTGCGGTTATCTTGCGTAACAAACTAACGACATGACTTATAGCGATATGCAACGCCCATATTGGTTGTAATTAAAACAAATGCGTCATAAAGTGATGGTATTGCAGTTTATAAAGAAAAGGTTTTATATAAAACTCTTGTTTATAAAGAAAAGTATTTTTATATACAAAAAAATTTTAATCAGTAATCGGTTCAATGCGGTATAATTTTGATTTAATGATTTGTTATGATCATATCAAATCATGATAATGTTGTGTTATACATAGAATTGCAGAAAATATTTGTAATAATGTGTATAACAACTAAGTTAAAATTAAATATTGTTTTAAATAGAATTGACGAGTAAATTTGATAGTCCATCTTTAAAGAAATAATTTGTGGAATATTTGTTCGTGCATTTTAAAGTATATTTTCATGCCTAATGTTCAGTCGGTCAAAAATATCATGATGTCATGCCATAAAACGCACTCATTTATCACAAAAAAAAAAAATTTTAATTTTGTAATTTGTTTTATGAAAAGCATTTGTTGACATTTAATATCATATCCACATACATATTAAATCGTAATCTATCATAAAGCCATTAAAATAAGTTTCATATTGATAACAAAACATTTCAACATTTGCTGTGGCTTGCATTTGGATAGAGCGAATAAAAATATTTTTGTAAATTTTTTGTGTTTTATTAAATACAATTATAATTCATTCGGCGATAATCTCTGGATTCTTCTTACCGAATACTGGGCTAAGAAATCCTATCGTAAATGGATATTATTAAGGTTAGCCGACAGTTTCCAGCCGAAAGTTAAAAAAATCGATAATGCAGATTGTGTATTTGCTATCTCAGCCGAAAATACAATATGTTATGTCAAATATTAATATGCATCAGCCTATTAATATTTGACATAACATATTGTATTTTCGGCTGAGCAACTTTTCAACCGACATTTCTCAGCCGACATTTCTCGGCCGATATTTTTCAGCCGAAAGTGTTTTTTATACCAAAAATATTTGTTTTCTACAACAACAAAAAATTCAAACCGTTAAAAATAAAACACTAATCAATATTTTTAATAGCGTTTTTAGTTGCTGGTAAATTGCAAATAAACATAAAAATACAAAATTTGAATATTTCTAAAACTTGGCCAATAAAACTGTCATTGTTGAAAACAGATTCAAATGAAAGGTCTTAACGATGCTCACACCTGGAAAAAATTTCAGTTCAATTTTTATGTGGGGAGTCCGGGAAAACTCGATTGAATATATCGCACACACAAAATTTGAAAATTTCTAAATGTTGACTATTTAAAGTGTTATGATTGGAAATAGATTCAACAAACAAATACAAATACAAATTTACCCAAAATTTAAGTAAAGCTGATGAAACGGAAATTCTTGCACTTCATCACTCTGTTAATCTTTTTAACATTATGAAGTGGATATTCCGCTTAAACAATAAACACCCAATGAATTGAAAAATCAAAAATAAGCCATCTATCATCGTATAAGTACTTAATCGTAACACCACTAATCATAAGGAGTAAGTCGTATAAGACCGGTTAATTGTAAGACCCTTATGTTCGCCAGCAGTACCCGATTAAAAATATCAAATATTATCAGAAATCGATCATAATGGTATAAAATTTGCAATTTAAGCACCGACATTAATATATTATTAGTTGCATACGGCAAAATTTCAAAAATTTCTTTAATGTTGACACTTGGAAATTGAGGGGAGTGAAATTTATCTGCAAAGTTCAAAAATTTGTAAAACTGAACGTTTAAAATGTCTGGAGAAAACCTCATTTGAAGCGGTTAGTCGATGGTTATTGCAATTAAATTTGTAAGAAAAATTGTATGTTGGAAGTTCGGCAAAAATTGGAGGGGAGAGAAAAACACGTTTTAAACATTTGTAAAAAATTGAACGTTTAATGTATTATGACAGGGAAAGGCCTTTCTAATTTGAAGCTGTTCGTTGATAGTTAGATATTTATCGCTGAAAAATTTTCCAGATCACGTTTCATGTTGGGAGTTCATGCAAACTAGGGGAGTGTAATATAAGTGCAAACTTCAAAAATTTGTAAAAACGGATTTTATTTATTATGCCGTTGACTCTAGAAATATCTACAGATTCTAGCTGACATTTTTGAGGAGATAAAGCATAGGCCTAATTCTAAGATTTAAGTAAAGCATATTTTTGAGATTCGTTCAATTAAAAATTATATTTAGAAATAGAGCATTTTGACTAGTATCAAACAATATTCCAGGTGAGCAAATGCTGGAGATGTTCGCGGGATATCGACAATATTTTCAAATAGAACATCCATGTCTCATAGATGAGTGTTGTCTGAAAAGTTTCCGACCTAACAAAGATATAATTCATTTTTCTTCAAATTTATTTTTATTTCTCTATATAACTTCCTTGTAAGTCCATACACTTCTCCCAGCGATATTTCCATCTCTTAGTAACCCATAGTAGCCGCTGAGGTATGTGTTACGACACATTGTCATCGTTTTTCTGCTTTCAGCTTGTCAAGAAACGATGCGTAGTATGCTCCTGTAATGGTTTACCATTTTTGAAGATCATCGATTAAGATAATTCCATGACTGTCCCAGAAAACCGTGGTCATCACTTTCCCAGCTGAAGGATCAGCCTTTGCCTATTTTGGAGCCGATTCCCTCTTGGCAGTTCACTGTTTTAACTGTATTTTGGATTCTGGAGTGTATGATGTATCCAAGTTTCATCAACAGTAATTATCCGGTGCCAAACCTCTAACTTATTGCGCCTAAACTGCTCACATAGTACGTTGAAGTATTCATTCGAACACGTTTCTGGTCTAAAGCGAGCAAACGCGGCATCCAACGCTCGAACAACTTGCTCATGCCTAAATCTTGATTCAATATGTAACAAGCACGTTCTTTTTACATACTCATAGCCTTTACTATCTCTCCAACTTTATTGCCTTTGTCTAGCACCATTTGGAAACTTTGATATGGACTCCAAATTTCTTCTTGAATTCTGGAAAAAGTGACAAGTGGCTGAAGAATAATTTGGAGTACCGGGAACTGTTACTCATCGAGAAAGAAGTAGTTTTGCGCTTATAGCTAAACCGAATTTTAAAGTATGTCAAATCCAACGAATATAATAGAAAAGAGTTATACTCTGAAAAAACTAAACTTAAACATATAAATACAATTTTATTACTTACTATTTGTAAGCCAATGACAGTTTGATAAGGTTGGCAAATATAAAAATTAATTTTTTTAATTATTTACGTTATTGGTTGCCGAGACAGGTTTTTCTCTTTTTATTTTAAATAGACTGATATTGACAGATGCCCACCACAGAATTAATATGTATTTAATAGAATCATAAATTTCTTACAACTATTAATTCAAGTCGCAAAATTAACGTAAATAATAAGTGCATTTTAATCTGAAAATGCAATCATATATTAAAGATAATGCTATAAAGATTTAAAAGTTATGTTTTTTTAATTAATAAATTTTATCGCGTTAAAAACTGTGCACTTAAATTTTATTAATTGAAAAATGTCTGCAATATAATAAAAATTGTACCCATGCATCTACGCCACCAAACTTCACTTAAACCCTAATATTGTGAAAAATAGTTAAAATTGTATCAATAATTTGTAAAGAATTAACCGTTCTATTTTACTTAACTTTAATTAAATGTTCAATCACATAAAGTTATATTTAATTCCATATACCATGTTGTCAAGTTAAAATATTTCACATTTTTGTATTAATTTAGTAATGACATCTGTTAACCACAACCACAACTAATTTGTACTAATTGTTTTGTTATAATTTGTACCAAAACTTAATTTTGTTATATTGTTAGAAACAGCAATAGTCAAAAAATATCAGTCATCTTTCAAATGTATCATGAAAATAATAAAAAATTTATAAAATTTAATTAAAATAATAATTGTGCTTAAATTATTTCAGGGATGGAATCACGGGAAACCACCGAACAATTTTAACAAGTTAAAAATATTTTCAAACCTACTCGATTTAAACTGTTGAAATTTACCATAGTCGTTGAGGGGTAATAGTCATAGTCGATATGTATTGAAAATTCTAGTTATTTAATTATTTAAATTTCGGTAGTTGGTTTCCGTACAAATATGGTCGATAGTGAATACGAGTAGTGGCCAGGAAAAATTTTACCGTGAAATTTTTGGTTATTTATGTTAAATCAACTTTCCGTTCGGATTTCATCATTCTGTCCCTGATTAAGTTATGGCTTGTGATCGTTTAGTTTGTCGAATTAGTCTTACAATTTTTAGTTTCTCTAAATTTTTATTGAAAAGTTTAATTAAAATAATTTTAATTTAAATGTTCCAAAGTTTTATTTTGTTAATGTCTTCAAGTTTTAGTTTGTTTATATGTTAAAGCGTATGAATGTGGCTTTAGATATTTGATAATAAATCGAAGGAGACTTCAGTCAAAGTAATCGTATTACACCATTCTGACGTGTTTTTTTATTTGATCAAGTGATAAGTGTCTAAAATACAAAAATAATCTGCCAATCGCTGCAGGTAATGAGCCCAGACAAACCCATCCTGACTAAACAAATAGTGCAAAATACGTAAACGGTAAAAGTACTGCAAACCTGCGGTTTTATAAAAAAACAAAATCACTTCCACCTTGTGTGTGTTAATCCATGTGCACCGACTTGACAGATTAAACGAAATAACCAAATTCGAATTACCAAATTTGGAAATATAAGTTGAAGTTACTTTTAACGAAAGAAGGTTTATGGTCGATTATTGTTACGAGTTATGTAGCATCGGCCGACAAAGACGATGCATATGAAAAACAAAAGAAGGAAAGGCTCGAGCACAAATCGGTCTGCTTGGCGCATATTAGACGAAAAGATATGTGGAAAGCGTTGCGAAAGTATCGTCAAAAATCCAGTTTGTAAAATAAAGTAAGACTATATTAAGACGTTTATGTCGGCTAACCCTGAAAGAAACCGGTGATATGGACGAATTGGTGCCATTACGCGAAACGCTAGCCGAACCCATTGGCTGTGTCATTACATTTGAGTAGTCTTCCTGAAAGCTATTCGACATTGACTTGCATTTCGAAACAGAACCCTAAGGTGATTTAAGTCGTAGTTTGGTAAAAGGTAAACTTCTTAACGAAAGCCATTGTCGTATATCCAGTGGAAAAGCAGCAAAAACATCAAAAACACTTCGAAAAAGTGTCCAGTAAGTCGAGAAAGGAGATATAAATCTTTATTTAAAAGAAGTCAGTGATTTTAAAATCTTCAGTTGTAGTGAGTGGTGCATAGATTCAGGCACATTAGTAATGCAAAAATCAAATGGAAGATCGCAGACACCGGCGTAGTTGAGTTTAAAACAAAGACATGCTATATACAATTGAATAATGTGATTATGTTCCATAATTACAATGTAATTTATTGCCAGTTCAAAAATTAGCAATAATGTTTAAAAATGAGATGTATGAAGTCTCAATGGTACACAAACACCGAGAGTGATGTATATAAAGCTACTCCGGTAAATTAAACGAGAAAATGCAATATTTTGGGCTTGGTACACACATATGCTTGTGGACCACTACACATTTGACATATCGGTTATTTTGGCTCTGGCAACGCTAATGTCATTCTTTCTTTAACATAAACTCAGTATATTATTTCAGCAATTGAAGCCCCGTGACCATCCGCTTCGATATCGATTCGCTGTGTGGGCCTGCAACAAACTTGAAATTGATGAGGATTTTGCTCAAAAAATCATCTTTTCGGACGAGCTGCATTTCCGTCTCGGTGGGTTCATAAACAAAAAAAATTGTCGCATTTGGGGAGCGGAAAATCCACAAGGATATGTGGAGAAGCCAATGCACCCATTATGTGTTACTGTTTGGTGCGGCTTGTGGCGTGGCGGCATTATTTATCCGTATTTCTTCAAAGATGAGGCCGACGCGACTGTTACGGTCAACGCAATCAACTACCACCACATGTTAACATCTTTTTTTGTGGCCATATCTTGAAAATATTGGTTTGGCCGACCTTTGGTTTCAACAAGATGGTGCGCCATGCCACACATCGGGCATTACAATAGCGAAAGTGCGTCAAAAATTCGATGGCCGCATCATCAGTCGAAATGGTGACGTGAATTGGCCGGCAAGGAGCTGTGATTTGTCACCTTTGGATTTTTGTTTGTGGGATGCTGTGAAGGACAAGTGTTATACGGACAATCCACAAACAATTGAGCATTTGAAAGCCAATATTGAAGCAACCATTGCCAAAATATATCCGCACACAATCCAAAATGTGCTTAGAAATTGGAACGACCGAATGGAGTACGCCAAGGCCAGCCGCGGCGCGGCTTCCATTTGAATGAAATCATTTTCCAAAAATAACCAGGAGGATTGTACTTCAAACAAAACAATAAATTTGGAAATATATTAAGACAATTTCATTTTATTAAATTTTTAAATCTGAACTTCTTATTGGGACACCCTTTATTAACACTAATTGACGATAATTGATAAAAATGAACTCAGAAGTAAAATAAATGAATTTTATAAACATGACAGCTCACTGCCATAGAATAATAAAATCTCGAGTATGGACGCAGAATTGCAAAATTATTTTAAGAAGACTGGAATGCGTACGCAAATAACGCCACAATAAAATGGTGTGGTCGAACGTAAAAATATGTACTCGTAGATCGTCGATCGAGATAACACGATGTATGTTGCAAGTTCGTATAGCTACATAAAGAATATTGGGGCGAGGCAGTAACAACTGCGAATTTTGAATCAAGGAAGTAACACCTTATGAACTATGGCATGGACGAAAACCGAATGTTATATTCCTAAACAAGTTTGGTATGCCAGTTTATATGCATATTCGGAAGCATAAACAAAAGAAGGTATGAAATTGGAACTAAAGGATATCGTCTGTTAGATGTCGATACACACAAAATAACAATCAGTAAAATTCGAGTATAAAGATAAAGTGGAAGAAAATAATGAGAAACAGTTTGAATTTCGCTGGATGAAAAACTGCAACTCCGAATGATGCAACCGGAGTGGAAAGTGCGGAAAGCAGCATCAGATAATGATAAACAAGTGCAACAATTGAGATGTTCATCCAGATCAACCAAAAATATTCCACGAACAAAGTTGATTGAGATAATACAGTCAAAATGTAAGTAAAGAAACAACTACATTCGAAGAAGGTATATGAAATGTGCAGAAGCAATAGAATGGAAGCGTGCAGTGGACAATGAAATAAATTCGTTACGAAATATTGGTGTATATAAAAAAAACTCGTTACACATGGCAAGATAATCAAATATTAAGCTCGTCTGGTAGCCCAAGGTTATTCGCAAACATTTGGGCGGGATTATGGTGAAGTTTTTGCACCTGTCGCGAGCAAACGACTTTAAAATACTACTGACAGTAGCCGACTAGAAGGGAATGATAAAGCAACCAGAAGGATATTCAACGGGTAGAGATGTCGTGATTTGTAAGCTAGTTAAGAACTTGTATGGGCTGAAAGAATAGTTTGTGTACTAAGAAAGTAAATAATCATTTCAAGCAACTACTTATCGAGTATGAAAATGAATTGAACGAGAAGTTTGTCGGAGATCTAAGATATAACCTTGGTACACAGTTCGCAACAGATGACAACGGATGCTTAATAAACCACAGGAACATGATCTAGTCGACGCAATAGAATCAAACATTCCAATGAATCCGGGATATATTAGCCAATCCGGACAAGAGTAAACGTTTGAAAGCAATGAAAAGTACAGAAGTGTCTTCCAATTAATGCAAGGCCAGATATAGCTATCTCAACATCGATAGTACGCCGAAAAGTTAGTAAACCTAATAATGCCGATTAGACCGATACTCGAAACTAACCTCAATAATGAACTAATATGTTATGTATATGCTGTTTGGACAGGATGCACAAGTGATAGAAAATCCATTACCGAGTTTTATTTCATGTTCAATAGAGAATTAATTGAACGGTGCAGCAAAAACAAACAACAGTTGTAGCTTTCTCAGAAGCAGCAAGAGGGGCCATATGGATTACCGATTCTACAAAATTTCAACCAGGAGTTAAAAACTAAAATCTAATGATTTAGGAATTCAAATTTATTTTGATAAAGTAATAGTTTCTGCGCAGTAGTTGGCTATTAGCGAATTTCAAAATGTTCGTGCATCTTTACGGTTGCATAAAAATGTCTTAATTGCTTCGGTGAAATGGTGATTCAGCTGATGTTTAGTTCAATCGCCTATACAGAATTAATTGGTTAAATAAAAAACCCAAAAATTTCAATATGGAATAAATCATTATTTTGATGGAATCAAAAAATCACTTGATGTTTAATAATAATTCATAGAATCATTGATCTTTTACGTGCACATTGCCTAAATCGTTCAGACCACTTATGAATAATTTTAAGTATATCAATCAGATACAAAAACATTTAACGGGGTTTTTTTATTATTTTCATCATTCTAAGAGTAAAATATATTTGTACACGTCAACACCTAGAAGGTAAACACGCGGTGAGAAATATGTTTGCAATTCGGAGACTTAAGTAATTGACAACATTTCTCAAGAACAGGCATCGATTTTTGTGACGTTCGTGACAGAAAAATGTTTTTTTTATTTTTTATGGCTATTCTTGAAAAAAAGTTGGAAACCCTGTGTCAATTTTAAATTTGTTTTAACAAGAAAGTGGTAAATTCAAGTGTAATGCCAAATTGTACACAAAACGAGTACATCGCCAAAATCGGGTAAAACGAAAATTATTTTGCAGAATTGTGTATCTATCGTTTTTAAGAGGACATTTTTCGGGGAAGTTTCCAGTTTTCCAAAAATTTGTTTTTTTTAAATGTAAAGTTTTAATTTATCAAATCTTAACTTTAATTAAAAAAATTTGATTTACACTATCAAGTAACATTGCGTTTGCTCAATTTTACTCCAATCTGTTTTTTATGTCGTATGAATGATCCACTCGATTCGTTAATTCTATTTATGTAACCAATTTAATTAATAACTTTCAAGAAAATCCTGAATATGATCTCAATTCAAATAGTACCGATCATGATAATGAAAATGTAGGAATATAGCGGTGGTGATGAAAATGTGTCTTTTGAATAAATATAAAATTATTAAATTTCTTCAGTTTAATTATTTTAATTCGACTTTTACATTAGAGATTTGGGGCGGACTGAGAACTTCCTAAAGCCGCTTAGCATTCATCTCCTCCATCAAAAAAAAAACAGTTGAATACCAGGACCAGATTTGATATAACTCTACAAGGCGGGGAATATTTTGGAAAAGGGAAAATCTATACTTAGGGTGTTTTCCAAACACCGACTAATTACAGAATTATTCACTTATTTCACGCCATCTTGAATAAGTCGGTCATTCATTCCAATTCATTGTGACTTATTTGTGACATAATAACAAAAAACAAAACGCAATTTCCATTATACGGAAGAAAAAAAATTTTATGACTTGTTGGTCGTTGCCACTAGATTTGAAAATAAAAACTGCATGTATTACATGTACCCAAGAAACATTTTTTGGAGACATTTCTGTGTAGACGTACTTATTCAAATAAGTCTCCTCGCGAGGTGACTTATTTGAATCATGCATTGCTCGGAAAACGGCCAGAATGGGACACGAGACACGAACGAGTGATATGGCGGCACGACAATGTTCCATGCCATCGCACTCCCATCGTCCAGGACACCATCAAAACGCTGAGATGGGATCTACTACCGCACTCGCCTTTCGTGGTATTCATGTATTTGCAGAGAGATGGCAAAAATGTGTAGATAGCGAAGGACAATGAATAAACCATCTTTTATATTTTTATTGAAATTTTCCATTTTTCAATTTGCAAAAAAAGAACCGGAAATTTAGTAACTAGTAACTATGCGGTATAGTTAAGTGGAAGAGGAGTGTACGGTGGACCCGGTGATAACCGGGAGATCCTCTGTCAAAAACATGGTCGTACTTTCAAAATCAATCAATCATTCATTTATGTGGCTACTATGCGTGGGAAATTTCACATTACACTTTCTGAAAAATTATGAATCTGCACTTAGAGCGATTTTTTTCTGGTTTATTTAAGAACTGTTAACTATTATTTACACCTTTTCCATTCTACACTTTTTTACACGCTAACAATTTAAAGTCAATTCAATAATTTCTGTGCAACATTAGAGATCTTAACACATATCAGTTAGAAAAGGTCAGCAGGAGCCCCCATCCAGGGGTCGGGACCATTTATAGAATTTTTTTATACTATGACCAAATATAGTAAAAATTTGTAGGTCAACTGAGAGATATTAACACAACCTCTTGTAAATGGGGGTGTTGGTTGAGGACCATGTTAGTCAAAAAAATAATCAGTGATTCCCCATGCAAGGGTGGGCACAATTTTATATTATGACCAAATATAATCAAAATGCTTAGGCCTACTGAGATATACCTAAAAAGCTTAACACAACTTCAGGTATATAGGGTGGTAATTGGGCACCATATCAGTTAGAAAATATATTCAAGAACCCCAATACAAGGGAAGAGGGGAAGGGGACTCACAATTTAGTAGTATGACCAAATATAATAAAAATTCTTAGGCCTATATAGATATACCTAGAAATCAAAAAACAACCTCAGATACCTAAGTTGTTAGCTGGGGAGTATGTCAGTTAGAAAAAATAATCAAGAGCTCCATATCCAGGGGTATGGACAATTTGTACAATTTAGTAGTAAAGATATCAAAAGAGATGTTAACATAACCACAGGTATATGGAATGTTAGTTGGGGAAATGGAATCAGTAGCTCCCCATCCAGGGGTTGGGACCATTCACAGAATTGTGTATTGTAACGAAAAATAATAAAATTGCGTCCGCCAACTGAAATATCCTTAGAAACCTTAATACAACCTCATGTAAATGGGGCGATAGTTGGGAGTGGGGGGCCATGTCAGTTAGAAAAAATAATCAAGAGAACCCCATCCAAGGATGAGGACGATTTATAGAATCTTTTAATATGAAGAAATATAATAAAAATTCTTAGGCCTACTGAGATATCCATAGAGATCTTAACATCATAACACAACCTCAGATATATGGGGTGATAATTGAGGAGCATGTTAGTTTGAAAATATATAAGGAGCTCTCCATCCATGGGAGGGGATAATTTAGTATTGTGTACAAATAAAATAAAAACTCTTAGATCAACTCATTCATTATCATCTGATCATCAATGATCAGCTGAAATATCCCTCGAGATCTAAACACGCTCTCAGGTATATATGGTGTTAGTTAGGAACTATGTCAGTTAGAAAATATATTAACGAAATCTTCATCTAGGGGAGGGGACGTTTTATAGAACTTCGTGTTATCACCTAATTTAATAAAATTTCTTAGGTCAACTGTGATATCCCTGGATATCTTAACTCAACCTCAAGTAATGAAGTGGCAGTTGAGAACTATGCCAGTTAGAACAAGTAATCAGGAGCTCCCCATCCAGGGGTGAAGACGATTTAAAGAATTTTGTATTATGGCCAAATTTAATAAAAATTGAGATATCCTTAGAGATTTAAACATAATCTCAGGTATAAATGGTATTGGTTGGGGACCATGCCAGTTAGAAAATATACTCAAGAGCTCCCCATCCAAAATTGTCCCCACCTCTGGAAGTCTGATAATTTTTTCTAACTGATATGGTCCCCAACTAACATCCCAATTACAGGAGGCTGTGTTAAGATCCCCAGCTATATATCAGTTGGCCTGCGAAATTTTATTATATTTGGTCTTCTCAAAGAATATCTAATGTGACCCTAAGAATTTACATTGTTTCTAATTTTAGGAGGAGTTTCCTGTCTTTGGGGCTTGTTATTTTGTTTCTTATTTTTCTATTACCCCACCCATTTTAACCGATCTTGAATTATGACATCTGCGGTTATCTCATTTGATTTCAATAATTCGTCCTAATGTAGTTCAGTGTGTAGTGTGTTTTACTAATCTGCCTATGATACAGATTTTTCAGATTAGGGGTAACCGAGTAATTGAAGTGAATATTAATTAATGAAACGGTAAATATATTAAAATTACTTATTAAAAGTTACATCGATTTCCGCTTTATACAGATATCGTTTTGATATGCACCAACACTTAAAAACGATTAGAACAGTTTTAGCAAATGTAAATATCAATATAAGACAGTGAATGAAGTTAGCTGTTTTAGTACAGTTCGTGAAGCTGGTGAAAAAGTCAAACTAAATTTAACTGTGTAGCCTACTTTTAAATCGAAGAAGTGAAGAAAAAATCGCGTTCCACTGCTCAAAATCAAAAATGGAAACACATAATATCCCTTTAGCATGAGGTAAAGGAACAGGTCGGACTATAACGGCCAAGAGGTGACACACGCCCATTTAGTATGTAATTACATAATAAACTTGTAATGGAAGAAGCAATACGCATAATTTGATACAGAAATTGGCCAAAGTTGTATCAGAATTTAAAGATATAAAAGTTAATGAAATGTGTAAAATTACATGCTTGACGTTTCACTGTTCTCGAGAAAAACAATCCATTACGAATTTAGTCAGTCCGAACATGCTAATCTATTTGCCGCAGAGGAAGAAAAATTCGAGGAACCTAACCGACATAATAGTTCGAAACATGAAGTAAATTAAAATTCAATATAAACGACAAATTCGTATCTCAACCGATTCGTTCTGAAAGGCGGTTTACTGTATGAAGTGATGTTGTGATATTAAGGAAGAGCACCTCCATATAGGACAGACATGTGATCATTTCTCCAACAATGATGAGACTGGAGAAGTATACGGAGCGAAATATTTGAATGCAGCCGTGAAACCAATGACGTATTTCGAAGTTTTAATCGTTTCTTTTAGAAAGTTGTATATCCAGATTTTTCTCTTGCTGGGACTTTGATTTGGAAATACCATTTGTGCACCATTTTTTAATTTTCTGGGAGTTTGGTAAACGCTTACCAGTCGAACAATAGGAACACGGACAACTCTCATGGCTGCGATCTATTGCTGGAGCGTTAATTTGTAGTGGTGCCGGATTATAGTCTGCAATCGAACTATTCTGGTACTATCTCAGACGATGAAGTTAAAGATCTCTCAGATGTGTTTAATTTTTTACTAGTAAAACTAAAACAGTGATTATTTTTATTTTATGGGAACGTATTTGGCTTGGTTAAATTGTAGCTAAAACACGATGTATCATTTTTCAATTAATCATGATTAAATCAACTAACAAACCGGAAACAGCAGCCGTCTAGTCGATATAGATAATTTCGCTTGAAAAATGTTGTCTTTATATTTTGTGTCTTTATATTTTATTAAAATTTATTAATAAAGTTTAAATTTTTTATACATTAAATTATGTCCAATTATTTAATCTAATTTGAATTTTTGATTTCTTAAACCAGATACATAATTCAATTGAAACATAATCCAATTACTAAAACGATAACGATTATTGCAACGTGGGTTTATCGGATAATGCGATCATTTACCGGAAAAAATGCGGCAACATTTTCTAATCGAAACATGATTATAACTTTATACAGCTTAAGTCAGCTTAAGCAAGCTTTATACAGTTAAATTATTAAATGTGAATATTAATAATTATTAATATTCAGTTGCTTATGTAATGGTGTGTGATAAAATAATACCTTAGTATGTTTTTTTTGTGTGTAGACACTGTGCAGGGGTACAAAAACAGGGAGCATTACATTATTGACACACTCCACGTTAATTAAATTAGAATGCCAAAATAAAAATTTTAAAATTTAATTTTGTTTACCCCCAACGTAACATTGAATATTTTTTGTGTTATAAGTTTTTTTATATCTGTTGTGATTTCGTCAAGTCTGTCTGTTGTATCTTTTAGTAGCAATCGATATTTAGTATTAGAAGATCAAATTAAAACAAAACAGAATTAAAAGAATTGAAATGTTTATAATTTAATCATGTCAAGAACACCTAATTAATATCCCAGAGCATTGAGTTCGTGTAGCGGCTGCGATCACCACCGCCTCGACCATCACAATTATGTCGGTTTAATATTTGAGAATGATCGATCTGCATAGGAAAAAATAGTGGTCTAATATTAAATGTTATAATTCTTAGCCGCGAATATACGGGCTATATCATAATAATTATCTCATGTCAGAATAAATTAAGTTCAATTAAAATGCGCGAGTTAATGAGCGCTTAGTATTCACAAACAGTGTCGGACGTAATTATCTTTATCCTTGAATTGCAATCAAAATCCTCCACCAGTGTTGGAAAATATAACAAAGTCCTGAGTGGTTTCAAACGATATTAGATACTCGTATTTCCGACTAGTGCGATTGGCGAGAGATAAAACTACACAATGTAAGACCAAGTGCGACCACTTACCATAAAACTGTTTCAATTAAAATGTCAGACAGAAAAAAACTGCATAAAATTAATTTATATGAGTTACTGTTATAATTAATAAACGAGTCATATATAGAAGATTAATGTGTTGCACTATGCTACATACGAGTATATAGTGGTTATGCAATGTTATCATTACATTATAAATGAACGTTTCTATTCAGCTATATAGAAGGTGGAGAAATATACACTTTAATATGTAATTGATTACCTCTTTACCTTGAATTAATTTACTTGAGTAAGAACTAGCTGAAAGGATATTTAATACTACTTATACCAATTATTACCAATTATTTACAACAATTAAACACGCAATTTTCAGCACGATTGCATAATTTTTAACGCTTAAACAATAAATAAATATTTATGGTAAAATCAAAATTGGTTACACTTCCGAGGATTAATGTACTTACGAGTATAAATAAACGCCTCTGCTATAGTTAAAGTCGTACAAAATACAGTGCCCCAAGCAGCCCATAAATATTAAGGCTGGCAATTAATTAAAAATTCCACAATAACCTTTGCAGTGAATTCTTAATTAATTTTTGTGTAATAGGTAAATAGCTAAACGCCTTGGAATTACACCAAACAATATAAGTTTTCCTATACAACATAAGAAAAAGTGTGCGAGCTCAATTTTTTACCAGAAATTAATTAGTTTTAATATGGTGCAAAAAAATTGATATTTCATTGAACATCATATCATATTTTATTGAAAACTTTACATTAATATTCATTTAAATAATTTTAGGGTTGCGTTGACAAAATATTTTATTTAATTTATGGCTTGGAGCATATTTGTATTACTATAGTTCCGTAATTTATATATTCAATTTTCAAGACCACAAAGTTTAGTGATTTTATAATTTTTCATCACATTCTAATTTTACCCGACCCTTACAGTGTCCTCAATGCCCACGCAAATGAATATCTAATTTGTCGAGCAAGAACACAGTATAGGAAATTGGACACGCAAAGTCATCACCGCATAATTAATTAATCCATTTAAACACATAATAAACAAAGCTAGATCAATTATCTTAAACACTACACATCAATCATTCCAATTTACACTTCATCTTATTTTATTCGCAAACAAATTACTTAATCTCATTAACCTCAGCAAAGTGCTTACATTTAGATCAACTAATTGTTCGAAAAAACTGTTATACTAAAATATAAAATTCTATACTCTGGAATATTTATTGTCAATTTTTTTATTTACTAATAAGCATATGGAATAATTGGAATAAAATAATTATCATAAAAATAAAAAGCCCACAATTCATATTTTTACCATACCTACACGAGAATATGTAAATATGGTTTAGCGGAGGCACAAACCAAAAGATAAAACGGCCTAAATGTTGACTATATCGTTTAATTACATTTCATTGATGTAAACAAAATAGAAATTTGTTTAGAACACTTTACGGCTAATTAATTTTATTTTTTTTAGAAAATAATTGATATTTAATTTACACTCCGTTACAGCTAATTAAATCCAAAGAAAAATTGCAGGAAATTGCAAGTGAGTGATCTTTCTATAAATTTAAAGTGGAACTCGCTTGACTTATTGTTATTTAGTTTTGTAAAAATCAGTTTTAGTACAGATTTTTTATCATTTTACCAAGAGTTTTGAAATACATTGTATTTGCCGAAAACTCACATAAAAATGAATTTTAATAATTGACTTACAGCCACAGTTTTATATATAAGTTTTGATGAAAACTTGTTATTTTTATTTCCAATTCCTCTTAACCAAAAATATTTGTTTTAGAAATGTTATTTATTTATTCCACTCGCTTCTTGTATCAAATTTTCTTACAACTATACAAGTGGTGCTTGACTGCTACTAAGCAAAAGACATTTTTGTATTATTAAAATAGAAATTCTGGAACCCAAGCCGCTTTATTTCGTCGAAAATCAGTGGGCGATCTAAAAACTGCGATAACGTATACTTCAATATCAACAATTGACGAATCGTTCCAACTCAGAAAATCAGAGTGCTCGAAGGTTGTTTGTATACAGCATCTGGCATAAGTTACAGCTACATAAATTCAAAAGTGACCTAGTATATTTACACAACGTCTGAATAAATTTAGTTTCAAAAGATTAAATAGTGCAAATAGTGTCAAAAATACCGTTATTTTAAAGGTTTTACACCGTAGTAATAGTTTTGAAAGGTTTACTAAGTCAATACATTTATTGAAAATTATTTTTTTAGTAATAGAAACTGCAAGCTGCAATTGCTTATTTTTCCCAAATTATTTAAAATAAAATATTTGTTAATTTTAATTTATTGGCCGGTATTTTGGTATTCGGAAATTTTGTGTTAATTATGTTAGATTTATCATTCGCTTTATCGCTGAAGTCCTAACAGATGGTTTTAAGGAAAATCTCTGTGTGTCTGTGTGTGTGTGGTTTCTTGCAAACTAAACTAAACAAACGCTTGTTGATTCTCTACAGCCCATTCCATAAATTGGGAGATCCCAGTGATTTCTGGTCTAAACCGATTCACCGGAATTAGCAGCTTTCAAAGAAGTTTTCCTTTTTTGAAAATATTTTGAAAAGTGTATCAGTTATTCAGAAAAAAATGTCCATTTGATGCTTAGAAAATTAATGACATAATACATACATAATTTTATTTTTATTGTGATTATACTTAAATTCAGCTTGGAACAGAACCAAATTGCGCGAAAGATGTCGAATATTCAGCGCGGTATGTAAATACGAGTGGAATGAGTTAGTCATTCAGGAAATTCGGTACTCGAAAGATTAAAAGAAAAAGTGAGCAGTGTGTGAAAAATTACGAGTGTTTTAAGTGAAATAAATTCCGTGATTTATGGTAAATTGTGGAAAGTGAATTAAAAGTAAATAATAGGTAGTTGAAATTATTTGTGGCTGCGTTTTTAAGTGTTAAGTAAAGATTTTGCAAATTATACTAGAATATTTTTAGTATTTTAACCGGATCATAACCGGATTCAAATCCGGGCAAAATCGTAGCAGGGCAAATTCGTAGCAATTGGTGACAGCGGTGGGATTATGAATATTAAAAAATGAATGTTAAGAATTTGACGGTTACGAAGTTAAAATTACAATTAAAGCAGTGTAATTTACTGACGAGTTTTTGCAAAAATGAATTTATATTGCGACTAGATGATGCTATCGGGAAGCGAGTGTTAGATCTAGATAATTATGAGTTCGAAGAGCTAATAGAGGGAAACTAAATCATAAACGTGAGATGGTGGTGGCAGTTCCTTCCGAATATGTTCGAAATGAGACAAGATTAGATACAACAAAACCAACAACAAAACCAAAACATTAACAGATTTGCCGCGATAAATAGTGCAGGTAGTTTACTCGAATAAACTCAAACCACCGACTCTCGATGAAACAACTACGTTTGGGATTTTCAAATTCCAATTTGAAACGGCTGCCAACAGAAATGCATGGGTTGAATGAAGTGAGTTGCTCTTCAAGATTACGGAGAAGCTCTTCAAGATTACGTATCAGAGATCGAGTGAGTAGCGCATTTAGCATTCTCAAATATTTCCGCCGATTATATGACGAAAGACACGCTATAGAGCGATGGTTTTGTCAATGGAAGCAACTTTCGCTGAAACCATTGCTTATGCTTTAATTAACGAGACTGTACAAGCCATTATCAAATCGGGGCGATACTCAGATTCCGTGACAAAATAATTACTTGTTAGGCATGTGATATGGGGAGAAGGCATAACAGAGGGAGAGAATGCGACAACAAATTCACTAACAACGCCAAGAAATTGTTGCTTGGATTTACACAAATTTGGGTGTCTGCATGCGTGCATGGGAACAGCATAAAATGGGAAGTAGCGCCAGCAAAATAAAAATAAATGTGATAAGGTGGATCACCATCTCCAATGCTTCCACAACTGATTGTCCCATAACTTCCATCCCTATTTCCAGGTGACAGCTTAACAAAATAAAAGGTGGTATTGATGGGAAAGTTGTATGATTACTTTAGACACAAGTACAACTCACACGATTGTTTGAAAAGATCTCATTAGTAGAAACAAACAACCAGCCATCGGGTTGAAGTTTGAGATAGCGATTTGAAAGTCAGTACATTCATCTTAGGTAAGAACATAGTGAAAATAAACATTTCAGTATACTAGTTTTCAACACGAAGTGGTCGCCGATATTGTCCATGAGGTCATTCTAGGCATGGGCTTTATGCGTGGAACGAATTGCTTGGAGTGTTGGATGTTGGACAAAAAGTCCTGAGCTATGGGTAACGTCGAGATGCAACTTCGACTCAGCGGTTCAAATGTAACAACCATCAGGAGATTATTAAATGACCACCGAGAAAAACTATTATCAAATACAGAAACAATTATTTGGGAAAAATTGGGGAGAGGTTATGGATCGCCCAAGTTGTAGGTTGTAGATGAATGAACCGGACCAAGGAATAAGAGGTGTGCCATAGCCATAGTAAAACTAAACGACGATTGTGTTCCAATTAGACTAGCTCGAAATTTCTCAATTAAGTCAAAAATAATCAAGAAAGGGAACAATCATTGGAAAATGTGAAGAGGTAAGTAAGTACCAGGTGGCAATTTAATGTGATGCCATTGGGCACGTTCGTTAAGGCCAAAAAATGCTTAAGGAATACAAATTTAGAAACACTTAAATCAAGATGAGAATGATAAAATGAGGAAATCGTGTTCAAACAAATTTCTTAAAAATAGTAGAAATAGTTCGAGCTGCTCAATTATCAAAAGGAAACATCGTTAATACTGTTACGATGTCGCCTATAGGTCTCGTGGGCGTTAATTCTGCGTCTTGACATTGATGAAATAGTGACATCTAGATTTAAGCATTAGAATTTTTTTCACAGCAGATTAGTGTAGAACACAACCATTTTGAATGTTATACAGTCATACGAGGTACGAGATTGTTTAAAAAGGGAAAGTGCAGAGTGTGATAAAGTATTAGTGGTGTGATTAAAATAATTGTAAATGGTGTAAAGCGGATAAATAAATAAATGTGGAAATTATTGAAGATGTAAATAATGTGTATGTATTACGGTAGTGGTGTAAAAGTTTAATAAATATTAGGGAATCATTGAGAGATTATTATCCGGAATTTTTGAGAGTATTCCGATTTCGGTGTAAAGTAAAATAGTTATTGTTATAAATCGTCAAACATATAGCTATGTTCACAGTCCAGATTTGGCAGGACAACAATACCAACCTATTGGATAAATTATAGATATATTAAAAATGGAAACCTTGCCATATTCTAATGGATTGCCCCTGTGGCAATGAAATTCGTAGAGGATGGTTATAAATTTTGCACTCTTATACGTCATATCGATACCTAAGCCAAATAAACAGAACTAAAACCACATCTTTATACGATCAACAGTTAACCAAAACAAACCGATATCCGTACTTGCAAAAATTGTATATAGACAACGTAGAACAACTTCAACACTTCTACAGAAACGAGCACGAACAGTATTATAACATTGTTATTTTGTTAGTCATCATCATTACGGTCAAAATTTAAGAGCAGGACAGCAAAGAGGAATGCTGTTGACACTATCTGTATTTTCGATTTTTTATCATTTTTAGCTGGTTAATTCAATGTAAATAGGTTTAAAAACATTTTTCTATGAAATTAGTGACATCTAGGCTTAAATAGTAGCATTAGAGATAGTTTTATAATAGTTTAGTGGTATTGCAGATTACAGCAGAATTAGTGTAGAACCTAATGTTCGTGTAGATTCTGAAATATTCAGCCCGATAGCATACTAGTAAAGTTAGCTGGAAGATAAAAAAATCGATAATGCAGATAGTGTCTTCGCTTTCTCAGCCGAAAGTAAACAAATACGTCATCGTTGATCAACATTCTTCAGCCGAAAAATTTATTTCAACAACACATCAACAGAAACCAATTTGGATGTATTATTAGGTAAAGTTTGTTGTTCTATTCTATTTAAACTTGTGAAGTACAAATGTTTAAATCAATCAATCATAATTTGATAAGCAACATTGTTACCCTTGCTTCAAATAAACACAACGTTTGGTAGGAATGCCACTATGACCATTTGCTATGTCATAATGATGGTCAAATTCTGGTGGGGATGCAGGGATGGAATCTAGGAAAATTTCACCAATTCAATATATTGAAAATGCTTTGAATTGCCTGTCGCTCAAGATTAACGTGCTCACTGCTAACGTGCGTCATTGATGCCTTTATGGTTATTTGATAGGCCATAATGTTGGTTAACTTTGGGTAACTGTGGAAAAATTTTGATGGGGATGCAGGGATGTAATTTCGGCAAAATTTCGGTAATATCGGGCCAGTAGGTTAGAAAAAATAATTTGTTCAACGGTGTATTGAAAAATCTAAGACACTATCTACATTATCGACAATTTTTGCTTTCGGCTGGAAACTTTCGGCTAACTTTAATAAGGTCCTGATATCTAAATACGGATGCAATCAACACAATAGTTGCTTTCCAGTCGATCAACTAGTACCTTTGAGTAGTTAGGTTTGTGTCCTTGGTTAATGAACTACCCGCATTGGAACTGCTATTGCAATTTTGACATGAGTAGATAGAAATAGTTACGCCAGTTTATCCGTTAGAGTAATCGGTTAAAAATCAACTTTTATGTTTATAAACAGCCTTTTTAATATTTTCTATATTTTCTATCAAGTGGTAGCAAAATTAAAATATTAAATTTTTCAAATTAATTATTCATTTTTGTTTAAATTGAAAGAAGTTTGTAGTTTATGAATTACTCATGAAATACGTTTTTGGGTGTTCCAGTCGACAGTTTAGCTACAAGCTACTCCTTACAAGTATTTATAAGTACTAGCGGTTGGTCGACCGGAGAGCAACTAACGAGTGAATCATTTAGAAGATTCAGTCTGCGAAAGTGAACAGTGCGAATAATTATTTGAGTTGTATAAAGTGAAAGTAGTGGTGATATTAAAAATAATTGCAAATGGTGTGTTAAGTGAATTAATAAATAACTGTGGAAATTATTTATTATTGTGTCTTAATGACTAGTGGATATTGAAAAATTTATTGTGGGAACATTCGGGAATATTCCAGGACTGGTGTAAGTATTATGGTTAATTACATTTATGAAGTTGTGACATCTAGATTTAAGCATTAGAAGCAGTTTTATAACACTATAGATTTATAGCAGATTAGTCTAGAACAGAATCGTCGAGATATAATGAGTTAGTCTTGAGTGAGTTTGTGGTGATTGTTAGTTAAGACGCAGTACGCGATGGTTTAAAAGCGAAATTGAAGAGTGCGATAAATTATTAGTGGTATTTAAAGTGAAATTAATAGTGTGATTAAAAATAATTGTAAATGACGTGAAGTGAATTAATCAATAGTGAAAATTATTTGTTGTTGTGGTTTATGGATATAGTGGTGTAAATTACGAAAATTGTTGTTGTAATTATCAAATTTATAGCGATATCCACAATCCAGTGATACGAACCGGATTTGACAGGGCAAATTTGTAACAATATAAAATCGTTGTTTGGTTTATTTATAATTCTGAAATTATGCGACTGTAATACCGACCATACTGAACTGCTAGCTAATATTCATATGTTCATGAAATTTAAATAACAGAAACTTATGTCATTTTCGTGGTTGGGTGAAATACAATTCTCCTAATAATTGTTGGTAAATACGGTCCTGATAAATATTGCATCTATATTTAAACACTGTAAAACATTATGATGACTATGCTGTAACAACAAATTGCATATAACTACAACATATTTAGCTATATGTTATCAGAAACGGAAAAGAGATTTCTCCAGATTTTTGATAACGAATTTTATTTAAAAATAAACTTATTTCCAGCGATGTAGATTAGTAGTGGTTACAGTTTTACGTTTTATAGCAGTTCATTCTCATTCTGTGTTCTAAATTCAACCGTTCTACATGTTGTTAATTGATCTCAAAGTCATCTGTTTATAAAATTATAAATTTAATTTAATTTAATTTTAAGATTAAGTGTAAAGTTAAGAAGCAAAACAGTATATAAATATGGCGCCCGAGCCAATAGAAAAATTATTTTTCCTAATAAAATCTAACAAACCAGTTGCCATTATGTTTGGCTTATCGGTGCTCGGTTTATTTGTTATACTTGGACTTTTAATAAAAGAACTTGTTACGTTAGCCGTAATGTCAAGTGTTCCGTGGTGTGAACTTCAAAAAACAAAGTGCGGCGGCCAAGGATATCATATTGGATGCCAAACTGATCATTTTCCGGTGAATAAAGAATGTGTAAACATTAAACTGGTCGACATGGATAAGCCACTGAAACAGGCGATTTTGCATAAGCATAATGAAATTCGGAATGCAGCCGCTAGTGGATACTACGAACATAATTTGACGAATAAAACACACCAATTGATTTTCCCAAAGGCAAGCCGAATGCGTGAAATTTTGTGGGATGCGCAACTGCAGCAGGTGGCTGAGTTGCATGCGTTAACATGCACATTCGAACATGATCAATGTCGTTCGACGGAACATTATTCGTATGTTGGACAAAATATTGGGTATTATCGTTATCCGCGGAAAAATGAGGATGCCGTCAGTGTGGTGATTTCATTAATAGACGACTGGTACAAAGAACGATATAGAACAAATCCAAAAATATTCGAACACTTTTTAGACGAACTAAATAACCATGATTTGCACTATTTACTAATGGTGAACGAAAATGTTGAAAAGATCGGTTGTGCCTACATCAAATACGAAATTGGGACAAAGAAGAAGAACAAACTTTACGGCCATCAGTTGACGTGTGACTACAGCTATATAACTATGCAACACGAACCAGTGTTTAAAGCTGGTGAACCGAAAACTGATTGTGAATCGATTAATTCGCATGGTGTGTCACTTTTTAAGTATTTATGCGGGTCGATGCCAGAGAAGTGAAGTGATTGTACCACTGGTAAAATTAATTTATAATTTTAGTTTCGTGTTTATTTATTATTTTTTAAATTTCAATCGTAGAGGTTATTTAAATAAAGTTGTTTATCGTTTATTAATCGTGGTTTTCAGATTTTTAGGAGATTTTTTTAGTGATATGAAGATAAAACGTGCGGTATGGTAACAAATAGACCATGCATTCACCTATGTATGAACTCAAACCATATGGAAACTATTTATATACAAAAGTGTTCTTGATTTTCTTGGAACTTTGGAAGTACAAATCAGATAGAACTAAAAGTCCAAATATATATTCTCAACTTGTGGAAAATATAATTAAAAGAGTGAGTAAGCTTAGCTCAGGGCACAACCCCGGTATTTCTTCAGACAGTGTGTGAAAGTTTAAGATTTAAACAGCAACTACCACCACGTAAATTTAGTCAATAAAGGTGGGCTAGAGGAATTTTGGTTTTGATCAATTTGAATAATCGTATAAACCTCGTATTCTATTTATAAGCGGCTTTTATTTTGGGGCACAGCTTTACCTTCCGTTATTCACTTTCACAACAAAATGTTAAAGTAAGGTAAACTCATTGAGTTTACGACAGCGATTGACTCATATTCCGTGTTTCTCTATATTGCTGGCTCAGCAAATTAAATCGTTGTGGAACGATTTTATAAACGATCAGATCATTCGTTACGATAAACTATTTCTAACAGTAAACAGGTTAGATCGACTGTATTCTCCGACACAATGTTTTAAAATTTTCCACTTGCTGAGGAATTTATCCCACTAAACAATTAATTATGCGCGTATAAGAATTTACACTTAAACTTTGAGTTAAATTATAAGAACGTTCGTAAATCACTGTAATTTTATCGATTTTACCGAGAAATATTCGTCTGAAACTAAATAATGTCGAAGCAAACAAAATTTGATTTTTGTAAAAGTGAATTTTGAATTCCGAAACCCCCATTTTGAACGGGAAACTATAAGGGGACCACTTCGTACTGAAAAAACAATGGGAAAAAGTCAAAAAGGTATATTCTACATTCTCTACATACTCTACCAATTATCGACAATGTCTACGCACAAATGAATTGTCTTGAGACGCACAATACTTAGCGAAAGCCCTTCGGCTTAATTCGAAATGGCTTTAATCGGGAACAAATCCCTGATAGTCGGGTAATTTGCCATAAGACCAATAAGATCTGTCTATAATCTATGTTCTGTTCAAAAAATAGTTCGCATAAATTTTTGTCGAAAATTTTAAAAGTGTTCAATAATATAAAAGTGTCCATAAACTTCACACCAAGTTGAACATAAAGCATAAGGTGGATAAACATGAGACGAGAGAAACATTCGCGGACTATCAAAAGAAAAGATTGAGTTTGATTCAGCATGGTCTAATTAATAAAGTTCGCTTAAAATAAATGTTAAAACCTCAAACAGATGAGTTATTTGACTTTTGAGGTTTTTAAATCGCGAATGTTGAAATCCAGTATTTCAAATCTATGAAAACTTACTAACAGAACTGAGCCCCCGAATTTTGTTAGTAGCTTGCCAATAACTGTAAACGTTATCTTTGCATACAAAAGAGAGTTAATTCGCAATTAAATCAAACAGCATTTAGCTTGTTAGTTTTGTTTACAACAGCAATACTTTATAGTTCAGAAGCATAATTCTAATTCAAACAACCAAGAATATATCTCGGGGCTTGTTCAGCTCAAAAAGGGCACGTTTATTTCTGATATACGAGCGGTCACTCAACGTCAAAAATCAAACATACGAATATTTGTGCCGGAGCGTATAAGGTAGACATTTTAAGTGCCGCTCAATATCATCAATTATTTCGTATTTGATTTCAAAAAATAAATTGGCATTACAGAAAACTTTCTTATTCTCGTAGTCGTACACCTTACATCTCAACGAAAATAAAATACCTTCTCTAAAAACGAATTCCAAAAAACTATCATCCAAAAAGTAAACAGGACCAGCAAGAAAAAAGGAAATGAATATTACGTGATAAGGTAAATAATATCTTCGTACGACAAAATTGATTGGAAATGTATAAAGAGAAGGAGCATAGTGTTAGTCGTTGGTGTTATACGGGGTGCAAACAAAAGTTCGGATATCGAGATAAAATTTATTACTAAACGACATAATACTTATAGACAACATAAAACTTTTCACATCTCATAAAAATTAAATGTTCCTTCGCTATATACGAGTGTTTGCTTCGACGACGTTATCAACATCGAAATGATAAAAGAGGAGGACATGCACAAAAAATTAAATTCGTTGATGAAAATTTGATTTGAATTTTATTGTAATTTTCATTGGATTTATTCAGGAGTCTTAACACTTTTACAACACTGACGCTTTATCTACGAGATGCCCAAGACAACATGTTTCTGAAAAGCTTGGAGGACGCCGCCGATTCTAGAGGGCACTTTAATATTATATAGCCGCCTTGCACGTGAAAGACACTGTAGACTTTTATTGTTAGGAAAATTAAACAAAACGGATTTTTGTTTGTAAAGCAACAAGGAATTAAATTGTTTTCTTTACTTTCGGTTGTTTACTTTTTTGCTTTTGCATTTATATTTTTGTGTACTTGTTTGTCGTATCGATTGATTTGGTTTTAATCGAATCCTTATAAATAATTTATGACTTTTAACTTACCCATCTTGCAATATACATAATACGTACTGTATACATTAATATAAAAAATGAAAATTCAAAGTGGCAAAACATTAATTTTAGGCATTGAATGTATTATGTCTTTGTTTATTTATATGGTTCGGTCTCGTAAGATATTGCCAGTATAGATTATGTATTCTTAAAAAATCTCTAAAAATAAAACTCAAGTGTTGAACCCAATGAAATTTGACCGTAAAATTCAACACGAACGGTAAAGTGCCATTAAAAACGTGAGCACACCGTAAAGCAATAAAAGGTCAAACAATGAACTTTTTATGTCATTTACGTTTAAAAAGACTTAATATTTCAGTTGGTTTCGTTAAATGATATCTTAAAATTGATTTTGAAATGAATTGAAGCTTTATCAACAACTTAACTGAAAGAGGAGGAAGGAAAATTTCAACATAGACTTTCTTCTTTTCTATTTTATATTATTAAGTGTATTCAAGACACGAAGAAAATTGATTGATATTATCTAATCCCCTCACCAACCAGTTCCTGAAAATATCAATGGCTTAAAGAAATCGGCTGGTTGCCCACAAAAAACAATATTTTATTAATTATAACTTTACAAAATTTCTTTTATTTTCGCTATCTCGTTGTTGTCGATTGGAGTCGAAATTATATACCACGCCGAAAGAAAATGAGAACAAAATAAAAAAACGATAAGTTATTCGCTACTAGTCACGTGGTACGTATAAGCAGCGTCGTGGTTTCCGCTTCAGGCTAAAATATCGATTAAATTATGTTGAGCGCCACTCTGTTATTCCGGAGAGTCTATTATCCACACCGCGTGTACTGCATACACAACACTCTGTCCACCTTATTTTGGTTGTACCGTGCGGTAAAGGCACAGTTTTATTGTTCATTTGCACATAAAACATTCGAACAGCTCTTTCATGGCACTCCGTACGTTCACGAGTACATCACTTACAATCGTTTTGCTTTATGCTCTCCCGATCGAACCGTTTGATTTTATTTTCTCGATCGAAATGCAATCGAACTACGAGACAACACTACCAAGCCAATGAACGACAACCAAAAAAAACTCCAGTTGTTCACTTGTTTATATATTTACTTCACTATCCGTATATGTAGGTGTTTGTTTACTTACAACTTGTCGCAATTGATGTCCCTTTCATTTTGGTTTGTTTTTATTATTTTGCATTTAACCAAATGCTGAAATACTATCAAATCATTGGCCTGTCCTTGCTAACAACATTCCCTTCTAAATTTGACAACTCGTACGTGTTCGATCCTAGTTTCATTGCTACAATGCCTTCAACTGTTTAAAATTCTTTTTTAATACCAGGTCCTCTATCACAAAATTTCAAATTTTCGACCTGAGGTTATACCTGTCTGAATATTTATGCATAATCCGATATGCATTATCCTGATTTTCTTGCACCTTTGCAAAAAGCCGATCCATGTGCTTTGTAGTGGCGTTGTATCAGTAAAATGCATTCGACCAAAATTTTCATTGTATGAAGAAAATCCTTCATAGGTGTTTCTCGTTGTCCATAACTATAATTTTGAGAACTGCAAATACTAGGAATAAAGACTCCTCCATGTAATTCATAAGAGAACCCGCCTTCGCCGGTCACAACATTATAAATTTTTAAATAATGTCGATGACTACCAGCAAACTTCTAAGGGTGCGTTGGTGTTTTTGTCTCATCCATTGGTACTCGAGATGTATGATTTTCATGTTTGACTACCTGGCATGCCTCACACTTTCTAACATAGCCCACGAAATCTTTAGTCATACGAGGCCAATCCAATAAATACTAATAAATACTCTCACTGACTCTACGCAAAGTTTTGGCGAATAACATGTGGGCCACGAGGAGATCACTTGTCGTTACTTCCATATCTTGTCATCTAGGAACTGAAAATCCGAATATTTTTCTGGGTGATCTTTTATTCCTTTAAGCTTCTTATTATACAGAGCGCTCTCTTTTTTTTCTAAGTTGAACATCTACACAACATCTAAGTTGTACATTTACACATCTGAACAACGTTCAGCTTGCCATTACAGTGTATAAATTCAAACGTGAATTAATACAGACTCATGGCTCATTTAGATAGCAGAGAAGCTGGATCCTTTAGACTAATCAACCACAAAAAAGACACACAATCCGCGATAACCCTGAATGTCATACCTGAATACCGCTAATCTGTCCCTTTCAGTTGCAGGATATTTGCGTTGCGTGGGGGATAGGTGTTACCTCATAAAAGGTATGACCTTCCCACCATCTTCTTTCTCTGTGTGAACACCAGATCCATCCCTTTATCAGATGCGTCCAATTGTATAGTGAATAGCTTAGCAAAGTCAAGCAAATTTGTTGGTATGGTTACTGCAACCAACCTCGTCTTGAATAGGGTAAACGCTTGTTTAGAAAACCAGTGATCGATTCCGTCACTATCGGGAAGTTTGATATGTAATATTGGTACCAATCCGCAAGTCCAATCAGGCGTTGTACGTCTTTAATCTTCATCGGAGTCTTGAAAATATTTATGCCACTGATTTTATCGCGGTTAACGCTCACACCAAACTCGTTCAGGATGTAGCTAAGGTACGTCTTATCTCGGACACAGAAGTGAGACAAACTAACCGTCAAGTTTATTGTGTAAAAATTCTGTCGCTCTCTTAGTAAATCTCGCCCTATATGTACGTAAGGTGATATGGGTCTGGTTCTAGTTTTTGTCCCTGGTGTGACACCGATGTTTACCATATGTTGGATGAGGTTGCTACAACCCAGCTTATTAAGCCTCGTGACAAAAAACTGAAATGTACCTACCTCAAGCTGACCGACCAAATGGCACAGTGGTTAAAGCTTTGGCGTTTGGATCATGAGGTACCGGGGTCGAATCCCGATAGGAGCAGGATGCAAAGGGAATTTTAATCAAAAGATTACGAGCTTCCATGCCAGTGTAGACTGGCAGCTGTGCAATGTGCATATGGTGATAAAATCGGACATATAAGCGTATGTCCTCGAATTGGCCGACACTGGCGTAAAAGGTAACGATGGAAAAATCAAGCCGCGAAAGAGTTGGGGGAGAGCCCAGCACAGATTGCAGGGATAATAAAAAAAATTATCTCAAGCTGATCCATTTGCTTCTTACTCAATAACACTAACTGTTCCATCCTCCACCGATCCAAAGTTCTAAGTAACAGTTACCTCATTCAACAAGAATTCCGACACCTGTAAGTTAACTAACGATCATTGTGTGTCGTATATTACATGCATCCCAGAAATCCATTCAGAGAAGAGCTCTCTAGGGAACTGAAGTTGATAGGACGTACACTTGCTTATTGAATGAAAAAGGCAAGTCATACGCGTGAGTTTATCGGCCGTCGTAATTTATCTACCAAGGAACACACAAAATATCCATCCACCTAGTAAAATTCAACCTGCACCCGGGTCCAGAAATCCGCAAATCATCTAACCCAGAACATCCACTGCGATATATGGTCTTTGGCCTTCTTCCAATTTAATTACCGATTCGATTAATGGTGGTAAAAATGATTTGATCGGATTACCATTAAATAAAAAATATTTGGAGTTCTCTTTATAATGTGCATTTAGCGTTACCACCGTTTCCCAAAGTCGTCGGCCATTCTTTTACTCCTGAGAACGTAATATGATTTGCCTTTTTGCCGCTCACATAACCAACAAAAAATCTTCTCTCGAATTTGCGTATAATCGAATTATTTATTCACGTGCCAATTGCAATTCTAGCATAATCCTCGCGGCCGGTGCCGTTAGCTGAAACTTTCTTCTCGCCGGAACCTAGGATTATTGCTTGGTTGTTGCCTATTACCACTATCGCTAGATCGCTGCTCCAATATATTTACTTCATAAGAATGTTTTGGTTTGCTTGTGTGCATTCCTTACGAAGGTTCCAATGAATTCAGTACCTTCTGAGTGGCTGCTCTCCGTACTTCCATCGATTTCTTCACCGCAAACTTCTTTGCATAACCTTTTCAATTGTTTGATTGAAACTATCTCGACGATCGCTAACAAAAAGACGTAATCCGGCAGCAGGTTGCGACGAATATACATTTTCTTATGTATTTTAATGGATGATGAACGATGCAAAGGACTCTTCCGGACCTTGTAAACATGTGTGAATGTGGTAAGAAGGTTTTGTAACCAATTGGGTCAAGTGAATAAAACTAAGTAAATGCTTTTACTTCAAATTTATTTTGTAAAAAGCTATACTAGGGTTAATTGGAAAAAACTGTATTAATTAGGCAACCAATCTCTTCGCATTTTACATATTGCCGGTGATACTCAAGCCCAGTAACGTAAATAGTTAAATAGGTAAAGCTGTGCCATCTGTCTCATATACAGATAGACATTTTTAAGCAAGTTATGCAAGACAAATTCACAGACCTTATCTTTACGAACCTATACAGGGGCCACCTAGCGGTTTCTTTAGAAATCATATGTTATTGTGAAACTGACAGCTGTTTCTCACTCGAAATATTGGCAGAAATACAGTACCATATCAGTGCTTGGTTGCCGAAACAGTGCGAATTTTGAATAGAAATTAGAAAAAGCACCAGTCGCGTCTGCTGTAGATAAATTTGTGAAGAAAGTTCATGAAACGGGCATGGAAGTGGACAACAGAAGCGCTCCTCGTGCTCGTTCCATGCATACAACTGCGAATATTACAAATGTAGCCGAAAGTGTGCGACTCAATAAAAGAACATTAACTCGCCATAAAGAGCGCTACAGAGCGATGATAACCGATTCTTTGTGACCAGAATTTGAAAACATAAACTTGCACAACCTTTGGTTTCAGCGGGATATCACGACATGCCACAGCAGCCACAAAACAATTGATATTCTGCACACTAAATTGGCGTTAGACTTCTTCTTGTAGGGTGCTGTAAAAGATCGATGTTCCCGGAGGATCCCGAAACCATCTTAAATATACTGAAAAATTTAACTAATTTTACTTTCACAGGATGGGCTACTGTCAAGCTAGCCTTGCTCTTTCCAAAAAAGCATTCAGAAAAATATTGAATTGTGTTTATTTTGTTGCATTTTCACATGTCGTTTGCTTCATAATACAACTTAGTTTATTTAGTTTGAGTTAAAATCGATATTGATTAATCATCAGCCGGTATGAACCATCGAACTATGGAATAAAAAACGAAAGAAAGATGTTAAAAACTAATTAACGATATCACTTCTCGGTTTATTAAATATTTGATTAAAATTATTGGATTATCTCCGACCCACTTTAGGCATACTAATCCATAAACAAACATGGGTCATTAGGTCTAAACTGACCAACAACCAGCGACAAAAACAAGTTCAAAGAAAATCAACACGACAAATTAATTTCAATGCCAAACACCAACCGGTCGCACAGTTAATCAAATCTTCATCGGGTCCCGTAACTACATAACTCGTCGAAAACAAAGCTAAGCAACAACCAGCAAAGTTTCCTATCATAGTCAAGCGCTATACAAATACCAGAGAAACCAAGCATCACCAGTGTCACCATTTACAAGACAATCAACCATAATGCCAACCAAAATACCAACTGATCAACGCAGCAACAGTACCCTCAATCAGTTGTTACGAACACAAGATTTTAAAAATGTGGGAATTGTACATGGAAATAAGGAATACCAAAAATGTTTTGGAAGAAAAACAAAGCAAGCGAGCTATGCAATTCACCATGCAGTGCAAGGTGCTTAAAACATTAAAAAAATTTATTTAAATATTTGTTCAATTGTGAATACGCGAAAAAAATTACGTGAATTGTTTGGACGAAGCACATTTCGACTTCACTGGCTTTGTTAATACAGTATAGCTATTGGGACACTGAAAACCCTCAATTGTTACACCAAAGACCACTACACCCTCGTAGTACTGTATGGTGCACCATCTGAGCCGGCGGCATCATAGAGGCATTTCTGTAACAGTTACTGGTTACCGCTATTGGAAAATGTTAGAAAGCTTTCTTGTGCTCGAATTGGATCAATTAGGACTGTGAACATGTGGTTCCAACAAGACGGTGCCACATCACACATAGTTTGTACAGATCCCAAAGACTATTGCGCCAATTTAATATTCGGGTTACTGGATCAAAGATAAAGGAAAGCATAGAAAATTTAAATGCGAACCAGAAGCACCATAAGCAACTATTACACAACTAGATGTCTATATTACAGTTAATTATCAACGCCATGTAACACATCCATGACGAAACAACCCAAAAATTTGAGATATACAATCAAGTTTTAACAATCATCTTGTTTCAACCCACTAAAATTAGCACCATCACAGAAGTAAACCGCGACATTCTCAATCCGTTGATCATAACTCCACACCAACGTCAGGACCAGATCAAGCAAATCATCCCTTACTTAAAATTAAAATAAGCTAAGCCATATAGAAAGGAGGATATAGCTGCTATCTACGAATATAAAACAGTCACCGTCAAAACCATATCAATTGAGGCAGCGGTCATATTCGAGATCAAAATTCGAGTATACCAAACTATGCCAGTCCCAACTATTCATCATCAAGAATACATATACACATCAAGCATCTTCAAATTATTTATTGATTCCAACACAAGAAATTCAATATTCCGCAATGACGAGTACATTTGTGATATACATCAGCCACTGAATGCGTATCACTCAAGTACTAGCAGCTGTGCCACTTTTCCAGCAGAATAGTAACGTTCCATCAAGTTGTGAGAACCAAGAAATGGACATGACCTCTAATGGACATGACTAATCCCTAAACAAACAATTGGTTCATTATTAAAACTCAACAAAAAAAATGTAAATCCGTGTTTGAAATCGTTTGACTGGTACCAGGTAGATAATCTTAATCATCATTTGTAAAAAACCTGAATTTATGAAAAAATATTTTTGACGAAATTAAATGAAGAACTCGATCCTACATATCAAGAATTGTATCAAACTTGTATATATCGGCCGAACAATACCACACAATGTTTTACCGAATTAACCGATGATACAGTCAATAATAAATTTAGATTAAGGCTGAGCTTAATTAAGAATTGAAGGCATGCTACCCAAAAACATTTCATTTCGTTTCTAGAATTTCATTTTTAACACACAAACCCAATTTCATCATGATCGGATAAGAAACGACCTAATCGGTTGAGAAATGGTTTAGTTCCAGAACTATTAGTTTCCAAAACTACATACAGAACTCATATTCGTTTTCAATGTTCATCAACTATCCATTAACTAACAATATTCATTAACTATGAAAAAATTTTGAAATCCCCCGGGCCTTAAATTTTTCTCTACATCGTTCAACAGAAATATTTTACAAACCTTGAGCAACTACACATTTGGCTTATTTTCGGTGAATTGTCGTTTTTGGTGAATTGTGACTTTCTGAGAATTGAAGTTTTCGGATAATTGTAGTTTCAGTCAAATGTCATTTCCGGTGAATTGATGTTTCCGATAAACTGCCGGTTTCGATGAATTGTCGTTTTCGGGGAACCGCCGCTTCATTGAATTTCCATAGTACCAAACCATTTTCATGCAAGAACCAACTACAAAGGAGGTCTTTTTAAATGTATATTGTGGTATTTGCTAGATTTATTTCACATATCGCATATATAAAGGGTGTTTTTTTAAGAGGTTGCCGATTTTTTTTTTGAATAAAACACATATAAAATTATGAAATGACCAAAATTTTTTTTTATTTGGTAGATAATTTTTTGGCATTTAACATTTAAACACAATTTCTGGCATATGGCTACCACGACTATTTTTCACAAATGTCATTCTGGAGGTCCAATTTTCCAGCACTTTTTCAAGCATTTGAGGGCGTATGTCAGCAATGACACGTTGAATATTGGTTTCCAAAGCGTCAATCGATTGAGGTTTATCCACATAAACCAATGACTTCACGTATCCCCACAAAAAGTAATCGAGTGGCGTCAAATCGCACGAACGCGGAGGCCAATTCACCGGACCATTTCTCGAAATAATGTTGTCGTTGAAAGTTTCTTTCAATAAGTCGATTGTTTCACGTGCTGTATGGCAAGTGGCACCATCTTGTTGAAACCACATTTCATTCATATCCATATCTTCAAGATTTGACAACAAAAACTCATTTAACATGGTTCTGTATCGATTTCCATTCACGGTAACGCGTCGTCCTTCCTCATTTTTAAAGAAATATGGACCGATGATCCCACCAGCCCATAGACCGCACCAAACAGTACATTTATCAGGATGCATTGGTAATTCTAGAACGGCGTGTGGATTATCTTTGCTCCAAATGCGACAATTTTGTTTGTTGACGTATCCATTTAACCAAAAATGCGCCTCATCACTGAAGAGAATTTTACGGTAAAAAAATGGATCTTCGTTCAATTGATTTAACGACCAATCACTGAATTCACGGCGCAAACGATGGTCGTGTGGCTTTAATTCTTGCACCAATTGAATTTTGTATGGCACCAAACCCAAATCTTTACGTAAAATTTTCCATAAAGTCGATGGACAAAGTCCAATTTGCTGAGCACGACGACGAATCGATAAATTGTCGTTTTCTTCGACACTGGCCTCAACGACAGCAATATTTTCTTCTGTACGAACTCTTCTCATTCTTGTCGGTGGCTTGGCATCCAAAAGAGTGAATGTAGACCGAAATTTGGTAATTACGTTCTTTATGGTGGTCTCTGACGGACGATTATGTGCACCATAAAATTCACGAAGTGCTCTATAAACATTTTTAATTGAACACTGATTTTGAAAATAAATTTCCACGATTTGAAAACGTTGTTCTGGAGTTAACCTATTCATAATGATTTGCCAAACAATACTGAGTAGAAATGCCACTTTGAGCTGTCAAAACAACTGTCATAAAATAAAACGACATCTATCGGAAAAACAAACCTCCTAAAAAAACACCCGTTACTTCCACAGATTTGGCTAAGCAATGTTAAACTTTTAAGATTATATAGAATTAAAAAGTTAGCATTGCACATTCAAAGTAAGTAACACAAAATAATTAATTAAATAATTAGATTTTTCTCTTTATTAATTGACAGAAAATTTATGTAAGGAGCTTTAAATAAAATATTTCTCATAAATAATTTATTTTTGTTTAAAAATATTCTAAAAAATTTAACAGTAAACTAATAAAACCAACTACTTATATCGTTAGTATATTGGTCCGGTTGAATAATTTATCTTAAAATAACTTTAAATCGTATTTTTAATGGTTAAAACTGGAATCTATTGACTAGGCCTATTTTCATGGTTAATCAATCAAATCACATTGTATAATGATTGAAGACTAGAGCCATCCAGTTTTTGGTTGACGTCTAATCGGCTTTATGTCATCTAGTTTACGTACAGGAGTACTAACTGTATCGCTGGATCGTCCCGTGGTTATGACAAGTTTCTCGGTACTTCCGGTTCGTTCATCTATCGTTGTGGAAGGTGGTGATGTTGTAGCTTTTTTCTCCGGTGTTTTTGGTGGAATAGGAGAAAGTGGTCTGCTTAGAGCTGTAGTTGTGGTCGAGGCTGATTGCTCAATCTCGATTATAGTTACCTATAAAATGTAATATTTCGTATACCTAATTAAAAATATGACGTAATAATTTTATTAACCTCAGGTTTAGTGGCTGGTGGAGGTGGAATCATTCCTTGTCCGGGTTGCGGCTTTGTTCCAATCGGCCGAGAAACCGCAATATCCGTTGGTACGACTGGAGGAACTGGCGACTTCCGTTTGACCACCTGTGGTGTCGATTTTATTGCGCTAAGGGTCGGTTCTGGTTAAAATTGTATTTTTATGTTGATTGAGTTTTATTAATTTAGAAATTTACTATTCCATATATCAAATACTACTAATACGTTTGTTCTAAAATTACAAAATAACAACAAATTTTTAAAATTATTACCTTCACATTTTTTTGGGGGTTGAATTGGAGTTGTTGGTCTTGATTTTAGATTCGACTTTTCTTTATCAACATCTTCAGACAATTCGCCACTATCACGTTTAACTAGTTGGCTTTCAGTGCGGGTTATATGAATCAGTGGAGGAGGAGATTGGATAGGAGGTATTGGTTTGGTGGACGAATCACATGCAGGCGGTTCAGACTTACATGATTTTTGATCGCTTGATGTACTAAATGGATGTTGATATGATTTATTTAATGAGGATTTTTCATCTAATGGTGGTGATGAGATATTCGTTGAAACTGAAACTGATGTAGATGGTACCTGAGTTTTAATTTCAGGAATTTTAGGAATGGATGCTTTTGTTAGTAAACTCAAATTAGGACTTTTTTCTAGTTCGGACTTTAATTCTCTTTGCAAATTTGGAGAAACCGTTCGGCTTTTGGATAAGGCATTGACACATAAAGTATTTCCGGGTGAAACATCGCCACACTCTTCTGAAATATTTTTTAAAAGTTCCATAAGTGTAGAGGTTGTCGGATCAATCACCTCTATAGGTGACACTGATCTAGATTTCATTGGGCTCTTCTCTACCAACCTATACAAAAAATATAATTTATTTTCAACATAAATATAAAACATATTTGTGCGTTTACTTTTTGGCCTCGGCCATAGCCTTTTTCAATTGCTGCTGATTCTTAAAGCTGGCACGATTTCGGCATCTTCCGATTTGTGAATTAATGTTAACGCCCACTTCTTGCATTACTTGACCCCATTTGTAGCTACTTGATTGATGTGCAATTTGTCGAGCCACTCGTCGGAATTTCGCAACAGCTGATTCATTTGGAGGTATCTCCACATCATCCATTTCGTTAACATCTTCTGTTGAAATAGGCGCAACTTGGAAATCTTTCATTAAGCGACGTTCCCATACTTTCATCCTCTTTGCAAGCACAGCTAATTAAGGAAAAAATCAGTTTACTTTCCAGTAAATTTGGCATATTTAAACTCACTTTTCTCTTTTCGATCAGCACTTGAAACGTCCATTCCATTTCGCTCAAATATTTCCAGTAGTTCATATCGCAAGGCAGAAATTTCTCCCTTCACTTCATTTATATCGTCTTCATTGACCACATTTTCCTCCATTCGCCGATGCATTGCAGACACGTAGCGCCAGACCAGTGATCGCATCACATTCGTATATCGATTATCACGTTCTCTTTCCTCTTTACGCCTAATTGTTGATTCCCTCTCTATTGTTCGCCTAGTTTTCTTACCAGTACACGGTTTCGTTACTTGTTTTATGGTTGGGAATATATTAAATGGTGGAGGAAGTGTTGAGCTTTCTTCGAAATAACTCATCCATAATTTAGTTCTCGCAAATTTCCATTCGGTGTCAGAATGTTCATCGATCATGGCATACGAATTCGACATCATGGCAATGAGGAGATTCAACAATACGATAACGTTGATCACACTGTATGAACCGAACATGAGTAAGCCCCAGAACCGAGTGTATGATTTAATACCGGCTAATTCAAACGTTTCTAGTCCAACCATGCCGAAACTGGCCCAAAACAATGATTGTGATGATTCAAACAGGCTTTAAAAAATAATGAAAGGTTATTAGCGAATACTAGTTTTTAGTTCTAACCGTCTTACTTTCCAAATCGACGCCATTTCATGCAAGCATCTGCCTCGTTATCCCAGTCTGGTAAACCTCCTGGTAAACTGTAACATTTTTTCTTCTCCAAATCGGCAAAATACCATAAAAGTTGGTTCAAACCTGTAATTAAACTTTTTATTATGGTGTACCAATATTCCATTGTATTTCAATCATACCGCAAGCAAATGCAAACAGCACTAACGAATAGATAAAGAAGAATTTAACAATGTCGATAACCATCCGGCCCAATGAAATTTGTAGTGGTCCTAAATGCGGATTTATGGAGAAAAGATGAACCAATTTTAGCGCTGAAAATATATTTGCGGCAGCAAACAATCCTTCAGCAATCAACTGTGGATCAAAATCATCCCAATGCTCCCGTGCTATATACGCCGTGGATGGGTCACGATCAATTTCATTTCGCTGCTGAATATATGCGACAATCCTCAGTAGGGCAACCAAACAATATAAGAAATTCCGAGTGAAATCAATAAAATTCCACATATTCCGCAAATAACTTTGAATGCCCTCGGAATAAATTTCTTGTGTTTCTTCCCATATAAAGCCGAGCACGTAAACTACGACTAATAATTCCAGTGGTGTGGGACCAGCACCCCGCTGTTTCAGTAATTGTTCTTCTAAAGCACGCCTCATACTTTCGGTTCCGAGTAGTTGGATAGCATGTACTTCGGCCCTTTGCGACACTAATATCAAGACAACTGAAAATAATAAAATAAATTATTTTCTAAAAATCTTTAATTACAAATCGATTAAGACTTTTACATAAAAAGAATAAGTACGATGACGCATGAATTAAAAATTTCATAAATGGTTTTCTCATCAGCTTTCCGGTTGAACTATTCGGTGCGACCATATACAACATACAATACGCTGGAAATAATGCGGCTACTCGAAGTATAGTCATCAATTTTTGTACAGCGGATTTGCGACGAAAACCCGGCACGCCCTCGTACCAAAGAGACGCAAGCAACTGTTGAATATTTGGATGTGCAACAAATTTTTTCTGTTTAAAATTTATTGCTAATTCTAATCGGGCCAATTGCATGTGGTCACCATCCTCGTACGGCGGTGATTCAGGATCATAATTTAAAATAATAGCCAGTTCTTGTGAACTTCGCGACTGATCTAATAAATCGACCGCGAACTGTTGGCATTGTCGACGCAATTCTAAATATTCTGATTTGCATTCCTGTTCCGCAAATGCTAAATTTCGTAACTCCCATGACAACTGGAAAGCTGTTAGTAACGGATCGTTCGAACTAAGCGCTATCAGTGATGGACTAGACAAGGCACGGTACTCATTCACGCGCGATAACGAATGCCGTAATGAATCTTCTGACGATTGTTGAATACAATCATCGCATCCGCATTTAATGTCGTGAGGCATGGGTAGTGTTGCGCCACGGTCTAATAAAATTTTTAATATTTCATAATTATTTCGATGGGCGGCCAACACTAGCGGTGTTACATCGGGTGTAAACATAGCCGTATTTACATCGGTTTTTTGCCAGCTCTGAAAAAATATTGAGTATTTATATTATATCACTTTAACAACTAAGCTACTAAATAATATAATTACGTATGGCTCATTTTCCTTATGAATTAGTTCTTCGTGTTCGAGAAGTAACTCAACGGCTTCCACAAATTCGGCATTAATCGCTTGCAGCAGTGCATCTTTCGTTTCTACTCCCATAATTACAAGTAGTTCGACCATTTCTAAATTTTCACCATCTATTGCTAATGTTAGAGCTCCTCGGCCGAGAGAATCAACGCAATTTATGTTTAAATGTTTCCTCCGATGTGCTCGTTGAATTATTCTGCAAATGTAACAGTTAGTAATTGCGGAGCTTATATAGTTTTAAGTAATTTGGATGTTTCCGAAGAATTTAAACACTCATCTAATTGTTTGTTGCTTTGCGTGCTTATTAAATTTGAAAAAATCAGTTATCAAATAAATATCTCGTTATTCAGTTCCAGCTCGGCTGTCAGCACACCGTGTAAGTATAAATAGCTCGGCATTATGAAATTATTATAGAGATTATTAATTACTAGAAATAATGGCCACCTAATTGACTTCTGGTTTTTACATGTGCACCACATAAACTACGAGTAAAGCTGCTTAACGGCATTTACTCGGACGGTATTTATTGGAAAGAAAGAGTATTAAACGCACCCATCATAATACGAAAATGATAATGTGATTGAAAATAATAAACAAAAAAACAATATAGAGAAAGTACAAAGTAAAATAAATAATTAAATGCAATATAATGTAAATAATTATAATAATAAATATTGTGGTCCATTATAGATTTTATTGCTAATCGCAAACAACCAACTAATCGTTTGGAATTTACTTGTCAACGTGTTCCTTTATCGTGATTGGGACATTCTATCGATTTCCAGTAGTGTGTTATATTTGTGTACTGTCCGAGTATTATAATGATGAAAAGTAACGGGGATCGTCCAAAAGTTCGAAGAAATTATTGCTCAATATATGAAAACGTACAGCTTGCGATTGTTAGATAGTAAAATATACTACTAATAGGAGCACCAGGTTTTATCGTCCGCGAAGGCTCCCATCTGTTAAACTGGAGATAGCAAAGATGAATTTGAATATAAGGTGAAACAAGGCAAGAATGAAGCAACTGGGCCTCACCACTTCAAATTCTCCAGAAACTAACGCAGAATGGCGTCCATGCGATGACTAACGGCAAACAGTTTCCTCGACAATTGATTCGCAAAGAGTATTTCATCAGGTTCTGGTGGAGCCTGCTGACTTACCAAAGACGGCATCACAACGCCTCTTGGCCATTTTGAGTTTGTAAACACAACATCGACTGGTTAGTGAAATTCTCCGTTTTATTTTTCAGTCATTATGCAATATTATAAACAAAATTGATGTACATATACAGATTTTAAATCAAACATAATGATCAAATGTTAGATAATAATTAGGTTAATTGAAAGTTAAAATGTACAAATATATCGAAGTTAAATTTTGCAATTTTCAAACTTAATTTGAGGTTATGTTTTTGTAAACAAACAACTACAGGGTGACTCAAAAGGTAAGTGTTGATTTACATTATAATTTTTTAATCCATTTTCCCTATTTTAATTTCATTTACAAATTCGAACAAGACCAAAAACGAGATTGCTCTTGATCCTCATTTTCGGAGACCGCCATAGAGTCAATACTACTGACTTTTTCGTTCCCCATTCAATTTAGGGGAATTAATACGGAACAACTGCGATTTCAACAAGACGGAGTAAGATGTCACACAGCCCGCACCACTTTCGATTTATTGAGCACATAATTTCGCATAATGAAGCTGTGAATTGGTCTCAAATATCGTGTGATATAACACATTTTTCTGTTTGGATATGTGAAGTCGCTACGTCTACATTGATAAACCAGAAACGAAGCCGCATTAGCATATCCTATATTCGCCATATTATAGACAACATACGGCCCAGCTGATTCAAAAATCTATCTTCGAGATTGCTCTTTATTTGAGTCAGCCGCGGCTCCAATAAGCCTGAAGTCACATTTAAACACAATATATTTTGTATATCCATTTTTTAGGTGTACGATCCGTGTACTCAGCGAATTACTTTGTTGTTTAAATATTTAACCAATGTTTTAATAAGATTACAATGGTTCAATTGTAGACGGAACACGTTTTTACGTGAAGTCAAACAACGATATTTTGGTTGGCTTTGTAACATTATAAATTATAGGTTTTATTTTTAGAATTTGCTTCCATCCTTAGTAATTTAAATATGTAATGACTTAGAAAACTTACTTCGCTCCTCAAAAGGCCAGTATACGCCCGGATATAATAAATTACACCATGTTTTGTGAAAACAAAATAATTATAAAGCACAATAACAAAGCTTGATCAAAGCTCTAATCGTAGACCAAAATAACAATTTTCCGAATAACTATATCAGTTGGTTATTCCTCTGTGCAACCGGGCCTCAAATACATGTTACGTGGATCCCCAAAGATGGTTGTCTCCGAATTAATAAAATTCCAAAACATGTTTACTGACCTCTACCTAAATAACCGTAGTAATGTTTATTGAGGTTGGGAAGATTAAGTGGAGGAAAGGAGACGCAGGAACTTCCTGTGTGCCCGTGATATGGCCATTAACCAATACAATACCGATTGGCTAGGTAGTAAAACCATACCAAATGGTCCATCGGATGAAATGTCAGTAAAACAATTTCTCTATTCGCACATTTACTGATTTTGCACTTTAACACTAACATATTTACTTAAAATGTTTTATTATGGCCAAAAAGAAGCTATACAATGGTAATGTATAAAAAAAATTTCAGGCAAATAATGATCCTGCAGGCTCCTGCAGGTTTATGTCTCCACTGAATATTTCAAGCAATATAACACGAGTGGTAAAAACCGGACAATACCAGGAAAAACAACCTTCGGTTGATAATCAATTGGTGATTTCTCAATGTATGCCTCAATTTTTTATTGTATTATTGTTTAATTTAGATCGAATCACAACCAAAAACACTAAAATCAATAAAATACGATATCGTAATCTCATTTATTTAAAAAAAAAACCTTGTTGCACAAGAAACGGACTTAAAATTAGCAATAACGTATTCGTTCCGAAAATGTTACGGATGAAACTCGATTTCACCCAAAAAATTCTTTCAAGATACTCCCATTTTCCGGAACCTTTGTCGAAGAATTACATCGACACCTGTGTAAAATCAAATTTTTTATTGATCCCGGATTTATAAAAAAAAATTATTTCATTCTACAAACGAAAACGGAATCTCTTATAGTTGTACCAATTGACCGATGGACCAAACCGATGGTCGAGCCGATATCAGAACCTGACAAATGTTTAGGTTGTGTTCTGCTATATTAACTGGCTAATAAACGAAACTTATGCTCATAACCTCCATTCACGAACTTGTTTGGTTATATCGTTATCAAACAAATTTGAATTATACAAAATATGAGTGATTAAAGCTTAATCATGCCACCACCATATTGCGACGATAACTTTTTTAGTAAAATTGAAATTAACTAGCCAACTGTGTGCTGTTCTTGAACATCGAAGATGAAATCCAAATAAATAATTTGGTGCAGAAAAAATTTAAACTTTTCCTGTTTGAACTTACACCAAAAATGTTCTTTTAGTATTTCAACAGTAGTGCTTGCTTCAAACGTGATTTCCTTTCTGAAGCTTTATTGTGAAATTCGTTAATGTGAAATTTCAACTGGCTAGTACGTTAAAGTTTCTAAACACCAGTGGGAATTTCTTGCGTTCCAATAATGCCGCATCAGTTTTTAGCATTCATGCAATCTCACTCGAATATTGAGGAGTTCTGGCTGCATCAGTCCATTATCAAACGTTAATTATTTGAGTGATTTGCTGTACTAACACGGTTGTTTGGAAAAATATACTTTGAATATATATTATGTGAACTTTCGTCTAATTCGAGTGAGTGAGACCAAATAAATGAAACACACTCATCAATCATCAATAATATTTTCAAACTGTTTTGCCTTCATTATTTGTTTGGCCCTACATTTCCAAATTCTATAGTGTTCTTCTGTAAACTAACTGTGTTATTTTTTCCTTAATAACCGTCTTAGCGATTGCGTTTTCCAAAACCAATTTTCCTCTCCTGGGAAATTTTGCAGCACGGGAGACTAAAATATCCAATCAAATCAAGTCAAATCCAAAGAAATCGTAAATTTTATTAACCAAGAATCCCGATTCGAAATCGTAATATACCCAATAATAAGACCCCTAACCTTATAGAGGAATTTAACGAATAACCACCTTGTAGTAGCGCAGGATTTGAACACGTAAGTTATACAAAAAGCCGTTTTTGGTTGTTTCGCTGTGTGCATCTGCTGAATTGTAGCACCATTGGCAAATTCGCTGGTATTTACTAAATCGTGGAGTTTCATTTAGTCAGTCAGAAAAATACCAAATAGATGTGGTGAAATGAAGGGTTGATCCAGACTATTTAAACTTGTTCTGAACGTTACGCTAGTATACAAGGTAATAGAAACACCCTTTTACATGTCATTTGTCGTTGAATTACCTATCTTCAGGGCACGTGTAATGGGAAGATATTAGTTTGATGCTAGAATTCCGTGATTTGATATAATTGAGATCATATGCCTAAGGACTACATACTTTGCTATAACCGATCTGTAGCCAGGACGAAGTAGTTTATATCTTTACACAGCCGTTTCTTCAAATTGTTGAATCATGAAGAATCACAAAAAATGTAACATCATTAACCGCTCGAGAAATTTTAACTCTAATAGTCGAAGATCAGTTCTCACGTAAGGCAGAGCTAAGCCGACAGAATAATTTATAGGCTCTAGTTTTTATATTCGACTAAATTATAATCATTAAAATTGGTACATCGACGATAGATTTCAATTCAATTATCAGGGTGCTGGAGCTGATAGTTTTTATCGACCGATATTTCTATTTATTGCACGTGACAAAACATCAACTTTTTAACAGTTTAGTTTGTTAGAATTTTTTTCCCAAATTATCATATGTTCGATAAGAAATTACGAGGCGTGGCTAAAGTAACTTTTCTGCTAAGAGCAAAAAGTGCAACAAGTGAGACGTAAGGGTTTGTGTAATGTTAAAGCCAGATGTTAATGCGAATTATAAATTTGAATATCATTTGGAATATCTTCAATTACTTTAAACGTATTAAGCTAACCTATTTGTTTCGTAAAAATTGAAATTTAACTTCCAAAACATCAAAAATTTAAATTGGAAGATTATAAGATGGCGAGACCTCGTACCACCAAAAATGTAAAAAACAACAAAAACGCAATAATCTACGTCCCTAAAGCTAGCTGAACTCAACCAGCAGAACATTATAAGATGGTATGGATAATTATAAGCTAATAATAGATGAACATTAAAAAATGTTCAACTCCGTCCCAAACGATAGGTTCTGCTAGCTTTAGAAAAAGTTAGCAGAACTTATATCAGAAAATAATTTAAAAATAATTGGAAAATGAGAGGTTAATTTTAGGCTAATTAAATGTCCTATTACAACTTTTTTTATTCTGCTCGTTCTAGAAAAATCATTAGGCCTTATCACTTCAAAGCTAGCAGAACCCAAATCGAAAATCGAACCAAAACCGAAATTAGAACGCATATCAAGATCAATTGACATTCAAGTAATTTTAGGCTCATTATGCCTAATAAAATGCCCAATTAAGAAATGTTGGGCTCCATTCATTCTAGACCAAATTCGTATAACTTGACTGGTTCGATTTTCGACTTGGGTTCTGCCAGTTTTAAATTAAATGACCGGAAGTTTGGTCGAGATTGTGTGAAGCCCAAATTTTTTTAATGGGTCATTAGGCTATAATAAAACTAAAATTATTTATATGTCAATAGATCAAATTTGCGTTATAACTTCGGTTTTGGTTGATTTGCGATTTGGGTTCTGCTAGCTGAAATTAAATAATCTGAAGTTTGGTCGAGAACGAGTGAAGCATAAACATTCTTTTACTAGCTTTGAAGAGATAAAGCCTAATGCTTTCTCTAGAACGCACAGAATAAATGTTTTTTTAATAAATTAACCTTTAATTTTCCAATTGTTTTTAGCAGAGTTTTGTAGTTAGCAGAACCCATCGTTCCTTCTAGTTGGAAGGAAACTTTTTAATAGAGCATTTAATTAGCCTATAATCATCCATACTATCATGAAATGTTCTGCTGTATGGGTTCTACTAGCTTTAGGGACGTAATAGTTTTTCATTTGCCGTGTTTTGTTGTTGTTGTGGTAAAAAATTGTTATAAAAATATTTTGCTCTACCTATTTATGTGGAGCCGCTGTCGGCAGCCGCTATTCATTTCAATGGGAAAATTTAAAAGGACTTTGTTTTGTACGTCCCTAAAACCATAACAAACTTAATCTTAAATTATTAAGAAAATTATTAAAAATTGAACTTAAATTATTATTTAATCTTAAATTATTAAAAATTGAAAACGCAGCAAGCTGAATTGTTGTTTATAACATCATGTCAAAATAAATGTCAATTGGTATATTTCAGTGGCACTACTCTGGTAATTCTCCGGGAATAGGGAATTAGGGAAAGAATTTATATGTAATTTTTATTTTTTTAAAAATTTTCTGGTCTACTGAGGTAAAAAGTTAGTGTTAATATTTTTGAAAACAAAATTAATTCGGGAATAATTTTCCCTACCAATTTACTATTGGTTCTCATCTGAATGCATTGCAAATATTCGCAAAGGGACATTTTGGTACGTTCGAGTTGTATTTTTCCGAGCTCAATCGGTTAAAAACAACATTAATAAAATTATTTGACAAGAACCATAATTATAAAATAAACAGCCATTTAATACCAAAGTTTTGACATAATATACACATGTTTGTTTTCAAAATATAAACAAGTTGCTGTGTTTACTGCAGGGTTGAAAACTTTCCTACACAATTTCAGTAAAATTTTGGTTTCATTTCAAAAAGTTGTATGCCCGACTACTTTTGATTGCAAATCGCTTTGTATTTTTTTATGTATGTGTATAAAAATGTATATACCGATACGGAATTATTTTGAATGTGTACTATCAAAGAAATCGATTGCAAATAATTGCAAAGCATTATCAGATGAGAACGCATAGCTAGGTATCGAAAAATTATTCCCATTGTATAAATATTTACTTCAAGCTTTACTCCTCAGTAGGCTGGCAAAAAAATATTGGAACAGAAATTACATATAAATTATTTCCCCAGTTCCATATTCCCGGGGAATTACCAGAATAGTACCACAGGTCGTTAGAAGTTTGTTTTTTTTTATTTCCCATTCAGCTCTCAATAGACCGCTCCGGAAAGCGAATAAAAAAACACAGCAATTGTCTATGAAATGTCTACTACATACTCTACCAATTCTCGACATTGTCTACTTAAAAATCAATTATCTATGGAATTTACAACACCAACATGTAGACAATTCCAAAATATGCGTAGACGCATAATTCTGGAACGAAGTCGCGAGTAACAGCTAGTAAATTAATAATAATTAAAATGCTGAAGAACTTCAAAATAACGAGAAATTCATAAAACTGATCAAGTTTCCAAAAGCATGTGAGATATATTTGGGAATATGAAGGTTTGCTTTCTTACCTCCGAACGTTTGCCAAATCACCGCGTTCTACAGATAAAAGAAACTTTTTCTCTTCTAACGTTAGTGGCTTAGGTAAATTCGGCAGATGGACTGCCATTTTATCCATGAATGGTGGATCTTCAATTTGAAGATTTACCTATAGTGTTTTAAAATACATTTAGAATACGAAACACATATTTTGTGTTGGAATACAGTACTTACCCCGCCTGGATCTTTTTTATCGTTCGTCATATTTATTTATTCCTATTTCCGTTAAACGAATTCACAAAACTATTATTTCACTTTAGAATCACAAAATTATTTCTTATATCCGACAATATCTTGCTTAACTTTACAACCAGCACCAACAATTTTATTGCCACATGCACCGCCACTAAAAACTTTCGCCTACACTATGGCCTCCGTACCTAAAGCAAAATTTATTTTATTTTTAATACACAAACTTAACTAATCCACACTAACTAAATTTATATTCCACTTAATAAAAAAAATTTATTTGAAAAAAAAAAATCGCAAATACAAAATAAATAAATATTTCAGTTTCCTTGTAAAAATTTCTTTTTGTGGTTTCAACAAAATAAAAATAAATTTTCAATTTGGAAAACCTCTAAGACATGACATGATTTTTTTTTTTTATTATTTGCTTTTGGGAATAAAATTTTATTATAATGATATTGATAGTGGATAATATATTGTTGGTTGTGTATATCGAACATATGTATGTAACTTTCCTATATCACTGTATCCATACAGTAAACACGATAATATCCATTCAAATTCAATTTAATTAAGCAAATTAGTTTTATTTAACTTTTTTTTTTATTTAGTTAGTATTATATCGATTTAGAACAAAATATAACCGGAAAATCCAATTATAATATTACTACTGTATGTAGTTTATTTTAATTATTTAAATTCAATTGAGTGGCTTCGGCTTATAATGTGAAACTCGGTAGGTACCGTTAATTATAATTATTATCACTAATAAATTAATTTTCACAAAATTTTCAACTCATATTTCTCCAGAATACTGAGAAAATATGCTTTATGTGCACTATACGGTAAAAATAAAATTATTTCGTTTTTAATTTTTCGAATTCTTAAACAAATAAATAATATTTTTTTCATTTACGCTTTTCAAAACTGTTAAAAATATTTTTTTTTTTAATTCACACAAATTCACCTTTTTATTTAAACTAAACTTCCCTAAGAAAAAATATTAATTGGAATTGTATAAATAATAAATGATAAAATAACGTTTTCCATATGATGGTCTGCCGCTGCAAACTATTTGAAACCATCAAAAGCCAAAATAAGTGTGAACACCGCTTTATATATTTTCGCGATTTTTTATTTTCTTGCTTTTTTTCTGTAAGGGACGATAAGTAGCTATTTACCTTTAATTTAATTAGAATATTATGAAAACACAATAAGATTATTATTTTGTTGCAGGCATGGTTTACAATGTTTGAATAGAATCAGTACAAAATCTTATATGGAATATACGATATTGGCTCATATAAACGAAAAGAAGCTATAAACAGTTTTGTGAAACATTGGCCGCATTAGAAACTAAACATCTATTTAAATTAAAAGGCGAACATTGTATAGGGCAATGCCTTAGCTGATGGATGATTTACAGGTTCCATTGCTACACTTATTGACAGTAATATAACTGATCATTAAGGTAAAGTAAATTAATTTATTAGATCATTGAGATGTACGTCAAATCTAAGAGTGCAGTCCCGAATATTGACCGGGTTCAGCCATACATGTATTTTATCCATAACAGAACAGAATATATGGATATGGAACGGCTGTCAGTGTTGCGGTTAGTATTTTTGACACTAATTTTAGCACATTCAAAAATTTCACATTTAATAATAAACTCATCTTTACGATTTGCATATACTCGTAGTTGAAAAAAAATTTCTAAAAATTTGCTAATTAAGGTTAAATTTTACGATACTTAAGCATTTTTCAATTCCTAAGCAGTAAGTTTTAAGTTTTTTAAATTGATGAAAAGGATTAATTCTTCTTTCAATTTTATCTTAGTAATAGACCCGTTCAACTTCGTACCAATATTGCCCACACCGCGTACGGTTCAAGTTCCGTTTGGTGATTAAATGAAACTCGTTCATAATTCAAATAAATTCAACGGAAACTTCAAGCTGGTCCCGCAAACTCCCAACTGGCCTTGTGATTTTTTGATGGTCATTTCGAATGCAAGACGCAGTGGGAATTGCAGCCATTTAAACTCGAATGACAAGTTCGTTGGAATCACCGGGATGCGCGGAAACAAAATATCCTTTCCTTTGTACTTTCTCTTGATAATCGTCGCCTCGATGATCCTGTTCATAACCTTTTTCACAGCCAGTCTCGTTCCATTCAATTCTGTTGGAAAGTTCACTATACTTCATCCTGGTTGATAAGTGTGTCAACCGATTTGAAGGAAAACAACTGTCCTGGAATGAAATTTTGAATGGTCGCGTTGAGATCATCGACATTTTTATTTTTCGGCGCTAATATGGCTCGTTTGCTTAGTCAATTATGGTTTTTTAAGTTTTACACTATGTTCGGAAAAACACGTCGAATGAGCTCTGCCTTCGATTCGGTCAACTGGCAGAAATCAGTGGGCAATGTGATGAATCCGGTCGAAATGTCACCTACGATTTTCCCATTACCAGTGTTCAACAATTGCTTCGAAAGCACACCTGCAATTCGATCTTATTGCAAAAACACTCGCACGTTAGTCGGCAATCGGAGGGTCTTCACATGCCACCACAAATTTGATGATTTCAAACGCAAACGTTTCGTTCATCAGCTGTAGCTGAACGTGGAATAACTGGAAGAGTCTGAGACGAAACCCACCGGACAACAGAATCATGGTTCCACCAAAAATGAGCGCCTTCAGTGACTTTTTGTGGGCCATCATACATTCGTTCCAAACGATCAATTTGCATGTTCCCAGCTTCTATCAAAGAGTCGTACGCAGTCTTTTGTTTTTGATTCAATTACGGAAGATTTGAACGAACTGCTTCGGCGAATGCCTCAGTGTCGTATTGCTATTCTCTTTGTAATTCGTAGTTGAATGCATCGTGCATTGAACGATTAGGTGATAGCATGCCCAAATACAACAACACTTTATTCGCCATCAATAAACACATGTCTGCTATCATAATCAATGCCTCATTTTGCATTTCTACTGTCATTTGCCATGTCGGATAGTTCGGCGACGCACGCGATTCAAAACATCCTCAGACATGCCGTCCTTATAGTTCACCCACAAATCGTTTGGATTCGAAGGGGAACATGTGGATACGATAACCGCAAACAATGTGCGAATTTGATGCGATGATGAAGATATGACGGAATCTTTGAGCGTATTGTCCTAATGCGAATCGTCCTCGGATAACTGTACACGCCTCACAGTAAATCGCACACCTATGCCCATTAACGGTTCTCAGTTGTTAAAACGACGTCGGACCACAAACATTCACCAAAAACAATCGAAGATAGTAACATTCGTCGTTATAAGATGACTTCGCTCCCGCACTTTGCCGTATACACATGCAACGCATCATCGAAATCCTCTGCTTGACAAACCGAGAAGAAGCTTATCAATGTTGTCGACGGTGACCGTGCCGCTCTATCTGCTGCGTTCTCTGGATTGAAATACACTCGTTGCTCGTTTACCAGATACACTGCCAAATGTACAATTGTATGGTATCTTTCTTGAATCGCAAAGGAAAAGATGCGCCAAATCGCCTTGTTGCTGCTCACATATAGTGACTCATCTGATTCTGATACTGATATCGTCCTTTGCATTTGTCACTACGAAAACAGCAGACCACAAAGAATATCGCTGCCTTTTTTCACGACAATACAACGATTGGCCACATCAACATCTTGCCCTTTGACCTTCAGAATTGTAAATCGCCCATTGTCCTCAACAGATGGCCATTGACCGCCTACGACATAATGGGTAACCAACCGTGATTGCCTGTGATAAACCACGTTTTTGCCATTCAACGGATCACATCCAACAACGAATTTGGTCACACACACGGTGCTTTATGATAAAATCCATCAGAGATCTTTTGTTTAAAGACTCTGGCAGTGATGTTGCTTCTTGTTTTCGATCAATTGGAAGTTACAGGGGAATATTATGAATAGGTCTGGGCGGCCACATTATCTAACATACGACATCGCATCTTGCCCGTACTCGTGCACATGACGAGGGCTTCCAAAGTAAGTGGCCGGCGAAATCGTCATTCTTCCCACGGTTTTCGCATCGCCGTCATCATTAATCGCATCGCGGAGGTGATTGTATTCTTCAGATCGGAGCTGCTTTTGTTTCAAACGAATATATGTCAGTCGTTCAGTCTCGATTTTGACATAGATGCCAACCGCAAACTGATGGAAAAGACGGTGACACTTCAAAATGTGATTTTCTTCAACTTCACGGATCATAAGTCTGTATGAATAAAAATGCATAGCACTTAGGTGCATTGGTTTAGGCTCCTGTAATAGCAATCGACATACGGTTCCATGTAAGAAAATCAACTAATAAATTATTGAAATTGTTACATTTACCTGCGAATGGAATAACCATTTTAATGTTGAAATGGTATCCGTCTTCGTCTCGCCAAAAAAAAACAACGCATTATAGCGCATCGTATGTCGTGTGCATTTCGGACACGCGTTTCAATTCATTGTTCCGGTGAAGAAGCACGATATCTCTAGATTGCAAAGTTTTTTCGACAATAACAACAGCAACTTCATCGATTGTCGGCAAATTGAATGTTCTTGCGTGCGTAGCCCCGGCGTTTTATCAGCCCTGATAAAGATATTACGGCTGTCGGATGGCATCCGATTCAATGCAATTTTGAACAATTTGTGTATTCCTTGGCGAAAGTGTAGTCAAAATGTACAAATCATAAAAAATATAGGATTATCTCGACATTAAACTGTAATCCAAAAATAAAATTTGCTGAAAAAATAATTAAGACAAATTTAAATTTGAAAACACCATTTTCATATCATTGGAATAAAATATGTAAACGTTGGTAACTAAAGCAATTTCATGTGAAATTTGTCACCTATGCCACTAGTGCAACATATCTCTGATATTAGGTCCACAGAATTTAAGTTTCGCTAGAACATTTACATAAATTATTTTATTCTCAGGATATGAAAATGGTGTTTACAGATTTGTCTTAATTTTATTTACAGCAAAATTGTTATGTGTGTATTACATTTTAATTTCGGGATAATGCTACATTTTTATAACATTTACACTTTTTCGATTTAACTACACTTTAGCTTTTATTAAATATTTCGGGATGACATTTTTCGAAAATAATTCCATTAAAAATTATAACGTCACTTTTAGGGATTATTATTCTAGATTAATTAGGACTATTAGTTCAAATACTAACATTTAGAAATTTGTGTTTCTACTTCTTGAGGCGTTGTTTCTTTAACGGATTTAAATGAGCGCGTCACAATCACCTTGGTATTCATTCAAATATTTGCACATCATCATATGAACCTATAACTTTTGCAAGTATATCGGCCCTTTCATACAGGAATAGATTGAATGGTTACATCCACGTAGAAATATCGAACACATTCAAAAATCCGATACCCACTTGCACATTTTCTACTTTGCAGCCGCCATTCAACAACATTCATTCAACAGCAAATGCCGCTCTGAGAATCAAAAAATAAAATTATTTAATGATTCATTGCCAACGTAATTCCTTCCATCATATAGCAATTAACTCAACGTTCTTTATACAGATGCCCCCATTTTCATAACTATACGTATATAAAGTTAGCCCACCTTTCAACCCAGAAAACTAAAAAATGGCAACTCTAAACTATCACGACAGCCCAGGATTTAACCATATCCGATATTTAATGTGTTTGGACCAATTAGATATACATCTCCATGACTATCTATTCCAGGTTCTAAAGTGATCAAAATAATTGACAAAGAAGTTTTAAGCAAATAAATAGGTTTCCCACATAAAAAAAATCTGTAACTAAATTTTCTGGGTAGATTAAACTTATTTATTAATTTAATAAATTTATCATTGGTCTCTTACTTGTTTGGACTACAAAAATTTGTGGCACATTTTTATCGATTGGTCGGTTTTCTATGTAAGTGGACGGATTTTGGGTACTTGGCTCATTATTGTTTACAAGTTTATGTCAATTTTTATGTTAAGTGGTTCGAATCTCAATCTTTCTCTTAAGATTCCTTTTATTCATCCTTATAAATTAAAATAATAAGTCTCACGATATCAAACATAGAATCAAAAATGTTTTCGGATAATCTATAAGTCATTCCTATAAAACAATAATGAAGTGGATCCAAATATTCAAACAAGGTAGAAAGTAACTGTTACTCATGAAATAGTAACTTGTAACACCAAGAAAAAATGAAAATGTAACACCAAGATTGCGAGACGACAGTAGCAGGCGCAGACACACAAAGCTTAAGTTTTCGCTATGTGCCGCTATGAGACTGCTGGTAAGAATGACGAAAAATCTGATGATCTTGAGCGCTTTCAGGTCCCCTTTCATAATTAGTAAATCATCGCCAATTTGATTTGAACATTTCATAGTGCTAAACATTTTGATAGCGTTGGCCACGATTTTTATCAAGATGTTCCCAACTGTTACGTGCCCTGGAAGCGCCCATTGAAATTGGTTATTTGAAATTGATAGTTGCTTAGATACTTATCATAAGCGAAGTGGGATCACTTTGTAACTAAGCAAAAACTTACTTAAAAAGAATTATATTGCGGATTTTGAAAGTTGATGTTGATATGTTGGGCACCTCCAAGGTCTTGTATCGTCAATGCTTGGTCGAATACAACAATATAACTCAGAGAGAATTACAATACAATATTAAAACCAAAATATTCCAAACACAATGAGTTTCGCACAAGGTTTATAAGTTTGGCTTACCACTTTGCAGCGAATGGGAGCTTTGACAGGCATTTTGTTAACGGATTCTTCCGTAAGGATGGTTGATTCGAGTTTTTGGGACCAGGTCAACCAAGGGTGGTGCACTAAGAATGGTTGAAGCTGTGATTTGCGACTCTCGATTTACAGGTAGAATGACGGCATGGTGACCAGAACTTTAGAGGAGCAGAAGCAATATCAGATGACAAGCTAGTCCTTATATCGCGAAATTTCGAGGAAATGAGTTGGCGGAGTGAAAAATCACCACTAAAATACTGTCTGGCGAGAGACCGCTGTGGCCACAAAAATCATGATGGGACATTGAGCGCCATCGACGATTCCGCGGGAATACAAGGAACTGTATAGTGCATTATTAGATTGCAAGACATCTAAAAGGAAGCCCAAATGATACGTTTGATTGTTTGGTTCTATAAAAACTGGACAACAAAGGCATAGGTTTGAGACGCAAAGACGTAGGCGTGGGCCTGAGGGAGCTAATGTTACGATCGCGTCGTTTTGGAAAATATAACTCGCTTAAATTGGGCGGAACGTACAACAATAAAAATAAAATTAAATGTGATTTACTGCCAAATCATGCTCGCCAAGTTGTAACATTTGAACAGTATTAACGACTGTAAAAGTACGATTACCACCAATCGCTGGAGGAATATCATTATATAATTGAATATAATTGAATATAACGTTTTAAAAATTAAAATTAATTGTAAGAACGTTATCACAAAAAATTTATAAGCCATGTATGTTGCTTCAATCGTCATTTAAGTAAATTTAATTTCTGTAACCCTTAAAATGTAACGAGTAAAATGTATAATGCAGGGAAATTTGCTAATTTTAGTATTAGTACTAGGTGATCCAAAATGAACGCTAAGCGATCCCACTCGGGCTCGCGGTGCTTAGATTAGGAATGGATGCAATAGATGGTCGTGAAATCTTATTTAAAAATCTCTCTAATTCAAAAACATATCACCTTTCAGAACTTCTGGCGCAACTTCTGGAGTTATACGAACATCTATACAGGGATTGCTGAAGTAGCAACTAAATTGTAATCGAAAAGAGGCAAAGGTAGAATTATAGAAACACAAAGATTTCTCAACATACGCAACCAATGTGGGTAACATAATCAAGCTCTAGTCCAAAACCGATACTCATCAGCATCCTCTCATTAAAGTGCATATTCAGGGCAGCATAACAATAAAAAACAAATTTAAGGATGTAACCTTTACGTCATATTCTGGAATTTATTTTATTTATTCTCGAACAAACCAGTCGAGAGGAATTACAAAACGTTTTTGACAGTTTATTGACCGGTAGTTTTCCACAGCGATGGATCCGGCCAAAACCGTACCCGTGTCGGGAGGCACTTCTGACCAAACGTTTTTAACATTGGTAAAAACGTTTGGTCAGAAGTGCCTCCCGACACGGGTACGGTCCCGACCACCCCTTATCTATAAAGTTACGCTTAAATATTTTATACTTGCTGAAAGTGACGTCGTGTTAAGGTAATTCGTTTCTTATAAACACGCGACACACATTTCACGTGTATTTAAATACCGCACAGTAGTAAAAAATATTAAAATATTTCAGATTAGTGTTTTAACGATTATGACATACACATCACATTAATATTTATTGGTTAGTCGCGACTATGCTTTGCGGCCATCGGGTCAGTTGAGTCAAATTCCGCAATATTTTACCGTACTAACCGAGAGTAAAATATGTACTCGGATAATTCTAATTTTAGAATATTTTCGTGACAAGGCAGTGGTGCCGCACGAATACAGCTGTAAACAATAAAGTTTTCTTTATCTTTTACCTTGATGTTATACGAGTAATTGATTTTCTATCCGTGTTTTTTTATATATGTGATCTTGACTTTAAATATATGTTATGTGCACGATTTGTACACGGTATAGAGAGGAAGTAAATGTACGTAGATGTTCTGTACCAATACAATATTTTGGAATATATAATTTTTTATGTTCTAAATTTATTTTTAAATTCATGTTTATTGTTTTATGACTTTGCCTTTCAAGGGTAATTCATAATTAATGTCCATATTGTGAATGATGCATGCAATAACAATTGAAAAATAGTTATTTCGTGGCCGAGAACAATTACCATATCGTTGCGGCATAAACGAAAATACTGAGCTTATTAATATCGATCCGAGAAACAAACCTAACTCATAATTACGTATTTAGGTTATTTATGGCTAGATAATCAATAAATATTTATTGCAGAAAATTAAATTGAGTACGAAACCATATAAATATTAATAAGTATACAATATAATCCGTAAGTTTGAATTAAATAAGAGAATTAGGTTTAAGCGATTGGTTTAACATCAACAACCCAAGTTGATTATTTGATGACTCGCATTTTTGCTAAATTTAGCTGCACGCAACGAAACTACAAACGAAGTATAAACAATAAACTTGTTGCGCTTTTAATACAAAACTGACCTTCTTAATTAGGCCGACATTTTAGTAGTTCGAAAATATAGATTTGTGGTATTACTTTAGATTCGCAGGAAGTCATTTTTAGGGTTCCGTACTTCAAAAAGAATCAAATGGAACCCTAATAGAATCACTGTTGTTTGAACAGTCGGTCTTTGACTAATTGAAATTAAAAAATGTCCCAACAGGAAAGTAATGGACGATACGCTAGTGACTCATCAGCGACAGACAAGCATGAGAGATATATAGAAATTTATCAGCAAATGGGACAAATTTTCGTTTGTGACATATCTGCATTGTTGTGCCGTAAAAAGACAATTAGCAAAAAGTGTCGAAAATGTAGAGAATGTAGACAATATGCCGACAATAAAAGACTTGTTAAAGAAAAGTGACTGAATTACGACCACAATTTACCATTCCATGAAAATGTGGCTCGGTTACCTCCATATTCAGCAAGATACACAGATTACAAAATATGCACGCTTGAAAATAGACGACTTCTCTTAGGTGCGGCTTTCATTGGTAACGTTTTGCTTGGTCACATTGATTCAGCATACATTTTGGAAAACATATCAATTCATGTGCCTTGCAGAACATTTCGAAACCATGAATTTTTAGCACTAGAACACCATTCCACAAACTATGGAGAAAATAACCCCATTAATAGGTCGCCTAAATCGTTCAACATCGTCTACGACTTATTTGACTTTAATTTATCAAAGGCCAAGTTAAAAAATATACTTAAGAATTATTTTTTAAATTTTTAATTGTTAAATCAAGATTTGATTTATATTATTGTGTTTTAATTTTCTTTATTTTATTTTTTTAATATTTTTGTTTTAAATTAAATTCTGAAATCATACATGTAAATCACAGAATAGATTTCTTTAGATAAATAAATAAATAACGAAAATGATTGTTGATCTAGGATTGCTTTCTAAATCAGTAACGGCAAAGGAATCACGTTCAATTTCCATGTACAGTGGCCGATTTCTGATCATCAAACTGTTTGAATTGAAGTGAATAAGAATTTCCGTTATATAGAAGTAAGATCATGAAACCAACCGGAAAACTGATAAATCATTGAAATTTCATTTAAAATTATTCTAGCTTTCGTGTTTCATATTAACCGTATAATACAGTACTTTTTCTGTAGGTGCGTACCTACGCAATGTAGGTGCGTAATATTGCATAATATTTTCCAGATAGGTAGTCAGTCATCTGCTCAGTTGCCAGTCGATATCACTCTGTAGTCAATTTCACAGCCCTCTTGTTTCATTGAACACTGCACCTTATGTTCCAGATCAATTATACCCTTTTATATTAATTTCTAAGCGCTCAGTACAAATTCGTTCATCAAATTCGTTCATTTTCAAACAAATATTCGATTTGAAGAACACAAATTCGTAATTCTAACATTTTTCAATGCCTTTGTGTGTATAGTAGATGGATAGAATAATTTAAACCGATCACAGACGTTTAAAAATCATTTATTGCTCTGATTTTCGCACTATAGAAGTCTAGAAATCATGCTGTGCTTTACTGTAATCAAAACCCTTGATCCGCTTGAAGTCGCAAGTCTTCCGTTTCCCTCGGATCGTGAATAAATTGGCCTGAACTCGAGACCCAGTCAAATGAAGGAATTTTGGTCATGATCAACGTATTCTTTAGCGTTAAAGATTTTATCTCCGCGACTGTAATCGCGTTAAGAACGATCGATCTGTATTCAATAGGTTTTCATTTAAACAAGCGAACGTATTTTGCATGAATAATTTGCTTTCAGGACACACAACAGTTGGGAACATGTTGAGTAAAGTCGCGGCCAACGTTATGAAAATGTTTAGCTCTATGAAATTTTCAAATTATATTGGCGATGATTTCACTGTAATTATGATAGGGTACCTGAAAGCGCTAATGGTTGCTGTTATGTGATTAAATTTTTAGAACAATAATCTCAATCATTTTTTTGATTCAATTTAAAATTTGTATATTTTGGTGGTAGATTTTGATTTGCTTTTGGTTGTTGTTCTATTATTCCGAATAATAGAACAGGTTCGGTATTGTTTGCTGCAAGTTTCTTCAACAACAACCGAAATATTTGATTAACCATGAAACAATCGATTTTATGCCGACCGAGTCAAATCGTGTGTTTTATTAGCACCCATTTCAAAGCGGAAGGTAATTTAATATAATTAATACAATTTCGAACAGCCTGTGTAACCAAATTAAGGAGAGAACTTATTTAAATTAATTAGATGCAAGCCTTAACTGTCAGTGCTTCGTCTGTGTTAACAATTGATTGTTTTAACAGGTGCAACAAATTAAAATTTTCCGAGATTTGGCGTTAAACAACTGTTCATCGAATTAATACTGAGATATTCAATCAGCATCAACAACCTTACAATTGTATCCCGCTAGAACACACCGTAATATTCGTCAATTATGTTTAATCATTAATGAACTTTTCATCTAACTTTCCATAATATGGGAAAACACCAAATTGAACTGGAAAATAAAAAAACGTTACCGTACTGAAAAAATAACATGGAAGTGACAAAAAACGAATATTCTACATTTTATACTAATTTTCTACATTGTCTACGCCACAACATATTGGTCGAATGAAACCATGGAGATCGATTTCCCATCTTGACAATTATTTTTAGATTTTTTTAAAAAGCGTGCTGACTCATTAGAAAATTACAAACCACCTAGAAAACAACAACCACGATCTATCCCGATCTATCCCACGATCTATACATCCAGAGCCATGCAGTCAAACATTGTCCTGATACACTCCATAATTTATATGAATGCTCTAAATTTAAGAATAGGGATGCAGAAGCAAGACGTGAATTCATGAAAAAGGTCAACCGATATTTCAATTATATGTGCGAGTCTCATTTGATCTTGAGATGCCGGTCAAAAATAAAATGTCATAATCGGCACAATACGTTGCTTGAATTGCCAGTTATCTATATCTATTAGATTTAGGAAGTATAGCCTCATTCATCATCAAATCGTAGGTCCAGAAGTTGGGATTACCCCGAGCAATTACAAAACAATAGTCGATGGGCTAGATTCAACAAAGTTCGGCACCTTCCAGATACAGAATGCAAGCCAAAACACATCAATGTACATAGATTTTCTCGTCTTGGCATTGGAAATGGGTGGAATTCAAAAACCTACCATTAGCACAAGAAACCATTCTTGGTTGGATAATTTTGGGGACATGAAGTGACAAACAACCGGCACAAATTACAAACCTTTGTAACTCTAACAAATAAATTTTGAGAGCTTGAAGATATTGATTTTATATCCTCAAACATTGGAAGAAATGTACTGCGAGAACCATTTTCTCCACAATTGCAAAATAAACCACGACGGTATGTACATCGTCGCTTTACTATTTGACCTCAACGTTGCACTACTTAGAGTATCAAAAGCACAAGCCGCCATAAAACTCCAATTTGTGCAGTTTATACATGCAAGAGAGCCGAACCTAAAAACGGAATATATTAAGTTTATGCGAGAAATCCATTAATTAATTTCCATATACATGGAACGTGAATTACTTGCCTCAACCTTCAGTCTGTAAAGAAATGAGCGCCACAACTATATATAGTTGTGACGAGTTGTTATTTTGACAAAACCAAATCTGTCTGATTTCTAAAGAAAATCTGTTTGTTAGATCAACAATGCAGCAAACTCTGCAACAGATTGTCTGCGCTTCCGTTTTTTATCGTTCCGATATGTTAAGACAGCGAACCAAACTAGATCTAAATTTCCAAAGCGTTTTGTGGGGAGTTTCGTTTACGTATAATTGCGTATGGCACTCCATTAAGAACATTCCTGCCAACCTGAGTTTTGAAACAGATTACCGATAACAACCTACAAAGTACAAACGATTCCAAGGGCGGCAACATTATTTGGAAGGAGTTTTTTGTTGAAGGCCTGATGACTGGAACCAATAAGCTTGAGCAACCTATCACCCTGAAAAATGAAATATCATAATGTAATGATTTATGAAAATGAAACCGAAGGTAGCGAACTTATTGAAACGTATATAGTGAATCACAATACTCTAAAGTTTCAGTTATTGATTAGAACACGAAATCTGATTTCTTTGTTTCTTTACGTACAGCGTTTCAGAAGGTTCTAAGCTTTTTGATCCTCAAGGTTGGCATGCTCTAGTATTTCAAAGAATATAGGTAAAATGTTTAGATTGGGAAGATTCACTGCCATAAGATATAAACTACTACTTAATGGATAGCGTGAATGAGTTGCTTTTAGCTCAAGTGCCAGATATTTACATGTGGAGCGATTCAACGATTGTCTTGCAATCACTAGCCACGTTCACTGGATGTTTTTATGTTTTCCAAATAATAACAGAATACCCCAGGAAATATTGGTACCATGTAACAACAACGCAAAATCCAGCCAATTGTGCTTTCAGGAGCATACTACCATCTGAATTGTTGAATCACAACCCTTGGTGGACCGGACCAAAATGTAATTTGGTATCATCTCCAATAGTGATTGTTCTGATTGTGACAAAAAATCCAAATTTTAATAAAATTATACGAATAGCATAGTGCAAAAGTTTTATTAAGAATAGTAAATTAAAATCTAAAGACAAGACATTTCTTAGCTGTGCTGCATTACGTGATTCTAAGGAAATGCTAATTAAATATGTTCAAGCAAATAATTTGCATACCGAAATACAGATATTAAAAGACAATTAAAACTAACAAAAACCAACAATCTTTAACCTTATTTCTTACCTTGATAAAAATGTTATTTTTGAGTTGGCGATCGGATAGAACGAACAACCATTTAATTTGATGTGAAATATCTAAAATATTACCAACGAAAGACTCGTCACGGAGTTCCTCGGTTCACACCACGCATGAAGCACTATTATGTGCTGATATGCTGCTTATGTGAATTATACATTTCTATTTACAACACTGAAACATAAATACTGGATTGCAAATTGCAAGCTACTTAGTCATTCGACGTGTAATTGAAAGATGTATAAGGTACTCCCGTTACACCTCAAAAAACATCCAATCGATGATGGTCAATTTACATATCAATCGAGTCACACTTGTGAATCTAAGTTAGACTAACGAAACTCAGAGTGCTGAAACCCGACAAGGCCTATATTGCCCTGCTCGTATGCCTCGCACCAAAGGAAGTTCACCTCGAGTAAGTGGGAAATAATCGATGACTCCATTTATTCAGCCTTTCATCTCTGTCGTAAAATTATTAGTGACAATGGACTTGGGGCCAAAACCGACCACAACAAACTCTTTCATACTGCAAATGATACTGAAATATTTTTATATTATTCTGGAAGTTTAATCCACCAATTGGCTTACATTTTGAAGGTATCTACGAAGAAGTGGTGAAGTCGACGAAGTATCACCTGAAACGAACATTATCGGGAGCACTACTGAGCTATGAAGAAATGACAACTCTCACTCCGGACGATGAAACAGACTCGTTGATGTCAGCACATTTCTTAATTAGGCATCCGTAAGCATATTTGCCGGAAGCAGACACTTATAGCCATCCGAAAATGAACCATCTCTCTAGATGGCAATACCTACCAAGGCTGCGATATGAAATCTGAAAAAAGGTATTTGAGTAAATCGATAAAGTCATTCTAATTTACAATGGTTATCAGTACAAAATTCTTCTCACCCCCCAGCGCTACCATACATACGTATTTCAAGTAAAATTCAGTACTAAAAAAATCCTTTTCCCAGTTAATCTAAAAATTATTTTTAGAGTTTCATCGTATTTCCGTCGTTTCCCACGGTGTATACCGTACGAGTTGTGCATCGTACATGCAACGTTTGCATCTAACGGGTGTCCGCCGGGAAGGTACACTACTTTGTTTTGCCGCCATTTAGGCGAATATTAGTATTGACAGTTCATACTTGACAGTCGTGAAGTAGACACGTGGCAAATTTATTATGGAAAAATATTCGATAAACCATCGTGTCAACAGGATGTTACAGCTCGCCCATGACAACCCCGATTTTCATGAAAAAATCATAATGAGTGACGAGGCGCATTTTCATTTAAATGGATATGTGAATAAACAGAATAGTCGGTTCTGGGCAATGGAAAACCCTCTCTTTATTCATCAGTCACCTTTACATCCATTAAAAGTGACAGTCTGGTGTGCAATTTGGTCAGGAGGAATCATTGGACCTTACTTCTTTGAAAATGAAAACGGCGTAACGGTAACTGTGAATGGGGAGCGATATCGTGATATGATTGAAAACTTTTTAACGCCACAACTGCATACTTTGGGCTTGATTAACATGTGGTATCAACAAGAAGGTGCCACATCGCATACAGCCAGGATTACAATGGAATTACTCTCCACAACAAGTTATTTCAAAAAATGGTTATGTTGATTGGCCTCCACGGTCGCCTGATTTGACTGCTCCGGACTTCTTTTTGTGGGGATATCTAAAAAGCAAGGCTTATGCAAACAAACCTGAAACGCTTGAGCAACTCAAACAAAATATTCGTGTTGAAATTAATGAAATACCGCGTGAAATGTGTGAGAATGTAATGAAAAATGTGCTCAAAAGGGCTCGCATTTGTGAGGCTAACAGAGGCGGACATTTATCTGATATTGTATTCCATACATAATTGCCGACATTAAATAAAACATTTATCAATATAAGATCCATTCTCTTTCATTTAATCAAAAATCATAAACAAACAAAATAGTATACCTTCCCGGCGGACACCCTGTATATAACATAATACGTAAATTATTGAGCGTAAATGTTAGTGCAGAATAGCACAGACAGAAAACACTTCAATAACTGCATCATGGTGTGAAACAACATGGGAAGAATGTGCAAAAAATGGAATGCAAACGGATACATTTTCATTCGCCGGCCTTGCTTTTCTCATTGTTGCGTAGTTCCTTTAGAGCAAAGATTCTTTAAATATTACATACAGCAGTGGTTCTTTGAAAGAAAGCTTCTTTTTCGCTTTAGCTGTCTGTGATCCAAACAAGCCTTGGACTTTCGAAAAATTTCTAGATTTTTATGTCTACCGAAAGTATTTTTTTGGTTCTTGATGTACGAGTCTTAAAACTCTATTCTGCTATAGTAGCAAACTATAAATACCTAGCTCAGCAGTAGTAACCTAAAAGTTATGGAAGTAGCAAATATTCCTTTAAGTTGGTTCGTGTAAAAAGAAGCACTTCCTATTTTATGTGTATGGCGGGCCATTTGTGATAAAATAGTTTCTTCAATACCCAGTATATATATTGCATGCATTCGTATAAAATATTATGTATTTTTTACATAAAATAACGCCACAAAATTGACTCAAAAACATTGTTAATACAAAAATACAAAATTTGAATTTTCTTAAAAAAATAATTTTAATTAAAATTAGAAAGAAGTTTTTGTTAGAAGAATGTCGACGAAATGGAGCCAATTTAATTTTGAAGTGTGCTTGTAGTGTTTAATTTCTATGTCATTACTAGTAGTATGATGAATCATAAGAGTAATAATTTTATTAACGATGAGTGTATTGATCACTTTAAAGGCATTCATCATGTGCCGTTAAAATTTCATTAATATATTCACAAAAAGATGTAAGTATGTGTTTAATGTCTTTATCTAGGTAATTCCAAATCGGCCTTGAGCTTTGCTGGTGCTTTCAATCTTATATTTATAAATATCTATGTACCAATCGTATAATGGAAATACGTCGTAAGCGTAACCTCAAGCGAAATAAGATTTACGCAGAAACAGACATTTAATTGCATGTAATAAATTAAATTAAAATAAATAAATATCCGTTTGTATTACTTGTTTGCGTACTCATATAATCTTCAATTCATCAACATACAAAAATGTATATGATATTGGCAAACACTCAAAATTGAAAAAATAAAATTTAAAGAATTTTTAAGATTTGTTGAGAAAATATATAAGAAAATAAAATTAAAAATGGCTTTTAAAGCAATTCAAATATGTAAATAAGCGCAATATTTTATTTGCCGTTACCTATTATAGGTAAGTTACTATCAAACATTTTTATTTTTATTTCCCGCCTTTCATTATTTGTATAATATTAAAACAGTAAATTATGCAAACGAATTAAGATGTTTGTTTCCTCGTTACAAGCGGAAGATTATACAGACAAATTTAAAATATCGAGATTCCTTGTTAAACAAATTACACATTTACAAGATAAAACATCCAAAGCATAAATTACAAGGCGACATCAGCAATGCCAGGAAAAAAGGGAACAATTAATCATTCATAAATGCAGCACATGAGTTTTAAGTCTGTGTTTCTATCAGGAGTCATAAGCACGCACCAATCTAAACGGAACCTTTCATTCATTTCTATATGGTACTTTTACAATTTTCCCACCTTTACATTATACCCCAAAATAAAATTTCGAAATTGTAGTGGAAGTTGTTTCAGGGAATTAAAATATTGTTTCATGGGCATAGCATGCCATCTTTTGATAAATTAACTAACCATTGGATGTTAAATAAATATTGCCCCATTAAAAAAACGAACATATAAAGACATTTATTTTAATCACTAAAATTCAACCGGAATTAATACAACGATAATTTTATATCCCAAAAAGTACTAAAAATATTAATTTTAATTTTTGCGGTGAAACAAAAATATGCCGTTTAATTATTTTGGATAATTTACGTAGCGATCTAAAAATTGTTTTGCTATAAATTATGATGTGAGGGGAAATTTTTGAGAAGTTCATAATTAACCTAAAAAAATCAAATGTAAAGTGAAATTTATTCAAGCAGGCGAAACAAAAATTCACAAAATATAATAACAATCGAACCTGTCAGACTTTTTATAGTAAAAAAAAGTCTTAATAGAAACGGCAAGTGAAGGATATCCCGCAACATTTACAAGAGGTTATATGCAGGTAAATATATATTCAATATGCTATGAGAATTTATCAATCGATTTTACACCTGAAAATAACTTATATGGCCGCAGAAAATCAAAAAATTATAGTGAAAATTCTAATTCCTAAATTTTTCCCAAATTTTCCTTGTAGTCTCAGCATGACCTAAGCTATTAGAAAAACACCCGAAAGTATTGGTTACTAGCGGAAGTTTTTGTGATATTGGCCAAAAACTGAAAATAACTTATGTGGCCGAAGGAAATCAAAAAATTATAATGAAAATTCTAATTCCTACATTTTCCCCAAATTTTCCTTGTAGTCTCATCATTACTATGGAAAATCAAGGAAAAAATATAGGTTTGATTTCAATAGATAACGGAACTGAAAACCTCTTGAGTATTAAAAACTATGTCATTATCAACGATCAATTGTGTGAAGTGGAAAGTGATAATAATTTAAGTAAAAATGTAAATTTAATTGATGAAAGTGGCATAATTGAAAATGGAATTGATGTGCATGTTCCGGAGCAAGAGGATTATGAAGATGTTGAATCTCTTGAAGAAGATCAGGCTTTTGTTGCACGTTCTCTAACTCGAAAAAGACAGAAAAATATCGAGGAATGGAAAGTGAATAAACGAAAAAATTACGGCAGGCTGGCAAAGAATATATTTCGAATAATAAAGTAATTCCAGGTAAAATCATAAGAGCTGCAGGAAAATGTTCAGTTTCCAAATGTAAAGCAAACTGCCAACTGATAAGTGTGGAAGATCGTATCTATATGCAGAAGCCAAAACGGATTTCATTTTAAGTACCACTGAACGAAATATACCAATAAAGCGGACGCGTAATTCAGATAGAAAAATATTCACATATCAATAATTCTTTTTAATTCACGACTCTCGAATTCGAGTTTGTAAACAATTTTATTTAGGAACTTTAGCCGTTAGTCAAAAGTCAATTTACAATGCATACAGTCGGAAAGACGGTAAATCTGGAATATTACGTAAATCAAGACAAGGCAAGCATTGCAAAATAGTTCTTTCAGAACAAGTTAAAGAGTCCTTTATAGAGCACATTAAGTCATTTCCTACAATAAGCTCACACTACTGCAGAAAATCAAGCAATAAGAAGTATTTGGAAGTCCACCTATCAATTAGACAGATGTATAGTTTATACAGAGAGCAGACACAGGTCTAAGGGTCAGATCCAGCAAAAAAGCATGCGTACAGAAACATATTTAACACTGAGTTCTATTTTTATTTTCACGTACCAAAGAAGGACAGATGCGATCTGTGTGAAAAATACAAAGTTGTCAAAGCTGCTGGCCTTGCATCATAAAAAATGGAAAACAAATACTAACTGCACAATAATGAAAAATTGTGGGCTAGACAAAAACGTGAACTCGATGGACAAAATATTGTGCCAATCGTCTGCTTCGATCTACAAAACGTTGTTACATGCCCCAAGCAGAAATTGGATCATTTTATTATTTGAGCAAGCTAAATATTATAATTTAACTGGGCATTTATCCACCGATAAGTCCTTATATTGCAGTATGTGGAACGAAAGCCAATCAGGGAGAGCAGGAAATAATTTAGCTAGTGCATTGATAAACATTTTGGAATCAATTTTTATAAAAAATGGTATGTTCAAGGAAATGATTTTATGGTCCGAGTCTTGTATTCCTCAAAATCATTGAATGTCAATTGCCATAATTAATTTTATGAAGAACCACCTGCCGATTGAAAAAATTGCAATGAAATTTTCGACACCCGGCCATTCTAGCATCCAAGAAATAGATAATGTACACAGTTGTTTTGACCGGATATTTCACAATCGTGAATTATTCTCACCGGTTTCGTTCATGCGGAAACTGACCAAAGCAAAATTTAAAGAAAAATTGTGCAACATTTTGCAGATGCGTCCTGATGATTTTAAAAATTTCAAGGAGTCATCGGCATGCTTGAACTTCAAGCAAATACCATTTGCGCAAGTAGTTGAAATATTGAGTTAACAAAAAATCTATCCAGCATCAAATACAAAACATCACATAATGAAAATGACACATTTACCAACGTAAACCTCAAAAACACGCAGCTTCCAAAACGAAATAAAAAAATTGGACACCAAATATTTCACGAGTTGCCTGAACCAAAAATATCTAAAGTCCAGGTCAGAGCTTCCCGCTCAAAAAATAAAATGATTCTTAAGTATGATCAAATTTATGCCAACCGTCGACAGAGAGTTTTTCGAACATTTAGTTGCTTCGAAATCGAAACAAAATTAATAATATTTAATATTATTATTAGCATTTAATATTATTTAATTGTCGTATTATTTTAATGAGTTATTTTTTTATTTTTAACAATATTTTGAAATAAATATGAATACATAATTTAATTTTTATTGTTTGTTTTATAAAATTAACTTTAGTTTTCAGAAAATACAACAATTTTGTTCACAGACACCTTAGTTTTATAAAGTTCTAAGGAACCATAGAACCATTTCCACAACAAAAACTAATAATATTTAGAAACGAAGTTCTATCGTAAAATTAAAATGTCGATTTTTAAATGAAAAATTAATTTAGGTGATAAAATTAGTGGACATTTATTAATAATACTAATTGACTGTCATATACAGTAAATACATTGCCTAAAAAACTTTTAATTAAAAAATTGATTGCTGCAATTTTTTAAATCTTTGATAACTCAAAACTACTCGTATGTCAAATAGAACCATATAATTCTTGAACGAGAATATGTAGAACACCTGTGTATCCGTAACTCTAGTGAATTATATGACAACGCACTAAATTTATTCTTACAAATTTTCGCCTCATCCACACTGGTTTCGATTCATGTGCAAGTAATTTTTAATAATTTTAATATTATTCCCAAATTTAATACTGAATTAACTAATTAATTAATTCGTAGCGATATCGAACTATCGGCCCTAAAGCCTTTTTATATGTGTTTATCAGATAACACGAAATACATTAGAATCGCCGAACAAGCGTTATACAATTGTTCGGCGATTCTAGTATATTTCGTATTATCTGATAAACACATATAAAATGGCTTTAGGGACGATATGTTCGATGTCGCTACGAATTAATTAATTAATTAATTCAGTATTAAATTTGGGAAAAATATTGAAACTATTAATTATCTACATAGTCTGCCAATTGTCGACATTATCTACGGCAAAATCAATTATCTACGCTATTTTTAACATCAACATGTGGACAATTCTGAAGTACGCGTAGACGCACAACACTGAACGACACTACTATAATTCACTTTGATAGCAATTTCATTAGAGACCAAAAAATGTAACTTGCTCGCTCTGAAAGTAGTTTTGCTAGTTAAAGATATTTAAGAATATAAATTAACAGCTTCTGAATGGGAATTGAAAACGGACTGCCAGATTCAAAGAATCTCGATATGTTTCATCACAACCACACACTTCACATCTCCTACATTTTTAACACATTTAGTATATTTGTTCATGATATTTAATCTTCGATTGACACGATATTCTAACTTTCAGATTTCTTAAACACCGTAATTGTAAATTGAATGTGATAGTTGGAAGATGTATTTATTAAGCAAAACAAAAAGCATATATGAAAACTGTACAATGTGATGGTTGATAGAAATCTTTCATCGTATAATAAATATTCTATTTAATAAGAGATGTCGCGCGAAGCAAATAATCTATTTAAATATATTTATTATTAGTAGCCATTTCTAGTTAATTAGGAATTTTAAATTTATTTCAAATTTTTCATTTTAAAATGTTATAGGATAATTAGATAATTACCTAATAGCTTTAGATAATTAGCTAATTAGGTTGTAACAGATTTTCGCGTTGGCAATCGTGTAACTCGTCTTCATACCGCCTGATTAATTTAGAATTGCAGAGGGAACATCAACTACAACAACAACTATTAATTGCTACCGAAGAACTATTAATTATCCTCAACTAATAACTAGTTTACCGTATGATGGTAAGTGTAATGCAATTCATAATTCATTGATCATTACGAGTGAAGTAAAGGCCACCAAGATAATATAATATTCGCTTGAATAATGGCACAAAAATAAAAATTCCACAAACTTCGCGAATCTGTGCTCGTATTAATTTTGTTGCTAGCACGCTAATGATTCTATTCAATGATCTCTCCGTTTAGAAATTAAAAATAGCATTGTTACGTATCACACATACGTAGCATTAATAAATTAAATAACGTAATACTATCAATATACATACGAGTATATATACAAATATATAAGTTTCCAATTTTGACTCATAAAATAGCAGAAGAATGATAATCCCGATCAAAAAAAATTCTTAAGTAAAACTGCTGAGAATTTAGTATTATCGAGACGAGAGGAATGAGAATATTTATTTACATACATGCCTTATTCTTTTTGGTCTGGTGATGTTGTATAAAAGAAAAACGAAAAACATTTTTAGACAAAAATAGAAAATTTTTCATTTCGATCGCTTTTATGTCTGATTTTGGCGGATAGAAAATGTTTCTTAAATAAATTTTGTAAGTCGATGTGGTAAAACATTGAAACTGAATTCTAAAACAATTTTGGGGTTTTAAACAAATATTAGATATGTCTAGTGCACGTTACACCACACACAAAAACAGTAATTTAGAAATTTATTAACACGTTTCACAATTACACATGCATGGTTTTGTAAATAATTATATATTTTTCTAATTTCATAAATCAATCAACAGGTAATCCATGTACATACAGCGATAAGCAAATTGTGTATACAAATTTTCTTAATGGAATGTAACGTGAAATTATAATAAAAAAGAGTTGCGGAAAATACTGTGCACCCCAAATTTTCCGGCGCCCATGTTTTGAAATAAAAATTTTTCGTTTTCTGTTTTAAGAAGAAACCAAACTATTTTCTTGTATTTAAATATATAATTTCGTCGGATAAATCTGTCTTTTTTCAAATATTTTTTTTTGTAATCGAAAATTTTCAAATATCAAGAAAAGATCTACGAGCGCGCGCGTACAAATTTATTTTCTGAATAATTAAATTTTTTTTATGTACAAATTGCTAAATATTTCCAATAAATTTTTTATTAATCGATAAAAGTGTTTTTTTTTTTTGAATATACCTATAAATATAAATACGTATAAAACTTATATTCACTTATCAATTAAATTATTTATTTTATCTTATCAAATATTTTATCACAACAACAACAAAAATTATTCGAGTAATAATTTTTATTATTTCCATCAGAACGAGTTAAAATTATATATTTTTAACAAAAACCAAATAAAAATTAAAATGGTCTGTGCTAAAAAATGCTGGAAAGGTGATAAATTAATTGTTTACAAAATTGTTTGAAAATAAGGTGTAAAAATATACCCGCGGGGAAATATTGTGAAAATTGTTAGTGAAATTTAAAAAATTTATATATAAATCAAGTGAGAATTTAGTGACGAAATTCAGCAGCCTAATACTTAAAATATAACATTTACATAGTGCAATATTTACAAATTTAAATTATCAAAATGATTATTGTTGACGAATCGGATCCTATCGACGGTAAGTCAATATTTCACCGTGTGTTCGTCCCTCTAATACTGCAGTGACCTAAATATTTAAAATTCCTAATTCCTTTGTATATATAGTGCGACGTTGTCAACTGTGTAGAATTTATATTTATTAATAATTTTTATTTGGGAAAATGGTTTACCAATAGTATTTTGACATTTGAGACTTAAAAGTGAGCGTACGTAAAGCGATACATGTACAAGAGTGTTGCTTATTGTCACAACTAAATTAAAAGATTTTATATCGCAAATTACAGAAGTTTATGAAATATTTTAAAAAATAGTTGGCATATTTTAATAATGAGTAATGTTTTACGGGAGGTGCCGACACATGCTTCATTTTTAGTAAATACAGACCACATTTGGTAATCTAACTCGAATATATATATAAGTTAAAATGTGAAGTGGCACCATTCATAGAAATTTAATTTTAACTATTTATAGAAATAATGAGAAATTAGTAAAAATACATTAACGATTCACAAAATATTTATTAATGAATATTAATGTACACTGTGTTCCAATTCTCGCCACTTGTACATACTTAAGAGTGTTTTTGATGCGTTCCCAGATACTATATATTGTGCCCTACCACCTCAAAATGTTGTCATTATTAATTATAAGTCATCATTTTAGTCGTGCAACCCCTCTATATATTAAATTAGGGTCGTTGGAGCAATATAATAACCAATTTAAATGTTTTGAATAATTCAAGATAATTTAAAGCAGCAAAAACTTGTAATCCTTTTTTTAGTATTTTATTTTTGTTTAAAGGAATCCGTTTTTCTTTTTAATTTAGATAATTTTAAGTAAACATAAAAAATATTTCGCATTATCCAATCCAGAACAAGAACAACAAAAATTGATAGAAAGTAGAAACAACACAGGGTTAATTAAAATTAATGGGGTTAATTTTGTGTTTTCAGCTTATAGCGGCAAAAAAAATCGTATAAATAAAATTAAAAGTTTAGCTCAGTTTTATCATGTAATTAAATCAATAAATTTGTTATAAACGCTCATAGTACAGCAACAAGAACAACAACAACAACAGTAAAACCTCTCGACGAGATTTATTTTATTTACATTGATTAAAAAAATTTTAAAATTAGAATTAAAAAAAATGTTTATAAATTTTATTCTTTTTAATGAAAATGGAAAATACGAAATACACGAATGAAATTTATAAATAACCGTTGTATAGTAATTTTGTTTAGTCTGCACAATATGTTACAAAGCAGAAGAATATTACTTTGAAGAAATTCTCAAACGAATTTTAAATAAACTATAGATTATAAGAATGTTTAGTTAATTGCCAAAAAAAAATTTTTGAAATTGTCCAATTGCTGAGATTCATTTTTTGCGAGACGGTCTGTTCTCACCTGTCGTTAAAAATAATAGTTCGTAAAGCCGAATTATAATTCTACACACTTTTTCCCATTTATCAGCAATTATGATTTTTCGCACCGAAATTTCGACGTTTAATTAAATTTTTCTGATGTAAAGTGAAAACAATTTAATCATGTACTCAAGAACAGGTATTTAAAATTTAACTCAAAATATGTCAACATTATATTTTCACTTCAGATACCACAGAAGATTATCTTGATGAAATACATTATAATCAGCAATTTACAATCGATTTCCTGAGGATTCCTGTGGACAGACTCTAATCAAATAACGCACCTAAAAAACCAAAGTACCCAATATTTTATGCATACTGCGTGCATAAACAAAATTCAAGCACTTGTCTCTTTACGCAAAACTCAAGTGCTGCACTAACTAAAATATAAAAATCTAGTACTCTTTGAAGCAAAATCTAAAATTCGACACAGTCGACGATTGGAGCCGTGATTTTAGCCAATTACATGGAATCACAATTTTTAAAATGTAACGCCCTGCCATTTTTAGTAATTTCATAGTGTTTTCTCTACATTACTAATTATTGTTATTTATTTTTTTTTCAAAATCAATTTCATAATAAACTAGAAAAAACAAAAAAAAATCTGGCCCTCAAACCTTATATTGTTTTGCGATTAATTAGTGTGACAAAAACTACACAAAATCGTTACACCGTGCAACAAAAAATCTCCACAACAACAATCACCAATTTAGTTGTCAAATACGAATCGCCGTTGCGACAAAATGCTAAACTATGGAAACTTATAAATTTTAAAACAAATTTGCGTTAACAGAGTGAGCCTTAGTTATTTATTCTGTACACATCCAAAACACAATATCCTCAAAATGCAATGAAACTTCCGAGAAGAGGTGATGTGAGTCGCACATGGAAACTTATACACTCTCTTTTGCGAGGACCTCTTTCATAACCATTTCATAACTGTAGATTTATACTTATTTTAGTTTTATTCCATTTACCTTCAGTGAGGTTAGGGGTGATCGAAGTGAACTTTTAAGGAAAACTAAATTAGAGGACATATACCAACACTTGGTAAAATCTCTGAGATTAATTCCGATGAGAAAATCAGAGCTTGCTTATTTTTATCACAAATAATTTAAATGCTTTATTCATGAGTGCAAGAACACAGGGATGTGTGATACTAATGCGTATGACACTATATGAGGAAGTTTGAATATCAAGAAGAGGAGATGTATGGTTTAAGTTTTCCGAGTAAATTTATTAGAGGAGCTCCACGTGGCAGTGACCTCATAATAATTCCGAATGGCCAAACAAACGAACACGGGGATCTTGTAAGTTCATTTTGTAGTATTATTCTGGTGAATTATACATTCGGAAATTAAGCTGCTGAACAAGTGAAATTAAAGAAAATTTAAAAATTAACGAGAAATCTGCAACAAAATGGCACCTGCTGAGAAATTTTAAGTTAATTAAGTTTACACTTATCAACCCATGGTATCCAGCATAAAGGAAAGTGTCTGCTTCAATCCTCTCTTTTTGGAATCTCACGATATGATGATTACCCACACTCTGGTAGCATACTCTAGCAGTGAACAAGCGAAGGTTGAATAAAGGTCCTTCGTAACACAATTATGAACATCAAATTCTTTTGATCAACACTTGATGAAATCGAGCGAAGAGTTTGTTTGATTGTACAAAATAATTGTCTTGGTTAAAGCTACGACATTTGGACCGGGAGGTACTGGGTTCAAACCCCACTCGAGGCATGATGCAAAAGCAAATTTTCCTTATCGATTACGATCGATTACATCTTCCATGAGTACAGGTTGACATGGAGCTTGCATTGTACAGATTAATTAATACATTCATTTTCTTAAAAAAAGAAAATATGATTTCTAAAATTCAATCCGTTGTCAAAAATGATGTCTAAATCACAAACGGTATTAGCTCTGGTATAACCACATTGTTGTCAATATAATAGTCACTAAAATTAGATTGTGCACGTTTACGAGATTAGGCGTTTGTTTAGCATTTGTTCATATTTAACTGAAGGTTATGTCTTGCACGCCATATGGAGAAATTATTAAGATCAGTTTGTAATAGGTTCTTGTCGGTGGGGTATCAAATCCCATTGTACATTTTCATATCATTGACGAATATAGATATTCGCCCTGACTTTAAACAAAATGATTCCACAAGAAGTCTAAAAAAGTTAACAAAATGTTTTGTTCTAAAATTGGGATCATTTAGAGTTTTAGCGATAAATTTGAAATCTACCATATATCTGTCCGTGTGCATAGATTAAACCACAAGCCAGGCCCTGACTTAGTTCCTGCCATTATATTGCGTGAATGCGCATAATCACTTGTTTTTCCGTTATCATTATTATTTAACAGATCCTTGGAAGTCGGTTTTCTTCCTGATCTCTGGAAATCATATAACATTGATTACTACAGACGAATATCAATTTTGTCAGCTACGCCGAAAGTGTTCAAGGGCATGCTGCATGATGACATGGTTGGGTGAATGTATTTCTAGTGATTCAGAGGCTACTTCTGATGTTTCTGAATCTTATGGTCTTGGCATCGTAATTAATGGTTGAAAATGAACAGATTAACAAGATTATCAATAAAGCTAACACAATAATGGGATTTCTGTTAGACATGTAAAGACTTCAAAGATGTGGCTACATATAAGACAGTGTATTATACTTTAGTACGTTCTCAGGTGGAATATTGGCTAATTATCTAACATATTGTTCATTTGCAACCTCTCCATCATAGGCGATCCATAAGTTCCGCGTGTTTTGTTTTTGAACTTACCAAATTTATTCAAATTAGATTTTTTTGCAAAAAATGTATATGTTCGTAACCGCTATTTTATTTTTCCACGTTTCCATAGAACTATTTACGGTACTCATAACTCTTCAAAACCTGCCAAAACAGTTACAGTTCTGCTGATTCTTTATTTTGAAAAAAATCAAAATGCGGGAAAGTCACATGATTTCCTTAAAAATTTATTTTTGATCGGTAAACAAAGGTGGCTTGAATATTATTACAAAGTTGCAGTGTTAAAATCGGTTCGTATTACTTAATTGTGAAAATAACTATAAAGTTGACGGTTAACAAAAATACGCGCTACCACAAAGCCTGATATAATCATTCTTTAGGACAAAAATGAATATTCTAGTTTGCAACCAGTGTAGTGTGTCTACAAGATCTATTCCAGATCTACAAGATGTTTTTATATATCCACCATCGACCTTCCTTTTGCCCTTCCTGTGGCACTATTCTGGTAATTCCCCGGGAATAGGAAACTGGGGAAAGAATTTATATGTAATTTTTATTTAAAAAAGTTTTTCTGGCATACTGAGGTAAAAAGTTACTGTTAATTTTTTTGAAAACAAAATTCATTCGGGAATAATTTTGCTTGCCAATTTAGGTATGGAAAAATTATTCCCAATTTACAAATATTTACATCAAACTTTTCTCCTCAGTAGGCCGGGAAAAAAATATTTGAAAAGAAATTACATATAAATTCTTTCCCTAGTTCCCTATTCCCGGGGAATTACCAGAATAGTGCCACTGGTGGATGAATGGCTACCCTAACATTAAGAGCTACCATGCTTCTTAGTATCTTTTGGAGCACTGTTGTGGGTAGTTGTATCTTATTTCCCACTATTTTAATGTGAAATGCTAGTTTAATATGACACTAAATAATATCACGCTTTTTAATTAAAATATTTATATTTTTATTTAATTGTAATACTTGGAATATAATTAACATTTAATAAATTTTTTTTTGTTACGTCTCAAAAATAATTAACCTTTAGTTTTAGTTGTTTATATTGATTCTAGAAAAATAAAAGAAATTAATTTATTTTGTTTTTTCACGACCTACGATGGTAGACTGGGTTTTTTGTATCTCCCATCGTTTTTTTTGAGAGTTCATTGGAATTTTATAATATGACATTAAATTTGACGTTCAAACAAATAAACATCGCCACAATACTCACTTTACATCCAACCTGACATTTCTGGCATAGATAATGTCGTCGCAGATACACTTTCCCGCATTGATCTAAATTAAATTCCTGAAAGTGTAGATTATGTGCAAATTGCGGATGACCAAGTCAATGATGTCAAGGTAAAAGATCTAATGCGCGATAATTTAACTTTAAAGCTTGTCCAAGTTCCGTTGAGTTTTAACTCTAGCAGAACTATATTTTGCGATATTTCGACAGGTAACCAAAGACCTTTAATTCCAATCTTTCACACCCTGGAATTAAAGCAACAATTTAATTATTGACGAAAAACGTCATCTGGCCCTCCATCACGAAAGATTCAAAAACTATGGCACAATCCTGTTTAGCTTGTCAGAAATCCAAAATTTCAAGACACACCACCGCATCCACCACCATTGGATATTATCAATTAACTTCGCAACGCTTCGCAGAAATTCACTTAGACATCATTGGTCCTTTGCCTATTTCTGACGATCAGCGGTATTGCGTTACATTAATCGACAGGTATACGAGGTGGGCTAAGGCAGTTCCAGTTCCTGATATTACTGCAGCTACTGTCGCTTCTGCGATATACTCCACATGGATTTCACGCTTCGGGGTACCAAACGTCATATACACCGACCAAGGTTCGCAGTTTGAGTCTTGTCTTTTTAATGAATTGTCAGCGTTAATCGGATTCAGACGAGTAAGAACTAAGAACGACTTCTTATAACCCAAAGTCCAACGGTATATGATTTAGAGATGGCACAGAACGTTAAAGACCGCAATCATGTGTCACGAACGAACTGACTAATGTTCTTGCTATCCGTACTGTTAGGTTGGCGCACGTTACATAGTGAGGAACTTAAAACTTCTCCTGCTGAACTTGTTTACGGAAGTACGTTGGGGGTGCCTGGTCAATTTCTAAATTCTTTTTCGACAGATAAAATTCATCAGACAGATTTTGTCAATAATCTTAAGGGCAAGCACTCTAACGTAAAAACTGTCGTAAGCAGAAAACTTTCAATGCGTTCACAGGTCGGATTTTGTAAGAAAATCTTTGCAGCCACCTTATCCATTACCGTTTAAAGTTCTTGAAAGAGGAGATAAGTTCTTCACTATTAACGTAAACGGCAGGTCAAGAGTGGTATCTCTGGATCGCCTCAACCCGTGTTTCGCGGAGAATCCCCCCCGCTGGGTGAGAGAACTTTGGATCAAGAGTCGGGTTCTGATGGTGCTAATGCGTTAAAAAAGGTTCGCTTCAACCTTCCAACAAAGGAACCAGTACAAACCAGGACTGGAAGAAAAATAAGACCACCGTCCCGTTTAAACTGAAGCAGCTTCTGGATCACCGTTACACATTACACATTACAATTAAATAAAAATATAAATATTTTAATTAAAAAGCGTAATATTATTTAGTGTCATATTAAAATAGCCTTACACAGCAGGTTGCTCTTTGGTAAAGGTTTGTTTAAGTTTCTCCGGTATTCCTGGATTTTGTTTTCGAATTTTATTTCTTAATACTTTTACCTCCTAATCTACATCCCCGGTAGTTTGGAGAAGTGGTTTCTTGCAATTAACACATTTTGTATCAATATCTTTACTAACCGGGCATACTTGGGCGTAATGCTTTCGTAAAACCCTGACATTTGTTGCACTTGATTATTACCGCTGTTTCTTTCAATGGCTCTATTTTAACTATAATGTTGACATCATACATATCTTCTACATTTTCTTTAGTATTATAAGCGAGCATAAATAGTGGAAGCCCACTTTTGTTGATTTGAATTCCTTGCTCATCAGCATTTTCGATTTGCTGTTCATCAGCATTTTATTTTGACTCTATTGCATGAGATCCTCAATAAATCCCTCTTTTACGCAGGTTGGGTGAAAACCTCTAGCCATTCCTTTGATTGGACGAGTTTTCATATCTTCGCAGGAAAACCATCGATGTTCCTCAGAATTAAGCTTTGTTGTCAAAGCTCTATAGGTTTCAGAGTCTACAACATTAGTTTTCCAGACGCCATTGTTTAGACAAACGAGCTTGTGGCTGCCATATCCGATTTTTTATGATTCCGTGGAATGATTTGATATTCCAACGTCGTTAATTGGTAGTGGAAATTTTTATTTTGATTTAGCTGGTTATTATTCTAGATCTGGATCTTTCTTGATGTTTAATTGGCTTCTAGAAACCTCTTTTGCAGTTGATGGTAAAGTTTCTACCATTTCTGGTGAGTGTTGAGCTTCCTTTTCTTGCTTGGTCTTTTATTCCGGCTCAACATCCAATTTGTTTCTCTTTCTAATTCTTCTTCATCCGTATGGGACGGGTTAAAGTCATCATGGATTGCAGGTTTAGGTGTCGTCCAAAATATTGCACGTGTTTGAACTGATTTTTTCAATTCTTCTTTCTCAAAATTGCAAATTCTAGATTAATTATGTTTACAAAATATTTTTTTCGAAATTATCCATAAGGCACTTTAAATTTTTAACCTATCTTTACATTGCGATAAATCAGTAGAATAAAATTATCTTCGATTACGGAATTAATGTAAGCTTTGGCTTTATAAAGATACTAAAAAAATTGCAATATTTAGTTAGTAGTTGGTAAAAGTATTTTCCAGTTAGGTTCAGCATCTAGTTCTTCCAAAATTTAATACTTCGATTTTTTTGCGAATATCATCCCTACCATAAACAAAGGCAATTAGATTTAAATAAAAGTAGAATATCAATATAAGAAGGCAAATAATACCAGGGGCAACAATTTTCCTATTAAAAAAAAAATATGAAATTTTATATTTTTTGTTTGGTCTGCCATTTACTGGTTTTGACAGACAAAAACTCTATTGTTAAGATTAACCGTACTGATAATACATTAAGCTCAAAAGTTATTCCTATACCACATGTATTTTGGTTGTTATACATAAAACTAAACAACTTAACTAAAATTACATAAAGAAGACTAAAAATTAAATTAAATTTTATTTTGCTTTGATTTTTTATGTTTAATATTAATAAATACATCTAGGTTGTATCTTACACATAAGCATATATATGTTTAATATGTATATATGGCAAATACATAAAGAAAACACAAAAAGCATACAACGGATATAGGGAAAACCTTTTCGAATTATTTGTGCCTCTACATCGCGCTATATGGATGTGAAATTTCCCATTTCTTTTAATGTCTGCGTACTTTTCAAATATTCCTTCTGAACAAAATTTTTCTTTTGAAACAAGTTAATTTGAAAATTTTCGTTTTTCCTGTTTTCCTTACAAATTTGTTGTTGCTTCTCGTTGATGTGCTGCTCTCACTATACGAGTATACTCAACCCCAAACTGAAGTATAAATGAATATTTAAGATTAAGAAGCATGAGATGTTAACACTCTACGGAAATCAGTTCGACTTTGTCTTTTATTACACAGTACTCCCGATTAATCATAGTGTTAATAATAAAAGTCGTATAAAATGTCAAAGATGAAAAAACACGAAAGCGCTTTATAAATTACAACAAAAACAATTTTTTTTTCACAAATGTTATTTTTTATATTTTTGGTTTTATTACATTTATGTGACAGTTTTTCAATTTTCTGTTACAATTTTCATCTTCAGTGCGCTTTCAATGGTTAATGTTATAATATTATTTCGCAACCCCTAAAAATGTTTTAACAGTTTTTTATTTCTTTTATTAAAATTTATTACGAGCCTAATTAAATTATTTAAAACAAAAACACGAACGAAAACATTTTCCATGTTAAAATACGTGATAATTTTGGTTGTATACACAACTTGTTTATGTCAAACATTTTCACATTTAACTCAAAATTGTTACGAAAGTATATTAATTAGATAAGACATTATTTTTGGTTTGTAGATGTTGTTCTTCGAAAAACGCGCGTGCGAGCCCAAATGTGAATTGCTTAAATTAATTGATGTTGTTGTGGTTACATTACATTGGAGAAACGTACAAGTTATAAATTTTACACTCAGCGAAGTAAACGGTTGAAAAAGCATTGGTGGATCTGACCCCATCTAATTTCAAACACAATATTTTTCAACATGTATTTTATATTTATTGTTTTTTGGTTGGCCTGTGGTGGCTATCTCTATCCGCTCGTTGTTCGTTGATAATGTTGAACTTGTTTCATCCAGGTAACACGGTTTCAAACTGTCCAATGAAATTTTGCATTGTTTCCCCGAACTGCAATGATATTTAACCGCATCTGTCCATAAAAATACTTGTGAACATGAATTAATTTCTATAGAGATGAATACTTTATCCTACCGATGTCTAGATGGTGGAGATGGTTGGATAATTCGAAGTGTGATCTAAGCTGATTGCTAAATTATGACTGGTTTTATTCCATCTTTGACTCTGCAAGCATCTGGCCAGGAATCCGGATCTGCTTTCCAAAAACAAGTTCTGTTGAAATGGTTTTAAAATCTTCGCGATACGCAGTGCAAAGTCTTGGTAGAAGAACTGGTAGAAGTAATGGTAGAAGTACTAGTAGAATACGTGTCGTTGTTTAGTTTGATGATGGCTGCTTTGAGTGGACGGCGCCATATCTCGATGAATCCATTGCATTTGGGGTTCAAACTGGTTGGTTCACAGGTGCAGCTTTTTCCTATCTCGGGACGTCACAATAAATGCTCAAATTTGAATTGAAAGCTATCGGAACTTTCACGAATTTCAATGTAACGTTGGTCTCCAGATTTATTAATTCTTCATTTGATTGTTGTGGTTTTACTATATTTTCGTAGTTTACGGTCTCGAGTAATGTTAATGTATCGATTCTCCGATTCTCGGATAATGATGTCTTATCAGTAGGGTTGTGTAGGGTGAACATATTGTCAGCAATTAAAAATAAGACAGCTCCGATCACTAACGGAAGAAATTGGTTCTGGCCAATGAAGAATTATAAACGATTTGGCGGCTTTTAAAAGCCGCTAGTCACGCTATATATGACACGAGAGAAAAGTGGTCAAAAGTTTCCAATTGAAATTGCCTCCATAATATTTGATTAATTATGAAGTTAGCACTTTTTGCTAATACAAAAAAGTCAATTTCGATCACACAGATTTATAACGGGTGTTCAAATTTGAGGTATCTTTTTAAATATTACGCCATTTATATTTTTTGTACTAGAGTATCATATGTTATTTGACAGTTGACAAGTACAAACATTTCGATTCCATTTTCGAAAATGGAGAAATATACGATTGAACAACGTGTTTTCATTATTAAAATTTACTCTAAACATGGTGAAAGTTATTCAGAAGTTCGAAGAAAATTTCGTTCAAAATACGGTAGAGAAGGTGAAGCCGTGCTATTAAACTTATCATAGATAAATTTGGAGAAATTGGTTTAATTCAAGATCAGAGAAGCAGAATTTATCATCGTATTGGTCGTGCAAGTGAAAATATTGTAACTATTAGCACATGTGCTGCTGAAGAGGGCATCAATTCGTCGTCGTTCACAGCAATTAAACCTCAAACTAACAACTTTGTTCAATATTTTACACAAAAATCTTCATGTAAAGGCTTACAAAATACAGTTAACACGAGAATTAAAGCCAAATGACTATACATTACGTCGGAAATTCGTTAATTGGGCCATAGAAAAACAAGAAGAAAATGAGAATTTTTTCAAGCAAATTATCTTCACCGATGAAGCTCATTTTGGAATTGACGGCTATGTCAAAAAACAAAACTGCTTTGTTAGATTTTTGCTAACAATATCGGCTTAGACTAGTTTTTGGAAATTAAGATTTTTGACAAAAACCTGTTTTTTAATAAAAATTCGACCGCTGTAGACGGATTGATTGATCGGGATGAAGCTTTGTTCTTGAGCTTTTAAATAAGCATAATCATAACTTGGGAGGTCCCAGTGATGTTTGGTGACAGCTTCCATAGGAGCTATTTCGTTATTTGCAAATACATATTTTGAAAAATATAGCATTTACGAAAAACCATTAAAAACAGAAAGTTGTAAGTTAAATTTCAAACAAAATTAGTTTAGATCATTTTTTAAATTTCACCAAAATTCGACAAATTTGGTGGAAATCTATACTATTAAAGTTAGCAGATTGTTTCCAGCCGAAAGCAAACTAAACCAACTATGGCACAAGCAGCACGATGCATTGAACATCATTGTGCACTATATGATTTTTCAGCCGGAACCTTATAATTCCAGTGCTTATTGTGCCATAGTTGAGTTTGACGTAGAATGGTTCTAGTTGACTTTATCAGATTTAGGCTGGAATTATAAGATTCCGGCTGAAAAATCATGTAACGCACAATGATGGACAATCCATTGTGCTTCTTGTGTCATAGTTAGTTTGGCTCTATAGGGAATGGTACCGGCTAGCTTTATTAGGTTCTGGCTGAAATTATAAGGTTCCGACTGAAAAACCAATTAATGCACAATATCTTAATGAAATGAAAAATTTAGTGCTGGATTTATAAGGTTCCGGCTGTAAAATTATATAGCGCACAATGATGCTTAATGCATCGTGCTACTTGTACTATAGTTAGTTTGGTTCCGGCTGGCGTGACGGACAGGCATTTTCAACGTCTTTATCCAAAAATTACATGTCATTGAAATTAGCAGAAAATTTTCGCCAAAAAAATTGGGGTTACCAATAACATTTGATTTCACATAATTCGCATGTTTAAAGGTAAAATTGACTTGGTGAAGTTAGACCAATTCGTAAATGGCTGGATCCCATGTTTAAAATTTATTGTAAACTTTATTGAGTTAGGCAGCAATGAATTTGAGTTGTGGCATTAACAACGACCGCCATTGCCAAAAATCAGGGCATATGTTATGTAGCATCACAGTAAAATAAATTAAATGCTAGACGTATGTTGGACGCATGGCACTAACAACGAACACTTGTGCCAAAAGTCAGGAATACTTGGATGCTACAAAAAATATGATCTGATTTTAGGCGATCACTGTTAGTGCCACAACTCAAATTCGTTGCCCCTTAATACAACAAATTATAGACATGGGATCAAGTAATTTCGAATTGGTCTAACTTCACCCATCCATATTACCTTTAAATATGCGAATTCAAATTTTTTTCATCGAAGATTTTCTACTTCAATAACATATTTGAACAATTTTCGGCTAACATCATCCGAATTTTGTAATATCACCTGATACAAAATATGTCGATAATGGAATTCTTTTTGCGCCAGAGATTTTCGGCTAACTTCAGTAGCGTTATGTTACGTCAAATATTAGTATTCTTCAGCCGAAAGTTATCAGCCGACATTTTTCAGCCGAAAATATTTTTGTAGCTGCTATCGCATACTTAGGACAATTTTGGGCCTTTATGATGCCACAGGATCCGACATCATTTAGCTCCCTTTGAAAACATCTTGTGCAATTCACATAGCGCAAAAGATCTCGCACATTACAGCTTTCGATATGAGAGAGGCTGTCCATAGTGCATTTTTCCAAGTGATCATGCCTTCTGCCAGCTAGCGCAGGGTATGAGCATAGAAAGTGAACAAGAATTTCCTCACTCTCCTCGTCCTTGCAGCTTCTGCAGAAGTCATTTGCATCCAGATCCAGCGTTCTCGCATGATCTCCGAAAAGGGAGTATCCGGTAAGTACCCTTACAATTCTATCTACCAGCTGGAATGGCGAGCCACCTATCATTTGCCAAGGGAACTGCTTTCCTATGGCTTGCTGCGTGGTTTTCAGCGTGGTACACGCTACAGTAATCAGGGAGACGAAAGGATAGACTCACATTTTATTCTCAGAATTTAACTGTCCCGGTCTCTACGATGAGACCACTTTTCCAATCCTCCCTAGACGGAAGAATCACCTTAAAACGCTTGCAAAAGCAGAAAAGGGGCGTTATATAATCCAAATTCATCAGGTCATGCCTCACAAAATTGACTATAGTTGTGAGCCCTTTTTGAAGGCAATTCCACTCCGAAACCGCTGATAGCCGGGCGGCCGTAATGACCACCATCTGCTTACCGATAATATCCAACGGGAGAAAGTACAGCATGACCTCTAAGGCACTAGTGGGAGTCGTTTTCAGTGCCCCACTAATGAGCAAACAGGCTGCACTCTGCACCTTCCCCATCACGTTCTTATATGATAGTTTCTCCAGAGCTGGCCACCATACACTCACACCATACAGCAATACGGGCCTTACTACTGCCGTGTAAAGCCAGTGCACGCTCCGGTTTCAGGCCCCATTTCCTTCCGATGGCATTTTTTGCAAGAGTAGAGTGCCACAGTGGCCTTCTTCACTCTTTATATCTCGCCTTATCAGTAAAGGCTAGCAAGGTACCATTCACACTTGGTGGAACCACTTCCGTAATTGTATACCACCTAGTGAAAAGAACCAGCTCTGTTTTAGATGGGTTGGTCCTTCAATCCAAATTTGCTGGCCTAACCCGCAGTGATTGATAACGCATTCTGCATCACATAGCAAACACACCTTTTCCTTCCCCTCAGAGAGAAGACTCCCTGAGGTGTTCTCCGAACAGCTCGTCATCTGACGGAGACTTCTCCCATCCCCGATGGGACCCTTCTGCTTCCTAGCAAGTGATTAATTAGCCTGGTTACTGGGTATTCCATCTCAAGTGGCAACAATCCTTCCCTAATTACATTCACCTTCACGTTGTTAAAAACGCCTTCGATATCGAGACACGCCTCCAACGAGAATTCCTAAAAATCCAGTGACTTCTCAATTTCCCGCACTAAGGCCGTATTCATTGACTTACCCTTATGGTACATGAAAGTGATGGTTACTTCCCAACCATGACACTTAAAACGTTAAATTTTTAGAAGTTTTCAATTTTGGTATGTATGATATTTTCAAACTAGTTTAGCAATAGGAAAATGATTTTTTCCGAACATGCTTCTAAAAATGTTTAGTGTTTTAGATTTAGCGGTTTTAGTCTGAAAAATTTTTATTTTTATTCTAGAAAACAAAACAAAAATTGTTTGTATAAAAAATACTTTCGGCTGGAAAATGTTGACTGAAGCATATTAATTCTTGCCAAACCATATATTTTCAGCTCAGATAGCAAAGACACTATCTGCTTTATTGATTTTTCTTTACATTCGGCTTTAAACTATTGGGTAACTTTAACAGTGCTGGAAATTTGTATATCGGAAGCGGCAGCTTCATGAGAGCTTTCTCAATTTCTACAGTAACGTTGAAAAGTTAAGCATTTACAAAAAACGACACAGAATTAAAAGATTTAAATAAAACTAAAGATTAAATTTTTAACTATCCAATAAGTGTTGACCTTGCCTGAGGTATTCGAGATCTATGAATCATGCACGGGAACTTTGTACTAAGTTTGTCCTAAAAATAAAAAATAAAAAATTAGGACAAACTTAAGACAAAGTTCACGCTTCATAATACCGATAAGAAGTTTGTACTGAGCTTGTCCTAAACCAGCAAAACAATGTAACTTGTTTATATGTATTTGTGAAATGTAGACATTTAGGCGAATACACAAAATAATCGCTTGTTTAAATTAACTTTTAAATTTTATCTTGTAATACTAAAAACTTGAACTAACATAAATAAAAAATACGCTTTAATTGAATAAAAATAAATCATATTAAACTCTTACAAATAAATGTTAATTTAAGTCAGCTTTTTAAATGAAATAGTATTATTCTCATATTACAAAAATATTTACTAATATATACACAATATTATTATTGTTACCATAAATGTGAAAAAAACCAGATTAACAATCAATAAGTTTCATAAATTTATCATGGAGCTCACTTAGTGAGACAGACGTTTATGTGAATTTATGTCTCTTAAATCCCTTAGGGGTGCCGTTTAAGGGTAATACTAAATAGGGTTACAGGTTATTCTCATCGGTTTCACTTGTAAGGGAGCAAGCTAATAGTACTACCGACCCAATCTATAAGTTTCATAAATTTATCATGGAGCTCACTTAGTGAGACAGACGTTTATGTGAATTTATGTCTCTTAAATCCCTTAGGGGTGCCGTTTAAGGGTAATACTAAATAGGGTTACAGGTTATTCTCATCGGTTTCACTTATAAAGGAGCAAGATAATAGTACTACCGACTCAATCTATAAGTTTCATAAATTTATCATGGAGCTCACTTAGTGAGACAGACGTTTATGTGAATTTATGTCTCTTAAATCCCTTAGGGGTGCCGTTTAAGGGTAATACTAAATAGGGTTACAGGTTATTCTCATCGGTTTCACTTGTAAGGGAGCAAGCTAATAGTACTACCGACCCAATCTATAAGTTTCATAAATTTATCATGGAGCTCACTTAGTGAGACAGACGTTTATGTGAATTTATGTCTCTTAAATCCCTTAGGGGTGCCGTTTAAGGGTAATACTAAATAGGGTTACAGGTTATTCTCATCGGCTTCACTTGTAAGGGAGCAAGCTAATAGTACTACCGACCCAATCTATAAGTTTCATAAATTTATCATGGAGCTCACTTAGTGAGACAGACGTTTATGTGAATTTATGTCTCTTAAATCCCTTAGGGGTGCCGTTTAAGGGTAATACTAAATAGGGTTACAGGTTATTCTCATCGGTTTCACTTATAAAGGAGCAAGATAATAGTACTACCGACTCAATCTATAAGTTTCATAAATTTATCATGGAGCTCACTTAGTGAGACAGACGTTTATGTGAATTTATGTCTCTTAAATCCCTTAGGGGTGCCGTTTAAGGGTAATACTAAATAGGGTTACAGGTTATTCTCATCGGTTTCACTTGTAAGGGAGCAAGCTAATAGTACTACCGACCCAATCTATAAGTTTCATAAATTTATCATGGAGCTCACTTAGTGAGACAGACGTTTATGTGAATTTATGTCTCTTAAATCCCTTAGGGGTGCCGTTTAAGGGTAATACTAAATAGGGTTACAGGTTATTCTCATCGGTTTCACTTATAAAGGAGCAAGATAATAGTACTACCGACTCAATCTATAAGTTTCATAAATTTATCATGGAGCTCACTTAGTGAGACAGACGTTCATGTGAATTTACGTTTTAAATCGCTTAGGGGTGCCGTTTAAGGGTAATACTAAATAGGGTTACAGGTTATTCTCATCGGTTTCACTTGTAAGGGAGCAAGATAATAGTACTACCGACTCAATCTATAAGTTTCATAAATTAATCATGGAGCTCACTTAGTGAGACAGACGTTTATGTGAATTTACGTTTTAAATCGCTTAGGGGTGCCGTTTAAGGGTAATACTAAATAGGGTTACAGGTTATTCTCATCGGTTTCACTTGTAAGGGAGCAAGATAATAGTACTACCGACCCAATCTATAAGTTTCATAAATTTATCATGGAGCTCACTTAGTGAGACAGACGTTCATGTGAATTTACGTTTTAAATCGCTTAGGGGTGCCGTTTAAGGGTAATACTAAATAGGGTTACAGGTTATTCTCATCGGTTTCACTTGTAAGGGAGCAAGCTAATAGTACTACCGACCCAATCTATAAGTTTCATAAATTTATCATGGAGCTCACTTAGTGAGACAGACGTTTATGTGAATTTATGTCTCTTAAATCCCTTAGGGGTGCCGTTTAAGGGTAATACTAAATAGGGTTACAGGTTATTCTCATCGGTTTCACTTGTAAGGGAGCAAGCTAATAGTACTACCGACCCAATCTATAAGTTTCATAAATTTATCATGGAGCTCACTTAGTGAGACAGACGTTCATGTGAATTTACGTTTTAAATCGCTTAGGGGTGCCGTTTAAGGGTAATACTAAATAGGGTTACAGGTTATTCTCATCGGTTTCACTTGTAAGGGAGCAAGATAATAGTACTACCGACTCAATCTATAAGTTTCATAAATTTATCATGGAGCTCACTTAGTGAGACAGACGTTCATGTGAATTTACGTTTTAAATCGCTTAGGGGTGCCGTTTAAGGGTAATACTAAATAGGGTTACAGGTTATTCTCATCGGTTTCACTTGTAAGGGAGCAAGATAATAGTACTACCGACTCAATCTATAAGTTTCATAAATTAATCATGGAGCTCACTTAGTGAGACAGACGTTTATGTGAATTTACGTTTTAAATCGCTTAGGGGTGCCGTTTAAGGGTAATACTAAATAGGGTTACAGGTTATTCTCATCGGTTTCACTTGTAAGGGAGCAAGATAATAGTACTACCGACTCAATCTATAAGTTTCATAAATTTATCATGGAGCTCACTTAGTGAGACAGACGTTTATGTGAATTTATGTCTCTTAAATCGCTTAGGGGTGCCGTTTAAGGGTAATACTAAATAGGGTTACAGGTTATTCTCATCGGTTTCACTTGTAAGGGAGCAAGATAATAGTACTACCGACTCAATCTATAAGTTTCATAAATTTATCATGGAGCTCACTTAGTGAGACAGACGTTCATGTGAATTTACGTTTTAAATCGCTTAGGGGCGCCGTTTAAGGGTAATACTAAATAGGGTTACAGGTTATTCTCATCGGTTTCACTTGTAAGGGAGCAAGATAATAGTACTACCGACCCAATCTATAAGTTTCATAAATTTATCATGGAGCTCACTTAGTGAGACAGACGTTTATGTGAATTTATGTCTCTTAAATCCCTTAGGGGTGCCGTTTAAGGGTAATACTAAATAGGGTTACAGGTTATTCTCATCGGTTTCACTTGTAAGGGAGCAAGATAATAGTACTACCGACTCAATCTATAAGTTTCATAAATTTATCATGGAGCTCACTTAGTGAGACAGACGTTTATGTGAATTTATGTCTCTTAAATCGCTTAGGGGTGCCGTTTAAGGGTAATACTAAATAGGGTTACAGGTTATTCTCATCGGTTTCACTTGTAAGGGAGCAAGCTAATAGTACTACCGACCCAATCTATAAGTTTCATAAATTTATCATGGAGCTCACTTAGTGAGACAGACGTTTATGTGAATTTATGTCTCTTAAATCCCTTAGGGGTGCCGTTTAAGGGTAATACTAAATAGGGTTACAGGTTATTCTCATCGGTTTCACTTGTAAGGGAGCAAGATAATAGTACTACCGACTCAATCTATAAGTTTCATAAATTTATCATGGAGCTCACTTAGTGAGACATACGTTTATGTGAATTTACGTTTTAAATCGCTTAGGGGTGCCGTTTAAGGGTAATACTAAATAGGGTTACAGGTTATTCTCATCGGTTTCACTTGTAAGGGAGCAAGATAATAGTACTACCGACTCAATCTATAAGTTTCATAAATTTATCATGGAGCTCACTTAGTGAGACAGACGTTTATGTGAATTTACGTTTTAAATCGCTTAGGGGTGCCGTTTAAGGGTAATACTAAATAGGGTTACAGGTTATTCTCATCGGTTTCACTTGTAAGGGAGCAAGATAATAGTACTACCGACCCAATCTATAAGTTTCATAAATTTATCATGGAGCTCACTTAGTGAGACAGACGTTTATGTGAATTTATGTCTCTTAAATCGCTTAGGGGTGCCGTTTAAGGGTAATACTAAATAGGGTTACAGGTTATTCTCATCGGTTTCACTTGTAAGGGAGCAAGATAATAGTACTACCGACTCAATCTATAAGTTTCATAAATTTATCATGGAGCTCACTTAGTGAGACAGACGTTCATGTGAATTTACGTTTTAAATCGCTTAGGGGTGCCGTTTAAGGGTAATACTAAATAGGGTTACAGGTTATTCTCATCGGTTTCACTTGTAAGGGAGCAAGATAATAGTACTACCGACCCAATCTATAAGTTTCATAAATTTATCATGGAGCTCACTTAGTGAGACAGACGTTTATGTGAATTTATGTCTCTTAAATCGCTTAGGGGCGCCGTTTAAGGGTAATACTAAATAGGGTTACAGGTTATTCTCATCGGTTTCACTTGTAAGGGAGCAAGATAATAGTACTACCGACTCAATCTATAAGTTTCATAAATTTATCATGGAGCTCACTTAGTGAGACAGGCGTTTATGTGAATTTACGTTTTAAATCGCTTAGGGGTGCCGTTTAAGGGTAATACTAAATAGGGTTACAGGTTATTCTCATCGGTTTCACTTATAAAGGAGCAAGATAATAGTACTACCGACTCAATCTATAAGTTTCATAAATTTATCATGGAGCTCACTTAGTGAGACAGACGTTCATGTGAATTTACGTTTTAAATCGCTTAGGGGTGCCGTTTAAGGGTAATACTAAATAGGGTTACAGGTTATTCTCATCGGTTTCACTTGTAAGGGAGCAAGATAATAGTACTACCGACCCAATCTATAAGTTTCATAAATTTATCATGGAGCTCACTTAGTGAGACAGACGTTTATGTGAATTTATGTCTCTTAAATCCCTTAGGGGTGCCGTTTAAGGGTAATACTAAATAGGGTTACAGGTTATTCTCATCGGTTTCACTTATAAAGGAGCAAGATAATAGTACTACCGACTCAATCTATAAGTTTCATAAATTTATCATGGAGCTCACTTAGTGAGACAGACGTTTATGTGAATTTATGTCTCTTAAATCCCTTAGGGGTGCCGTTTAAGGGTAATACTAAATAGGGTTACAGGTTATTCTCATCGGTTTCACTTGTAAGGGAGCAAGATAATAGTACTACCGACCCAATCTATAAGTTTCATAAATTTATCATGGAGCTCACTTAGTGAGACAGACGTTTATGTGAATTTATGTCTCTTAAATCCCTTAGGGGTGCCGTTTAAGGGTAATACTAAATAGGGTTACAGGTTATTCTCATCGGTTTCACTTGTAAGGGAGCAAGATAATAGTACTACCGACTCAATCTATAAGTTTCATAAATTTATCATGGAGCTCACTTAGTGAGACAGACGTTTATGTGAATTTATGTCTCTTAAATCCCTTAGGGGTGCCGTTTAAGGGTAATACTAAATAGGGTTACAGGTTATTCTCATCGGTTTCACTTGTAAGGGAGCAAGCTAATAGTACTACCGACCCAATCTATAAGTTTCATAAATTTATCATGGAGCTCACTTAGTGAGACAGACGTTTATGTGAATTTATGTCTCTTAAATCGCTTAGGGGTGCCGTTTAAGGGTAATACTAAATAGGGTTACAGGTTATTCTCATCGGTTTCACTTATAAAGGAGCAAGATAATAGTACTACCGACTCAATCTATAAGTTTCATAAATTTATCATGGAGCTCACTTAGTGAGACAGACGTTTATGTGAATTTATGTCTCTTAAATCGCTTAGGGGCGCCGTTTAAGGGTAATACTAAATAGGGTTACAGGTTATTCTCATCGGTTTCACTTGTAAGGGAGCAAGCTAATAGTACTACCGACCCAATCTATAAGTTTCATAAATTTATCATGGAGCTCACTTAGTGAGACAGACGTTTATGTGAATTTATGTCTCTTAAATCCCTTAGGGGTGCCGTTTAAGGGTAATACTAAATAGGGTTACAGGTTATTCTCATCGGTTTCACTTATAAAGGAGCAAGATAATAGTACTACCGACCCAATCTATAAGTTTCATAAATTTATCATGGAGCTCACTTAGTGAGACAGACGTTTATGTGAATTTACGTTTTAAATCGCTTAGGGGTGCCGTTTAAGGGTAATACTAAATAGGGTTACAGGTTATTCTCATCGGTTTCACTTGTAAGGGAGCAAGATAATAGTACTACCGACCCAATCTATAAGTTTCATAAATTTATCATGGAGCTCACTTAGTGAGACAGACGTTTATGTGAATTTATGTCTCTTAAATCCCTTAGGGGTGCCGTTTAAGGGTAATACTAAATAGGGTTACAGGTTATTCTCATCGGTTTCACTTGTAAGGGAGCAAGCTAATAGTACTACCGACCCAATCTATAAGTTTCATAAATTTATCATGGAGCTCACTTAGTGAGACAGACGTTTATGTGAATTTATGTCTCTTAAATCCCTTAGGGGTGCCGTTTAAGGGTAAGACTAAATAGGGTTACAGGTTATTCTCATCGGTTTCACTTATAAAGGAGCAAGATAATAGTACTACCGACCCAATCTATAAGTTTCATAAATTTATCATGGAGCTCACTTAGTGAGACAGACGTTTATGTGAATTTACGTTTTAAATCGCTTAGGGGTGCCGTTTAAGGGTAATACTAAATAGGGTTACAGGTTATTCTCATCGGTTTCACTTATAAGGGAGCAAGATAATAGTACTACCGACTCAATCTATAAGTTTCATAAATTTATCATGGAGCTCACTTAGTGAGACAGACGTTTATGTGAATTTATGTCTCTTAAATCGCTTAGGGGTGCCGTTTAAGGGTAATACTAAATAGAGTTACAGGTTATTCTCATCGGTTTCACTTATAGATTGAGTCGGTATTGAGACTTATGGTTATAGATTGTGTCGGTAGTACTATTATCTTGCTCCCTTACAAGTGAAACCGATGAGAATAACCTGTAACCCTATTTAGTATTACCCTTAAACGGCACCCCTAAGCGATTTAAGAGACATAAATTCACATAAACGTCTGTCTCACTAAGTGAGCTCCATGATAAATTTATGAAACTTATAGATTGAGTCGGTAGTACTATTATCTTGCTCCCTTACAAGTGAAACCGATGAGAATAACCTGTAACCCTATTTAGTATTACCCTTAAACGGCACCCCTAAGCGATTTAAAACGTAAATTCACATAAACGCCTGTCTCACTAAGTGAGCTCCATGATAAATTTATGAAACTTATAGATTGAGTCGGTAGTACTATTATCTTGCTCCCTTACAAGTGAAACCGATGAGAATAACCTGTAACCCTATTTAGTATTACCCTTAAACGGCACCCCTAAGGGATTTAAGAGACATAAATTCACATAAACGTCTGTCTCACTAAGTGAGCTCCATGATAAATTTATGAAACTTATAGATTGGGTCGGTAGTACTATTATCTTGCTCCCTTACAAGTGAAACCGATGAGAATAACCTGTAACCCTATTTAGTATTACCCTTAAACGGCACCCCTAAGCGATTTAAAACGTAAATTCACATAAACGTCTGTCTCACTAAGTGAGCTCCATGATAAATTTATGAAACTTATAGATTGAGTCGGTAGTACTATTATCTTGCTCCCTTACAAGTGAAACCGATGAGAATAACCTGTAACCCTATTTAGTATTACCCTTAAACGGCACCCCTAAGCGATTTAAGAGACATAAATTCACATAAACGTCTGTCTCACTAAGTGAGCTCCATGATAAATTTATGAAACTTATAGATTGAGTCGGTAGTACTATTATCTTGCTCCCTTACAAGTGAAACCGATGAGAATAACCTGTAACCCTATTTAGTATTACCCTTAAACGGCACTCCTAAGCGATTTAAAACGTAAATTCACATAAACGTCTGTCTCACTAAGTGAGCTCCATGATAAATTTATGAAACTTATAGATTGAGTCGGTAGTACTATTATCTTGCTCCCTTACAAGTGAAACCGATGAGAATAACCTGTAACCCTATTTAGTATTACCCTTAAACGGCACCCCTAAGCGATTTAAAACGTAAATTCACATAAACGTCTGTCTCACTAAGTGAGCTCCATGATAAATTTATGAAACTTATAGATTGGGTCGGTAGTACTATTATCTTGCTCCCTTACAAGTGAAACCGATGAGAATAACCTGTAACCCTATTTAGTATTACCCTTAAACGGCACCCCTAAGCGATTTAAGAGACATAAATTCACATAAACGTCTGTCTCACTAAGTGAGCTCCATGATAAATTTATGAAACTTATAGATTGAGTCGGTAGTACTATTATCTTGCTCCCTTACAAGTGAAACCGATGAGAATAACCTGTAACCCTATTTAGTATTACCCTTAAACGGCACCCCTAAGCGATTTAAGAGACATAAATTCACATAAACGTCTGTCTCACTAAGTGAGCTCCATGATAAATTTATGAAACTTATAGATTGAGTCGGTAGTACTATTATCTTGCTCCCTTACAAGTGAAACCGATGAGAATAACCTGTAACCCTATTTAGTATTACCCTTAAACGGCACTCCTAAGCGATTTAAGAGACATAAATTCACATAAACGTCTGTCTCACTAAGTGAGCTCCATGATAAATTTATGAAACTTATAGATTGGGTCGGTAGTACTATTATCTTGCTCCCTTACAAGTGAAACCGATGAGAATAACCTGTAACCCTATTTAGTATTACCCTTAAACGGCACCCCTAAGGGATTTAAGAGACATAAATTCACATAACGGTCTGTCTCACTAAGTGAGCTCCATGATAAATTTATGAAACTTATAGATTGGGTCGGTAGTACTATTATCTTGCTCCCTTACAAGTGAAACCGATGAGAATAACCTGTAACCCTATTTAGTATTACCCTTAAACGGCACCCCTAAGGGATTTAAGAGACATAAATTCACATAAACGTCTGTCTCACTAAGTGAGCTCCATGATAAATTTATGAAACTTATAGATTGAGTCGGTAGTACTATTATCTTGCTCCTTTATAAGTGAAACCGATGAGAATAGCCTGTAACCCTATTTAGTATTACCCTTAAACGGCACCCCTAAGGGATTTAAGAGACATAAATTCACATAAACGTCTGTCTCACTAAGTGAGCTCCATGATAAATTTATGAAACTTATAGATTGGGTCGGTAGTACTATTATCTTGCTCCCTTACAAGTGAAACCGATGAGAATAACCTGTAACCCTATTTAGTATTACCCTTAAACGGCACCCCTAAGCGATTTAAAACGTAAATTCACATAAACGTCTGTCTCACTAAGTGAGCTCGATGATAAATTTATGAAACTTATAGATTGAGTCGGTAGTACTATTATCTTGCTCCCTTACAAGTGAAACCGATGAGAATAACCTGTAACCCTATTTAGTATTACCCTTAAACGGCACCCCTAAGCGATTTAAAACGTAAATTCACATAAACGTCTGTCTCACTAAGTGAGCTCCATGATAAATTTATGAAACTTATAGATTGGGTCGGTAGTACTATTATCTTGCTCCCTTACAAGTGAAACCGATGAGAATAACCTGTAACCCTATTTAGTATTACCCTTAAACGGCACCCCTAAGCGATTTAAAACGTAAATTCACATAAGCGTCTGTCTCACTAAGTGAGCTCCATGATAAATTTATGAAACTTATAGATTGGGTCGGTAGTACTATTATCTTGCTCCCTTACAAGTGAAACCGATGAGAATAACCTGTAACCCTATTTAGTATTACCCTTAAACGGCACCACTAAGCGATTTAAGAGACATAAATTCACATAAACGTCTGTCTCACTAAGTGAGCTCCATGATAAATTTATGAAACTTATAGATTGAGTCGGTAGTACTATTATCTTGCTCCCTTATAAGTGAAACCGATGAGAATAACCTGTAACCCTATTTAGTATTACCCTTAAACGGCACCCCTAAGCGATTTAAGAGACATAAATTCACATAAACGTCTGTCTCACTAAGTGAGCTCCATGATAAATTTATGAAACTTATAGATTGAGTCGGTAGTACTATTATCTTGCTCCCTTACAAGTGAAACCGATGAGAATAACCTGTAACCCTATTTAGTATTACCCTTAAACGGCACCCCTAAGCGATTTAAAACGTAAATTCACATAAACGTCTGTCTCACTAAGTGAGCTCCATGATAAATTTATGAAACTTATAGATTGGGTCGGTAGTACTATTATCTTGCTCCCTTACAAGTGAAACCGATGAGAATAACCTGTAACCCTATTTAGTATTACCCTTAAACGGCACCCCTAAGCGATTTAAGAGACATAAATTCACATAAACGTCTGTCTCACTAAGTGAGCTCCATGATAAATTTATGAAACTTATAGATTGAGTCGGTAGTACTATTATCTTGCTCCCTTACAAGTGAAACCGATGAGAATAACCTGTAACCCTATTTAGTATTACCCTTAAACGGCACTCCTAAGCGATTTAAAACGTAAATTCACATAAACGTCTGTCTCACTAAGTGAGCTCCATGATAAATTTATGAAACTTATAGATTGAGTCGGTAGTACTATTATCTTGCTCCCTTACAAGTGAAACCGATGAGAATAACCTGTAACCCTATTTAGTATTACCCTTAAACGGCACCCCTAAGCGATTTAAAACGTAAATTCACATAAACGTCTGTCTCACTAAGTGAGCTCCATGATAAATTTATGAAACTTATAGATTGGGTCGGTAGTACTATTATCTTGCTCCCTTACAAGTGAAACCGATGAGAATAACCTGTAACCCTATTCAGTATTACCCTTAAACGGCACCCCTAAGCGATTTAAGAGACATAAATTCACATAAACGTCTGTCTCACTAAGTGAGCTCCATGATAAATTTATGAAACTTATAGATTGAGTCGGTAGTACTATTATCTTGCTCCCTTATAAGTGAAACCGATGAGAATAACCTGTAACCCTATTTAGTATTACCCTTAAACGGCACCCCTAAGCGATTTAAGAGACATAAATTCACATAAACGTCTGTCTCACTAAGTGAGCTCCATGATAAATTTATGAAACTTATAGATTGGGTCGGTAGTACTATTATCTTGCTCCCTTACAAGTGAAACCGATGAGAATAACCTGTAACCCTATTTAGTATTACCCTTAAACGGCACCCCTAAGCGATTTAAAACGTAAATTCACATAAACGTCTGTCTCACTAAGTGAGCTCCATGATAAATTTATGAAACTTTTTGATTGAGCCAGTAGACATTAATGCACATAAACGTCTGATGGCTTTATGGCGAATTTATGAAACTTGTAGTTTAAATTAGTTGTTTTTGATATATTTTTTTTAATTACTGTATTTCATTATTATTTTAAGCAAATAGAGCAAATTGTTAATTATAGTTTTGTTTAATGGTAAAGTTACCAACTGTAATTAAATATTCCTCATTGTTTCTTTTAAACATTATACAACCTTTTAAGTTTCTATTAACAATTTAAATACATCGAGTGATCGCCTAAATGTTTACATTTCACAAATACAAACAAACATTTTATATTGTTTTTGTTGGTTTAGGACAAACTTAGTACAAACTTCACATCGGTTATGAATCGTGGTAAAAGAAAGTCGGGTGTTGGCCACAACAAATTCACATCTCCATTTTTTCATGTCATTTCAAAATTACGTTAAAATTTGTAGAGTCATAAGAAATATAAAGCACACAATGTTAGAAAATAAAATTAAAATAAAAAAATTATAATTTTGACTGTACATACCAAAGTAGATTATTTATTATTGGGCTCCCATATAATTCAACATCAAATAAAATAAATTTGACCTTGTTTACCAAAAAAAAAAGGTCTTCAATCCTTTTTACTTTATAATACTATCGGTTCGGATTTTTCGTCGTGTATAAAGCCATGTTACAATTTGATTTATCATCTAAGAAATCAACTATGTTAACAAAGCACAAACAATGTATTGTAAAGCTAGAGAGCAAGCAACACGAAAAGTTATAAAAAACTAATCTAAAATCAAAAGCAAAACGTTAAAGTAATAAATTTTTTTCTATACAACACCAACAGCAAGAAAACCAACAACGGAAAAAATTAGTTTTTCCGGCAAAAAAGGGAACTTGCATGCACGTTTTCTGGTAAACAACATCAAAATTCGTAGTCACATATGTTTTCAATGGTCAATTCTTAACATATCATAATGAATAATTGAGTATTTTTTCGTAATCATGTTACTATTTTTTTGTACGGCATGGGAAAATTGAAGAAAATCTAGAAAGTGAAAATATAAAATTGAAACACATTTTTCCTTTGTTGTATTCGATTCGTCTTTTAATCTTGTAATCCAATTAAACTGCCCTACTAGGAAATATTGTTTGCTTTGTATAGTAAAAAGGTTAAATTATGGGGCGGGATAGTATCAGATGTAGTGGTGCCTGCGTCTTCGACAACATTGGGAGCAAGTAGTTTTCCAATTTTTCACTATGAATCAATTTAATGTATAATATTCAACTCAAAGTACTTCATGGCAATGATTTTTGTAGTAAAGTTCTTTATATATTTTCCCTAAATGAGTTCTACTTACGGTAAAATCTTATATAAATTTTACATGAGATACTAAAAAAAGGCACAGAATGTTTAATCTTTACCAGTTCATTGTGTTTGTATTTTCATATTCTATTGTATACTTATAAAAAAGATTTGATGCTTTAAATCTTTAAGAATTCTTTTACATTTTATACGTTGATAAAAGATGAAACAATTTTTATAAATTTTTCATTGCAAAATGGAAAAGAGATAATGCGAGTACAAGTAACAAACAAAAACGACACTAAGGATATACAATTAATTTAATGTAGATGTATATCGAGTGACTTGTTCTTACATCTTAATTTTCTTTTAGAAATGTTACATAAATAATTGTTAATCAAATACGGTGACAAAATTTAACTGATTCTCTCACCACGCGCAAAAAATATGTTCGTCACAAAGAATCACACGATTTTGTCACGTGAGTCATAAATGATACACAGGATACACGTCATTTCTGTTTGCGTATCCAATTAAATCTAAATTAGGAGCAAATCAAATTTTAAAGTTTCGATTCAAACAAATAAATTTTAAATCTATTTCGAGGAACAATAAAACTAAGTATAAAGTAATTCTTGCAGTTAGTTCTTGACCTTTTTTTGCTCAGCATCTAAATTTGGCACAAGTTCGAAACAAATAAATCAATTTATAATTGAAAATCGCAATTATAAAAAAGTAAAATTAAGTTCCTTCCTTTCTTGTTATTACGACAGAACAACAAATATTTATGCACTTAGTCATGATACTAATTTTGATGAACAAAAATTTAAGAATTTTTTATTTCTGTTGCAATTTCGTTTTGTATAAGCGAGCACATATACACACGAAAACTTATATTGATAAAGCAATATTGATAACGATATAATAATATTGATAAAAACTTATTGATATTTATACATTATAATGTGAATAAATTGATTTTAACGGTGGCACACACTAAGCTTAGTAAACGGAACTGCAAAGGTTTAATTCATGTAAAGGAAATATCAGCACTCAACACTAATTAACAGATGTCAGACGAAATATAATTTAATTAACAATGTTTGCATTGGTACAAAATGTGATGAAACAGCATTACACAATACAATAATTATTCCCATATTTATCAAAAAATAAAATTTGTCATTTCGATTGTGCATCTGGCAAATATTCATTTGGCAAGTGTTCGTCCTGAAGCATGAAGAAAATGCTTGTCTGCCAAGTTACACGAAGTGTAAATATAAAATTGCATAAAGGTAAATTTTTGTGTACCAAACTACTGGTTCATTGAATTGTGACGTGTGACGGTATAGTTCAAAATCATGTAACAAAATAATTGTGCAGGGGTTGTCAACCAAAACTATATTTGTAAATAAATTTTAAATTTACAAATTTTCATAAAAAGTTTTAAGAAACGGAAATGTGTGGTATGTGGCTCGTACCAAAAAAAGGTAAACAAAATTTTATTGAATTCGATGTTTCTCAGAAATCACGAATTTCAAATATTTTTAATAATAGGTGGGGGAAAATGAAATCCATTATTTGTTCGCTAGATGCTTTAGTGACACAAATCTCGTGATGTTTTTGTCTCAGTAGAACATACTTATACCCGTTGGAAAGGGGGATTCATGTACTACAAAAATTCAATTTGTTATTGTTTTGATTGATCGATTCAGTTGTGAGTTATAACGTGTCAATGAGGACGCAAAACGCAAGTCAGGCGGCTGAAATTGTGAATGGTGTCTATGGTCTCAATACTATCACAGCCAGTCATGCGTTATTTTGGTTTCATCGATTCCGTTCCGGTAATTTGGTCGAAAATGTCGATAAAATCCTGGAAATTATCGAAGTAGACTGACATGCGAGCTGCCGCAGCATCGTCCAAAAGATGAAGATCGACCACAAAACAGTTTTAAACCATTTGCATAAGGCTGGTTTTAAAAAGAACCTCGATTTTTGAAAAAAACCTTTTTGGACAATGTTCCATCTGCTAATCGTCGGCCAAACAGAAAGAAATCACTGACAACGGGAAATAGCTCACATATGACAATGGCAAGCAGAAAGATCATGGTCGAAGGCCAGCAATATTGAATACAATGAATGTTACTTTATATATATGAACAACTGTATTCAAACAACCTTAACTTCCACTCAAATCGATTATGAATCTGTGGTACAAAAGATTTCCAAACTTAAAGTCGATTTTTCATCCGGTCCTGACGGCCTACCATCCATCGTCCTAAAAAACTGCAGTGAGGTTCTTGCTCAGCCGCTAACGGCACTTTTCCAAAAGTCGCTTTCGGTTGGAAATTTTCCATCTATTTGGAAAAGTTCCTTTATAGTTCCGATTCATTAGAACGGCTGCTAATCAGGCATCTGTCATTACAGACGGATTGCAAAATTCCTAAGCTGTTTGAAAATATTGTGTATGATTCACTGTACTTTCATTGTCAACCGTTGTTTTCTGATAATCAGTATGATTTTCTCAAAACACGATCCACGATCACAAAGCTTACAGAATTCACTTTACAAACATTAAATATGATGGAGGCAGAAAATGAAGTTGATGTTATCTTCACCGATTTTAGTAAGGCGCTTGACAAGATTGCTCATGAAGTTATTTTATTTAAGCTTAGGGCTCTTGGCTTTCCTCCCCAAATTCAGCAACATCTGGAGTGCTCTAAGGCAGCTATCTGTGGCCGATTTTTTGCAGCCTGTCTAACAACGACGTTGAATGTTTAATTAAAAGTTCAAAAGATTTATAAACGGATTTCAACACCACCGACAAGAGCCTATTATAATCCGATCTCAATAACTTCTCCGCATGGTGTGCAAAGAATAACCTTAAGTTGAACGTGGGCAAATGCCAACAATCATCTACTCTCGAGAACGTGCACAGCCCCGGGGGTGGTTTGTCATTTGTGACAGCGAATTGAATTTCAGACATCACATCGGTCGTATTATCAATCAAGCTCTGTGCTCGGTTTTATCAAGCGTTGATAGAAAGAATTCGACGATCCTTATGCTACGAATGTTCTTTACTCTACATTCGTTCGTCCCCTGCTCCAGTATGCTAGCCAGGTGTAGACGCCTTACCATGAGGTTCATATAAAGAGGATTGAGGCAATCCAACGTAGATGGATGCCTGGCTCCATACCAAGATCGTCTCAAACTAATTGCAAACCACTTAGTATGTGCCGAGTTGTTGCTGACGTGGTTTTTATTCATCAATTACTAATCGGCGGTATCGATTCTCCTGTTCTAATAGAAAAAATTAATTTAAATGTAAATTCGCGAGATTTAAGAACGGTGCCTAACTTTCGAATCGACCATCATAGAAATGATTACGATAAAAATGAGCGAAAAATGAGCGAATGAATGTCTCTGGAATGATGCACGAAGCTATTCAACACTGCCAAAAATTTATTATTTATCTTGACTGGTTTGATATTTTATTTAACTCATTTATTTTTTGGTTTTTGTTTTATTTGGTTTTGTTTTATTTTATATTGTTCTATCTATTTTAATTTTATTTAAATCTGTTAAATCTGTTTGTACTAAGCAGACTTAACCTCCGTTTTCCTTATATTTATAAATGTCTCATGGTCATTCTTTTGTTTTTGGAAAACGATCATAAATTGAATCTTTGCAATGGTTTATGGCCTGGAAAATAAACCAATTATAGCTGATGAGCCTTTTAAACGCTACGGCTACTTTATTTAATCGGTTAGGCACCAAATGATCAAAATGTTATTTAAAATATGTGTAGGTCTATTTATGGCAAAAATATCAAAAATGAAAAGTTAAACAAGTGATATTAATACTTAAAATCAAACTCTAATTGGAATAAAATGAGTGATTTATAGTACACTGTTAAATTTTTTCTAGTTTGGAATAATGAATGGTTATGAAATTTGTCCCATCAAAAATCTCGCCAAAAACATATCCAAATCCAATAAGAATTTTTTAATACAGAATATGTATTGGTAATTACACTGTTAAACCAAAATTTTGCTGAAATAACTATATTATATTAGAAAAAGACGAAAATACGCCATATATCCAATATTTTTTCATATTGGATTTATTTTGCAAAGACAGCAGCAATAGAAAGACATGAAAACTAACCTTTACAATACAAAATAAAACACTTTAAACTAATTTAAACTAAATAGAATTTAAAGATTATGTTTGAGAGAGGGGTAGGGTATCCTTTCTCGTTCATAAATCAAATCGATTTTATTGGTTTAAGTAGTTTCAGTTTAGATAAATTCCGGCTATCGCAATTTGTCGGATTATTTCAGTATGTGGAAATATTAGCATCAGATTGACATAAGTTTATTGGTTTGAGTAGTTTTAGTTTAGAAAAATTCTGAATATCGTAATCTATACAAAATCCGGTTTGATGACACAGTTTGTTAACATTTTAAGTCATCTTCTGGATCAAATGCCATGTGCACTCCTCTTCTCGTATGGAGAACCAGGATGGCAGCCAAAATGGACGTATGAAACATATGAAGGAGCACAAATGAATTAGGTACGCACAAACATCAGCATGTGGTTCAAAGTAGCCCTCACATCGATTCGGAAAAATATCTTCAACCCAATTAAGAGAGCTGGCAAGTTGATGCAGCAAGGTTGGTGGATTCATACCTTTAGGTCGAATCCACCAAATTCAACTACATGCTGCGATATACATTCGCTTAAACCTGCTGTTTTTGCAATCCGTCGAGTCCACTAAATCTGTGTAACAAATTCTCTTTCGATATGGCTTTTGATTTCATCAGAAACGATTCAGACGATGAAGCCAAAAATTTGGCACTTCAAGGCATGGAAGCGGTAATGAAGCAGCATTCACTATGGTGCTCTTTGTTTGGTTTTCCAATCCCGATGGCAGTAGATAGCCCGGAAATTATCAATCGTTGCTTCCATCTCGGCGCGGTTCTGGTGGTTCAGGAAAGACATTCCTCTACACCAAATAGCTATGACATTTGTCGAGGATAAACTGTGCTTCCGTTTTTCACGACAGGAATTGCTAGAGCATTGCTGAAAGGTGGGCAAACAGTTCCCAATGGTTTTAACTGCATGTGTCAATTCTTGATACAACAGTGTCATCGTTGCACTTGAAGTATCTAGAATCAGAAGAGGAACTCAGCTCTAAATTGTATTTATTTATTTATTTATATTGAAATAAGTCTATAAATTTGACTTGAAAAAAATACAAAATAAAATAAATCCGCGTGGGGCATAAAATTGCCTTAACCTACTTTTAAAATTATCTTAGTTACACAAAAATCAAATAAATAGTTAATTCTATTGAAACTCTTACACAGTCATCTTCACTGGTTCATTATGGCCATAGTTGGTTCTATGTCTATCTAAGTGGAGGAAGTCATGATCTCTTAGTTGTCTACTAGGATTACCAATAAATGGAATTTTTAGCAAATTCGCGTCTATTTCCCAGAGTTGTCAAGTTATATGTCTTGCACTCGATTAAATATGGTGGTTGTCACTATATGTTTACGTGGTATGGTAGATCATGACATAAACCCATCCGTCTTTCCAGGCCAAGTAGCGTATAAACTTCTTTTGAATTTTCTCAATACTGTGGGTATGATCTTCGTAGAACGGACACCACACATTTACAGCATATTCCAGCTGGGATCGAACGTAAGCACAATACATGATCTTAATTGTTTCCACATCAAAAATGTCACTCGTCCAACGTTTGACAAAACCGAGCATGGAGTTAGAGCTACTCGTAGCTTTCGAGCTACTTAGCTGACGACAAATATGCGCAGTGAAGGCCAGGAGTAACACAAGGAATGGCGTAACACTCGATAATGTTTCAGTTCAAAACCTAGAATCAGTTTTCGGGAGACAGATTAATCTATTGCCTCCCGACAAGCTATCCAAGCGAGTCATTGTTGCTACAACCGCAATCAACAGACGCTTGAGATGAACCGCTAGATCAATCTCTCAATCATTTCTGAAGACCCAAATGACATACAAAATTATCCGGCTGACTCCTGAACAATCTGATACCATTCGGTAAGCCGCCACATGTTTTGCTGGTGACGCCTGGCGCCATTGCAATAATGCTGCGCAATCTGAATCCAAAGAAGGGATTGTGCAATGAACTCGATTGACGGTGAAACGTTTTCAGAAAAATATCATCACTGGTCAAACCATCTCCGAATACAGTCGGGGCGAGAATGTCTTCATTCGACAGAGTTGGCATCGACCACGAGACGGCAGTTTTCTCACACGGTTAGAAAAAATCTTTAAAAGCTACCGTAAAAAAGGAATTTAAGTAAATGGCGAAAAAAGAGTATTTCAATCCTCATTTCAGGCTCGTTCACACTATGTTTTCAGGATTAAAAATCCGGCCGAAGGCATGATACGTGAAGTTGAGCAAAGTTAATTTTTTGTGGGTAAACAAACTATTTTTGATCTTAAAATCGACGTCAACGAAATCGAAATCGAAATCGAATATGAATCAAAAATATTATATTTAAAGTAGGAATAGCTGGTGCGACGCAGTCTCGGGGTTGAAAAAATGGAAAAATTTATACCATAGAGCCACTTCCAAATTCTTCCACAATCATCCAATTTATAAAAAGCTTAAGTAAGATATTTCATCCAAATCAGTCAATCCGTCTAGTCCACAGAGAACATACTGTCAGGCACCGCCTAGTATCTATAAACGAATTTTCCGCACTTCGGCGCTATTTGACTATGCAACAGAAAGTAAAAATTGTTTCTAAGCTCTTAACTTAAAAACAAATCTATTCTTAATCTGTTAAGCCATAGCTTTGCTTTAATATTAGAGGACCTTCTAGTAGTCATATCAAACATTTATCAAACTCTTTGATAGCGAAAATTTTTTCAAGAACAAAATCTAATTAAATTTATGAAGGCCTTTTCTTATGAGAAGGGCATATTGTGGGTAGTAATGAGATGAATAAACAATGGCCGGGCGGCTCATTGTAACATAGTTGACACAAGCAAAGCATACGATTTATGCGTTCATCAAAATCCTATATAAGTTTGCAACACCGGCGGTTAGTTTTCAAACTTTACCCCATCTTGAAAATGTTAGATCTAATAATTATTTCTAATGTTGACGCAAGGTATCATGGCAGTGTAAAACAATTAAATGTTTTGTCAATATTCAGCGATTGTTTAGATACATCTCAGCAAAAGCTCGGAATACGTAAATTAAAGTCTATTTAGAACTTTCTGATCACTCCTTGATATTAACAATCATTGCAGATCAATATCTTGCGTACGACCTCATATTGTTTCTACCTAGGGGCCTGTCTAAAAACCACAGGGAAACAACTCAATTAATCACCGCCCGCCAAATTGAATCATCACCATTATGAATCAATTTTATAAAACTAAAGTCAAGTGAGACAATGTTTCGGTATTTAATTGTTTGATTATTTATAACTAAATTGAAGGTTATTCCGTGGTTAAAAATACCAATTTTCCGCTGTTTTTTTATAAACTCGAAGTTGTTTAATTTTATTCAAGTAGTCAAGCCAACATGAAAATACTTATTGAATTTATCATAAAGCGGAATTAAAGCGAGAACTCTCATTTTTATAAATAAAATTACACACGTGTAGGACAGGTGTATGTTAGGGAAATCGTATCAATTATAAAAAAAATGAAAACTGAATGAGAAAAGAAAATTTTAACAAAATTCATTTATTTATTTTCAGATGTTACACCAGAACCAACCTTACCACAACGCGATGTAACAATAAAACGTGGCATTGATGCAAACGAATATTACGAATTAATTGAAGAAATTGGACGTGGTAAATTTGGCACGGTGTACAATTGTCGTGAAAAATCGACTGGATTAAAATTAGCAGCAAAAAACATACCAATACCAAGACGCGATGATCGGCGTAATGTTGAGAGGGAAGTCGAAATCATGAATTCTTTGCAGCATCCAAAAATAATTCAATTATATGATGCATACGAGTACTGTAAAAATATGTGGGTGATATTGGAATTGTAAGTGTATATCTAAAAATTATATTCTTAGAATTTTATAATAACAATGACGTAGATTTGTGATTTATACAACCACCGCTTTTGTGGCGTATTTTTCTCAGAGTAATGCGCACCGTTTAAATCTAATTTTACTTTTGACGATGATCGTGCTAACGCATGCCATATAAAAATTAACACACTGTTTATAAATTATTTTTAAGCGTATGTAGGTGTACCGTGGCCACTTGGCCACCACAATAATAAACAAACCGTAACAATAATTATCTCGTAATTTAATTCCAGAATCGAGGGAGGTGAACTATTTGAACGTGTGATAGACGATAATTATTTATTAACCGAGAAATCATGCATTGTGATAATACGCCAGGTGTGCGAGGCCATGGAATTCGTGCATCGCAATTCAATACTACATTTAGACTTGAAACCAGAAAATATTTTGTGCACGACGCGGGAAGGAAATCGTATCAAAATTATAGATTTTGGTCTGGCTCGGAAATACGATCCGGACAAAAAATTGCAAGTTTTATTTGGCACCCCAGAATTTGTGGCGCCAGAAGTTGTAAATTTTGATACAATATCATTTGGTACTGATATGTGGAGCGTAGGCGTAATATGTTATGTATTACTGTCCGGCCTATCGCCGTTCATGGGAGAAAATGATATTGAAACAATGACAAACGTTACAGTATCGAAATATGATTTTGATGACGAAGCTTTTAATGACATATCACCGGAAGCCATCAATTTTATATCAAAACTATTAATAAAAGATATAAACGAACGAATGACTGCCGCTGAATGTTTAGACCACAAATGGTTAAAAAGACGTCCGAGTTTGCGTCCGCAATTAGCGCCTAAGCCCATTATACTACCACCACCGAAATTTAAACCAATTATTACCGAATCGTTACCAATTATTACATCACCATCTATACCAACAGCTATAATAACATCACCACTGATACAGGCGATAGAGTGTCCAACGTCGCCAGTAATCACGCTGCCCCTACCAAAGGATATCGAATTAAATATGGAAAATGGTATTTTAGAGAAAACAAAAGAAAATTTAAAGGAATTTGTACAGCGATGGGGCGAACATCCTAATAGTCCGTATATTTTTGATAGAGAAAATAATTATATATCACCGCCAATACAATTAGAACTAAAAGCTAATAGTAACTTATCATCTAGAGGTAGGTAATTAGCATTTGTTTTAAATTGCTGTGCTTTGGATGTTATCTCCTATCTGTTTCTATATATACTCTGACTACTGATACTGCTCAATCCACCCCAGTGGTCTGAATAAATTTTGATAAAGGAATGGATCCATTCAATTTATCCAGAAGCGCCGGACCGGACAAAATATATTTTATACAAAATACTATACAAAAATTTCAATTTATAAATACTATTTAGTTATGGTTGGTTTTTTAAGTAATTAAGCTTATTTTAACATGCCGCTATTAATCGCTTTTCAATCAGTTTATGAACTAAAAGCTTCATTAAAGTTTTCAATATCCATTGTATTCAGAAATCAGATCTAAGCTCTAGGTTTAAGTAAAATTTATTAATTTTTAAAAAAATTACTAATTTTTCTGTTTCTCTCTACATATTTTAATTACGCTGATAATCATAATGGTTCGGCGTATGGAAACATTTATAATTTCAATAGAATTGACTACTGTAAACAAATAATTAACAAAACTACTTTGTTTACTTTTTTATAGTAAGTAATTGTCGGTTTACACAAGCAATTTGTGTACCTATATGTAATCATGCAAAAGCTCATTCATATAAATCATATGAATATCAGATTTAGTTCATCTAAATACCTTTAAATTGGACAGCAGCGGAGCGTCTTCAATTAGCAGAGTCTTGTAAAACCGAGTCGAAAAATTAAAAGATAATCACGTCGATTATAGAATCCGCTGGAGCTAATCGAATGCGGATTGGAAAATGCATATAAATAAAATGAAAAACAATTGCTATAAATCGAAGTAGCCAAGAAAATTTGTATTGATTTCCATACAAATCATTTTTTCCGATTCCCCGTACAAACGCAAAAAAATAGTTGAAGATCTAAAACAAATTTTAATTTACTAATTGTACGAAAATCCTTAGGAATTTCTATGAACCCTGCGCAGATTCTATAATCGACTTGATTATTTCTCTTAGTAACCCATTAAAACAAGAGAAGCAAACCATCACAATAAAGAGGTCGACCCATCCAATTCACAAAATCCACGTGAAATATGGGAATATTGAGAATTATGTGAGGCACATTTGAATAATAAGTAAAGTGCTGATAACAGAATTGTTGCTTTCTCTAAGAACGTTCAAACGATATATGTAACACATGATTAAATCTCAGCGCCATAGCGGTAACTTTGTGTACTATAAGGTGCTTCAGCTAAATATGTCATATTCTTCAAACCTTTTAATGATATGTCGCAAGCGGATATATGTAGGCTTTTGCATTTTAAATTAACGATGTTGCAACATACTTTCAATTTTATACAAATAAAGTTCAAGATTTTATAAAACAAGTCAATTTTTTACAAGAGAAATTCACGTTAATCAAAGTTACTTTCAATTTTAACGAAAATGAATTAAAGAATCTACAAAGTAAATTTAACTTTTTGTATTTCAAAATGAGATGATTTACATATCAAATTCAAGCTTTTATAAATCAAATTAAAATTGTTGCCTTCTTATTGGATTCACCTGTCTTTTGAGTGTTGACGAAAGGCAGTTGCCATTGTTTATAAATTTGTAACGACACTTGATTTGGTTTACCTAACTAAATTTTAGATATTTTGCTTTGTTTAGTTGTAGCAAGCTTATTACAGGCCACTTAATCAAATGTTTGAATTTAAGTTTTCTTCTAAATTTTGAAAAAAATCGGTTCTCGAGAAACTTTAACAGTGTGAAAGATCAAAATTGAGGTCAACAACGAAAAGATTTTCAATAGTGCAATAACCTAAAAAAATACATAGAAGTTCTTAGGTCAACAAAACAATTTTGATAAATGTCGCGGACTTGCTTCAACACTTGTTGATAATCGGTTGAATTTTTTGATGATAGAAATTCAGCTAATTTATTGGCTATAAAAGTTAAGTACAACACCTATATAATTTTGAATTTTTGACTTATAGATGGCTAATGTGTAAGAATCACAACAATCAGTTTCGAACAAATGAGACTATTGATTTGAAAAAATCAGTCTTCTCATCAGGTCGCGACGACTGATGTTGTATTACTACATTGGAATATTGTCTATATATATAGAACATACCATGTAGTTGTACTACTAGCGAATTACTGCATAGCGTACGAAATTTTTGATTCTTTCATATTTCCATCTATATTCAATTTTAACAATTAAGTTTTTTCGCATTTACGAATTTTATTATATATTTTACCTTTTTGGTTTTTGCAATTGTAATGGTGTTATTGTGATTGTTCTGTATATTGGTATATTTCAGCACTCTCGAATTAAATTCACGAATCGTAGGAAATTCATGGGGTGGTTGGGAAGTTGATTGTGTATAAGTAAGTGTCGATTATCATATTCGTTTGTCACACAGATAGTGACGCTAAATGGAAGAATTTCCTACGATTCGTGAATTTAATTCGAGAGTGCTGAAATATACCAATATACAGAACAATCACAATAACACCATTACAATTGCAAAAACCAAAAAGGTAAAATATATAATAAAATTCGTAAATGCGAAAAAACTTAATTGTTAAAATTGAATATAGATGGAAATATGAAAGAATCAAAAATTTCGTACGCTATGCAGTAATTCGCTAGTAGTACAACTACATGGTATGTTCTATATATATAGACAATATTCCAATGTAGTAATACAACATCAGTCGTCGCGACCTGATGAGAAGACTGATTTTTTCAAATCAATAGTCTCATTTGTTCGAAACTGATTGTTGTGATTCTTACACATTAGCCATCTATAAGTCAAAAATTCAAATTTATCCGCGATCCGGCGTTAAAAGGAAAGCAAGTATGGGGTGGTTGGGAAGTTGATTGTGTATAAGTAAGTGTCGATTATCATATTCGTTTGTCACACAGATAGTGACGCTAAATGGAAGAATTTCCTACGATTCGTGAATTTAATTCGAGAGTGCTGAAATATACCAATATACAGAACAATCACAATAACACCATTACATTTGCAAAAACCAAAAAGGTAAAATACCTATATAAGTGCCAACAATTCAATGGTATGGCGGATAACGAACAAAGCTCGACTTCTGAAACAATGAGAAGGAAAAAACCTCTATAAAAAAACGAAAATTTTGTGAAAGGAAATTAGTGTGGCCTAAAGTTGCTGATAAAAACGTTTTCCCACCAACAATATTTTTTTTTAATTGTTTTCAGTGTCAAGTACACTTTTGACCACCACAAAAAATAATTGGTCTTGAATGACAAAATTGAGAAACAACGGTTAATTTCTAAGAAAAACTACAACAAATCCTTCAAAAACAACCAATCTAATTCGATTGGTAATTTGGTAAAAGCTTGAATTTGAATTGTAAAATTAACCGAATTTGAAATACAAAAAGTTGAGCTTGTTTTGTATATTCTTTAATTTATTTAAGTTAAAACTGTAAATAATATTGAAAGACGTGAATTTGCTTCGTAAAACATTTAACTGTTTTAACTTAACTGAAGTGCAAAACATATATTCTATAATAAACGTATAGTTTAGCACTAGCGCCGGAACGGCAAATTTATGAACTGAAGCACACATAACAAAATTGTGACTTGGCTCAAATCCTTTTAAGCATATAGCTTAGCAACAAGATTATATCGTAATAGAAGAAAATAGATCCGCCTCCAGTGACAGGGCGTTGAGTACTAAGGAGTTTTAGTTAAATTTGTGGCAATCTTCAAGACCTTTTCGATACGGGTTATATAACCAATAATAAATGAATAATTTGCTAATATATCGCCAAAACGATAGATTTGTGAATTAATATGTTAATAATCAAATTGTTGCGTGTTCCAAGACATTTTATAATAAATTGTCACCAGCGCCACAAAGGTGGATTTATGAACTAAATTGGTATTGTCAAAATTATTATTTTATCCAAAATCTTTCATTAAAATAGACATCCAGACACCATTTTTTGTTTTGTTGGGTTCAGGAACCTTCAAAACGTCAAGAAATGTGATTTTGGTTCTAGGTCATTTTTCAATAACTCAATAATTTGGGTCTACGGACAGAACTAGAATCTAGAAATATTTGACATCTCACATCTTAGAGTTAAATTACAATACCTACATCTAAAGGTATATACATACTTAAAATATGTTAGCTTCGCCTCTTCTTAATAAAATACTTGAAAAGTTGGGCTTTGATAGAAAACCCAACATAAATCTCATACCTAACTAAGGTTGAACTGGCTCACTTGAGTTTGGAGCCTACACCATCAAATTTTGGTAAATGAAGTTTGTTTTTGAAAAGTGTAAATGTTCAAAGTAGTAAATTTATGTTTTGTTAAGTATCCTCAACCTGTTAACGTTTGAATAGCCTAATACAATAGCCTTTGTAGCTGAGCATATTGCATATTGGTTCTGGCTAATGCTGTACATATATAAATTCGGTGAAACAAACGTTCAATTCGATTTCAAACTCAGCTTATTTAATTCGATGCTTAACTTAAATCGGTAAATGAGCTTTGTACAGTCGCTGAAGCATAAAATAGTTAAACCACACTGAGTAACCAAACTGCTTCGATATTCTGCCTAATCAATGAGTCCGATTCAGCGATGTAAAATTCTATGTTATATCATAGAGTAAGTAACGTTATAAAGAGTAACGAAACAGAGCAAAAATAGTCATCAAAAAATCCGTGGATTTTACAATTTAAATTGTACAACACACTTACACAACAATTTATGATTTTTTGTATCGAATATTGTCTACTATCAGCAAAAAGTAATTAAGGTATTACGGTGCAAATGCCACAATATGTTCGAACAAAATATCGCGCATCTACCTCGTACTTGCCAACGAACCATCAAGTACCGGTACGCCATTTGAAATGCCTCCCCAAACTATAACAGAACCTCCATTAAACATCAATGTCGGGCAAATATTACACAGTGCGTAACAATTCTTTCTTTAAAACCCCAAATGAAAATTATTAAAATACAGATTTTTGTTTCACCTTTTTGATTTAACCTTCAGCCGAGTAGTGGGGTCTAATTGACCCCATTTGATTTTAAATTCATTTTAAAGAGGGTTGAGAGCAATTCAATTTGACCAGTAGATCATGGATTGGCTCAATTAATTTGTTACACACATATTACAAAAATATTCGAATGAAATCGTTTATATTTTAGGATATTCTGAGGATTGCGAGTATTTTATTAAGAATTTTTTATTTTATGGTCACCAAATGCGATTTATAGAAGCGTGTGTTTATGCAATTTCTAGGGGATGATAATTGTAGATTATGTATGCATCAGGTTGAGTAAAGCATTAACGTCTATATTTTTCCTGAAAAAAATATTTCCTTTAAATTTTTCATTTATATTTTCCAATACGAAAATAAGGTTAATTAGGTACCACGGTTAGTGTAATTTTAACAGTTCACGAAGTGAAGGTTGAAAACGGAATATTTAAATAATACAGTCATATCTGTGTTTTGATCGTGCGACGAAAACCTTTTTTTCTACCACCCGGTTAAGATAAAACCGCAAAATTAAAAAGAATCGTTAATATTGGCAGTTTTCTCAAGCATTCAAATCGGAGTAACAACCTAGGAGAAAATTGAACTTGAACTTAAATTAATGTATGAGTAGTGCGACAGTTTTGTGGTCCAGTGTATATCAAAACAGTATCCTTAGAATTCTCATGGTACACCCTGCCACACCTACATACTAGAAAATACTAGATGTGCCTAAGGGTGATTTGAAAAACATCATGCAACTTTTTATAAACACTCGTTGATTTATAGATCCGAAATACCTGGCAAATTCTTAGAACGACTTTGGAATGAAACTCCTCCGCTATTTAAAAAATTAATTTCTATGAAGTAATTCAAAAATGAAGATTCTCATACCGTTAAAAACCAATTCGTGCTAGTTAGTGCTTACGGAAACAAATTTTTACTTTGTTCGGAAAATGTGATTCATGTTTTATTTAATTCTCTAATAAAGCTTAGTACTCAGTTCAAAGGTAAATAAAATTTTAAAGCAATTTTCAAAACTCTATTTATTTCCGCGTGGTAGAAATTAATTTATATTTGGAGAATTTTTATTTTTAACATATAAGTTTGTAGACAAGTTCGTTCATATGTCAATTAGTATTTTTAACTCTCTTTAACTTTTTGAACCACCCAATTCATATTGTCATCCTTTCATATGTATCGAAGTAAGGCGATTTAAACGATTCTTCCATTAATTATTTTATTTTATTTTAAATTAAATCAATTTAATTAAATCTATTCTCTAATAAAAAAATTATTAATTTTCTTTGTGTTTGATAAATTTTTATGTGAACAAATTAAATTTAATTAAATTGATTTTATTTAAAATTTATAGATTTATGGTATTTAAAAAATTCTGTTTCGTTAAACATAAGCAAATGTCAAAATTTCACGTGAAAATAATGTCACGTGAAAAAACTGAAGTAGAATTTTTCATTTCTAATTTCAATTCGGAAAAATCGTGTGAAAATGTCATGTTCAAATCGAACTGAGTACTAATTGATATAAGGAATGTGTACAAAATTCCTCGTGTAAGTTTAATTTATTTTACAGAAAGTTTATAATCTTATAAGCATTGTATCGGCCTAGCCTATTATATTTGCAGAACTCTCCTAAACCATCACAATTATTAAATTTCAATGAACATATATGACATAACTATGGATGAAATTAGGGATTACCAAAAATAAGGATTGGAATCAAATTCAGCTGTTAGGGTTGTCCATGGAAACGGATTTCCATGCAAATTATATTTCTACGAAAAGTGCAATTTTGCTTAATTTACCTGACTTTCGAAAATATAATAGCTGGAGTTCGAGAATGTCTAAGTTTCACTGAAAATTGGGCGATTTTGACTAATGCCAAATTAGTCGAAATTACTAAATCCGTCTCCCTTCTCTGTGCCACTCTATGTCGAGTCTACACAATAAAGTTCTTTGTAACAATACTTTCTCGTTTTGGGCTTTTGATCTGATAGCTCAACATTTGAGTTTTGCGTTATTTTCTCACCACAGTGTTCATTTATGAAATAAAATTGTCTATAGTAGAAATAGTAAATTGGTCACTTTTCCAAAGTATTTGTCGAAACGTGATTATTAAATCTTACGGTATGTCTCTACTACTAATAAAGTGATGGTGATTTTAATTTTTCGTTGTTGGCGTGTATTACCGACCCAAAAGTTATATGAAAATGCTATAGCTTCAAAATTTCGAGGTTTTTGTAATTTTCAATGATATCCTTCGTATACTACCAACACAATAGATCTCACGCGTTCACCACCCGCAGCACTCATCATTTGCTCTATCTATAATCATTGGCGAAAAGGCAATATTTTACTGTATTGTTCCAGCAAACCCCAGCCATACTTTTGCAACTCTTCTCGTGGATTATCATTATATTTTTAAGAAAATTTGTAATTGATCGTGAAGGGTATAGTATATCTCACCCTCGGTCATACTGGTACACTATCACTAGAGCAATATCGAAAGAAATTCAGTTAGATGCGGTTCTAGAGTTCAGATTAATATTTATTTTGGTTTTACAAGGACTTCTGATTCTGCCAATTCACGGACCATTTTTAAAATTCATTACATTCGACACCAAAATAATTGATTTCACCTAAATTAGATACATAAACATAAGTATTAAAATAAAACTAATTATTATTAAATTATTTTAAATAATTAAATCGAAAGCTAATTCATCTGGACTAATCAATTATAAAGCAGTTATATCAGTATTAATAATGTGTGCTCCATCATAAAATATTTCACATATTTGTATACAGGGTGTCCCAGAATTGAACGATCAAACGAAGCAGGGTGATAGAGGAGCTCATTTCCAACAAAAACAGCCAAGTAAAGTTTTTTCGAATTGTTGATGGTGCAAAAGTTGTGCCACTTTAAAAATAATGTACTACAAAAAGTTGACCCACTATCAGAAAAATATGCGACACTAATGCAGATTTTAAAAAAGTATCACACACCGGACTAGTCACTACAGAATATTTTTTATCATTTTTTCACAAAGTAAGTCGTGTTTATTAAAAAATGCACTGAACAAAATTTCGATTTCACTAAAAAACACTAAAAGTGGAATAACTTTTGCACCATCAACAATTCGAAAAAACTTTACTTGGCAGTTTTTGTTGGAAATGAGCTTCCCTATCACCCTGCGTTTAATTCTGGGACACCCTGTATATTCATAAAACTACCTATGATGCAATTATTTCAAATCGTTTGCTAATTTTTTTCAGGTTGCTCGCCATCTCCTTGTGAATCAATTACAAGTACAAATGGACTTGATGTCGAAAATAATGAGGAGAACAACAATCAAAATACTAACAATGGCAACAACAATAGCATAAATAGTGATAATAATGATGTATTAAATAATATTAATAGTAACGATAATGATAATAGTAATAATAAAAATAATGATAGTAATATTGATACTGATACTGATAACCTTGAAAATAATGATAATATCCAAAGTGAAAAACAAATCGATAACTATTTGCAATCATTTGAACGCCGCAGCTCAGACAGTAAATGTATTGTGACGAAAGACAAGCCGAATAATAATTACGACCAAATAAATTTGGCCGATGAGATCAAAAAATTATCTGAACGGTTACTAATGTTGTCCCAAATGAATATAGATATTGGTATTACAGCGGGTGAAAATCATACGCCGATTCATTCCAACGGTATTGATAGTAGTACAAGTGTCTCTGATAAAATTGATGTTACTAACAACGATACTAGCAACAATAACAAGCAGGATGAAATTATTGCAGAACCGAAAGATATTATAAAACCGGAACTAAAGAAAAAGCCTGAGGTTTATAAATCAAAACTGAATGAAGCATATAATCATAGAGTTCAGATACCGAATCAATCACTGAAACAATCAATATATAGATCAATGAGATCAAATTCATCATCGTTCGATAAGCTAGAGGAAAATTACTTGTCTGATCTTAGTGAACGATCCCAAATTCTGCATTTTAATGGCCGAAATTTTGGCACTGGAACTAACATCACAAATGAAACCTTGAACCAGTTTAATCGACGATCGTTTACATCGTCATCGCGAGAATCACTATTTTCACAAATAAATGGGCACGATTTATCAAACAGTACAAAATCACCAGTATGGGCTGCCGCATTAAACTCATCACCATCGATTCGTCGTACCAAATTCCGTATAAATCATGCTAGCCGTGATGTACCGTTGGCCCCGACACATCATCAGCAGCATAAAACTATTTTATTAGAAGACTCAGCCAAAACAACCAAAGATTGCCTATTAAGACTACTAGATAAATATGATCGTAATGGTACTAGTAATAATTATAATAGTGGTAGTAGTAGTAATTTTTTAAAATCATCAAAATTATCATCATCGTCATCATCATCATCGTCGGCCGCATCACTTAATTGTAATACAATTGGACGACACCAGAGTATATCGGTTGAATGGGGAATCTCAGATAATCTAGAAAATCATACAATGAATTCGATCAATGCATTTTTCCACCGTTACGGTAACCGTAACAATGGTTGTGTTAAAAAAATTCAAACTCAAATTGAATCTAGAAATAATCAATTCTAAATTGAATCAATTATTTTCTTAATTTTTTATGTTTTCTATTTTATAAGTTCTTGTTTTATATAAATATAATAAATAATCGTCATACATATTTAATTTATATTTATTATTACTGTATTTAATTTTAAATTGAATGTTTGTAAATATATAATTAGAATAAATATTTTAAAACAAAATTATTTATCCAAACCGGTTTTTGTTTTGATCCTTTCTAATTTCCAAGCTTGGCAAAAATCGCGAACAATACAATAATTTGCTTGCCAGAACGAAAACATGGAAATTATATCGTCCAATGGACACGTAATCGTAAGACAAGTTAACCCTTTCAACATTTTGCCGTATTGCCATATCATAGTATCGGCACTTAATCGTAAAACTAGCAATTAGCTGTATGAACCAGTAATATTATTTTATCGACAGTTTATCGTCATTTTCTTTTATTGAAATAGCTGGAACCCAAACAGGCTTCAGCACTCAATTGATTTACATCAATCGAATTGGAATTAAAACGTGGAATCTGATCCTGTTAAAAGCAGTGCAGCTTCATACATAATGAATGTTATCATCGTTAGCGCCTCCTAAGCAGTCATCACATACGGTTGTTGGAGTCAACCGCGGTATTTATCTAAAAGAGAATCAGGTTGCGGCCTTTAAAATTAAGTTTGAGCCCGCTTTTACCAGAGTCTGCAATCTCTGCAGAAGATTTATGAGACGTTTACACTATCTAATGAGCTTAGAATCAACCAAGGAGTTGCTCAAAACATTGAGCACCGCCTTGCAGTCAGTGCATATAACGATGTTGAGAGTTTCAGCTTCACATCCTAGCGCTCCGGATACAAATTGAGAAGCTGTGATCTAAGCTTGAAAAGCTGAACAATGGCTGAATATAGGCACCTCACATGTTCTTATAGCTGAGGCTTCTTCGACTTTACTTGTATAGCGATTTCTCTTACCTGCTATAGCTAAATTCTCATAACTTTGTAGTGGAAGGAATGAGTCGCTACACTTTAAAATATCGGCGCGATTGTGAAGCGATGTATATTAACTATTCTCCGTGATAGTGCCAGTTCGCTTTGAGCCGCTTGCTTTCATCATTATGTCTCCAAGTATGTTACGTTCCTGATAATGTATCACTCAAGATCACTTCTGCATTATTTTTGTATGCATCTATGATGTTAGGACAAATATCCTCGCTATAGTTGTTGTTAGCACGGTAATTGTTAAATCGTAAATGAAGACGTTGAATGTTACAACAACGTTTTGGTTTATGTTAGCAATGGATTACTGCCGGTCGTAACCTAATAATACTTGTACCAAAAGTTGGTGGTACCCATAAATGTTAGCCGGATGGTTACCACATCCAACAACTATCCCAACAAAACTTGAAAAGTTGATGAAGAAGCTGTTGATGTACTTCCTACTAGCTAAATTATTTTTAACTTTGTAAGCAATAAACAATTAAAAAACTTAATCGTGAATGTTTGAATTTGTTCTTGTTCATTCAAAACGTACAATTAATAAAACTTTATTGCAAATTATATGGAAAAACAATTTTTTTATTAAAAGCCGATAAGCGATTAGAAAGGCACCTTTAGATTTTCCACTGTAGTTCACCGGACAAGTGGTGCAGTGGTTAATGCTTTGACTCTTGGACTGGGAGGTAGTGGATTCGAATCCCACCAAGAGGCAGGATGCAAAGCAAATTTTCGTCATGGATTATGATCGGTGATTGTAACTAAACAAAACTAAGCCTTTGTTGGAGTGCAGAATTCAGCGCCGACCCGGCAGTCTATTGACCTAAAAAGGACATTAAATCCATTGGATAGTTAATACTTTCTTTTGAAAATAGATTATTTTGCAAAGAGAACAACAACGACATATTGGGAGATGTTTATTGTGTCATTTCATTGTGGGAAGTATGACCAATACCCCAATATAGTATCTTGATATTTATCTGGATTCAGTTGTGCAAAAAAACTACAAAATACCTTTCACGAAAACGGTAATACAAGACATAAGGGAATAATTGAGCAAGAAGAAAAGATATTATCTGTTGAAGAACGTTCAGGAAAATAGACAAGAAATATTAAATCTAAAGTGACCGGACGTCCCGCTTTTAATGGAAAAATTCTGCTTTTTGACTGTTTGTCCCGCGTCTATAAAATGACCTGATTCTATCATAAAAATGCATTTGGTAGTTCCTGGTAATTTGACATTTTGCTTCAACTTACTGGTTATCTAGTTATGTCAATTGCCTTAATCCTTTTTCTTAATTTATCGTATTTTTCTTATGGTCACGAGGAACACCAATTAACATTAACCGAAGGACTGTTTGAATTTCATATTTTGAATCACAGCCAAAGTTTTCGATCAATGGACCGTACTTCAAGAATTATTCAAAATTATTAGAAGAAAAATAGCTTTTGCCAGAACTAAAACAGAGGCAATTATAAGCAAAATTTCCTCTCCATTTTCATTTTCAAAATTGGATAAAGGAACTCGATATTGCCACATTCGTTTCAGTTTATTGTGACGCATCTAATTATAAAGATTTAAAACTTTTTCGAATACTTGTTAGATTGTTTGATGGGAGGAAGGGAATTTGATTTTGTTCTGATTTAAAAGTTAGTTCCAGTAATAAAGCAAAGAAGGAAGAAGGAAGTTGGAAAATATGTTTCGCCTAGCCAAAGGAAAAATCTGGCCAACTTAATAAAATCCTATCTTTCACATTTTGAAATAAAAATATAGATTCAGAAATATGTCTGTTTTTGAACTCGAGTCCAACGGATCACAAATCCCGAATCTCCAGCTAGGTTTACTAAATAACTTATGGCGCTACTATACTGATATGAAGTGATACTTCGTTCATACCGATTGCATCTGCTTTATCAATCAAGTTTTCCATAAAAGTCATAATATTCACAATTTTGCTAAGTAATTAATAATATTTTGGAACAGTTTTGGAACAAAGGGTCTTTTCAGATACTTATTTCAAACTTATTACTTATTTGTCGCCATCTTAAATAAGTAAGCAAAATCGAAGCAACATGAAAACATTGACTGTTTTCAATTGAAAATTCTTCAACCAATATTTTATTCGTTACAATACAGAAATATTTATACTAATGAAAATGCTTAGCGGCAATTTAGAAGTATAAAAATAACATATTCTTCAAGTATTTATGTGGATATGAATATTAGATGGATCATTTTAGATTGTTGATAACATATTTAAAATTTTACTTAAGACTATATGGTATACTCAAATTGTCAAAAAATGTTTCGTTTGTTTAATCAAACGGTTAGGTATCAAAGTTTATCGTTTTTCAGAAAAGTGAAAATCAATTTTCTTTATATAATTTGACTATGATACTATTGCCAAAATAAATAAAGCATATAGGGTGCAATGTGGCATAAACCGTAAAATCCACGATTTTCAAATTTAAACGTGGTATCGGATTTTGAAAAGTGAAACCCGTGTTTTTAGACAAACGGTATTTCTACTAAAATTTTTACCGAAAGATGTCAGTAACCATATAACAGTGTGCGACCCAAAATCTGTTATAAATATTTAATTGCTTATCACTTCATAGCAATTAATCAATTTTGACGTCTTGTGTTTTTAGTTGGAGACAAAGCAAGTTGTATGAAAATAAGAAAAATTTAAAAATGCAAAATATAAAGAATATGATAAAAGGGGCCGCTTTTAGTGTGGCGGAGTCCATTTCTAAAGTTTCAACGGTTTGTAAATTCAAGTATTCTCACATTAAATATAGTTAATAATGTTTTATTTTAAAGGAATCAAAATTTCGTGAAACAGGCATGATAACACCTGAAGAATTTATTGCTGCTGGAGATCATTTAGTACATCATTGTCCGTCATGGGAATGGGCAACAGGGGATGAATCACGGATACGAACTTTTCTGCCCAGAGAAAAACAATTTTTGATTACACGAAAAGTTGCTTGCACGCAACGCTGTAAACAAATGGAGTACACTGGTGAGGAAGTCGTTGTTGAAGAAGATCTAGACGGGGGATGGGTTGAAACGCATCGTTCAGTCGCCGAATTAAACGACAAAGTGTCTGATATGACATTAGACAACAATAAATCTGATGATGAAAAAGATAATGAAGTAGCTGATATGGACAATTATAATGCCAGTAATGATGCAGACGATGACGATGAGGATGGGGGCTTCGACGACATGGAAGAGTTTGAGAGTAGCGGTAAATTAGAACAGGTGGATTTAGCAACGGCTACGATCGCTCGAAAACCACCACCCAAGGTAAATCAAACCGAACAAAGTAGCTCAGGTAATGATGATTCCGTGATCAAAACGAGAACATATGACCTTCACATAACTTACGATAAGTTATATCAAACGCCAAGGCTATGGATGATTGGCTACGACGAAAATCGAAAACTGTTAACCGTAGAACAAATGTATGAAGACGTAAGTCAGGATCATGCCAAAAAAACAGTCACAATGGAGAGCCATCCACATCTTCCTGGCCCCAATATGGGATCGGTTCATCCATGCAAACATGCCGATATAATGAAAAAAATAATTCAAACGGTTGAAGAGGGTGGCGGTGAGTTAGGCGTACACATGTATCTTATTATATTCCTGAAATTTGTCCAAACTGTAATTCCAACAATCGAATATGATTTTACAATGAACTTTTCACTATAAAATGTTAAGCTAAAAGTTAAATCTAATTATATTTTTATATCTAGCACGTTCATTAAATATGCAATTAATCAATCAGCAAGCACTAAAATAAAATACTCCTTATGATTTGAAGCAAACGTCTCTAGTCATCATCGATCCAAATCAGTGTTGTAGGCGGGTGCTCAATAATTCAAAATTTAATTATAATCGTGTATTAATTATGTGTATAATAGGGCATATTTATTATCTAATACAGCTTATTTACTGGCCAAAATCCTTATTTTTATATATGGATTGTAGATTTTTTATCTTGAAATACGTTATGCAATTTCGTTAAATTTTTGAAAATTCAATCAAAAAGCATAATTATATTAAAAATAAATTTAATATATATTTTAAAATTGTAAGTTGCTATCTATAAAAAATTTTCGTTGCTCAAATAGACTGATGTTCCTTTACTCTTTGTAAAATAAGAAATGCCACTTTCAATCTATAAATTTTATTCTAATTAGTTTATAAATACATTTATATTGTACACATTAAATACATTTATTATATAAAATTAATTATTTATCCATAAATTCAAAATGCATTTTATTTCTTAAGTCCCCATTCGGAACTACTTAGGTAACCGTTTCAAATATTTAATTTCGTGTGTCATCCAGATTGCTAATGTTAGTAGAATCAATGAGCCCGACTGATGACTGGCGGCCACCGGTACTGGAACGTACGTCAGCAGTGTTGTAATACCCAAAGCGACTTGTAACCATCCCATTGCCGTAACAGCGGCAGCTGCCTTGTACGCTCTTGGTGGTAAATTATGAATCCGCTTACTCATAATATACAATCCAGAAATTAATAATAACGTTATAGTTCCAAGCACCCGATGATCAAATTGTACTGTTGTCGGATTTTCGGTGAAATTTTTTATCTTTGGTGACATAGCTAATAAATCGGATGGAATCCATCGATCTGCCATTTTTGGGAATGAATTATAAACAAGTCCTGCATCCAAACCAGCAACAAACGCGCCTGATAAAGCTGTTAAAAATATCATTCCTTTCGTACCATGCGCCAGTCGACGAAATTTTATAGCGGTAGCAGTTATCGCTTCGGCTGATGGTTTGATTGCAGGCAGCAGGTGATCGAACGCATTCCAAACGAATAATGTGTAGAGTACAAATGCAAAACTTAAATGTGCTGCCAAACGATACTGCGAAACTCGAGGCACGTCATTTTGACCGTGGAATCGATCTTCTAGACCTGATTTTACCATATACCATCCCATTAGACCTTGTAGTCCAATTAAAGTGCCAAAAGCGAGTACACGAATTTTCATAGGCTTAGCAAAATAACCTTTGGCCCAAAATGCAACAGCCGGTACAGCGAAGAAAAGTCCAATAGCTCGGCCCCACATACGATGTCCATATTCCATCATCCAAATAAATTTAAACTCGCTCAACGTAATATCACGATTCTTTCTAATGAACCAAATGAAAATTAAGATCACAACACGAGAAAATTCGCGAAACTTACATTTTAAATTCTGGATATTGTTGATAATTGAGGAATTCTATTTCCCATTCCTTCTGACTTCGAGGCATTTTCTCTCCGAGAAGCTTCCATGTAACCATGGACAATCCCGATTCCGTTAAACGGGTTACACCACCTTGAAATAAAAACGCAGTGTATATTGTAGTACAAATGTAATGTATTACAAATAATTATTGATCATCAGTACGATAAGAGCCAAAATATTCATTAAGATTAATCAAACCGAAAAGTAATCGGAATTATTTCGGTTAATATTACGTAACATATACTAGATAGAATTATCACATAAATTATTGTCCCACCTAAAATCACAGCAACGAAAACCATTCCACTACATCCTAATAACCAACATCCAACGAGTTTTTTAGATTTGGGAGTCTGGGATGATGAAAATCTAGCCAATATTGTGTTATTAAATATTGACTTATTTCTGGATAGAAGCCCCGTCTTCAAGTATAAAATATAATACCAGTGAGCTTATCGATACTTTTAAATAATGCAGTTTTACATACCGGGTGCTTCGGTGCTTGGAGCCGCATCATCGGTAAACTGGAGTTAAACCGTCGAGTTGTTAAGTTGGTGGTTAGATTAACCAAATTCCGTGAAAAATTAAAAAAACTTGGACGATACATAATTATTATTGATGCTTATTTTATTAAGGTTAGTTAATTAATTTTAACCTAAAATACATTTATGTAAATTGTTACAAGCAAATGAATGTAATCGCGATAGCAAACGTCAAAGTGACGTTAGTTGTTCTTACTGCCCTTTGCGCCATCTGTTATTTATGTACGATTATTTTGGTACCACTATTGGATCGTCGATGTTGCAGTTTATCTTGGACATTTGAATTTTATTTTGCTTCCGTTAAATTATAATGAAATAAATTATTTGATTACTATTTGTTCGTTTTGTTTAAGAATTAAAATTGGGTGTACATTTAAAAGTATATTTATATTTTCTGTCACATTTTTAAATATATCTTTTGTTAGCGAGATAATGTTTAATACGAGACATCATTGTTTTACATCTCCGTGATTTTATACATAGTATTTTGGACTCCGGGGCTGGGATGCAGTAATTTCACATTTTTCGTATCGAATCGAAATCAAAGTCTCTTTGTCGTTGCGATCACAATAGGTAAAGAACAATAATGAGGAATGAATATAACATTTAAGTTTCATAAAAACGTTCGATTCGTTTATAACAAAGGGAAGTTACAAGATATGGGCCGGGCAGAGATCATCTAAATGTGAAAATTGCAAATTAACCTCCGATAAATGAGCTTGTCCTGTGCGCGCCGCCGGTAACATGTCCTTTGGTCATCGTCGGTGACAGGTCTTGTTGTCGTCGTCGGTAACATGAATAGTGGTTCCCCTCTCCTCTTCATTTTGGCAGAAATGATCAAATGTTGCAAATTCACTATACTGCATTCGCTCCACGTGAACAAAATACGTGTTTATATAAATTAAGAGGTGACGAAAAGTCGAAAAATTCCGAATATATTAGACTGACACTTGATGCTGGAAAATCTGATCACGCTGTCTTTAACTTTATAGTTGTCTCTCACTCACATGGAGGGACTAGCGAACCAAGTCACTGATAACCACGATAATCTATGCCTTAAGGAAAAATCCACACTACGATATCATCCTGACTTATTACTAGTAAAATTTGAAGAGAACTTATTACAAGTAAAATTTTCAAAAATTAAAAACCGTCGTTTTCAATTTCCTAGGACGCCAGCTTTGCTGGACGAGACATTACTGGCATGGCTCCTGCGCTGTTGCCATGCAGCCACCCAAGTTTTTCCTACCTCAAGCAACGCTCCAACGTCTGCTTGACGTTGTGGGAATATTTGTGGCCGCATTTAACTGTATTTGCATTTTTATGGAGAACATATAAAATGGATGGCATTTTATCATGTCTTTGACCAACACACAATAACAAAGCACTAATAAACAAATACGCATAAGACGATGTATTTATTTACAAACCATCCTCATGTCATGGGGACGCTTGTAAAAACTGCACTAATGAGTGTCTTCAAACGTTAAAAAGCAAAGTCTTCAATATTGAGTTTTGGGATCCAATTATCATCTACGTTATCTATATCCAAGAAACATGATGGCGAATCTCTAACATTATTTGAGTTACCATTAAGAACAAGCTCAAGGGCAATTCAATGTTTAGAAAATGTTATTTGTAATAAAATGTCTAACAACCCTTAAAACTGTTTTCCGTGACAGCGTCACAAACACCCATTCAATCTGCAACGTTTATTTAAAAATATAATGTTTCAGTAGTATCCTTGACATCAAATGTAAAACTTCTTAGTGTAGAAACAAATGTACTTCCTCAAAAGATGCATTAAATGAGAGACAAACTCTATGTGCCCAAAATATGTTAGAGAAAGAACCTGCACCTACGGAAAAAAATTCCGTAGAATCTAAATCACTAATTCTATTGTTCATGCTTATTTCACAGCCTCTGTTTTAGGTAAAAATATTTTTGCTTGGTTGAAGATTTATCTGAACTTTCTGCAATCGTATATAGTCGAGAAAATGAGCAAAAAGCATATTAGGATTACCAAATATTTACTGGATTTGAGTCTTGGCCGGCCGTTTTTTCCGTGAATTGTAAATACCCCGGTAGACTGTAGTCCAGAGACGCAAATCTCGAGCTGAATTTCACAAAATAAATAATTATACCAGTGCTCTTTTGGCAATAGTCGAATATTCACACCTAAAACTGATAAAAAGCCCATGCGTATTACACTCAAATTGAATTTAGTTTAAGGATTATGGAACTCGATCACTGCGAATTTATAGTTTGTGCCGCTGTCATTAAACAAAGCTGATGGATGTTTATCAACATATTTTGCTAGTATAATGTTTTTAGTTGGAAATTAACCAGCATGACAATAACCGAAGCAATTGGGAATATAGTTGATACTAATGTTTTAGGCAGAATTCGTTATAATATCCGAAATTCGTTTATTCTGCCTACAATTCGCTCCTCGTGTACACCAGCTGATGCTATGTGCTTTACTATACGCTCTTCTTCTCTGGTACATTTTTCTCTCCCAGATAAAAACAGCGGTATTATACGCTGTAAGTTATTGCAGATAACAGTAATATTCAAACCAAGGTCTGCTAAGATCTCATCAGTATTCAGTTGTAAGTTATTGCACGTTAAGGCATCATATAAAGGATACACCATCTGTAGCATGAGCTTTATAAGCCAAGTTTCCATGTTCTTGGCAATCTTCCACTTTTTGCGTTCGCACTTCAAGGCAATCAAGAACCCTTAAATTTTTGTAATTTCGAAACGGTTTCAATAGTTTTGTTCTGCCAGATTCTCGTTTTGAAAATATATTTAGCATAAAACATAATCTTAGAAAACTTATTTAAATCGTTGCCCCAAAGATTTAAATTTTGTGTATCACCACCTAAGAAAATCTGCAATACATCAAACTGTTCAGCATCGAGCTCAGTTTATCTATTTCCCTTCACAGTATTTGTATTAAGGAACGTAAGTTTTAACTGACCTTCTAGAATATCTATTTGCTTCGCGTTTTCGCTCCACAGCTCAAAACTTTCCTTTGATGCTTTTTAGATAAAAAAAAAACTGTTAAGCAATGTAGAACATACATAGATGTTTCCTTATCATCATTGTGGAAATTTCTAATGCCAGTACACTCCTATAATCCAGGACAATGAAAAGGTTCCAAAATCGCTAAAAATATTTTTTTTATGCAAATCGAAACATAATTTCTCATATAATTCAATACATTTGGAGCAAATCTGTTGTATAGTCGGCTAGAATTTACGCTAAACGAAACAATTTGGGTTTGACAATAATGATACTGTTTTGGAAAAGACTTAAGTGTCGTTGAAATTGTCTGCTGGCATTTCATCTGCGCTAGCGATTTAGCCCTTTATTGACACATTATGCAATTTAGCCAGTATTTTCAATCACCTCTGATCGCTCAAAAAAGTTTTATCTAGATTCAGTATGCCCCATTGTATTTCGTTCCATCACGCCATAAAAAAATTATGACTTTTGGACAAATACTTGCTCGACTTAACGATATATTTCTACTATTTTTAAGGGTAACCGATAATTTCAACACATTTTTCGTGCGATCCATTACAGAAGATCGCATTTTTGGGCGTACATTTAGCAGCGGATTCTTATGTCAAAATTTTTGAAACGCAAATCGAAAAAGCAGCACAAAATGAAACGATGGAAATGGCGAAACGAAAAAAACGGCATTAAAAGAAATGTTTGGTATTCTTTGCTTTAAGGGCGCAAATCGATAAAACTTAAAATGGAGCATCACAAATGACGGAGTCCAGTCACAAATACTCAAACACACCCAATAATATTTACGACGGCCGGATTCATACTGTTATTACTTCTTTCATTCATTCATTCAAACAATTTTTTCAACCAATCATATTGCTTCAAAATGACGTTTTTTAGTTCTGCATTTTTTCACAAGAGATGGTTGGTCGAAAAAATTATTTGAAGGAATGAATGAACGAAGTAATAAAATTATGAATTCGTCCTAAGCGAAAGAGTACTCATTTTGCGGGACTTACTCATTTAAACCTCGTTGAAAGACCATTTTAGATTAATAGGTAAACCTATATCACAAAGTACTTATTATAAGTAAATAATAAGTACTTTGTGTTTATGTATTAAATTTAAAACCCTAGGAGAATCTGAATTGTACCCATTAATTGATAGGATTGTATCAGTTTATTGCCGTTTGTTCGAGAGCTCGATATTAAAATAATGTAATTTATTATTGAATTAATAATAAATTGTTGAGTACACGATGATCTATTAACAAAATTAAATCTCCAATCTTCCTCAAAAAAAAACTCAGTCCTTGTTTTTCATTTTCCACAAACATCAAAAGTTTTTCTAATTTATTAATAAACTATTAAATTATATACAGTACATTTTTAAAAATATTATTATATAGTTTATGATAATTAATAATTTTTAAATTAATATATTAAACAAAACGTAAAACTAAAAAATTAAATTTATTATGGCAAATTAAATAATTTTTTGAAAATTTTTTATTTAAAACAAAAAACAAAAAATACAAATATTTGGTAGATTTTAACAAAAAAAACATGATAAACCTAATTATTAATAATTTATAATTAAAACAAAAAGGTTCGAATAATTTATAAATATAATTTGTTTAAATAAATAAAAATTAATTATAAATCAAATCAGTGTGTATAGAAGAGTACGATATATACGAGTACGGAATACGTAGGCAAAAAATGTTCCGAGTAACCGCCTATTTACAGCTATTAAAATTTTTTATTTGCTGTAACACCCAACTACTTTTATTCTTATCACCCTCAACATCATTACCATTATTATTACTATTACTAGAATTATTATTGCTATTTATTTCGGCATTGCTATTCTTTTTGAGGACCCCACCCTCGCTAATACTTCGATCATATTTCGACAGGAGTTTATTTGGTTTTGCCGGTAACGGCGGCGGTGTACTGAGATGATTACCGGTCGTTAGCGATTTAGATTTGGCGACAATATATTTTTTATCGTTGTTATCGTCACTATAAATCGCGGAGTCGCGTACATTACTATTTTCTAGTAGTTCTTCAATTTTATCCTCGTAGTACGAATCATTTTGATGCGGTGCTAACGATATGGTATTCGATCCATTATTATTCACACTATCATTAGACGAGGTTAGTGATACGACCGAGTCACGTTCTTGGTTAGATTTTAATGAATTCTTATTTATTAAAATATTGCATTGTGATTGCACTGAAGGTAATAAAGTTTTTGGATCGGCGTAATCTAAATGGGCGATACGTGATCCCAAATTTTCACTACCCTGTTTATATATAACACTTTGGCGACATAATTCGGTTACATCGGAAATTCGGCGCTCATTTAATTTACCCAGTTTAGAATTATTTGTGTAATTAATATTGGAGTCACTACTCCGCAGCTTCATTAAATCAACGTCACTGCCACTCGTAATGTTAGGAATTGGTGCTGAATTACTATTGTTTATAGTTAAATTTTGGTTGTAATTTATTACCGCATTAAAATCGAGTGTTACATAATCCGAATCGGGGCGCTCAATTTTTTTTACTTTTATTGCTTGAGTATTAGGATATGGCTGTGATTTTGATCGTTGTAAATTTGGTGATGGGCAATATTTATACGGCACGTGGACATTTCGTTTTAATGATTCGTATATAGGTTCGGGTTTCCGACTATTCAAATCCATTTCGATTTCATTAAGTTTTAGTATTAATTCGGCTTGTTTTTTCACCAACTCGGTATTTGTGTCAAGTACTGGTGTATTAGAAATATTCCCACTACTGCTACTGCAACTGCTATTATTTTTATCTAGGCTGGTATTCAGCTGGGGTTTCTTATCGGCTGAGGAATGCTCGCTTATTTTTTTCGGTTTTTGGGATTTTTTTACCTGCCCCGAAGACGAAAGGAGACGATCAAAATTTTTATTTTCTTTAAGTAATTCGGTAATGATTTGGGTGTCATTTTTATTCAAGGAGTTATCTATCGGCGGACCATCTTGCTCATCGTGATAGATATTTTTATCGTGTGGCGTATTCTCCTCAATTTCGTTGTTTACTTCACTCGGTATATTATCCGAAGATTCTGTTATTTTTAATTCCATGTAAAATTTGGAATTCTCTTTAAGACTCTTACTTCGACTTTTCTTAATTTTCTCGATTCGTTTCGGAATATTTTTTTTATTGTACATTTTTACCTCGTACAGATCATCGGTGGAATCGGTTGGCGGGGCCGATTGCGGCGTACTCGCATTACTACGATTTAGTGTATGAATTTTATAAAAATTTAATGGGACACGGGTTTCAGATTTGCTTCGACTAGATTTTAACGTATTTGTTAATTCCGTTTTAACAATTTGACAATTGCAATCGGGATGATGATCATGATGATTAGTGTGATCGTGATGTTCAGTCGTATGGATACAGTTAATGTTACTGCTAATTGAACCGCCAATCAAATTTAATTCGTTACTACTGTTGACAAGGGACTGCGTTGAGGCCGATTTTGATTTGATGAAACTATCGTCTAACGATTTTGTCGATTGGATTAGATTTTTTCGAGCCTTTTTCGAACGATAACGCATTTCGCTACGGCGATATTGATTGCGTCGTTCTAAATATTCGGGTGTTGATGAATGTCCCCATTTCCAAGTATTTTTATCGGATGCTCGTTCTAAAAAAAATAAAAATAAAATTTACGATATTAGTTGCTGTCAAACTGTTGATCGGGTTAATGACAAATTTTGGTGTGGTGCTGAAAACGCAAATAATGTTCCGAATATAAAATGGAAAAAGCGTTATTTATAAACAAAATGATAAGACAATGCACAATGTTTGGGTGTTGTCTAATTTTAAGTGTCTAAAACAGTTTTCTTAACCTTTTTTGTTTCTAAACAGAATTCTAAATATGTACAGCTTAATTATTTTAAACCCTGGCTGGACTACCAAGGTGTTCAATTTCTCAGAAAAACCCAAAATGGCTGTTAATTTAATGGAGAGCTATTCCTCATCAAACCAAATATTAATTATGGGGAGGTTAAACTGTTTTATTTTGAGACACTCACAACAAATTAATAAGGCGAGTATCAAGATAAGGTAGAAAAAGACGACCGCCCAAATTTGATATAGATAAATGATTTTCGATTTTGTGACAAATGAATTAAACTAATTTTAAAGCAATTTATTCTACGAATAGCATAATTTTGTTAACTAACCTACTAAATTTTTTCCGCAAGTCTTTTACCGATAAGCTTCGCTTTAACGGTCTTACATCATCACAATTGTCATCGATGTCTGTAAAACAATATTTGAAAAATATTCAACCAATTTGATACTTCAGCCTTAATAATTTCTAACAAAAAATGCAACAAGAATTCTGCCAGCAACGCGCAAAATCCATGTTCAATGTAAATTGCCTAATCGGAAACAAGCATTGACTTAAACATTCTCATTCAACTACAGTACATGCTATTTAACTACTGAATTTTTGTTTAGAGCTGTATGTTATGATTATGATACCAGTAAAAATTAAGTATCTAGATTCAAGGGGGTATTAGCATGCATGTTTCATAGAATATTCAAGTCAATGTAGGTTATACAAAACACAAGAATTATTATTAAAATAAAACGAAGCAAATTAAAATGAGTATCTAGATACGGTGATTTAGCGTCACAATTTCCAGTTTATTTGAAGTGCAGCGAACAATTTTAAATAAAGGATCATAAAACAGTGTGTGATCAAACCAAAAAAAACTTATAATCAAATCCATTCAATTAAATTAATTATTTTTACCTTCGAGTATGCGTGTGCTTTACCACTTTCTTTGATTTTATTTTATAATTTTAGATTAGTTACTTTAAACCTTTTCCCCCACCCAATAATTTGATGAATAATATATTTTTATGTGGTACATAGTAGTAGTGGTAGGCATATTTTGTGATTGGGTTTGAAATAAAATATTTATAACAAGAATTTCTTTATTAACAACATTATTTATTATAATGTACATTCGAAAAACCTACCTTCCTCATCGCCTAGTTTAAATACCAGCTCCTTAGCCCGATTCGGAATATCGAAATGTTCTAACATAACTTGTTTGATTAATTGGGCCCATAAACGTTTCGAGTCACGATTTTTTGCTGTTAATTTTATTAAATTACGTGGTTCACTGAACGGGATTACATTGAAACTGGTTGGTTCGCCAGGGATGTGCTCGATAAGCATTAAATTCTTATGCTAAAAATTAAAATATTTATTAAACAGTCTAAAAATTACTAGTAAATCTTTATAAACTTACGTGGATATACGTTTTACACTGTAATCGTCCGTCTTCCTTTCGCTTCGTGATAATTAACATGGTTGCGAATAAGAGAACAATTCTCGGTTTATTACTTTCCATTAGAATACCCTCGTGACGCAATTCACCGAGTACGGTAAGCTCGGGTCCTAACCACCCGTCTAGTATGCCGGACAATTCCTTAACGCGACTTTGTTGCTCCAGAGATTTTTTTACTTGATCTATGTGATTTGCGACTTCGCGCATAAGTTCATGTGCCGTACGAATATTTTCCGTATCATTGTGTTTCCTTAAATTTTCAAGTAATAAATGATACTTTAATATCCTTTGTACTGGTTTCAGGAGGTAGGACCCTAATCCTAATCGGTGCTTCAGTAATTTTTGCGTTGACACCAAAAGTGCGTTCGTATGCGATGCTTTGGCGAGCGATGTAAGTAGAGATATTGCTTCCAAATAGCTTGTACTATAAAAAAAAATGACAATAGGTAAATAAAAATAATATAAAAGAGATTTACAATTTTAAACTTACCAGTACGTTGTATATACATCAAACTTATCCTTCTGCTGGATAAAACATTGTGCAATTTGATCAGGATCGGTTCCCGAATTGATTAATTCCTTTAATAAAACTGTACTGAAATCATAGATTTCAGTGATATTGCTAAAAAGTATTCGTAATTCTTCTTCCTTTAAACAGGCTCGTTCTTTCCAGTCTTTTAAATATCTGCAAGTAAATAAAGAAAAATACAATTAGGATTATCTTTCCAACATTATTCGACAAAATTACGATGACTAAATTATTTGTATTTGTAAATGAGAGGTAGCACAACAATTTACCGAAAAACAAATCACAGAAAACGACAATTCACAGAAATACAATTTTCCGAAAAAGTAATAAACCGAAAACGACAGTTGACCGAAAACACTATTTACCGAAAACGGCAAGATAATTCACTCATAAACAGTTACTCAGGGTTTTGTATTTTATTGTATTTTTGTGAACGTTTTCAATAAATGTCTGTAAAGATGTTGTTCGGATACCTCGAAGATTGTGGCTTGTCTAATTTCGCGAAATTCGTTTAGACGTGCTCCGACGAGGCTCGAGTTCTTCGGTTTTGTCTCGGTTTTTGACAAAATTGGCGAGGGAAGATTTTCTAATGCTAGACAAAAATTGCGCCGACCCTTTTTTCTTGTGATTTTTGTGGAATTATCTCAAATTTGTTTGGATACGGTTCTAGTCCTAGAAAACAGCCAATTCAGGAAGTTTCACCATCAAATTCCTTTAAGTTTCTTCTTATTCTAATCGGATACAACTTGGGGACCTCAATGTGAGCCTCGGATAACTTATAAAAATGTTAATTTGACTAAAATATTTCTTCGTCCCGTTTCAATAAGTATGTTGAATGTGGTTCTGGAAAACGGTCAATTTGAAAGGAACTAAGCCATGTCTCAACCGATTGGTATGGAATTCGGTTTATATTTGGACTTCAATAAGAGTTTCTGATGTATGATCCCGGAAAGTTTTCAGTGTGAGTGCAGCTAAATCATTTCGGATTAGGATGGAATTCGCGATTTGTATAATGAAAATTGGATTCCATATGATTTTCGATGTGTTTCTAGAAATTTTTCGAATGTGTTCCTGGAACGCGAATTGCATGAAAAACGCGACTGCAATTTTACTTTCTTCTGTGATCCTGCACAATTGCTACTTCGGATGAAACTAACTAATGAAAATCGGTTTGTATGATGGAAATGGTTTTCCAAAAATGGGTAACTTACATGAAATTCTGTCATTTCTCGATAGATTGAGGTGAAATCCGGTTAGACGAATGACACGAATTAAATTACACCTAGCCAGTTAGGAGATGGTACTGTCTATCGATTATATTCAAAATTTCCAACCTGTTGGTTTAATAATAACGAAGTCTCAGACAGGTGCTAGAAGAAGCTTCTGGGAGTAGTAATTTCTACAAGAAGAAGATAAAATTGTTTTTCCAGAAGCATATCAATATGCATTTTGATAAAGTTTGAATTTTTACCATGAGTCTGAGTCGTCAAATGTCCCACTGGTTATGCAAAAATGGCCTTCACTAAAATACCTTTCCTATAGTTTACAACTTTGTTGTGGATTGTGCTTGATTCTATCAGAACCCATCCAGCAGAATATTACAAAATACTAAAGAAAATTATATCCATCCATTCCAAATAAAACGATGAATTATGCTAGTTTTAGAGTTAGTTAGCACAATCCAAATCAAAAATAAGACCAAAACCGAATTTAGAACTGAAATCATGATCTAGGTAATAATGAAAGGTTCTCTACAGACTAATGAAAATGTTGGGCTCCACTATAAATAATCCACTCAACTAACCGAGCCTTTAAATTTGGTTCTATTTTCGATTTTGGTTCTGCTAGCTGTTAGTGAAACCTCTAATGATTTTTCATCAACGAGTAAAGCCCAAAATTGTTTAATGAGGTATTCGAACTATTCGATATTTAGCCAACAATTGTCCATAATATTTAGTATGTTCTGGATGCACTCTATTAATTTATGGATATTCTATTTGCTATATCAGAGTTAATTTTTTGAATTATTTATCACCTTCTCAAAATCGAGTGATACTCTATGGTCCTTTTGTACCTGATTTTATTCGAAATTATATTTAAAATTATAAATTCTTCTTACAAATCAATTTTAGTCATAGAAAATAAGCAGGCAAACTTTTTTCTGCGTATTCCTTAATATCATTCAAATCCATTTCCATCGTACCTTAAGCCAATCCCAACGTGCCTGTTGAATTTACACATGACCGAGTGCATCTATAGTTATAAGGTTTGACCGAATTTTACCAATTAATCTATTTTAAATGTAGATTTGTTCAATTTACATGCCAAATTTTATCCCAATCGGTATAGGAATCTTAGGCTTAGTTCTACACAAATTAGTTATTTTCTAGAAAATTTCTTTGAGCTATCTTCTGAAATCCCGTACTTTCATGATATAAACTGAGTTTCACCTCAAACGGTCGAGAAATGGTTTACTTGACTATTTGAAACCATTTTTAAAACTGCACGCAGTGGTGATCTTATGTTTTATCAATTCGGTAGAGTTATTCCATTCGAAAATTAACTATTTTGCAGAATTCTAACTAGCGAAATTATTTTGCGAATTATCGTTTATCGATGAATTGTGGTTTACGGTGAATTGATTTTTCGGTGAAAACTCCCCAGAATAAATATAAATTTAAGGAAAAATATGATCCAAATTGGTGTTGAACTTCGGCTGCAAGTTTATGAAAATAGTCAAAAAATAGAAATTTTTCTCACTCACACATCTGAATGTGACAAGCTCCATGTGAACATATGCAGTGAGTCTTAGTTGTATTTATTAATACCAACAAATCAACCTCCAGGTTGATTTAGAACCAGTTTTTCATTTGTTCGGTTAGATTAAAACGTTCTAAATGACAAAATTGCGTTTGGGAGTTTTAAATAATTGAAACATTTTGAAATTTAATAATAATTGCCGTTTTAAACAATGCAGTTTCTTTATATTGAATGCCCCCTAGGAACAAAAGAGTTCACATAATGGATAATGGAACACCTCCAAAAATTCTTATGACCTTATCACTAATCCAAGGATTCGGCAGAAGCGTATGTCTAATGTGACAACAAATCTAGCATCTTCGTTCTAGAAGAACAAAACTTCAAGATGACTAGGCCTATCATTCGGCTTATGACTTACTCGAACTTCAATTTCGTTACTCGGGGTCGAAAATTGAATCAAATATAAAGAAAATTATTTTTCGCAGACCTATCGAAAGTTCTTGACAAGCTGGTTACTTGTGTAGTTCAATTAGAGATTTTCTCTCAGTTTTAACTCCAGCATCTCGCCTATACTTATCCCCAACCCATAAAACTCATTATGGATGTTTTATGCCTCATAATCTACGTGAACAACATATGGCTTGTGACCATCTCTGACACGGCCTTCCGGTTTCCGTCATCCGGCTAACTTATCTTCTAGTATCGAAGGCATCAAGCTTGTCTAATTTGTTTCTCTGAATACAAGGTTTTCAGAGTCGAGCTTTTGCAATATTACTAATTAAGTAGATAAGCAGGGGGGAGCTACCTGCTTTGTAAGTTCGTGAAACACGGGGACTGATTATTTATTTGCTATATATACGAATTGATCGCTGGATTATTCTACTTACACTTGAAAATTGGAAATTGTGCTCCGCTTCGTGTTTTAATTCACAAAGTTATTGCTGAAACTTGGAGTTTACCAGCCATGGCTTAAATCATTATTTTCAATTGTTTTCTGATTTTGAAAAGAAGCACATACGCGGGATAGTGTTCAATCGCTCCAAGGAACAAATCCAGGAACCAACAAATTTGCAATAACGAATAGCCAGGTAAATGGCGAAAGAAGTTTTCCTTGTACTTAAATGTAAAAGGATAAAGGACTTGGGACAAGGTCACGGTTTGTATTTCATATCACATTTCTGTTTTACGATTTTGCTAAAAATTTAAGAGAAAGCCGTTCGAGTTCGTATTTCTGGAAAATTTGTTTAGGGTTGAACACAAATTCTGATTACCGCGGCCAAGGGTTATTCAATTTTTTTTCGTGATAAAATTCGGTATGGTGAAAATTAAACTCGAAAATAACTTCTGGACGTAAATCAATTTATAAACTGATCATGATGGAATTGGCTATGAAGGATGAAAATAAGATTCTAATATTTTTAGAAGAAGTTCTGGATTATGGCCAATTGTGGTTTATCCGAGTCCAACTAGGATTTCTACGAGTCTCTGAGAATTGGTACGACTAAGCAGAATGACAAATTTTAGTCAAAATACTGTGACAAAGTTGAGAACACGCTATTACCACACGTAAGTGGAATATCACATCCATCCTTCATATCCGATTTCATCATGAACGGATTAGTTACAAATACATATGGAACTCATAACTATTCAAATTCAAATTTCATCATACAAATCGACTTTTACGGTTGAACCCTGTGTAACTACTGATTTGACATATTTTCGGTGAATTGTGGTATCCTAAGGCCTAAAGCTTATCATTGTGTCTAGAAAAATTTCTGAAAGGACAGATAGAAGAAATTTCATCAAACATTGCGCGAAGGGAAATTTGTGAAAATTGCTCTGGACTCTCATATTTGTCTGATTGATACCTCCCCAAAGTAGAAACAAAACTCTATGGTAAACCTTTATTTGCACTCTCATGTCAGGGCAGGAACGAATCAGAGATTGATTAGATTAAATTATAAACGGCATAGCCTTAAGAAGTTTTAAGAATGAGTCCTCTTATACGAAAATTTACATAAAAGTAAGTTGGTTCTAATCTTTAGGACACATAGTTCCTTAGAAAGGCACTGTCACCTTAATTGCAACCTGTTTCACCGTTACATCTAATACATCTAGCTAATAATAATACTTAACGTATCCTTTCTAACAAAAAAGGCGCTCACTCGTATAATGCATATACTTAGCATTGGCGCTCTATACCGTCTTGTGGCTAGCTTTAAATATTTTGGTAAACCTGAATTTTTTTAGCATAGAGCATCTAACAAGTTTCTTAAGGCACTCAGGAACACACCTACTCAGGCACAGGAGATTGAATGTCAATTCAAACCCCTAAACATAGTTAGACAGGCATACAATACAATCAGTTCAACATCCATCTAATGTGGTGGCGCCGAAATATTACGGGAAATTTAAAGTAATCCAAAGATCTGGGCAGCTGGTATAACCGCGGCGATATTAGATTATAATGGTTTTTGGTGTTATTACAGGACATTATCACACAGTTTAGCGTTAAGCAAAATAAAACCCCGCGTATTTCCCCTAAATAATCGAATGAACTTCAGTAGGATGGGTATCTAGTCTATCAATCAAGCTTCATCAAAAGTTCAAGATGACTTCAATGAGTAGGTAGGAGGAATAATTTATGTGGTATACCCAATAAGTTTTCATGCTAGTTCTTTGGACACAAACCTTAACCTTGGCAGCAAATTATTATTACCTTTAAACAGACGGAACGTAAGTTAAACTCAAAAACATTTCTTAAACAACAGCTATCTGCCATATATTTTTTAATGACCTCTCTTTCGAAATATACCCTTGCTACAAAATGCTAAAAAATCACAGAGTCTATCAGCAACCTTGAAAACCCTTAAAAGAAAAAATCCTCCACTATCGTCTATTATGTGGTCATTCGTCATTATTATTTATCGGGCCAGATAATTTGTTTTGGTACCTTTCAGTCATCAAATTAAACTACAGGGTAGTAAAAATACAGAGGTAGTAAATTATACTAGAGGTAATTTATTCAACTAATTCATTCGTGAGTCGTAAATACTATACGTAAACCCATCTAAAACTGATTTGATGGTGTTCAACAAAGGCAGGAAACAGGTTGGCCTTTTATTCCAATATTTTGGGAGGTTAATACCATCATCAGATAATCAGTATCAGATACTTAAAATCTAAATTTCAATATGTCAGAGCTACTGGCATTTATTGAGGATTGTGTCGAGGTTTAATTACCTAAAGTTATTAGTTTTAACCTAAAGTAACTCATTTTTAGGTTATTAAAAGATATCTCAGAAATTTAGTGAACTATTGAAAACAAAAATTTACTCCTTGCTCTGGTGCTAGCATTGTTACCGGCTTCTGAATCTGTTGCCCAAAGTTTAATTTTAGAGCGTTAATCCGTATGAGCAGCTCATACCATTGTACAGCATCTTTTTATGGACTGACTGCAAAGTAGTGTTTAATGCTTTGATAAACTCCTATTTCAACCTCATTAAAGAATGAAAACGTTTCATAAACCATCTTTGTAGTTATAGCAAAATCACAGTCGATTATGACATTGAACAGAACGAGATTGCAGATTCTTTGGTCAAAGCCAATTCACTCCCTGTAATTATAGGACCTGCGTATTTTATTCGGTTATAATTTTAATAGCGGAATTATTAAAGACAGGCTCCAGCTGGATGGTTAACAAACTCGGATTCCACATAATTAATACGAGCTCGACTGACATCCATACTGTAGTACATAATTATTCGGTGTACCTAGTACGCTGTCCGATAAAACAGCACGGACGGAAATCACTGCGCCTCGCACAACGTCTCTTTGTAGTATTGAATACAGAGTCCTGTTTAGGTTAAATTTAAAAAATGATATCGATGTCAAACAGACATTGCTTGTTTTAAAGAGACCACATCAACAGTTCGAGTGCCAAACGCTCTTCTTGAGATATAATGTTAGTTCGATAGCGAGGGTTCTTTAGTGATTGATTCACATAAACTGCATACAAGAAACTTATGAAATTGATTGTAGAAAAAATTGATTTTGTCACGCAATGTAGAAGCAGTATCTAAACCTAATCGAGGTTCTGATCTTCTACTCAGATAGTGGCTATTTTCGTTCCATTTCTCTTTCTGCTACACCTTTCGTGAGATTTTTCCAGATATTCTGTATTAACTGCGCAAATTCATTGTAAACTTTTAACACTACGTGCATTTACTCGAAAACGGATCCTGCACCTGATTCTGAACAACGCTACGCAACAATACGCACAAAGGTATTAAACGAATTTTGTCATGGCACCTTAAATATTACTATTTTAGTTTTTGGGATTCCGATTTGAATAATTTCACCGCGATACCACAAATTTCCGATTAAGTAAATATAACAAAAAAAACACTGATAAACGAATGAATCATTCACATTCATTTATAAAAATTAACTATTTTTAAACCATTCAAACACTATTTACTCAAAATTGAAAATGAAACACTACTCACCCATGAATAATTTGTCGTAAATCTTCCACATAACTTTTTTCCGTTTGTACAATTTCGAGTACCAGCTTCTCCGTAACCGTTAAACTATGGATATTATTTACCGCCAATTCGGATTCACTGTGATCGGCCAGACTCTCCACACTGGCCAAATATGAAACGGCATGTTTCGATGCCAAATGATTTTCGGAACTAGAACTTGAGCTCGTCGATGTTGTTGAGGTGATCGATGTCGCCGATAAAGGACGGTGTTGTTTTGTTAGTAAGTCACTGATATCACTTGATTTCGCTTTTAATAAATTATTATTTATGATAATTAGACTACTATTACTATTATTATTATTCATATTACTATTAATATATTCATTTGAATTATCTCGCAACGGATTTGATTCGGTAATATGTAAAGCTTTGCTCTTAGTTTTTTCTATACTAGTATTGCCCCTGTTATTAACATTATTATTATTAATATTACTACTACTACTACTATTACTATTTATATTATTTTCACTATCACGAGAAATTGTCACTGATACACGACCATCGACTTCATACTTTTCATGTAGACTAGAATTTTTTGCTTCGACAATTAATGATTTCGGTAGGTCATCGGGTATATTTACATAGTAATTACTGGCGTCATTACAATCATGATACCGTTCATCGTCATCATCGTTTAGATCATCTTCCTCGGTATCGGTGTGATTTAAATTTTGTGACGAGGCTATTTGCTTCTTTAAAAAACTATTATTTGATAACAGCGAGTCATTTTCAGGATCATGATCACTAGAATTTACGCAATTATTAATATTACTATTGTTGTTGTTATCTATGTTATCGAATGAGGTTTCCAGCACACTCGAGCTAGTACGACTGTGTAAATGATCGTACAAAAAACTGTGATTATTTTCCGATACATCCACACAATCATCTAATTTCGTTTTAAATTCGTCACTGCAGCCATTTTCATCATTTAACAAATCATTACTCGATAACGATAGTTGTTGTGTTAGTCTTGACAGTGGCAGATTAATTTTTTTCCCTGACGATGCAGACGATTTAACTGGTGTACTCGTTTTGCACGCAGTGTTTACATAAAATTTGCTATTACTAACACTGTGTATGCTACTGTCAGTCGAACGGCCAGAAGATTTTTTCTTGATCTGTTCATCCTTCATTGTGCCCGAATGAAACATCATACGCTGTACAGTCGGCGAAAGTAGCCTTATATTACAAATTTTATTGGGTGAGCTGGGCTTACTGTTGTGATCATTTGGCGTTGGACTTTTGGAATTATAATCACTACTCGTTTGTGATGAGATAAATTTATTTGATAAATTATCGTAGTATCCAATCAGTGATGGTGATAAATCGGTTGAACTTCCTGTAACGAGACAAAACATAAAACATAAATTAGTTAAAATTCTAAACATTGAGTAGTTATAGTTAGTGCTTTATCAAAGTTTATGAAAAATTTAAAATGATTTTTTATTTTGTTACTTCGGCACCATGAGAATAGACTGGAAATGGGTCCGGTATCAATTTTTAATCGATTTTTTGAACGATTTCCCATTTTGATTTGCAATTATATCGCGCTAAAGTATACGCATGCAACTGATTTGTTCATTAAAAAATAGTTCAACCGGCCCCAATCGGTTATCTATTTTTCATTATCGTATTTATTTATAAGTAATGACTAAAACGTACTACCAAGTAATTCCTATTCAATTATCACATAATAAAACATGGATTGCTTTCTGATAAGCTACGTATAATAATAATGTCTAGTGTATCCAAACCTTAATAAAAGAAAGTAAGTAGCCGCAGGAGAAACGGACAAATCAGTACTAAATTTTGGGCGAATTAAATTGATGGTAGTGAGATTTTCGAAAAACTGTAAGTGATGAGAGCAATGAAGGAAACAGCTCCAATTTCTTCCAGTTCCACAACAATCCAAGTCCGAATCCTGAGTTATTCAGTCCCTCTACGTAAAGACGTAAAGACTAATCCTAGAACACAAACCGAGCAATTTTAAAACCAAATTGTTGTTTAGGTAGGTAACACCATTATCCATTGGTACACAAAATTGTAAATCACCAACCAAGATAAGGTAAAACTATGAAGTACCGATTAACACATTTAGGCTTTTTTCCTGTGTCGTATTGTTGACAGGTTGCAAATAAAAGAGTCACGTAATATAGTATGTTAAGGAGATTGCTCGGCGTAGGTTTGTATTGGACTATTCAGTGTAGTTTCTAACATTTCCAGCCGCCCGAACATTTAGCTGGGATGTTGTTGGTTGGACGCCTGTAGACGGCATCACTCTTCCTCAACGTGAAATAAACGACCTGTGTTACCTGTGAACTTGGGGCACGTTGATTGATTGGTAAGTTTGAGGGACCTACCAACCAACGTAGGGTTTCGTAGTCATCTGGGAAGCAATGAATTTGATAGATATGCCAAGTACCCACAACTCATAGAACATGTTTTTGGTGATGACTGTAGTGGGGGATACCCAGAGGAAGGGATCAAATATAATCAATGCGACTGGATCTGTTCTTTGGTTGGTGCGCGAACATCTGATGTTTAACTGATGTCAAACCGAAACAATCGACCGGGGGAGACCATTGCAGTTCAAGATTTTTCATTGATTTTTAGCCAATTAGCTCAAAACGATAAGATTGTTTTCGATAAGTCAGGTAAGCTCTTGACACCGGTACTACAACCATAATTATGAGGTATTACAATGATATCAGTTCCGAGTTAAATATCTAGCCCGTGCCCTTTTCGAAAACGGAGAAGAATTACAAATTCAACAATTGAACGCGACATGGACGCCTCACTGACACAAATTCAGATTGGTTTTCATTACAATCCGATGCGGGTTGTGGGGTTTTGAGTTCAAATGAAAAAGTCTTGATTGGCATGCGGTTCAACATATGAACGAATGATGCATCGAGGGATGACGATACGCGATTCAACTTCGATATATGGGTCTTGTTCGATTGTTTAAGCAAAAACTTCAGATGGGGATGTGTGACTTCGAAATGTCGACGAATGAACGAGCTGATTGTGTTAGGTTTGGAATGTGATCGCGTATGGAATCTCTTTGAGTGGTTGTGACGAATAAGAGTTAGTTCGCATCATGGAAATAATTTCCAATGATTACCATCGGGCGTTAAGGAAATCGACGAGATTTTGATGCTTAGATATTGCCGTACCTCCTATTACCGATGAATTTCTGCATCTTGTTGGTGATGATTCTGATCATAATGGTATTCGACCTGGGATCAGAACTCGTAAAACCTTCAAGCAACGAAAGTTTGATATATCTAGGGTTTTATGCAATCTCGAAACTGGGTCGAGTTCCAAGAAGAGCATGACTCAAATCTTCGTAACGATCTTGTAAAATCGATTTTGTAAACAACTGCCGTCAAAAACTGGAACCTTTATTTGAGGCAAATATGTGTCGATCGATGATGTGCGATATTGGTGATTAGTGCGTATTTATATCACTTCATAGTCTATAAGTTGGAAACAGCGACAAAGTATAGTAGTCCTCAGCTTGAACAGGCGTTCTATATTCTCCTTCGATTTCCTTAGGATCGCACTCGGCTTCGACCTGGTCTTACACCTCGCAGAACTCTTGGTAACATAATTCCAAGTGGTCCGATACTGCCACTTGTAATCTTTTTACTATGGTATGCTTGACTCTCTCGAATTATTCACTCTGCTCGTCACTGCACTATTCACAAGTAGGTTATGTATACCACAATAAGCGTATGAAATCTGATAGTAACGAGTGATTTTTTAGAGGTTGACATGTTAAGTTGGCTTTGCCATTTCATAATGAATAGACTCACTCTCTTTTGTCAAAATAATGGTTCTGTTCGCCAATCACATGGTGCATTATACGTCCATTTTACGGTCGTCATAATCGTCCATCAGAGCGAGTAATTCGGTTAACTATGGATCATTTTCGCACCACGTATATATTCTAAATGATAATACGCATCCAGAAAGAGGTCAAACAGTGCGTACCGAACAAGCGATAGACGCTGTACAGCGTAGCGTTGAAAAATTCAACTTGTGCAGGAATTAAAGCCATCCGAACATCGCACACGCCGCCAATTTGGCCAATTGATTGGAAACACAAATTGATGTTGATGTTGATTTTCCAAACAAAATTTTGTTCAGCGATGAAGCTTACTTTTGGTTGAATCGGTACGTTAATAAACAGAATTGTCGGATTTGGAGGGAAGATAATCCACAAGCCTTTGCCGAAATACCATTACATCCAGAGAAAATCACTGTTTGATGCGCTTTATGAGCCAGCAAATCATTGGTCCATATGTCTTCAAAAACAATGATGGGCGGAATGTTACATTCAACGGTGAACGGTATAGAGACATGATTTTTAACTTTTTGTACCCCAATTGGCTGGCATAAATCTTGCTGATATGTGGTTCCAACAGGACAGTGCCAGTCGCGGCTGCCACATGGCCGAAGTCATATTCAAGCATTAATGGCATAAAATCATCTATCCAATAAAGCTAGTTTCAACACCAAAAAATAACGTAAATGATGATATACTCACTCCCCCCCCTCCCTAATGGGTGCCCATTAGGGCTAACGGATGGCGGGTAATGAAAGAAGTAATGGTCCGGCGATAAATTACCGGCGTATTGGAGGTGAGGGTATTTATCCAGAGGAATGACTATGCTGTATTAAAACCGAAACCCGTTTGATTGTTAAGTGATTTTTGAAAAATTCTGGAATAAGTTTTATAAAGTTGTGAAATTTTAAAGAGCTTTGAATCACTTAACTGACCTCTCCATGTTTTAGTATAGCTTCATCCAAAAATTACCTTGCAATTCTATTTCCATTCAAACTAGTGATATAATCAAAAACGGTTAAGGAAAGGCCTAGCTTTCTCCAAGTCTACAATCCTATCTCCTAGTCATCTAATTTGCAACCGTCCCAGTTCAAAAAATTTCAGAATTCCATCTGAACACACTCCAGAATGTAATTTTCATCAACCGTACCACCAATTTATGCTGAATATATAATGAACAGAAGCGGTTGGAGGGTACTGATCGGGGGGTAAATACTTGGCGGGGTAATGGTGAAATGACCGAGGAGTAGCGACATGGGAGTAGGATTAGGGAGAAAAATTTATCAATCATTCAGAGGAGTAATGTTCTGGGCCAAATAGAAGTAAAATAGAACTAAGGGAAAATGCCAAGATACTAAACACTAAATTATTTTTGCTATTAACTTCTGGACTTCTTTCTGTGATGTATGTGACCGGATAAAACCATACATATTTGCTGAAGCCATCGACAGCATCAGAATATAAAGATGATCCAAATAATACGATACAAGCGTTAATCATATTTTGGGATTGGGTTACATTAACGATCTTCTCTTGTAAATTGGACACTAAATACTGTTTTACTGTGTAACAAACCAACTCTTCACCGGACTAGTGGTACAGTGGTTAAAGCTTCAGCACTTGGAACACAACTAAGACCCTCTGTTGAAGTGCGGAGTGCAGAATTCAGCGCCGACCCACCGTCCATGTCAGTGTACAGGCTGACACGGAGCTTGCAATGTGAAGGTGGTATACTATAATTGTCTGAATGGTGTGTGCGTGAACGAAAAGGGGATATTAATTGACCTTCAAAGGACATTAAATCCACTAGACAATTAAAAATTTCTTAAAAAAAAATTTAAATAAACTATTCCGTCTTCTTGATCCCAAAATGACCTAGCTTATGTCTTTTGCAGTACCTGTTTAAGCAGCTTTCAGATGATTTATATTCTTCTTTATCAGCTTAAACTCGATTAGTAAATTTATCTGTTATTATCTCTTACCTTTTTCGTTATACTGTTTTAGACAGTAAAATTCATTACTAATAATGATTAAGGCGCAGTAGGTAAACGGGAGAATTTTTTAAGGTGATAACGATCAGTAAAATTTTTAGCTCGTAATTGCTGAACTTTTCTCCAGATGACCTAGTTTCATGACTGTATAGTAAATGCTTGGATGAATTTGTTTATCTTCGGCCGTCTTCCCGAAGAAAAATCCCATGCCATATTCTATCTTAAGCAGTAAACTTTTTAGTGAAAAGTGTAGCTACACAAACTAAAGATTATTGAGCGAAGTTCTGTGATTTCTGTCATCGAATATGTCTGTTATACTGGTGCATTAGTTAATATATCCTTAAATTTGTTAAACGCCACTAGATCAGATCCATTGCATTCAAATGAAGGATTCTTTCGTGGAGACAATAAGCCGACTTTTCGAATTGATCCACTGTGACAGCTTCACTGTTCACATTAGTTACAAGCACGATCAAAATTCCTTTAGTATACACATAAGACATTTTCATTGCATATTTGGTTAATAAACATATCTCTAAAATAAAGTTGATGTGGTCCATAAGCCAAAGCAAACACAAAGCAATATTGCCCAAAAAGTAAGGCGCTTTATGGATTCTTGTGATATGAATATATTAAAAACCCATTGCGATGATGATCGATAGTCGTAAATAATTGTACACTTTGCAACCTGTCAATTTGGTGATCAATTAGCGGCATGGAATAAATTGCTAAACTTGCGATAGTTCTTGTCCTTACCCTTACCGTCATTTTAATTGCATAGAACTGCATCGGGAAACCGTGGCCAAAACCTCAGGCCCGATGACGCGAATTTCAATTGCTTGCCTATCAAAGTTTGGTGCCCAAGAATATCATAGTTTCTCTGAGCGTTACCTTGAGATCACTTCCCTTAATTACGACCTTAATTTAATTAAATAGCTGTATTACTGAGCGATTAGTACAGCACGGTTTTGTCGTATTCACCTTTTAAAAACCCCTAGAAGTGCTACATGTAGTCGAGTCAAAAATACAAAAGCGTCGTACAAAAACAAATTCACTAGATGTACTCGTAAAACCACCATCTGATGAATCCTATCTTATCAGTAACGTGAACGAATGTAAACTCTTGTAACAAAACTTACTGGTACTAGTGGTACTTATATACAAGATATAGAGCTTGTCCAATACACAGAGCTAAATTTTTTGAAGTGACTTTATTTGATGTTCAAGTTATCTTTAGAGGTTTGACTGTACTTATATATAAACGAAATGTCCTAATGCCACCCATTGTCACATAATAAAAACACGGCAGGGCACACCTTTACCATTTCAGTGCTATAGATTAAATTTATTCGACATCTTATAGACATACTTATATGGATATATATTCTCAAGTAACATGGAGGTGATAAAATTACTGCTTAACTTCGATATAAAAATAAATTAACAACTTGTTGATGAATTGTCTGTGTACTATTGAAATATCGTGTATAAAATTTTAATTCCAAATAGACCAAATCAAATTGTTCGATTCTATTTCGCCTAAGATAAAACGTGTGCAGCTTTAGTTCCTACATGCCGTCACCATATTCGGATTGAACTCGAATGAAATTTATTTGATCTGTATAGTTAAAAAACGAATATTTGAATAATATTTGATTCGATGATCTGATATTTTCCAACAGATCATAAATCACGGCACCGGTGTTATCATAAGAAATTAACATAAAACTTAATTAAGATATATAGGCGCGATAAACCAATCAATAATTTATTACCGTAGATGAGGTTATAAATCGATATGGATGTTAGTTGTATATTACTGTGTGTTCAGCTGTCCACCCCGCAGTTTCTTTCGAATGGTATAAATAAATATAATATTTCTTATTTGAAGCCGAGTATTCTTGAATTATAATAAGAAAGTTTGAAAAAATGCACTTAACGGTAAGAAATACAAAGTGCTTTAAAAAGTGTAATAGACTATAGCTGCACAAATTTTCAGAAAGCCATTCCTTGTACATTCAGTTTATATTAGTATCCACGGGTGTAATAAACACGAAAAACTAACCGGCCCATTGAAACGGAATTACAGGGCATAAGCAACAAGTATAGGAAACCGATTCGATTTAACTGGCTTAGCGATATATATTGATTAAATCCCGAATTAATTTCATGTTTTTATTGAACCAACAAAACATACAAAGCTATTTTTGAATTTTTATTGCACCTGAGGAAAATGCCAATTGATTATACGAGACCACGTAATAATCAATAATCTTTTTAAAAATTTCACATCGGTTATAGCCAAATGCTTTTGCTATGTGACAATGTTCACACATTATTTTTAACAACGCATCTACTGATCACATAGAATAGAACTACTTGAGCATATGCATTCAACAACTTCTGCAATCGATTAAGTTAAGAAACCATTCGATGGCTAGTAAGTTCACTAGATATTCAAAATCTACTTGACCGAACTCTCGTGTGTCGAAATATTAGTTTATTAATTCACCAAAAATAATAGAAGCTTTTATATGTGTGAGTGCCGCGTCCCAACCCCTTTATCTCTTTATATCTAATTTATACCCGTAACTTTATGTTTCGTTAATATTCTCCCATTAACTGAGAAAAAATAACAGGTGGCTGAACTACCTTAAACAACGATCACAGTAAGTTCGAACACTACATCATTAGTTTCCAGCCTATTAAAACTAGAATAATATCTCACTACAATGGTGTTTCGTTTCTATCCAAATGAACATTCTACTGCACGAAAGGCATTTCACTTACAAAAATTTATAACAGCAAAATATTTTGTTTGATTTGTGTTTTGCCTGAAATGTTTTGGCCTTGGGGAAAATGTTTTTTATAATCACGGAATGACACCCTTGGTGGGTTTAGTTTGCACCCCATCGATAACCGCCTTAAAATGGTTTAGTGCACCTTGCGACAAACCCACAATTGAAACAGAGGCATTACATTACGCAATAAACCGCCTCTTTATTCTCGTCTCGGCACAAACATTATTTAATCTTGAGTTCTTAACTGTAAATAGTGCTTTGGGCGTGGGTCATTATTATACCTGACTGGCGACCTATTAATTTAATATTGCAGGGTTCTTATGCCTCTCTGCCCCTCTATCGAGACGAAAAAATCAGATTGTTTTATACGAACTTATTTCAAGATCACGCTAGATACGGATCAAGTATACTACAAGGGTCATCTTTTGAACAACTCGCGGTTTCATCAGGATGAATGATAAATATTGAAAATCAAATAACATCAGTTTCTCAATTATGATAAACTTATGTAGTATATTGCCGTCACAAAAGTTATTCGGGGAGCTCTTGTTGACAATTGCATTGTAAAACTAAACTAAACTAGCTAAACTAATACTTTTCATTCAACTTTTTAGTTTAAAATCGATATAAAAATATTTTGCTCTACCTTTTTATCGGGTGCCACTATCGGGAGCCACTATCCATTTCAATGCGAAATTGGATAAGGCCTTTGTTTTGTACAGCCCTTAAACCGTAATAAACTTAATCTTACAATAAAAATTGAAAACGCAGTAAGATGAATAACATCATGTCAAAATAAATGTCGATTGGTATATTTAATTTATTTTTAATTTTTATGGTACAGCGACATTGCGCGTAGTAGCGGAATTTAGGGCAGCCCGCCCCGAATAGCGAATAAAAAAACACAGCAAATATGTTTATGTAGCCGTGTTTTATTATTTGAGCAGTATCCGGCGCCGAATGGGAATTTTCTACTGAAACTTCAGCAATTATTCACTGATGTCGCTACTAATCAAAAAAATAAAATTGTACTTAACTTCATGCAGTCGAATGACAGTTCTACGTTTGTGTTAATTGTTGTTTGTCACTTGCTTTTTTCTTGGTTTTCTTCAAAATTACACCGAAACAACGATTTTATAGGGTTTTCCAATAAGAGTGATATGATCCAAACTTTTCACAGCACTTACTGTGTGGCACGTAGCCCCGTCTTGTTGGAACCAAATGTTGTCAAGATCAACTTCTTCCAATTTCGGCCATAAAAAGTTGGTTATCATCGATCTATACCGATCTCCATTGACAGTAACGGTGTTACAAGCTTCATTTCTAAAAAAAAATACGGACCGATGATTCCACCAGACCAAAAACCACACCAAACTGTCAATTTAGGTGACTGTAATGGTTTTTCATGAATAATTTGTGGATTTTCTTCGCGCCAGAATCGACAGTTTTGTTTATTTACCGCACCACTCAGATGAAAGTGAGCCTCATCGGAGAAGATGATTTTCTTAAAAAAATCGTTATCGTTTGTAATTGCAATTTGAAAACGTTGTTCTTGCGTATATCTCACCATAATGAAATTGTAAACATTACTGAATACAATGAAACAAAAAATGACAGATCACGACATATTACAAATGGTCGAAACGTCACTTAAAAATCATATCATTCCTATTGGAAAACCCTATACTAAAAAAAACTAAACAATTTGAGAATGAAGGTTGCTTTGGTTTAAGGGTTGCACAAAACAAAGGCCTTTCAAAATTTCCCGATTTTAGTGGCTCCTGATAGCGGCGCCCGATAAAGTGGTAGTGCAAAATATTTTTATATCGATTTTTAACTAAAAAGTACAATGAAAAATCTCAGTTTAGAGTTAAATAAATTAATTATATGTAGAAATAGCGCGCTAAATATAACTTTTGACATAGAGAATTGGATGCTCCGGATAAATCTACCAGGCACTAATAAAAAAACACGGCATATATATGTATACATTTAATAATGTAACGTGGTTCCGCCAAAACAGTAGTAACCGAATTAATAAGATTTATCATTTTTGTATACGTTAATTTCCTGAAAGGTGAAAACACTATAAAACAAATTACTTAATCTTACTTAATACGAAATACCTACACCTTCAATATATTTAAACGGCGCCGTAATTTGTTATTCAACTGATTTATTACGTACGTAGTTGATTTTTTAATGACTAAAGTAAAAAAAATTAAACACGATGACTGATTGAAGTTTGTACCGTGGAATTGTTGTTGCTTTATTTCAATGGCATTGCATATAAATACGTAGTGAATTGCACCAAGGGAAACGCGGAAAAACGAAAACCGTTCTTGTTATTGGTCTGGTATTGCAATTTCATAAAAAGAAATGCCGAAGAATTTACGACGCCTTTAGCTACACCTACCTAAACCTAAATGGAATTGGTAATTGGTATCACTTCCCCAACATCAAAGCATTTAATTGTATTCCATATGTACATGTTTATCGATATTTAGATTTATGTAGCGCGCAATTTGATATCATCGTCAGCCGTTAAACAAAAAAAAAATTCTTAGAATTTAGAAAACAAAACAACAAGACGTAAGTATGGAGAAAAAACAACAAGAAACTGTTACATTATCATCTAGTTTTGTGTACACAATTTTTCTTTCTTTCTTTCTTTTTCTTATTATTTCTATTATCGCTGTCTTCATGCCGTGGAAATAGATAAAAATAACTACAAAATAAAAATATCATAGTATCGTAGTATTAAGAATAAATAAATGGTTTAATGTCATTGAACTGAATTTATTGATTTATTGGTTATTGGATTGTTTTCTAAACGTGCCCTTCAACGACTGTGAAATTGTATTGTTAACAATAACATCTTATACCGTTTATTATGCAATTAATTCAACATGTCAATTGAGTTAGGGAGAATCACTTAATGCTTTGTCTGAATCTTCAAGGAAGCGAGTCGATGAGATGGGTTGTAATATTTAACACGTTTTCTCATTATAGCCAGCTGCTCGTAATTCCATTTTCCGTACGAGATTGCAGTGGCAAGGTACAACTACAACCTGCAAACTCTCGTCATATATCTAATATCAGAAAATCCAACTGACAAAATTTCGGCTTGGTTGTCACCCTCCATATAGGCAGGCGTAAAAAACAAAATTTTCTGATATTTTTCACACTTAGAAATATTGCATTGCTTTTCGTTGGAATCCTGGCAACGTGGCTTATGTAGAATTTGCAATTTTTGTTTTGTGAATTGACATCCGTTTCAAAGAGGAAGTTTGTTTACCAAATAAAATATGTAGTTGGATAGCTTTGGTTCTTTCAGTCAAATACTCTCAGTCAAATTGGTCCGGAAAAATTTGATGCAGGTTTATAAATTTTGAAATCTCATGAAGTATAAAATATAACCCAATGGGTTTTATTGATTATAAAACTTGTACATTTCTTTTAATTAGTATCGAAATAATTACGATGCAATTTGTATCGATAAAGTTGTAATGTACGGCTTCACAATTAGTCATAAGTTGTATCAATCTGCATTAAATGTAATTTGTTACAAAGGCGATTTATCGTAACGTGTGCAATTTCTTTCGGACAAATTTTACTGATAATATTAAAAGAGTTTATAAACTAACCAACAACCAAAATATTTTATTTGGTAAACCAACTTCCCCTTTATGATTCGTTTCTTCCCCTTCGAATTAAAGTATGTTTATTTGGAGCCAAATTGTGACGCAGGGATGCCAATTCACAAAACAAAAATTGTAAATGCTATGATTGTTAGGAATTTAGGATAAATCTCACCTAACTTCATTTCAAACCGCAGTAAATTTTTTCGGAGAATTTTGACGGACATAACAAAGATTCGACTTCACTGATTGCGTTCACTGCATAACAGAATGTTACTAAAAGTTACAGTTGTCAACAACTTCTCGTTCACTTCAGTGACTCACACCAAAGTAGAACAGTTTATTTTGACAACCTGGCGTTCACTGCAAAGGCTATCGTCGACACAAAGTAACATTTTTTACCTACAGTCGCGAGTGTTGTCGATTGATGTTATCTTCTGTTTACCATAGTAAGTGACAGCTAAATGTTTTTGTGTCACATGGCGAAAGTCGAAAAATGCAAAATTGCTAGAGCTTGTCAAAATTAATAATATTTACTATTAATATTTATTATTATAAACTTAATTATTTTATTATATTATAAAGTCATAAACTTCTTAAATATGGAAGAAAGTTTACATTGACATTGTTTACATTTTAAAGTTACTTCGACTGACACCGATGTTTATTTGACATTACTAATACTACATCACACCGACAATTGTGTGCAGTAAACGCAATCGTGTAAAACAGCACAGGATTTCCAAATTTGCCAATATTATATCAAACAAAAAATTTATGCGAATTGATCAATTCATAAGTTGAATGAATTCAATTTAGATCCGTTTTCTTATTTAAAACTTAAAATTCCATATTATAACTGAAATGTTGTTCTGACAGCTCAAATCATAATCTTCCATTTTTGACCAAGAAACTGAAATAACTTGATTTGTTCGCAATTATATTGCACAAAAAATTATTATAATTTTAGCTATAAGGAAAACAAGAGTTCACCTCTTCCACCAGTATAGGGTATCTACTTACTAGGTTCAAGATCCCAGTTTAGTGTCGAACATTGGTATCCACTTTGAGAGCATATATCTTATCTAGTTTTATTTTCGGTCAACTGGCCAAGCATAAGCTGTGCTTACTGCCTAGAATACGCATAAAACAAAGCTAATAAAGTTAATCCGCAATGTTATACTATTTCAATTTGTTGCTATTCAATGTTGGTTTGTTGAACATGAAATATCAATTTCAAATAATATTCGAAGACTTTAAAAGTGATCAAGTTAATAACCATCTGCACCATGATGTTTTTCTGGGGGGTTACACAGTTACATAATATGGTGATCGCAAAAATTTATTAAACTCATACGAGTATATCTCCGTAGATGCGAGTATGATGAAAAATTAATCATCTCAGAAATGGAAAAAAATAAAAGAAAAACCGCAGGTTTATATTCAATCGGTCTATTGTCGATACTCTTAATATCTGTGGGTCGTGACGGACTCTACTTATTTTTCGTTATAATTGTGTCAAAGAGCACTGTAGCTGATGGAATTATCAAGTAATAGACACTAACCTTCATCTAATAAAAAGGTACTTAGTTTAACTGAAAACTACACCGCGGCCTACTTCATACTTATAAATCTGTGCTAAGGAAGCGAAAAGAACCGACAACAGAAAGCTGCCTAGGCTTCCTAGTCAAAAATCTCCGATCGCAACTTTTACCAGATGGTCGCATCGGTTTACAACATTTCAAAAACTAACAATATTCCAGCATTGAAATGTGCAGACGATGTTTTGGTGGTGGATGCATATTTGCAGGATGACTTATTGGCAAACGCCTTCACTTCGAACTCGACCTTAGTTGCTCCTGATGGAATCACGAGCTCCGTCCATTTCCTATTGTGGTTCCAAAATGGATCCCATCAACATGTCGGAGAAAATTGTGTTCAGAAACCTAAAGATAATCGATGTAATTAAGGGCATCGGACCCGGCGGAATTCCAGTTCGAATAATGAATGAGTTTGCCAGTGATTTGGCTCCAATATTAACTAAAAAACCAGTTCTGAAATGTATTTGTAGTAAAATTGAACCCTCACACTACCGGCCAATACGAATTGTATCAGCCGTCACCAAAGTTTTGAGAAATGCGTTAACCAACATCTAGTGAAAATTAGAAGCAGATAAACAGTACGAGTTTCGTGAAAACCGGTCCACAAGCGATCTCATGACGTAGGTCGCAAACAAATGAAATCTTGCACTAGAACAACATGAAGAGGTCTTTACAATCGCTTTGTGGATTTATCCAAGGCATTTGACAAGGTCTGGCATGAGTATCTCATTTGTAAGCTTATGACATACGGCTTGGATTGGATGACCATAAAGTGGATAAAAAGATTTCTCAAAGTTCAAAAGATCAACTTTGTGCTAAATGCGAGATCTTCAACGACACACTCCCCAAATGTCAAAATACTTCAGGGATAAGTTTTGTCACCGATAATGTTTTTGTTATACATCAATAATTTGCTGTAAACGGCTAAGTTGTAACTTGGCTTAATTCCAATTTAAGTACAATATTTGAGCAGGGAGAAGACAACAGGTTAAGTTTAACGAGGAAAAATCTTAAATATGCACATTCTCGTGAAAAATAAGTCACGACGAATTCCCTTTTGTTATAAAAGACCATGTACTTGTCGGTTGTGACTCAATTCGTCTGCTTGGTGTTCAAATTGGCAACAATTTAAAATGGAATAAACACATTGTTACATTGGCCAAGTCAACTTCACGAAAACTTCAGTTCCTCAATCGATGTAGAAGGTTCTTTAAACCGCATCAGGTTCTCCAGATATATAAAACCTTCATGAGACCATTTATAGAGTATTGCTGTAAAGTTTGGGGTGGAGCATATGGTATTGCTCTCCAATTACTGGATAGGAATCGGCGGTGTGCCATCCGAATAATACGCTACCCCAGACTTACAACAGATATAGACAGCCTACAACACAGCGAGAAGTTGCACAATTTTGCGTGTTATACATTGTTCTGCATTGTAACTAAAGGAGAAAATACCACCATTCGCTACGCCAGGAAGGGTAACAAGAGGAACGGTCAATGCACATAATTTACGGTGAAACTAACGCAGTGGAATTTGCTAACCAGTTTAAAATTTATGTTGGACTTTAAAATGCACAAACTTAAGGCATCAATTAACCTTTAATTGAAGAATCGCGAGTTCGGTGCAGGAGCTCTGACAGTTACAAGGAGTTAGAACAGTCTAAAACTCCACCCTGCACAGAATTACAACTAAACGTAAAAAAAGATAGAGTAAGGTATTTGAAAAAATTAAAGCCAAAAACTGTTAAGCATTTCTTATCTATACCCCCCCTCCCCCTGGACCAACAACGCGGGTTTATAAATAACCGCGCAGCCTAATTATTAGGACATATCTGTAACTTTTCCGCATGCCCCGGTGTGATATATACCGATATAACAAAAATTTCAACGCAGTTATTGTTTGGGCTTCCCTAAATCGAATGAAGTATAGTGAAATTTTTCACGGTTATCCCATGAAACGTGCATTACGAGACGAAGATATCAAAATTTATTAACGGATTTGTTGATTATATTGATGTGTAACAAAGTCATCCTTGATATAATTACAATATCGAATCGGGAATTATGTGTATTTGAACTTCTTGTATTGTGGGATGTGGGATAAATATCTCTTTCGAAGCGCTTGATTTAGTAGGAGTGTAATTTGGTAGGCAAAAATAAATAAATTTATTATTCATAAGTTGGTACCTCTGCACAAAAATTTGATGCAATAAAAAAATTTTATATTAACTGATATTATTCACTGATATTAAGTGACCATCAATTTAGTTGGTCGAAAAGTTAGGCAAAAATATCATCATCAGACACACAGTATAAATTACTATACGAGAGTGAAATATTCGATCCAAAAATTGCAATCCATACATTCTCCCAGGCATTTGGCACCAACTTCCTGCCTGGCATAGAGTTTCAAGAGACTAAAATATGATTTATGAATGAGGGTTAGGTACGTTTCAAAGTCCTTCTAAGTATTTTGCAGGCACTTAACAGCAAATTCAGTGATACTTCCGAACTGCTTAGATACAAAAAAGTGTTACTAGTTACATGATTTCCAAAGTAGTTCCATGAGATAAAAAACTAAGCTTATTTAATGGCCCTTAGGTACATTCAGAAGTCATTCAAAATATTCAGCCATAGAAGGGAGGGGAGAATAACTTTGTAATGTAGTCTAGTAAACCGAGATTAATCAGTGCATTGTTGTATATATGAGACATTACTTGAGTTTAAATAACTAAACCATCGTAACTGCCCAGCTTCCGTTATCGTGGGAATGTACTCATTGAAGTCTTTATTCACGCAGTCTTTGATCAATTTTGAATTATGTGTTTTTATTTAAACATATGTTTTATCGGAACATAAAGCATTTTAACAATTAAACGATAAGGATGCAATGTAGAACCACAAAAAGGTGTAGCGTTCCAAATCTGGTAAAAGGCACGTTAAAAACAGCTCAGTCGTAAATTACGTGAGATTAGAGTAAAGCTGAAGTTGCATCATCAAAAGGTCTAGCAGCATTCAAGCAGTATTCAATGAGAGAAGAAAAAATGATTATCAAATTAGAAGAAATATTTTGAATTATAATTAAACAAAAACGAATTTTAATGTTAAAATAATTTCAAAAACATTAAAAAATACGCAAGCAATTTTGCACCTACCCAATAAAACACTAAAACCTTTCATGACTAATAATTACTCGTATATATTTTTCAAAAATTACGTTTTAATATAAAATATGATTGCTTATTAAAATTCAGCTGTGTAGATCACATTCGTTCGCAGAACTCAGGAAATGAGCATTCCTCAACAAATTCGTTTGGCCTAGATTCCAATAGATCCAAATTGAATTATACAACAGTTTTGGTGTGTTTGATAACGAGTTGAAAACTATTTCTCAATATTATCCACCAAATTGTTTTTAAATTAATTTTATTTTCGTATATATGATAACATCCGCACAGTAGTTATGTAATTAGCTTATTTAAAATGTGCGATGTATTATTAATTACTCATTCGCGTGTGATTTATAAACTACACACACACAAAAACCAACTATGTGTAAAAGTTTCTAGAGGTAAAAACAATAGGAAATTTTATTGCTATTTGAATACAATAATTACAATGTTATATATAATTTCGCCCTGATCATTCCGCGTTGGTTGGTGATTTTATTCAATGCAACTCAAAATAAAAATAAAAATTACTTTTATCTGTAACGAAACGCCTGAATGGTTTCAAAATTTTTGGAGCAGTCATTGATACTGTGGTGTTTTTAATTAATTCTCGAAAAGTTCTAGTAATCATTGAATGACAAGGAAATTGAAATTAAATTTTGGAATCTTGTTTGTTAGATATTACAGATACTGTAGGGCTAGGTAAACTTGCATATCAGGCATCATCTATTTAACGCTTTCACAAATTAGACACACTAATGAAAATACCAACTTTATATAGTGGAACAGTTGGCTCCTCCAGGAATATAGCACCTCAATCAAATTAATGAAGTTATTAATACAACAAAATCATCAGACTTAGTTCTTGTGTTTGGTGATTTTAATTTTTCAAACATAATCTGGAATTTTGACGCGGAACTAAATTGTGTTTAGTACCATTGCACCATGCAATATAGCAACAAATGCGGAATCTTTATTTGTGGCCACAAATAAAGATAATAATCGTGATTGATTATTGGATCTTGTCTTCAGCAATGACATTGACTTTTAAAATAGCTGAATCCCTGTTACCTTTTGTAATAAATGATATCAATCACAAATTTTTGCAAATTTACCATTTGTTTTATCGCCGAAGTCAAACAAAGTAATTTTAAAAAATCTTTATGTGTGTCTAGTGCTGTGTAGAATAAAAGTTTGTGTCCTCTAGCACCCAGACGGATTAACTGATCGGGGTGAAACTTCATACTTAAGCTTTTACCATAAATTGATGTGTTATTTTTAACCGAAATAAGTAAACCGGAAGTGGCAGTTTTCATAGGAGCTTTCACGTTTTTTGCAGATATTTTGAAAAGTATAGCATTTACGAAAAAAAACATTTGAAAATAAAAAGATTGTAAATTACACTTCAACCAAAATTAGTTCAGGTTATTTTTTATATTTTACCGGAAATGACGAGATTTGATAAAAAAAATCAATGTTTAACCAAAATTCAACATCTCTACAGCCCAGGCGGATCTAAGTGTTTTCCCAGAGTCAACCCTTCATACAAATCGGACTTTATATATTTTCTGTTATACGGATTCATTAATCCATTTTAACGTCACCGTACTTTAATTAGCTTAGTCAAACCAATTCAAACTAGTTCGACCTTTCAGGGAGAGGTTTATAGTTTCGTGGCATTAATATTATTAAGTTGAAGATATTGTCGCCGTAACATCGGAAGAACCAGCGACATGTAAATGAAGGTTAACATGCTGGGGATATAATTCCTGAAAATTTACCAAAGATTTCGGCATTGTCATAAAATTGCAATGCTTATCTAAGACTACAACTAGGTGCTTAACATCCTATGAGAGCATAGATGTAACCCGTCTAATAAACGTAGTCCCCTTCGCCGCTAAATCGACGAACCTCATAATTTCCTTTAAGAAAGTCAAAACAACGAATTCAACGAAGGCTGAAGGAACTGCAAATTAGCCCATATCTTCGTCGACTGATCCAAAGTTATCTTGCAGATCAGTAGATTATTATAGAATCGGATGGTTCTGTATACAAGGCAAGTTACCACCGATGTTCCCCATGGTTCGGTACTGAGCCCAGTATTATGAAGCGGGCTATATCATGGAGTACTCTGGCTCAAACTGCCCAAGTGCACAATACTTGTAGGATATCCAAGTAAGAACTAGAAGAACAACTTAATGCAGCGGTAGAAAGAATCTCTGAATGGCTCTCTGGCATCTCTGAATGGCTCTGCAGACTTAGATAGAGCTGGCCCGGAGAAGAATGAAGCGGTAATAATGGCGGGAAGATGAGTTCTCGCGAATCTAGAATTCTCCATTGAAGGAGTAAGGGTGAAACCCGTGGACCAGATCGAATACCTTGGAGCTTGGTTTGACTCACGAAACTTCCAGACACAAGTCAGAAAGACTGTGACTGACTTGCCGAAGGCAATAAAAACAGCTACGGCTCTATGCAGGCTGATGTTGAACAAGGGCGGACCTAGTTCAAGTAAAAGAAGGTTTCTGGCATCAGTGGTATCCTCGATCGTGTTATACGGGGCAACCTGGGTGAGAGCCCCCAAAATGCAGTGCTAATACGATGGTCTCGAAGGAGGCAGCTTTCGTTATTGCCAGGGGGGTTCGAAAAGAGGTGGTCTAAAACAAGATGCTGAACCAATGATACAAGCGGTGGACAGAGGCTGAAACCTGCGAATGGACGCGGCACCTAATACTCCGAAATAGGGAATGACTAGGTTTATACTAAAATACACTCTTCTGTGAAGAGTGCGACACAGCAGAACACACAATCCTCCACTGCCTACGATGGGGACAAGAGAAATGAATGTGCTATGGTCACACCGGCCAGCTGTCAGCACGGAACATAATAAATACCAAAAATGATGGCTGATGAACGATGCTGGAATGAAGTAAATAACATGGTAGTGGCGATTCTGGGTAGTGGCCACAAGAAAGGAGGTACCGACCAGTACCAGACCGGGATAAATGACATCCCGGCAGCTAAAGTGATGCACGATGTGTGATTCCGTCTGCACTAGGAGGAGTTAGGGAATTTATAGGAGGTAAGAATGCGGCACTAGACTAGGGATTATAATCTACATTAGTGTAGTCAAACTTTATTTTGAAGTCTCCTCGCGTGACGTTTATTTATTTCGTATCTTTTGTTGTTAACATACATTACAGTAGTTTTTTTAAATTATGTATGATAGGCCCAAGAAGTGTATGATGCTTGCCGGTATATCTTGAAGTAAACTTTTAGGCGCCAAATAATTTTTACTAAACAAATTAATTAAAAATTAACTGCGGTCGAAAATGACTATTCTTGATGCTTTGAAGGTATCAGGGTCCGGGAAAAAAGGTATATTAAGTAAATCATCTGATTCCGTCTTTACGATGGAACATCGAGAATTTCTTGTGCGATTTCAAAATTTTTGTTAACCTTCTTTAATTTTAAATTCGGAGAATTCGAAAATGACTTTTACGATTTAACTTTTGTGATATCTTCGTCGCCGCGGTCGGGGACCTATTATAACAAATGGCTGCAAACAATGCAACACCTCGCAGTGGTTTTTACTACTCCCACATAATTAGTATGGACGACGCAATAATTTTGATTTTATCGCTTAAGTTTTAAAATCCAGCGTTATAGTGCAGTTGACACTTATTCGTTTATTATATTTTAGAATATACTCGTACGTGTGTCGCATATCATTTTAAAGAAGATCTAGAAGAACTGATTACCGTGAAGATCTGATTACCGTGTGGGGATTCATTTTAGTATTGCACGAGTGCAAGGGTAAAGAGGAAAAGTGTATTACACTATCCGTATTAGTACTATTGTATTTACTATCCGTTCGACTATGGATAAAAACAGAAAACTTCAAGCATCTTGATGTGGTAACACCAAAATTTGTACAGGCTACCCTACGAACATCAAATAGAGTACTATTAAAATCTCTTGCAATATAAAGGCAGGTGCAAGTTCTTCGGCCCAATAGGTCTCAAAGCCTTACGGTCCGTATAATCTACTTCCGGCCATTGGAATACAAATTACCTTGCAATTTACCTTCCACTAGAATAGTAAAACAATTATAAATGCAATGCATGCCTTATAAAACTGCCTCCGTATCGGAGTCAGGAATCTTTATCGAAGCAGAAAAGTAGTTTGCCTCTCTAAGAGTCTTTAGTCATGACGATATGGTGAGCAGGCATTTATTAAAATTTGGAAACCAACGAAATTAATTTAGAATATCTTTCACGTTTTGTAAATGGCTTAATTTTTTTCTTAAATGTTGGATGCATTATGGTCAGAAAAAACGATAAAACACCTTGTCCAAATATACTATCAAATTATAGTTATACATTTTACACTATATAAGCCAGCTATTAGTCCTTAAGAAAATTGTTTATTTAATAATTGGAATGCTGAAATAGAATTTGGGAAACGCGGAGGCGTCTATCTGGTTTCAAATCCAAATTAGGACGGAAAAATCTAACACAGATCTAACTTCTAACGGGAACGGCGATTAATGAATGCTGTTTGCTCACGCGACCGTAATTATCAAAATTGTTTATCCGGCCAAAGCACGATTAACTTGAAACTTATGTACAGAGTCCCCTAATCTGGCGTCTTATATGCTAAGTAGTTTGAAGTGTAAAATGACTAAAATATCGCATTTACTTGTAGTTCGACGACTTGAAACTTGGCTTCAAATCTTGTCTCGACTTTTGTAAGGAACATTTTTACAGAAGCCCATTGGAATAATGGTTGAACCGGAGATTTATGTTCCCTTCGAATATTTCAGTAGTAGTCGTGTTATTTTTTATTGTTTTGTTTTCCAATAATTTTCTCGTAAACAGTAATAGAAGTGCGTTTACATGTAAAGTGATACTATATGGACTTCAGCAGAAATATTCTGGATTGTAGGCAATTATTATAAAATCATAAACACAAAGTTGAATGGAATGCGGTGTCGTTTCTATATATAAATACTTGATCTTGTGTCACACACACACACACATATATGCATCATTATGCTGAGACAACGACGTATGATTGAATTTCACAATCAATCAACAAATTTTATTGCACACAGAAAATTTTTAAAGGTTAACCGTGTCATTGTGTTACTTGTATTTGTAGTGTGGAAAAAATAAATTAGTTAGTTAACAACGATACATAAAGACACATCTAAAAGAAAAATTTCTTAAAGCAAGTATTGTACTTATTGTTAACACCTTAAATGGAATGCGCATGTTGCATATGTATGCAATTATTTAATTGGAATAAGATCATTTCCTGGTAATTGCTCGCGAGAGGCCTTCGAATGTGTAATTCCATACAAATATGCAATTATTTGTACATATATGGTGTGAAGAATTAAAAATCAATGTATAAACTCTTTTTTGAAAATTCTTCTTACTAATTCTATATAAACAAAGATGCACACTTGTGCATCATTTATCACGACCATTAGACTTAAAATTTGGTTCAAATACTAAACGCTAGAAAAAAGGGCGAAACACATAAAGTCATTGAGTTGAGATAAATTAACGGCTGTAATCAAATTTTAATGCCACATTTAATGTGTTGTGTTAGTTAATTTATATCTGTAAAACTACCAGCAACGAGGGAATTTCCAAAAATAGATCAAAATTAAAAAATTAAAATTAACTAATTTTAGCCATTAGTGTCGGTTTAAGTTTGCATCCAAAATACTTAAATCATAATGTAAAACTTTTGGAATTGCCTATTCATGAATAAAATAGAATGCGTTATAATCAATGTTACACCTGAATATTAGATTATCTCAAGAAATCATATACGTAACAAAATGTTCGTGCCTGCCTTGGAAACGAGATACGTAACTTAACGAAATTCCACTAGTTGTTTCTGTACAACCAACATAGATACGTATCAATGTACAATGTACATTCAACAGATCAAACCGAGATGGAAATCTATAAAAAGCTCACATTTTATTGTTATTGTTGTTTTTGTGCGCTGGAAGATGGAAATAAAACAGAAACATATTTTTATGATTAACCTTCAATGAAGATACAATCAATAATAATCATTACAAGATGAATACTTTTTTATTCCTTCTTAAAGATCTCTAATGATGATTACTTCATCATGTAATAATAGTTTTAAATCAAAATTATAATGTAATCACAATAAGATGATGTTCAGAAATTGGTACTCGTATATACTTGTTTGTGATGATTTTAGAAATTGAAGATTTGATTAGGTGAAAAAACTAAGTCGCAAGACTTTTGCAACTATAGGACCGAAACTACTAGATAAACCTTCGCGTATCATCTTGACCCTTATATCCTGTTGCCGAGTATCATGATGCTCATTCGAAACCTCATATAATGCCAGGAATGTGGTTTTAATTAAGATCCGACTAAAAATCTGATGTTGGCTGGCTGGGCGTACATAAACTGCCTGATTTTTATTTTTCCAATAACCGTCTTGAGGGCATTAATTACCGGCCAAATAATTTCTGCTAGTAAGTTTCATTAATAATTAGTGTTAAAACAGTTCAATATTTATAAATTTTCGACATCATATTATGCTTTTGGAACGACATCGGCATTGCGGATTGCATACATTTAAATATCTCAGTTCTGTGGAAATCCATCGAGAGTCCAACCTAGATTCTGGAGGCCTAGAAGGAAAACTATTTTAATCTCACAGCATATTGGTAACTACTGATTATTTTATTACACAATTACAATGTTTGTCATTTTTGTAATCCGGACACGTTGCAGCAGTTGATTGTCTCCGTAAATTAAAAACTGTTAGAAATCGAGGGATGCTAAAATCGCAAAATATAAAACGAAATTAGCGGTGAATTTAGGAATTAAATTCCCTTTTATAAAACGTTTAAAGCATTCGTGTGCAACAATAAACGGTTAGGTGGCATTAAGCTGTTCTATCATTTGAAAATTTCAATTGAGTTTTCAATTGAGACCACTGCTATAAATTATCCGACTGCTGTTAAACTCTTATTGTAAAGTCACGACAATCAAAAGTTAGTAGCACAATATATTATAGAACTTTTTCATTTGCCAACGATAGACAAAGGGCCTTCAGTTAAACTTCGTGAACTAAATGATAGTCTCAACAACCTCCTCAATTCTTTGAAGTCTTGGCCGGCGTACATCTTATTCGGTTGACGTATAATTGTAAATATGGAATTGCAAAGTCTACATAACTTCACAAGAAGAAATTGGGAATGTCCACGAATACTCGACCAAAGTTGGAAGTTCGAAGCCGGCCCTTACTATCGATCAGCGCAGCTAAAGATTCTACGTACTGCGTTATACCAAAACGCCCACATTTACCTAACGGAAAACACAAGATATACCTATACATACAATTCGTATATCTGGAGGCTGACGGCTTATAATATAAATGCTGAAATTTTATCAAAACAACCTTCAACACTGCAATAAACACTAGTGGACTAGTAAAGACCGGGTATTTCAACTAACGACTATTAACAGTACACTGCAATATGCGAAGAACCCTGGTAGGATTTGTTTTGGCATTCTCATAGCAACGCTGACGTAACTAGGCCTAGCATTGAAATGGATTATCAAACTCTCTGGATAACAACAGCTTAAATTCTGTACGTTGAGAAGGACATCCTACCTGCAATTCTAGGAAGTGATTCGAATTCACATAACATTGAAGGGAATTACTCCTTGAATTCAATCTTAGTATTGACTCTGTATATACAACATTGGCGTTAAGCCAACGTTTATAACCAGTATTAGACAAGAAGTTTTAGACACCATACGAAGTGGACATAAAGCCCACAGTTTGATGCAGGTTAACATAAAGTCGCCTTACGACGTCGTTCATCATTCCTCGGAATGACAATGAGATATTTCAATAGTAAATTGTCGGTTGTGACCCGTTCAAATATAGTAGGAGTATAGTTAACATTTAAAATTTCACAGAAAAACGAAATTATTTGATTGTTGGAAGAAGAAACTGATAGCCGTCGCCTGATTGAATTCAACTTCGGACAGTAATTAAAAAAGCGTTCACCGATATTATCCGTCTTTCAAACATAATTCTGCATTCTTTTTCACTCGATATGCTCACGATCTGCTACTGATTCATTCATTATTAATGGTAATTGGTAGTCAACATTACAGGGAAAATTTTGCATCAATTCGTACACCTAGGTTTAACCTTTAACTAAGAATTATTTTAAATTTATATCAATTTACATAGCCAATTATGTATTGTTATATCAATTAGCATTGTTAACCGATGACAGTGCCTTGTATATACATTTAGCCGTCTACAAGTTAGTCATGGAGACATGTTCAGTCCGATTTTCCGGTCTACTATATCGCACTATTCCGTTACCTTAAGATAATGATCAGTTGAAGCACAGTACTACCGGAACTTAGGAAGAACTTCGTCGCTTAGTAATGACGACAGTGTTAATTCATTTGTGTTCGTATTACCGAGCCACTTTCGTTTTAGTGACACAACGGTTACCTAGTTACATTCGAAAAGTAGGTACTTAACGTCTTCTACTTCAGATCCGCATATACATTGACAATTGATCAGTTATTTTGAATCTCTGTAGATAGGCTTTAAACTAAGCATGTCCAAAGATTACTTGGCTTCGAGCCTCATTAGTTATACTTTTAGTTTAAGACGTGCTTTGATATCGGAATGAAGTAAATGTATGCCTACTATTGAGCGATCCATAACATCTTTTATGCCTTAGGTCAATCGCCATTGCTTCTACTTCCGATTTGTTTCTATATTGGGTATGCCACTATCTGCAACCTGAACAGTGTTACCTATTTCGTTTCGTCCTCTTAGGTGGTACAAGTGCGCTCGCTTTTTGATTAAGAATATCTACCGGGAGTGCGCTGGCCAGAATCACAACATTATCTTTAGACACTGTTCGGTAGGCCTTTGTTACTCGTAGTAGGATATTACCACTGATTATGGCCAACGCTAACGGTTGCAAATATTTATGCAAGCAGAGCTTGATACGCCGCTCCGCCTTTAGTCTTTTCTGTATTTCACAGTTCACTGTTTACTATGGAGAATCTTTCAAATCTGATCTTATAATTAATGTTAACTTGAAGATTAATTCATGCTATGATGAGCTAGCTTAGATTGAATATACTACTTCTTGACCTAGAAGATGTTAGACGCTTAAGGTGGGGACGTGGATCACTTAAAACTTAATTCTTTAGATAAATAGTTAAATTTATAGTATGTACGTGCAGATTTGAATCATAAATTACAAAACATCTTTTGGAATATTATGCGGGAATGTACAATACTATGGGGAATTGTTTAACTCTGGCCAATCCTAATATTTTCACAAATTCAACGATTGGAGTCGTTTGGCCATCTACCATTAAGAATTGGTCACCAGCGGATATTGTTTGATCTTCCTTACCTAATGTTTTACTGCAAAAATTAGCTGAGTCATTTCTACACGAATAGGACTCTTCGCCTCTGGACAGTTTGATCAGATCAATTCTAATTTTTCAAAAATACCGAATGTTGGATGTATTGGCTAATTTCTCAGAGCTATTTTTGTCCTAGCCGTGCGGAAATGACGAATTAAATGATTCCTATTGTTGGATTTGTGAAAATAATTGTATTATCAGGCGTAAAATAATCATATAGTGCATTCCCTCATAATATTCTAAAGGAAGTTTTGCCATTCAACGTTCGAAATTTAGATGCAAGCCTTTAAATAAGGTATTTTACAATTCTATACAAATAGAATATTTCCCATTTTTATTGAATTAGTTCAATTTTATTTCCGTTTTTAACAATAAAAAAATTGATGACCAAATGATAACAGGTGGTGACAAATTCTGATTTAACGATTTCCTATCGAAATTTGATGAAAAATGTATGATTTTCTGTCAATGAGGTGCTACCCAAAACATAATTTTTTTAATATTTTTTTTTCGCCGTTTAAACGTAACAGGCCCAACAACGAAAACTAGTGACCAGTTCTGACCAAATAGAGGCGAAATGCCGAACCATGTGTAACCAATCATTACTCCGGATCAGAATATAAATTGATTATGGAACCTCAGAAATGAGGCGGCCAAATCGCTCTATTCCTTGTCGCACCAGCAAAATAAAAAAAAATTGTATCTTATGTTGTGTGCCTCAATCGACTAACCTGACTAAATGTAATTACAGCAAGAAGTTCGTGGAGTATAAAAAAGCAGATGTCATTAAAATCAAATTGTTAATATGTAAAATATTTAAAACCACTAGAAGTACGGCAAAGGAAAATTATAAAAATTTATTTAAAAATCATCGAAAAGTAACCTCGCAAAATAACTTTTCATTGGCCGCGTAGTGCGCAATAGCCAAACATTCAATATTTAGATTATTCAATTTAGTAATGTCATTTCAGGCATTCACCATTAGGAAAAATTAGGAAAAATTAGGAAAATTGTTAGGTAAGATCACACACACGTCGATAACATTGGAAATGTCAAAATAAATATATTGCATGGTTTTGATTCAAATGAGAAATATAGGTACGTTCTCTCTGTACTATCTTGGTATTGGAATATCCGATAATTACCGACTATAAATCCTGGCCTTAGTGTTGTGAGCAAATGACGTATCTAAGTATTAAAATTATATTAATTCAGTTTCCGGTTTATGCAGGTGGTTCATTCGTGCAATACAAACATGCGGCGAAAGTTTTGCGTTAACGTTAAGTAACGTTGGTGATGAGTAACTCTTGCTAAGGGGAAAATTTAACAAATTACAGATAAATAATAACCTAGTTTATTTCAATTTTAAATAGCGCTATATAAGTCCAAATCAATTATAATAATTCAAAATAAAATAACGCATGTATATTATTGTCAAATCAAATTCAATTATCATTTCAATTTATAAATTCGACATTGTTATATGAAAGCAGGCAGACGATAATAGAATAATTTTTAAGAGCGCCCGTCAAGATCTATTATTTAAAGATCTATGCATATCATTTCTTTTTGAAACTAAAAACAGAAAATCTTACACCTTTTAATGAGTTTTTAGCTTAATAATTGTCGTGTCGTTGATTCTCAGCAACATTAAGTTTTCTTTTAGTTGTGTGTACGTTAAACAAGAAAAATAACACATTTTGTAATAAAATATCCATGTTTATGCGGTTTTTTAACCCAGATGTGTCAAAAACTTCGATGCACTAAATGACTAAAGTAATCATAATTACCTTCGTATCACACATAGAGTGATCGTAATTCAAGGGTTAAACAACTTGAAAATAGAAAACACATACACAACAATATGTTGTAACCGCATCTAACCTAAATTTATTTTTTTTATTTAAAATGTGTATTTAGTTATTTCGATGCTGCTTACAAAGAAATCGTATGTATAGTTTTTCCATGTGATAAACTATGATAGAGAGAAACAAATTTTAATTAAATTCGTGGGCGCACATACGAAAGCTAATATCATAATGTAGACAGTTAGTTGGATATTCACGCATTTAAATTAATTCCACGTTAATCTTATAAATATGTGCTACATAATATTAGGCTGAAGGTACACACATATTAAGTGTTTAAACTGTATGTATAATCAATATTATGATTTTATGGTAATATATAGAAACTATGCGTCTATCGTATCGTAAGTCCATTCATTCATAATCATGCAGTCATTGATAGTTTTTCTATTTTTAATAATAAATGAATTTATAATTTTGTTGTTATTGGCGCCTAATAATTTTCAATTTTTTAAAGCAAAATGTAAATAAAAAATAAATGAATGCTTTATGATTATTAATAATTAATTATAAACCTATAATTATTATTTTGATCGATTTAGGCCAAGTTGTTTGAAATGAAAGAGAAATATTACATTCATTTGTAACATTTAGTTCTGTATGCGGCATTCAAATATTTTGAAACTTTAAATTTTTAGGTTTTGGTTACTTGCTCAAAGTAAATTGATTAACATATAAATTTTACATTATTTTGCAAGAACTTGTGAAATTACTTTTCTCTTCGTCTAAATACGGACGCAATCAAGCTATCTACGAATGAGTACATAATGATCAAAACTACTATTAATAATCGTTATACAGAACTCTTGAAAGTAAAATATAAGTCTGGTTTCATTCAATGGCCGCAGAAAAAACGAAAAATGAAATTTAGAAAAACACTTAAATTTTTACTGTATGTAAATAAAACCAGAAATTGGTTAGCTATTTTTGTAAAAATAAAAATCAAGTGCACTCACTTTTGAGCTGTATATTTTGATGAGTGTGGTCGTTAACATAATTTGCTACTTGTTTTAAACAAAAAAAAATTTTTTATTTATTTTCCTAATTATAAAAATAAGTAAAACAAGTTTTTTTTACTAAATTTACTTTGCTTTCCTTCGATAATGGTAAGAAAACCGATTGATTATGTAATCGAACACCATTAAAAAATAATGGGAAAAATATTAGATGAACTTGATCAATACACACGCATTCCATTTATAGAATTCAGGAAATATTATAAGGTAATATGGTTTTATTTCATTGTTAATTAAAAATAATTAACCATTAATTTATATTGGTCAATTAATAGTTGAATATTACTGGTTGTAGTTTCACTTATCGTGCGCATAAATCGCATACTGTTGATCTTAACAATTTCAATTTCAATCATTTTCGCTTAAGGGCGGTACATTTATTTTACCATATTTTTTTTTAAAATTGCATAAAACGTAAAATACTATACCGAAAATATCTGATCTATTTAAGAGGCAATTGTATGCGATGTATGTGTGTCAATGTATGTTACTTACAACAATGCGGCACCAACATATTTTCCAGCAATTTTTTGTAGAAAAACCACTGAAATCTGGCTTTATGTATTTCATTTTTGAAAATGATAGCAATTTTTACGAAATTTTACATTTAATAAAAATGAGTCTAGCTAGCAATATAAATGTTGCCATAAAAAATACTTAAGCTGAATATATTTTATAGCAACATTCTCAATTGTATAGCGCCATTTGCTAAAAAAATGCCTGCCAAATTCTGCATGTCTATACTTGTCTTTCAGGTGTAAACTGTAATATGCTACTCTTTTCATTTTTTTGCAGATAATAATGTTGATAATCGACCAGTAATGGAAGAATGAAAATCCTCACTTTTCCCGCAAACGGGAGATTAAAATGTAAGTTTTTAAAAATTGGTGTGATTATGACTTGAATTAATAAAGTTCCCAGGGAGAAGGAACCGTGTGCAAAATTTTAATTTTATAAATTATAACTCGTCTACTAAATTTAGTGCTCGTAGCATACCTGTGAATTTTTATAGCGTGCAAACAAACAACCAAACTATCATGTTTATTTAGCAAGGTTTTGACTTATTCCATAATTCGCATATATCCTAAGTTTTAGTAAAAATGTCCCAAATTTGTAGTATACTCCTATATTGGAACTTAGGCTGCTGTCTATACGTAATCTCTGTACTAATTCAGTATCAACGCCTTGTGTTGTGTAAAATAGTAATATATTCGTAGTATATATATTTCGTAAGATGACACAATAAAATACAGGCATTATCAGGAGCAAAATGTTAATTATATGAAAGATAAGCCAACCTTTTTTTGGAACCTTAATAAAGAATTAATCGATATAATTATAAATAAATTCAAATACGGAGACAATCAAAAAGTCTTTCAAAATCGGCGACGAATTTTAAAACAAATTTCAACGAAGACAAAACATTGGATTTGGAAGTCACCCTTGCCAATCGAAGAAAGAACGAAGATAGAAAGTGAATTATTCACAAAATTTTGTAAAGAGGTAAATGATCTCGCTAAAGTCCGATCTATGTTAAGAGCATCAATTTCATTGGTGGCAACCAACCTAGCTAAAAATTCTGTAATATTACCTCGCCAACTATGGTTCTGCTCAGAAAGTAGGAAAAATTAAAATGATCCCTACTTTAAAATTGATGCAATACTAATAACAGTCAGCAGGTACTTTGAGAAATGCAATCCGGGACGTTTCAACCAAATTTAAATCCTAGAACTGCTCCAAAAATTCCAGATGAATGCCGCATCGTACGATCTGTGTCAAAGGTTGCCTTTTAAACAAAAATATTCACTGAACCCATACCAGCGTAATCTCAAATAAAAATCCCCGCGTAATCTCAAATAAAAATACATTTGATGTTGACGAACCAATCAGAATTCCTTATTTTACCAAAAATAACAGCACCTGACACCAAAAATAACCTTTTATAATAAGTAATCAAATTACTTTCAGGATAAAAGGAAGGTGATGACAATACACATCAGATGCCTTGATTACCATCAGTGTGGCAAAACCGAGAAGATGGTTGTTTATAAGTAGAATTGATTCATCTGTTACCGACTAACAGTATACAAAAAATTGAATACTAAAACATTTAAATCTGGAGATTTCCCTGTGATAAGAATGGTTTCGAAACCAAGAAATGGCTTGTGTACCCACATAACCTACCTCCTAATTGTGGACGATGGTTAATTTTAATCAATAATAAGCGCCAAAGCAGAAATCTTTTTTTACGGAAAATAAGGACCGAAATTACACCAGCTAAACTCAATCATAGAAATCTTAACAATGCCCCAATAAAAGAATGCACTATGACTACTATTAATGTAAACGAAATGGTTTCTAAAGCATTAAGTTCAATAACTTTTGAACGACTGATCGACCAAAACAAGTGAAACACAATTAAAGGGAGGTGTTCCCGTGGCTATCCATACATCAATTAATAATACAGTAAAAATACATCTATATATAAACATTATCTACATGAACCTGAGTTATTTGGGAAATTCTGCGATGCCATTGGAGAAATATACAACGTAGACCCAAAGCTTAATTGTAACCTAAATCAAATTAATATCAAATATGAATGGATTTGATGTTTACAAATGGCAAACTATTTTCAGTGAATCATGCACAATTGCACACCTTAAACACATGGAAATTCTATTTGATGTAAGTGAGATGACACATAATAACTTCCACCACATTAGGAACACCATAACGTACAATTTTAGAAAAATTAATGCGAAGGAATTCAATCGGCAAATAAGAAACTTCAATTAGAACGACCAATTTAATGGTAATATCAACAAGAATATCGATAAATTCTACTTGATCTCCAGAGGCTTGGGCCTAACAAAATCAGTAAAAAGGATTGAAACAAAAATAATCATCCGCGGTTATGTACTAGTTAATTTGAAAAAATTAAAAACCAAGACGTATCAAAAAATCGATAGAAAGAAATCTGAAATTTTTTCGAAAATAACACGTACGAGTATATTCAAGGCAAGGAAAATAAATAACGTTTGAAATCCTCGTGTGCAAACACTTTAAATACATCACCCCGCGCCATCTCTTTAGTTGCCAACATAGGTTTTTACCAGGAAAATCGACCACAACAAATTCAGTTAAATTTACTATTGGCGTTGTCAAATCCATCAACACCAGTATAGATTGACACGGCTTACACTAACTTCAGAACAGCTTTAGATTGTATCAGTCACTACAACGCTTTAGAAAGCGTGCACTCGTTTGGCTTCCCTACCAATTTTGTGTTCTGCTTCTCTTCATATTGTTGTGACAGAACACACAATTTCTCAAAATCGAGTCGAATGGCATCTTCATAACTCTTAACGATTTTCCAGTTCGCGGATGACCTAAACATCTTTAAAAGTATTACAAATCTGCATGATGCAAACCAACTACAACAAGACATTAATATAATAAACGAGTGGTATGAAGTTAACCAACTACATCTTAACACAAATAAATGCAAAGTTAAGTCATTCCATCGAAAGCAATCGCCACTAACTATCGATTGTACTAATAATGGCAAGAGTGTCAACGGAGTAATGGAACAAAAGGTTTAAGCGTTATGTTTGTAGGAAATGGGACATTTACAGAACATATGGAGATAATCATTGTTGAAGCTAATTCCATGTTTGGCTTCTGATATAAAACGCCAAAACAATTACGGAAACCATGTAAGATCGCAACTGGAATATTCAGTTCAAGTTGATGCAGTTTCAAGTTTTTCAAATTGAAATTTCAAATAATGTTGGAAACTGAAATTTAAGAACTTAGATATAATTGAAAGAAATATTATTACGAAACTCAAAAACGTTTCTACTTCTCAGGAATCTTAAATTGCTTAAATAATCGAAAAATTGAATCTAGATAGATGTTAATAGAAAAAAAAAGATCGATTGCTAGAAATTTTATAAAACCAAGTTTCCTTAAACTCGAGCAACGTAGAACAAATTACGGTGAGCATAAACCGATCAACGAGACGGCCAAAATGTTTAACTTATCTTATCTAATTTTTATCTTTTTGGTTTAATTTTTTATAATAATTTTAAATAACTAGCTAATACTTTATTTTATAATAAATATTATTTTTATGTGTATGTAATTTTTAAAAAAATTTGGAATCGTACCCAATTTTTTTAAGCTTAATAAAATCAAATAAAAAACATAATTTTAAAACAAATTTTATTAATCGATATTACAATAGCCGGATTCCAATTCCGTTAACAAAGTACTTGCCAGTTCAGTGAAACGCAAATCTTTTAGTTAGAAATAAAACATACGAAAACAAAATTATCGATTGAGTAGTTAGAGGCTATTTCGAAGTACTTGCGAGTACTTTGCTGACACCAATGAAACCCGGCTAATGTTACTCTTCCATTAAATAAACTATAAAAATGATGCTTAACATGCTTAACTAGCCTACGCAACACAGTGCACTGTATAGTATTTTATCGGTTTTAATTTTATTTTCATTCGATTTCCCATTATTTAATTGAGGTCAATTAACTTAATTATTCTCAAATCATACATTTTACTTAAATAAAATATAAATTTTCACGAAAAATAATTTCAATCTTCAATACGTACGCTTGTGTTCATTTACTAAATGAACGAGGGGCTATTCAATATATTCGTAGCATGCGTATGAAATAAAGAGTGAAGAAGATTATTTATTATAACGTAGTAAGCAAATATTGTCACACATTAAGTAGTTTAATAAATTCCGTAGCATTGGACAACCGTCGAATGAAAATTAAGAATTAGCAGGAACGCTATTGGAACGGCATTTATGAATTTACTGGTTGCACCTGCATGAAATTTTCAAGATAACCAAAAGAAACCTTATAAAGAGGGATGTAATATGAACAAATAATTAATGCACTGGAAAAAGAAGGTTTAAGCACCAAAGGAATTGGGTTAACAATTTTTTGGATGAAAAAAGAATCCTGTTGATTGCTATTACCTACATAGAATCAAACGTTTGGATAAAATTATAAATAAAACTTTGCGTTTCTACGGTGGCACGAAAAGGGATCGAATATTCTCAAGTAATTTCGTAGTGATGAAAGCTGTATATCAGGCAAATATTAAATTCCTGCTTTAACGTTTAAAGATGGGTTCACATTTACAAAAATCTGTGTGCGTTTGGCGAAAACATTTTCGCCGCAAATTAGGAAGTGTGAACGTGTGCGACGCACGAAAACGACACAAAAATGTATGCCACATTCAACGCACACGACCCAACACTTGTCGGTTAAACATTTGCGGCGAAAATAGTTTTGTCGTATGCGTTCGGCACAAATTTTTGTAAATGTGAACCCACCTTAAGAATTTTTGAGGGGACGATCAATATATTAATTTTTATTGCCTTTTTTTGTCTTTCCTTCTTTTATTGATTTTTCCTACTATATATAACTAAATTTTTATGTTTACAAATCAGTAGATACTCAGTAGAATACTGGTTCTGACCTAACAACTCGAAATCGATCGAGTCATTTTTAAACTTTTTGAAATTTTTGAAATATTTAAAATTTATTTTTGCGAAACAAAAAATAAATGATTAAAAAATGTGTTTATTAAGTGCCACCTTAAACAGTAAACTTCTAAAAACCGATGATTTAGAAATAAAAATAAGGTTACTTTGATCAATCCAAAATCGCATCAGCCTTTTGTGTAACCCTGGAGATATACTCGATGCGACCGACGTGACTAAGTAAAAAGTTAAATTTAAACTATTAGAATTTATCTAAAGCAATTATACTCGGCGCGACTCAGACGTGATACAAAAGAAGTTGATTTAACTTTAACTTTTTGTTGTTGTTTAGTACTAAAGTTACATCTTAAACTAATTTTCTGAAATAATTAACCAATTTTTGTTTTATTTTTGACCATTTTGACATTTTGAAAAGGTCAACTGCGCGTTTATCTTCAAATTAAAAATTTTTATATTTTAAATTTTTATTATTTCACAAAAAATGAAGAAATAAAAAAAAAATAAACAAAGTCAAAAGTTAAAGAAATGTCGAAAACGTGAATTCACTTATTGAGCTTATCTTGGGTATACTCGTAAGCGGGTTTTTGACATTTTGAAGTTTCTGAATAACGTCGAGTATATCTCCAGGTTAAAACTCAGCCCTGTTCCGGATCCTATTAGAGCAGCAATGTAACAGAATTTTCATCCCATGATTACGATCGGAGAATTTAACGGGCCCGTTTAGACGAGTTTTCTTTCAACGCGTTAGCCGCAATCGACATCAATATTGGCCTCGTATACCTTAAAGGAAATCATTGATTTACCTCTAACTTAAACGAATACCTCATTAGAACGAACGCTTTGATAGATTTTGTGACACGTTTTAGACGATCCTCGCTGAAGCAAAGTTTCACTGAAAATAGTTTTTCTCTATTAAATGGACTACTTTAGCAATAGAAGTAATTGGATCCTTTGATCCAATTAGATAATACTCGTAATAGTTGGTCCTTTAATGAGTGTTGCGTCTGCCAAAGAAATGCGACCCGTGACTTATGCAGATATTGAAATTTAAAAAAATGTAACGAACAATTTTCAGTTCGATCATGCAAAAAAAACGAGTGAAAAACCTTGAATACTTCAAACTAAACTTTAAGCTTTGTTATAAAATTATAGTACCACCAGTGATCATTTTAATATTTTCAAACTTTAATTAAAAAAGAGTTTTCAATATAAATGTTAAAATTAAACAGAAGTTAAAACTGTATTACATATTTGAAACAGAATCTCGGTTTACAAATATTCCAATTACATTCCAATAACAGGTTGCATAATGTATGTAGCAGGTTAAATCATATAGGAATTGCAGTTAACTTCAATATTTATAGCAGAAAAAATTGAACAACAAAAAAATTCAATTGACAGACGTCACAACGAAAAAAGAAGACAAAAGACTTTCGATAAATTTGTGTAACATAATAATTCTTTTTCTTTTTCCTCCAAATCCATTTTCAATTGTGTTCAATATAATTTATCAATTACAATTAATTACCGTCACTTTAATTTATTATATATTTGGATTTTGCTCTAAAAATAAGTTTAAAATTTTAATAATTCACAAGCTGTTAAATACGCAAGTCGTTTTGTTTATAAAAATTTAAATTCAAAATATTTTTGAATAGCTACATTATATACAATATATTTTTAAAATATTTTTTTTACGTATATAAAATAAAAATTTAACATTTTTATTGTTTTTTGTGCAATTAGTAAATTTATAACAAATTGAGTGTTCCATTCCACATCTATCTACTTTTTAAAAATCATATGGTGGCCATTTTTTATTTCCACGAGGAAGTCCATCAAAATTGTTTTGGGTAGACAGGAAAAAAAAGAAAACACGTGCTGGATTTCTTTTTTTTTAATTATTTTGGTTTTAAATATATTTAAAGTCCAAATTGATTTAATTTTTTGATTGGATAGATTGTATTATGGGACAATTAAGTATGTCGGATCAATCCCGAGTACGATTTGGTAAAATATGTTAATGTAAGGTACTTTTGGTTCCATACCCACAGGTGACAAAGATAAACTTGATTTGAATGATAATATACTTGTAATTGATAATATGGAAATTGAATTATTGTCTGAAAAAATGGAGATGAATGGCGAATCATCGGAAACAGGTAATGGGGCCTCTCAAGCGCTTTATCGATACACCCTTGAAGAATTAATCGAAATTGGAAAGAGACCGGAGTGTCAAAAGGAATTGAATAATATTGTGATTAAGACGTTAAGATTATCGAAGTATGATAAATCTGAAATACGTGAGAGGACTATGAGTCTCAATCGAAATCTCAACTCGGCAGAATCTTCGGCTCGGAAACATCTTAGTAATGCGGGTGCCGGTATGTATCGCTCCAAAGAAAATGGTGATAATTTAATATTGTCACAACACTTTAAATCGTTCAACATGGGGTGTCAAATGCCTTCTATGATGAATCCAAATATGGCAACAGCTTTTAACCGAGATTTTAGTGGCCGTGGGCGAGTTGGCAGCGGTCGTATTTTAAGTCGTGATGTTCCATGGGATTATCGACCAGATGATGGTGGGACTAGTAACTCAGGTTTTAATTTTCGCCCAGGTGGTGGCCTGATGGGACTTAGAGAGTCCAAGCGAGACTATCATCGTGATGAGAAATTCTATTCTCGCGATCGAGAGGTTCCGTATCCGTATGATCAGAGGTATGCAAGGCAATACAGCAGTAGTTATGTTGACCGTTACAGCAATAATTACAATGGTTATGAAGAGGAACCTGAGTGGTTTAGTTGCGGCCCAAAATCGCAACACGATGTGATTGAACTTCATGGATTTGATGATGATAGAAATCGTTCGACGCATTCATTGAAAAGTGGTAAAATTAATTACAGTGAAAATAATGAAAACTCTATGAGTGATTTGCATTCGGAATTATCGAAAAATAATAGTACCAGCCAGACAAGCAGCCACCGTAGTAGCACACCGACTAAGAAAAATGATTCAAATAACAATGAACCAATTGTAATTATTCATGGTGATGACAAGATACCCGCTGAGATTCCAATTAAACAAGATTTCAATTTTGAAGACTTCCTAAAATTGGACTCAATAAATGGATATGTTGCAGTGAATATTTGTACAAATTGATAAAGACATAATTATTAACTATATATTATTATTTTTTACAGAACGAACAATATACGCGCGACAACCAAAGTTCTAGATTCAGTAAATGGTTCCGACAGGATATTAATCCTAAAGCTGAAGATGAACCAACAGATGTTCGACAAAATGTTGCGTTGGATCCTTCGTCTAGTAAGCACTTGTCGACAAGCCTGCTTAATTTATTACAGAAGAATGAAACTGGAGTAAGCTCAAAAGGCAGTAGCATCCAAAGTGTCGAGGAAGTCGAAGCCAAAATATTGCAAAGTAAGGAATTCGTACCGAAATCTGCAAGCGGCTCAAATTTACAGAGTGCGAACGAGAGTTTAGCGTTTAAAAAACTCTTAGCTCAAATTCAACAAAACCAGGCAGCAGCCGCATCGCAATCAGTATTTAATCCAAATATTGTTCAGGCGATGCAGCAAAACTCTAGCTATTTCAATGCTGCATTTTTAAATCAGCAACAGCCGCATTTGAACGGATTGAATTTGATGAAAATTTTAAGTGAACAACAAATGCAGTTCAATTTACAGCAGCAACAATTCATACAGGCCCAGCAGTCCTTATTATTGAAACAACAGTTGCAACAGCATAATTCTCATCCATCTATACAGCAGGCTCATCAACAGGAAATTTACAAAAAATTAATACTCTTGGATCAAATACAAAAACAACAAAATCAAATGAATTTGCCACAACCAAATTTAATGTATTTGCCAAATGTGCCGCCACAATCGCAGGATACACAACCACAATATCGAGGCGGATCATACCGCAAACCGCATACGTCTCTATCACATGACCAAATTTATATTAACCGCAATCAAATGCCGCAACAGCAAAGTTATTTAAATCAACCTGCATTTACCCCAACCTCGGTGAGACGTCATTTAGCAGCGAATATGGACAATACTAAACTACAACCTGGCAACATTAAACAAACGGAGCAGCAACAAACTAATTTGTTGAACAATGTTAATTTTAACGCGCTCGCAACCAGCGGTCGTATCAATTACGAACCAAACATGACAAGTGGTAAAAATAGAGAAGAAGCAACATTACACCAGCCACAATTAAATGCAAAGCCCGGACGTCCAATTTTAAAAGGATCACAGCATCATGTGCAATTTGCTCCAACAAATTATGTTCAACAATAATAATTTAAAAAGTAGATTAAGTACCCATCGTTAGCTGTTTTGTTACCATCACAATACGTTCAATCATCATCACAAAATCGTTTTTATAAATATCAAAAAATTATTTTTGTTTGAACCTTTTCTTCCTAGTTATCTATTCTAATTAATTTTCCTAAAATATATTATAATTATACAGACCGTTTCTTATTATTTCTTTTTACATAAATTTTCGCGTAAATTAATTTTTAAAAATTGTTTAAGAATATTTATTTAAAATTGATTATTGAAATTTTTGAAATTTATAAAATAAAACAATTAATTAAATTTAACAAGATCATTGAAATATAAAAAAAATCGAATTTACAAATAAATTAGAGTATGCAAATTTTTTCCGTTGTCTTCTTATTTTTTAAGATCAATTTTATTCAAAGTTCGAACATATGCAAAAATTATCCAATCAATTCATTTATAATTATTCGAATATTAATTTAACCCATGTCGACAAACAAAAATTGCACTCTAAACCCGTTTTGAAGCATAAACTTCCCAGTAGTTGAATTCTTGACCGCAGCCATATTCCCATTTCTCATAGCTGTGCCCACCATTGAGCCATTATATTTTCCAATAATCTCGGTGTGCTTTTCCCCTTTCAAATCAAACTCAATATATTTTTAAAATATTTTTCTTTTCTTTATTTTAAAATAGTCCAGAATACACAAATTTACATGAAAATTTGTTATGAAATCAAAAAATTTCCATAAATCAATCTAAACCGTCAAAATTCATTGGATTACGTTTGTACTGCATGAAAATCAGAGCCACACTTCATCATGTTAACCGTTACAAAACGAAGACTTCAAATTTAGAAACATGTTCATTCAGCAGCTGCCTTCCAACTGATGCCTTCATGATGTCATTCTAAAAAGAACATCAAATTTTTAGTAGATCGAATTTCGACCTAAAATTAAATAAACTCAGTATTTCATTTTAAGTCGAATTTCCCCAAAAAGGAAATTAATCATGTATAAACAATACATTTAGACTCTTTTCTCAATATAAAGCACAAACGTATTTTGATGCTGAGAAGAAATTTCGCTACCGTTGATGTCTATGTGTTATCACTGGGCGCTTTCAGGTCCCCTATCATGATTAGTAAAATCATCGCCAATTTCAAAGTGCTAAACATTTTCATAGCGTTGGCCGCGATTTTACTCAACATGTTGCCAACTGTTGGGTGCCCTGAAAGTGCCCACTGTTTTATTATTCCCGGAAAATTCTTTAAATTCCAATGCCGTTGTAATGGTATTATGATAAACACGTACTGGTTTTAGATCAGACAGTTACTCTCTTTAAGTAATTTAATCGTTTAACGCTTTTCCCGCATAATGGTGCGAATGGAATCGATGCTTTATCAAAATACCGCTTTTCAATTATTATTTTAAAATGCAGTTTTTAAATTATAACATGAATTTCTGGAGTTCTGTCATGTTGGTTGGAACCTTAATCTGACATATTAATCTAAAATTTGCGTTTAAAAGCTGGATTGGGATTATTACATAAATTTTGGATTATGTTCTGCAAGTTGGCCATGATGAGTGGAATTAGACCATTCCTTTAAAAGCAATTGTCAAATATGTTTGAAGAATCCAATAGGAAATCCAAAAAAATTAGTTTTGGATGAAAATTGGGAATCTGGTAATAGTAATTGGAACTTGGTTATTTCTTAATTGTCAAATTTGGTTAGAATTAGAACCGAATAACATTTTAACATGACTCTTAGATAGGCTTCTGGATTTTCGGCCTAAATGGAACTAGACCGCTCCCCTATTGATTGAAATCAATAAAATAAAAGAGCAACTGGCTTTTCAAATATTACGTAAGTGCTCTCTGTAGGATTACATCTAAATTTTGATCACAGATTTACAAAATAAAATTATAAATGTTTATACAAATTATTTAAAAATATTGGTCATAATTTATCCTTATAAATATTGAAAATTGAATTATGTATAAATCATTCTACTAAATACTCCATTTTAAAAAAATGGCAAAGTGTATATGCTGCGACCAACTTCCGACTTTCTTTTACCACGAATGTACATAAATCTCGAATACACCACACATGATTTCTAAGACGAAAAATAAAATTACCAGAATTTTGGTAAAAGCTGTTTTGTTTAAGCAAAAATCTTCATTCCCTCATAAATGTCAGAAAAATTACAAAGACAACCCTTCTCGAAAATTTGATCTCTAAATTTATTAGAAACTTATAATTCCTAATTCGCTTTTGTAACCGCTCTACTTTTCAACAACATCACAAAAATTATGAAAACTTCTACGAAAGCTGTCACTTCCGGTACACTGATGTTCACCAAATTTCACTAGGACCTCCCGAATTATGGAAAAAAACTGACGTATAAAATTTAATACCGATCAATGAATTCCCCTGAAAAACATTTCCGCTTTATCGAAAAATTAACAATATAAAACAATCATTGGTTGGCAATGTGGTCTGGCGACCAAGCCAAACAAATAAGGAAACAAAAAAAGATATGTACACGCTAGAAGAACGCATTAAAGTTATTCAAGCTTTTTATGAAAATCATCGATCTTTAAAAAATACGTATCGTAAAATTCGTGATTTTTTTGGTGTAAATAATCGTCCAAATCAGTCAACAATTCAGAGTCAAGAGACTGGTTCTGCCGAGGATCGGAAAGGGTGTGGCAGACCAAAAACTGAACGTTCTAGTGAGAACATTGCTGCTGTGGCCGAAAGCGTTGCGGAGGAACCTTCAACATTGATATCACGACGTTCTCACGAATTAGACATTCGTCCATCGACTGTTTGGCGAATTTTATATAAGGATTTGCATTTGCATCCTTACAACAACAGGTTGGAGCTACGAGTCACACAACACATGAAACCATCCAGCTATTGCGGTCTAAGTTTCCAGTCCTAGATTACTTTCATTGGGGTTTCTTGATAAGTAAAGTTTATGTGAATAAACCAACAACAATTGCACAGCTGAAAAACAACATTCGGATCGAATGATGAACTTAATGCGGTAATGTGTGATCGACTTCTTAATAATTTTGATTTTCGTAAAGAACCTTGTAGACGTGCCCGTGGTGGACAATTAAATGATGTCATTTTTTACATATGTTGTTAAAAGCCATATTTTTACAAAAAATAAAAAACACCAGAAAAAATCTAAGTATTTCCATGTTCTATTTTAAAAAAAACATCTAGGCGCGACTTTTGAAAGACCCTTTATTAATATAAGGTCTAAAAATATGATCTTTTTATCGAGTTAGATGTTTTAAATTATTTCTTGGTAATGTGATTGACAAGCCGAAATAAATAACTTAAACCATAAAAAGAAAATTTTTTTATAAAACATTCGGCAAGAAGCTAAGTTTCAGCTAGTTTCACTAAAATAGCAAACTTTTCTACTACATTGTCGTAAGGGCGCCTTTCTTATTGAAATTTATTTATATTGGTTCCCACATTGACAGTGTGAATAATAGTAGATTATGTATCAAGAGAGTAAAATAGATTATTGCTCGAGTGAAGAAACTACCGGGCGAAGACCAATGGCGATAATTGAATAAGAGCAATAATCGATGTTTACTCCCGAGTTACATAAGATATTTTTTCTACGACTTCATATTTAGAAGCTTGTATACACTTTTCTTACATAAAATATACCGACGATAAATTTGTATATTGCTATCTAATTTTCATAGAAAATGGTTACTAATTTAATAAACAGAACTCATATACTGCATCATAAGCTTAATTCCACACCTATAGAGCGTACTACACGTATACTTCAATCCTTGAGTGTACGTCAAGAACAAAACTCCAATAAGATTTGATTGCCGACACACCGATACAAAAGAGCCCACATTCGTTACGTTATTATGGTAAACCTTGAATCTACTTAAGAGGAAATCGTCAGTACCACCAAACTTATTATACATTATTTTAAATAATAATTTTGCCTAAAAATAAATCAAAGTCATTGTAGTGTATAAAGATGTTTTATATAATTGCAATAAGCATAGTTTTAGCATACATATTCTTAATTGATACACCCCGCATAATAAACCGAATTATGTAACAAACAATTAAATTAGCGTCTAGGCCATAGGTCACAAATTAGTAATAAAACATACTAGATGACGATATGAAATGATTAAAATAAAAATTAATGAAACAGTTAGTGGCTTTAAACCGCACAATTTAAAAGAAAAGCTCTATTACTACGTTCACAGGCAACTTGCCCAAAATCATAATAATTATCTACACCCAACATAATTATTTCCTTATTCACTTTCAATTTTTAGCACTTGATCTTTACGAAGAAATAGTAAAAAACTGTAATCTTAACATTATTATCGTGTTTCAACAAAAAACTACATTGAAAAGAAATGATTTAAACGAAATTTCTCTTCAGATTCCGCTATGGTACAAAAAATCATATACACATACGTAGGGTAACGAACAAAAAAAATTGGTAAAAGTTTTCTTGATGTGTTTAAAAGAAACCGTCGCCGTCACACATAACAAATCAATTTACTGTCTTGTCTCCACGATAATAATTAATTACATCTAATAATTATGACTTTTATCTATAATGAATGACTTAATTTTTTATGTTTATTGATCGACATATCCATAAGAGCGATGTAATTGCTGGTTATGCTTAATTACCTGGGTATAATAATTTTTTTTTTGCAAATTTATGTATGTGATTTTCATATGAGTGTGCTGTGTGAGTAAAACAGTAAATAGTTTTTGTTACCTGATACCTGTATTCGATTTACTCATGCATAGTAGAATCTTTGGATGTTATTTGAAGTAAATTACCTGAAAGAAAATATAAAAATAAAATTAGTTAGTACTATTTATAGCGTAAAAGCAGTAAGAACTAAAAAAAATTTCTAAAATTTGCCTATCACCGCGAGCCTGCGTACCTCATTAATATTCAGTACAACTTCTAATAACGTAATTGATGCAAATTATAACAGCAATACGCAATTAAACCGGAGTCCACTGATGGCGCCTCGATTGCATCTCGCATGTTTTCTATGGCGACAAGCGGAATTTCTTCTTCAATTATTATTACAACCAATTTTTTTACTGCGCGCTTACTTCACTTCTTCGCTTAGAATAATAATATGCTGTAAGTGATTTGTTTGTTGTCTGGATTTTATATTTTATTTGAACAACTTTTGCAATTTTAAAAATGCAAAAGCCAACAAAAAATATTAATTGTAAATTGCGAAATTTAGAAGAAAAGAAATGAAAAATAAGTTAACTTGTTAGTATACGGTAAAACATTTTAAAGCGCAAGAAAAACAAAAACTATTTTGAGTTAATCTGAGATTATGTTTCCAATTTAAGGTTACCATTTTATAAATTCTTGGCTGATTTACATTATTTTCTTTGAATATTTAATTCCTTTTAAACATTTAATTTTAAAATGGCAATTTAAATGGTAATTTTATGATGAGGAGAGTCGTTTCTTAAATTCCTAAGCTGCACTTATAATGATTAGGTTGAAAAATGTAAATATGTACAACAGATTCAAAAAAAAGAGTACATATTAAGTTAACCTTTGCTTAATTCGAAACTTTCTTCATTTAGATTACGTTCATCATAAAATTTGTTTGGCGATTGCCTTTTCTACTCCACAACAACTATTTTATGTTACGAATTCACGAAACAAAGATGGCCAAAATATAGCATCAGGAGTTGATTATATTGTAATTATTGTGACGGAGGGAAACTGTGTAAAATACATTTCGCTTCCAATAGGACGGAAACACTTTCCAAAAAAAATTAAAATTTAATTCCAATACTAATGTTCGATTATTCGGACAAAACTAGTTCTATCATGTCTCGTGGACATGATAGAACTAGTTTTTTCCTAAGAAAATATTTAACGATCAGGTAAAAAATTATTGGATCAAGTTGGCCGTGTAACTATTAATTCGCAAGCTAAATATTTACCTGGAACAAAATAACCTTTATCAAGGTTACGCTTCGCTTTGTATGATTGACCCACGTGATTGCATTGTTGTGGTTGTTTGTTTTTTACGGTTTAAGTTACTTTAAGTGTCTGTCTGTCACACAATCAATTTTTTTTTACCCAATTCACTAAAAGTGAAAAGTTTTAGCTTCTATGTAGAATGGAAATAAGCTTATGATATCTATCCGTCTGTTGGCCCCTTTCAACTCAAAAACTACAAACGATAGGAACTTATATTTATGCATACACATTCTGTCAAAGAAGTAACGGGAATTAATCATTTAAAAAGCCCGCTTTTTTTGTCGCTAAATTGGCACAATTTTCCTCTATCTGAACGTGAAGTTTGAGCGCGTATGTCATTTAGTTTGTTTACAGTGCTCTATTTTGTCAGTTCACCTCAAGTGTGGCTTGCGATTTTTATAATGAATAAAAACCATCGAACTGGACTCGCACGTTCGTCTCCGTGTCGACCTCCCATATTGAACATATTACAAAACCCAAATCCAGAATGAATTCAGGCAGATACATTCATATTCCATCAACAATCAAGTTACTTTTCCCAAGCACCTCAATCAAAATAGGACGATTAGGACGATGGTGATGAAATTTTATTTTCAGATGGAAAGATGTTCTTACTACAAGACGCTCATAACAAGCAGAATGATGGTTTATGTCAGTGTCATTGTGAAGCATTCCACCAAATAAATTAGCCGTGCAAGGGTTTCAAAATGTTTCAGCTGTGATGATTCAGAAAAATGTAAGTTATCGCTAATTTTATCGAAAGGGGTGTCTAAATCAACACCGAGTACTATATTGAAAATGTTCTAAAAATAAGCGAAACTGCTTTAATTATCAGGCCAATCATTATGCTGATGCTCCAGAGGAATGGACATCATAAAAAATGGTCCAAATGATCAGTTGTTACCTTCTAACCAAATAGTGACTTCATTTCGGAAAACTCGCAGTTCAGAAGATGGAAAATCTTAAACATCTATAGGTGGTATCGTAGGGGAGCATCAAGCATAAATATTAAACTCATAGTTGCCACATTTGGTTGCGAATTCTGGAAATTAAGAGAATGATCACAAAACTGAACCACCACAAACTGGACCGATACCCGACTGAGTTCATCATAGTGAAATAGGGCTCTTGTCTTTCATAACTATATGGCACTCCGGTCATGGGGCTCTAGTTAAATTGGCTGAGACTAATTGACCGATTATTACAGAATGGTCTCAACCTAGAGCAAGTGTATTTCTTTTCAGAGATTAAGTTGTCACTCAAAGACGAATATACTTATTATTCATTATATGAAACACCAAATTTCTCTACCCAGTAAAGATTCAATTCGGAAAGGTTTTTAAGATTGGATGTGTGATTGGATTAAATTTACTTAAATACCAATTGTGATCACTATGCCAGTTTCTCTAACTAACTATCTCTCTTCTGACTAAGAACTTTTGTTTGTTACGTGACGTCTTTGCCTAAAAGAATCAAACAAAAGCAGAAAGTCAGCCTGTACTGATCTCAGGATGAAGGAAATGGAAAGAAGTGCTAGTTCAGCAAAATTCAGTAGCGGGGACTGTACCAAGTAGTTCAATCAGAACAAAAGGACAAGACCCTCCAAGAACGAATTATGATATGGAGCCTGTCTATATGTAACTTACATTTAGTCGCCTTCTAAGAAGAGGGATCAAAACGAATATCGTAGCTGCAATAATTGCAACTTCAATCTGAACAAGGGTTACCTATGTTAAGCGAAACAACGGTTGTCCAGCGATTCGAGGGGAACTCGATTGTATTCTCTTACTAATAAGAGAACATGTTGCCGTATAGTACATGACACGTGTGTATTGGTTTAACCACATATAGGACACTAAAATTTATTTTATCTAGCTATACACTTAGCGGCTGTGTAGTCTCGTCTAAGCGAATTGAAAGTACTGTGATTGGATGTACGATTTCTACCGAATGCGAATACTTACTTATTTCTTCTTTCATATTTTCCTTCTCGAAATAGTTTCTGTGCTCTACTACCTCTAGCCAATCTTGCATTGTACGCTGGGTTTGAGATTCTTGTTAACGTAAAATGAAGAGCACAGCAATACAAGGACTGTACTATGGAGTTCGACGTCTATTTTCAACGACTACTTTTTGCGTAGAGCAAAGGAAGAAATAAAAATAAAAGCCAACCGAATTTTAACAAAATAGAATAAGAAATGGTCATGTTCTATTTAGCACGGCCAATATTAGTCTAATTTCAGAACTTCACAACACAATACATTTAGAATCCTAGTTATCCAACATAAAAAAACGAATTTGATCATTAAGTTCATTTTAGTATGGTCTATATTATTCCAATTTTAATTAAATTATCCAAATCGGTTAATGGACAAATTCTGTTTAGCTTAGTATTCCTAAACACATGTATGTGGACCAATTCAACGGTTTTACTGTATACGGTATTTGTAAAGGTACAGTTTATGACTGGTGTGCTCGCATGTGGGTGTTTTACAATAACTGAAAAAGAAAAAAGATCTAAAGTTCCAAGCCTTCTTCAGATGTTTATATAATAAACGTCCACTGTAAGTTGGATACTTTATTGGATGTCAGAGAGAAATAAACTCACTTTCTGCAAATATTGCGCGACTAAACGAGCTAGTAACTTGATTTCAGTTGGAGAATGATCAATGATATTCTATGATGACAATTCGAAACGACATCAGCGAAACAGATGAAAATATATGCGCAAGTAGATAGCGAACGACGTTTCTTTTAACCGTCGATGTGGATCGATTACCATCATTATTCGAGCGACTTTACGTTCGGTGCTTGGCATCATAACTCTTTCATCCTTTTGTTACCCAATTATATATACAGCTACTAACGATAAAATACTAATACCTATATTTGGATATAGCTGCAGTCGTTGAGACTTTTTCAATAGGTAGGGTACCGTAATAATGACAGTTTTGTTTCGTGATCATCACTTAGATTTGAGATTTAAAGAAAATGCTGAATACAAATCGCCACTAAAATCCATCCGATTCTGATACCTGTGTACGAGTACATAGTTCATAGTTGAAAGAAAATAAAACTTAAAGAAGATGGAGGGAGCAGGAAAGTTATAATATTGTAACACTTAATTTATTGCGAAAGTTCGAATTTCCGCAAATTTTGTGGATAAAACTACAATTTTCCTTGAACAGAAGGAAAAGCAAAAACACATTGGGCCTTAGTTATAAACGAGTGAGGATCTATCGTTTCAAATCTGTTATCTGAGTCTGCGTGGCAAAACATTGTGCTTTGATAATTGAATATAATCCATTAAAGTTAATAGCCACTAAGCCGTTAGACAAGTGTTTAATTTGCATCATTTCCAATCGAAAGTCAAATTGACAAAGCGTCCAGTTCTAAGAGACCGAATGCCACAAATTGTACAAAAGCCACAAATCGTACTATACCACAAATTGTACTGAAGCCCCAGCACAACTCGACGAGAGCTAATACGGCCATAAGAGATCTAGAACTCTCTCAATTATTATTACTCAAAATTTGTAGTAAATCCCAACGTGATAAAACGCAACAAGAGACTAATGTAAAGGAAGCGAGATTTGAAGTATTGAAATTTGTCCGTTATACGTCAAAATATGGTCAACTTGTGACGTTATAATAAAACAATTATTTTATAGCAATGTGCTTACCAAATTTTATGATTGGTAATAATTTATTGAAATTCAACATACGAGTAATTATCAACAGTACAATTAGCCGAGTGTGCCCAATTTGAAAGCACACCTTTATAAACGACAATCCCAAAATTCATGTTATCGCACATAACAGTATTTACGAGTGCATTAAATTTATTTCTCCGATAAACAAGCATATTTATGTTTATGTATTAATTATTTGAACAACATATGGTAAAGTACACATAAGATAAAAGTTCATTTATCCAAGGAAAATTACCAACCGTTTAAATGTTGTATAGAGCTTAAACAAAAATAATTCAAATGTACGGTAAACCATATTTACATAATAAAATACAAATTACAATTTCAAATAACAATGAAAAGCGAAAACATCTTAAGAAACGTGATCTATTCTTATAATTTTATTTGGAAGTTATAACTTTCAAACGAAAACTGTAAGATTAGACAACAACAACAACGATGAAAATTATAACAAATATTCATCATTATGCGCTATCATGCTGTTGTATGATCCGAAATGTTGTAGAAAAGTAGACAACAATAATAATGAAAACTGTGAGTTTACTATCCATTATTTTCTATATCTAGCATTTAGCGAATCCAAACTAGTTCGGCCAGAGTGGAACTATTTGCAGAATGGATTATCACTGCACCTCAAAATTGGGATTTTTGACTTAAATAATTAAAAGATCAGTACGACGTAAAAATGCAAATGAAGTGCAAATTCAAAATACTACAAGATTCTACGGACATGTACTTAGCAATTTGATCATGAAAGTGTTAATAAAGAAAGCATGATTCTGTGTATAGTTATAGTTTAGTAACACAGTAAATACCAAAAATAAAAAACTTAATACTTTCGATCAGTTGGTGCCGGTTTTTTGTGTTGTGGTTTATTTTCACGGAATTCCATGACTAACTTTTAATTAATGCAGCGCACTCGTATATAGCATTTTTAAATACGTGCATACTTACATATTGTACATATAAATTTCACTTAATAAGCCTTATTTAAATTATATCAATTTATAATCCAAACTTAGACAAAGATGAAAGTTTTATTTTGTCTATTTTAATGTGTTTGAATAGTAATAAGTAATAAGTGTTTTTTATTTGCGCTTCAATACCGAGATAGATTTCAGAATATTTTCCATTTTTTATTAGGGTGCGTCTTAAGAATGCACTGCGGACCTTTACATCTATAGTGCATTCCAGTTTAAAAGCGATGAAGTAATAGCTCTTTAGGAAAATAACCGGTTTAGTTCTGGGTCATTGCATATTATAGGCCAACAATCAATAGGAATATTAAAAAAACAGGAGGTCACATGATTACGCCGCAACAATATACATCGTCTTGTTTAAAGGTACTAAAATTTATGTATCTGCAAGTCGGCGAACCCATAAGCAAAATTATATAACCTGTGAATGTTTGTAATTTATTTAATGTTACCAATTTTTTCTGTATTTTGGTTTTTATAAGTTTGGAGTCATTTCTTTGTTGAACTATGTATGGAGTTGTCAAAATTCCAAGTGCCTTAAAATGTATTGACTGTGAACAATAATGAATGAATTTAATTACACAAAGAAACGCTTAGTGCGCCGCAACTAAATTGGCGGGCTTTGGTGACTTGACATGATTCTAGGAAATGATATACGCACAAGTTGCAGCACTATCACAAAAGAGAATTTCTGTTGTTGGAATTTTTTTATTCATTTTGTAACTCTTCGCAAAATAAAACACTCTAGCGGAATAAAATCGTAAAAGTGTCCCCCTCGGTATATGAAATTATGAAATATTACAATGTTCCGTCTTTCTCCGTCATTTTTAACGAATTACGATGAAATTTGGTTAGTAGTATTGGTTAGGGATTCTAAAGTAAGTTTTGGACAAAATTCTAGGATCTGTTCTTCAGTTCTTCAATCTTTATGAAATTTAGTTTCTTGATTGATTTTGGTATGAAACATAAATATATGGATGCATGGTTGATAGATATGGCATTAATTCAGCGCGCCACAGACGATCATGTTCATCATCAATCACTGTGCATGACTGGGCGTTCATCATCAATCGCTGTACTGACACACAGGCTCCCATGACTAAAGGTCTAGTTCACGTAGATATATCATCACGGATTTCACCATTAATGAAGAGCATCAACGCGATTTTCCTGGATTACTGATGCTCGACTACTAACTAAGGAACTTGATTAAGAAAACAGCATTTGATTTTCAGGGGAATACAAAATTTTCATGAAAGAGTACATTTCATAGCGTCATTTCGAAAGAACTCCGAATCACGAAATTAAATTAAAAAAATGATTGAACAAGTTTTTTATCTTCCACACCATGACGTTACTGAGTCAGACAGCTCAACGACTAAACTTCGGGTCGTATTTGATGGATCTTGCAAATCTTCATTAGAAATATCACTAACTAATACTGTACGTATAGGAGCCACTTTATAAAATGACTTATTAGCACATCATACGTGCCATTTTTACCCGTTAGGACTCTTCAAAAAATTGGAGAAGGTAACGAACAAAAACATCCGCAGATAGGTCCGATTATTAAACGTGACTTCTATATTAACAATTTACTTTCTGGATGTGATAATCCTAAAGGTAAACTTTTTGAGGAACTATGTCAAATCATGGAGAGAGCTGGATTTCTACTCCGGAAATTAAAATCCCTAATTAGCGATAAACTTAAGGAACCTATATTAACATTTGGAGATGAATGATAGTGCCACTATCGACTCCAGGCTTTCAATGGTATCATGTACGTGACATTTTCTCGTATATGGTTAAGATACCGTCAAGCAATACTCTGTCTAATCTCTATCAAAATACTGGTCCAACAATTATGGAGTCGAAAGTTCACTTGAGATGATGAAGATGATATTTGGTTTCCTTGGAGAGCCTTGTTTAATCAACTGGTCGATAGGAGCTTGTTGATTTTGTGGCAAAAATTCTGCCCAGCGTTTCTTTTGTTGAATTGAATTTTTCAATTCAATTATATTGTACGTCAGAAGGTTAGTCGTTAAGCTGGTAATCCTATTTTGCTACGAAAGTTTTTTTTGTGGTTTTCTTTAACGAACGATAGCGAATCTAAAATAGAATCTCTACGATCAAAGTATTATTAAGTTTTTTTATAATCGACTTAGACGACTTTGCAAGAAATTTTTAAGGGGTTTTCGAGTGCCAAGAATCGGCTGAAATGAGTCCGGATTTCGATAAAACTATTCAGGAGGTTCTACGGTGGAGGACCCACTTCCCTACGGAACCCAGGTTTTTTATTTAATATGCATCATCATCTCGAACGGTTTTAATAAAAATTTGAGGATGGGAGAGGAATTCAAATACCAGGGATCGATTGTGATATGTCCTGATTTCAAGAAAATTCGTTTAAAAGGTACTTCGGTGGGTGAGGTTATTTTTTTAAAGTCTTTTCGGCTTGAATAATTTTGAAGAAACTTATGTTTCCGAGTGCCAGAAAGTGATTGCACTGAATCCACGCATTGTAAAACATTTTACACCGACCCCTAACGGTGGTTGGGCTTTGATTTTTTATAAACTTTCTTGAACGACTTTCGGAATCGTTTATTTAAATAAAAATGACTGAGACAGGGGTTTAGCGCAGAGAGCGTCAACGAACGATTGTAAGGAGAAGACTTGATTTTCGGAAAATTCATTTGGGACCCCTACGGTGGCGCCGGTGGGTGTTTCACCCTGTTGCATGATGTTTCACCATGTTGCGTGATGTTAAATCATATTGCATCATGTGGCTTGTCTTAATTAGATATTTGACGTTGTGTTGCATCATGTTTCATAATGTTGTGCAACGTCGCGTTGGTAGCATGATGGCTGAAATGTACGGTGGCGTTAACAGCGTGTGTTCTAAAATATTGGTTGTTACGCAAAACAATATTAATTTTTATCGTTCATAAGCCAATTATGATTTTTCAATAATTTATCAATTATCGATTGAAATGTTGCGATTTTGTGCCAAGCTCTTCGGAAACCGACCTTTTCCAGTGCAACGGACAATTTATTGAGTGAGACCTGGGTGTTTCTTTTTCTCGACTCGAAAGATGTTTTATCGGCTCTAATAATTTTTGTAAAAATGTATGAGAAATTTTCTAGTGTGTATGGAAGCGACGGCAACGAATCACGATTTAGAGAAATTCGTTTAGGGGCCGGAGTCAATTTATTTCTCAATCGATTGGGATTGGATTTACATTGTATGACGAAAATGCGATTGAGAAACAGTGATTGAAAGAAGAAACCAAGATTGGGTTCAGATTATGTAAAATTTAAATATTTATAGAAACAAAAACTCGAGCTCTATAAAATAGCCATTTTGACTATAAACAACCCGTTTCTCAACCACAAGCGACGAGATATTAATTGAAAACTGATTTATTAATACGTCTACGTCAGGCCATCGACATATAAAGTTTAGATCCAGCAAGCTATCAACTGTTCGAAAAGAAAAGAAAATTTCAGAAGGTGAAGCATAGAAACCGATGCTTTGGGAAAATAAAAGAAATGTATTTAATTGTTCGGCGATATGATAATTGATCATTTAGGAGAAATAAGGAAGAAAAAGAAAAGATAGAAAGTCTAGTCAAAGCCATCTTTACTACGGGCCTATTAGCTAAAACGGTGACGTAACGCCGATGATTAAAAAAATTCAGTCTGTCTTAATCGATCAAAGTGGGAGTGCGTTAATTTTCATCGAAATTTGTTTTAGACGTGGATTTCGTCCGTTAAGTGCTGAATTTTCAACGAATAAGTGAGTTATTGAGTTATTTTTGTTGTTGTATTAAAAAAAAAAATAAAGAGAATTCGTTGACAAAAAGTGGCGTCATTAGCAAAAAAATCAATGTTGTCACTGGCGTTGGTTGAAGATGACGGTCTAGCCTATCAAACATAGTTATGCTATTTAGTATGGTAGTATATTCGCTCGCTAGGAATTTATTGACACAAAGTCTCGTCGGTTCATTTTGAGTGAATCCTAAGCCCTAAACGACATTGAAAATGTATACTAAAGTGCTACCATAAATAGATAATTCCTCTTGAACCTAGCTTATCACATTTAATCTGGGAAAATCAATTATTTCAAAATGGGCAAATACAAATAAAGTTCGAAAAATGATTAAAGTTGAAGAAGATATGTTAGATGAAAATACAAGTAAACGAAAGTTTAACGGCAAAATTGTATTACGAACAATTTTAAACGAAAATGTTCTGCCGGTACGAATTGAATTCCGAAAATCTTTTAGCAGATTAAACAATGTTCTTAAAATATCATAGAAACTGCACCACTCCAAATCCGTCATGGCAAATTTCAATAGTTTTAATCGAGGATGTCTATGTTTCAAAATGATTTTGTATTTCATGTTCCCGCCCCAGGAGGTCAAGTCGCGTTCCGTGAAATAATGAAAATGAAAAGCTTTTTTCTTTAGTAATCTAGTACATATGTAGTTTGAATTATTCGCAGGTAATTTTAAATTCCACTGAGTGAAATCAAAATTTGTTATGGATAATTCAAACCTATTCGATTGCCAATAAAAAAAATTAATTGTCCTATTTTCACGGAGCGCGACTTGACGCCCTGTACTCTTTCGGTGCAGACTTGCTCGGTACGATTTTTAAGTAAAACTGTAGCGAATCGCTTTAATTTTCGAGCTCATTCAAAGTATGTTTTCTTCTACTTAAACAAAGTAGATATGTCGTTTGATAAGCTAGACCCATTGAATTATCTGTTTGATCTGATAAGAGTTTATTAAACAAAAACAACATCGTGCACGTATACATAGATGTTATTAGAATAATTAATTAGTCAAATATTTAATTATTTTGAATTTGATAATTTTAGTTTTTCACTACAAATACAAGAAATATTAATAATTTTTACGTGTTCAATGCTACTTAGACATTTTTAACTCTTCGTTTATTTGTGTAGCTACACTTTTCATTTAAAAATTCATTTTGATATCTGAACTACTCGTATATAAAGGAAGTAAATTTATTATGTTTTAACAACGCGTTTTACTTAATATCGTAATTTTACATGTAATTGTATAATGTCAGTGAGTTATGTTTTATTGTCATTTTAAATTTCTTAAAATTTAAAATTCACCTCCATTTGTAGGCAAAGAATGTTAAAGCTATTTTATTAAGAGTATACCTCTTAGACGATATGCAAATCTATACCGATGTTTATTGATGGGTGCTTTTAAAGCATAATTTTGCTATATCTGATAATACGATTAGGTCTAATTTGTCCTAATGGACATGACGATCCTAAAGTACATATTACATAAGCCACAATGGGTCTCATTCAACAACGTTGGTTCACCAAATTCACACACCGTTTTTATTGCGAAATGTAGGCTAATCATAATACTAATTTAGACAGCATTTAGCGAAATTTATTGAACTCGTTGCTTTACTGAATGCACCCAATAAAAATTTACAATAAAATGTTAATTAAACAAACAACAAATAAATCGGGGCTGGCTTATCGCTCCGACACAATTTTATAAATTTGGTATTTTTGTTATTCCATAACTCCATTGATAAAAATGTACGTACGAGTGTGTATACGATTAATTCACAAAGCGTAACAAAAGATTTAAAACTAAAACTTAAAGGCATATAAGGCTACCACCGATCGATACCCAGTTATTCCATTGACCTTTCGCAGTACATTATTGATCTCGGATAATTCGCTAAAAATAAATACATATAAATTTATGAATTTCAATTTCACTAACCTTTCAATTAAAATACGAAATATAATGACATTTTCAATGAAAATTTCACACTATACCCATTTATTTATATGAAATGAAAATGAAAACACAGAAAACTACCAATTGAAAATTTATTTATTTTTGCAAACGGCGCAGCGCGCGGCGCAGAATTAAACGTATGAATACTTTCAAATACGTCTAGACGACTCTAAAAATAACTTTAGCACACAGTAAGAGTATATTGATGATGATGATGTATTTAACGTGTTTATAATTTTGCTTTGCTTATGTGAAACTGTGGTGAATTTGCTTTTTCCACAAAAAAACTGTTGATCAATTCGGTTAAACAAATAGCGTTCGAGATAAGATAATTCTGATATTAAACTACATACATTTAATGAAGTCGCGATAAGATAACAGTATTATCTGTAGAATTGCGGGAAATTTGATAACGATGTACCTATAAACAGGTATGTACAGAATTCATACCCAACTTCAGACCGTTGCATATAGTGGCACTAGTGATCAGCCAAATTATTACAAAACCAATCATCAACAGTTTTGCTGTCATTGTGGTAAAAACGTGATTTGAACATTTAAATAATGGTTAAGAATGTGCGATTTATCACACACATATATACACAAGAACATCGTGTTATGGAATTTTAATTCGCGATGGTTTTGCGAATAATACGCAAGTTGTATATACACCAAACTATACCCCTCAATAAAGAATACTTAAAAAAATAATTTTCGTTAAATGTTTTCTTAAAATATTACGCCGTTTGGATATTATTTTTCTTGTTGTTGATATATTTATAGTTTCAAACGCCTCTGCTCGCAAGAAACAAAAAATATGCATGTAATAGTTGGCTTTAATATTGAATGTGTTAATTAAAGATAAACGAAAAGGTAAATTGTGTATGTTTTGCTGTGTTTAGAATGTAAATATAAACAAAATAACTGTAGAAACGATGTAAGGTGTTGCTCATATAATATTGATAAAGATTGAGTCTAAATAATTTATTAGACTTATAAATATGAACAATCATGAGTAAGTTGGTAGCATGACACACCAGGGAAAATTATAATTCGCCGAAAGACAATTTATTGAAAACAATTAATGATTTATTACACGAAACCCTTCGATCGTATCACCATTCAATTGTGGGCTTATTAGGGAACTAATTGTTTATCTCACAAAACTATATTTAAAACGATGACTGTGTACGGTACATACCATATCAGGAATACTCCAAAAAATCATAAATGAAACATCTAGGCAAGTGTAATAGAGTGAAAGACCTGCAAAATGTAAACTATAAAGTCTCGTCTCTAGGTGTGTAGCAAGGAAAAATTCAGCAAGAAATAATGCGATCCTTACCCTTAACTATATGAACATTTAAAATTTTTAATTATCTCTGCTTTTGAAACTCTAAAATGAAAAGCGGCACAGAACAATAACTTGTTATGGGCTATATAAAACAAGTTCATATCTTAGCAAGTGGCATACTGGACAGTATGCATAACTGGGTACTTACGAATATATACATATAATGCATGTATTAGTTCATGTGTAGAGGTCAAATAATTATAATTTACACAAAAGAGGTATTTTTCCTCCAGAATTCCATAGTGGACGAGCAAAATGAATGCGATAAGGTGGTCGAGCGGGTGGAGGTATTTTAATCGGAACTTATTACTCAGGATCATTAAATCAGGATATCCACATTGTGCAGCGCGAAGGCAAATTAAAGATAGTTATACGATAATACAACGAGGAGTGCCGCGAGTATTGCGCTTCATCAATGAAAATATCAGAAAGTAAGAGAAGGCAATAAAAGAGGACTATCAGAAAGCCTTCTCATCTAGTTCATAATTACACATTCAGTGGACTAAGAAGCAGAGGAAACCGAACCTTCACCACAAATCATAATATGCGTCACTAAACATCGATCAACATCGAGTCATATTTATTAGTATCCAGGTAAGGAGAACATGAAAAGCGGTCATCTTTTAAGGATATATTCACCGTGGCGATTCATCAGGGCCCACTTACAAATGCGAATAAGCGATATTTAAAATGTACGTGAAAACTCATGAACCATTAATTAACAAGTGATTAATTCCCGCTGAAAATTTCAATACGTCAGTATCGCCATCGTACCTCGCAGGTCACGATATCCCACACTTTCACCAAACACGAGTCGAATATGCGGTACCTACCAATTAAGAATGAGTAAAGGTCGAGGAGTTAAAAGACCAGGCCATTGGGAGGCCGGCATGAAGTACATCAAAACTCTTCTTAAAAAACATCGGTAACGCAAAGCCAACCTATGAGGAAATTTACGCTCTACTGAACCAATTAAAGGCGTATTTATTTAACTTCTAGACTTGGCCGTTAACTGAGAATCCGGAATCACTGTAAAGGTATTGAATCCATAGGCTTCCAGAAAAACCTATGATCAAGATGGGAGAAGGTGCATAACATGTGGATATAGTTCTGGTAAATATGGATCTAAGAATATTTATCGCTTTTAACAAAAGGCGGAAATGTTGCACTCACCCGCGTCATTATATTAAAAATTACCGATAATCCTGACATCAAGAGACCGATTACCAAATATTCACCTCTTCCACTTCAAGAAATAATGTTAGACTAGGGTCAGCAAGGTGGTTGAGATATCATTACCACAGCAGTGAATCAATTAAAGAGTCAGATTTACAAGGAAGCAATTCTATGTACATGCACACAGAAATGCATGTGTGGTGCGCAGCAAGGATGAAAGAACTCTGGAATCGATTTCTGCAAAATCTCCAAGATGGAGAATGTAAAAAAATGCTGTTTTATATTGACATCTGCCATCTACATTAACAATGTTACGAGTAGTTACTTATGTATAGATACAAGATGGTACGACACTTTAAAATTATCGATGCCTATGTACAATTTTTAATATTGTATATTTGTCGGCATTATTGTTACTGTGACTGAAGAACGCCATCGTCCCATGACGAGATGTGCTTTCAACAAGATCGTGCGACATGCCACACAGCCAATGCAACAATGGCTTTATTACACGAGAAGTTCCCGGGACACATTATTTCGTGGAACAGCAAGGTCAATTGACAACCGAGATCGTACGAGATCTGACACCATTAAACTTCTTTCTTCGGAGGTTACTCAAAAGTAAGGTATTTGCCAATAAGCCAGTAACAATTCAAGAGCTAAAGGACGACATTATAAGACATATTGGTGCATTATAGGAGCAATTATGCTAGGACGTCATCCTAAATTTTAACAAATGGATTAATATACGCCGCCGAAGCTGTCATGGTGATTTGGCCGAATTATTTTTCAAACATAATTATTATCGATCAATATGCATGTTCAATAAAGAATCAAAATCAGTCCAACGCAATAATTTTAAATTTATCTATTCACATGTTGAAACTCTTATTGGCCCTCGCTTTATCAGGTCAAATCGTATAATTCCTCTACCATCGCAAAGTTTGCTCTGATTATAATCAAATTATTAATCCTAGAGAAAGATTACCTGTGCAACCTAAGCCAATTTCTGCTAGATTTTCCTCGGGTCAGCACCAGAATCCTCGGGTCGCCAAATCCGTTCTTTCAGCCACATAATAGTCGACTTTATAAAGTTGAGTAAAGTCTGACAAACTTAAACAATGTAACATGTTGTGTAACCGATAAACTGGAATTTCATTCAACCGCGTTTCGGTGCCCTTTGGGGGACCGGCGTAAATGTTCAACAAATCTGATCTTAAGAAATGCCTCGGCGAGGCTAACCTATGAGAAACTGGCCACCCTGTTGAACTAAATAGAGGCGCGCTTAAATTTAATACATGCATTAATTAACTGAGGATCTGGAATCACTATAGAGATATAAGGCCCAAAGCATACCAGAAAAGCCGCCAATCATGATCGAAAATGGTGCACAACCATATCTAGGCTCTCAAGTAAGCCTAAATGATCTGTAAAGGAAAATACTATATTAAGAGATTTTAAATACTTTTTTAAAAATATTTTAGTTTATTTCATATTCCACGAGTCTCATAATACATTACGATAAATAGAGTTTGGGAAGTAGATGTGATAAGGCTCAGTTGTAGTGGTTGTATTAAACCCATAAATTCACCATCAATCTTGTAGCTTTTCCTAAACTTCTTATGCAGTGTACGGATATTAGCCTTTGTCTGTCGCCCGATTTTCCCTTTCTCAGGAAATAGGAAATTGAAAAATAGAGACATTTTCCTGACAGTTTGGAAATGTCTTCAAAGAGTAATCTGCCCTTTGGAATATAATTTTTGAGCAAATCCTTTTGTTTCCAGTTATGAAGTTAATTTTCGTATATGCATGCACACTCGTGCTACATATTTTCCATTGACATCCTAAATATTGCCTAATAAATTTAATACGATGATTTGAAATTTCAGTCTACAATTAGAAACGAATAATACATTTCGTCCAAAATTATTTTCAACCGATCCAACCAAACTTCCTTAAGCCGCATTGTAGTAGCCAATGTAGGCTAATACTTTAGCCCCCATGAATTTTGACGACTCCGAGTACAATCGCCCAATGGGTTCGCCGAGTTATAATGGAGCAGGTGCAGAATTAAATCACTTTAGCAAATCACTTTCCAATATAAGTTTTGTGTAAGGCATTGTTTCACCCTAGAATATTAAATGTACAGATGTGACGGACCAAATTATCAAATAACAAATGGAGGTAATGAATTTATTGTAAATTTATGTGGCTGACAAATTGTCGTGGACCGTGAAAAATGTCAATGAAATTGCAGAGGTCTTGGTCTTATTTTCCTGAGTGACCATGCAGGTGTGGGACGGTGACAAATTCAATGGATCCATTTGTACTATATATATTACGTCATTGTGGATTAGAAAGTAATGTCGAGTGTATTTAAAGAATATAATGAACAAGGCACTCAAACTCGCTACTCGCGAAGTCAACAATGGAAAAATAAAATATACTAGTAAATTGCATCAATTGCGACGAGAATTAGACATCTGATAATGCCTGTATAATAGAAATTTAAAGTTGGAAAATTATTTAATGTCAAACTGATAGCGGTTTCGGGCATTTGTTGAAGTTAAAAGAACATTATCTGGATATTTACAATGATGCCTTCGTATAACGTTACTACTTCGAACTCCAATTATATTTGTGAACTATTTGCTGATTCTTTCCAGCCCGTCAACAAAAAATAAAATAATGATGACGTTGCTGTCTCTACTGATTTGCATTTTCGACGCCAGCCAAAACTAAATTCCGTATATAGCGGTATATCTAATATATGAAATTGGGATGCTGTTCTCCTTCCTAACAATTTGGGTTAAAACAAAATATCTAAATTCTAAAGTTGATTTAAGAGTAGAGGGCTCACATCTAGGACTTTTGCTGTTAAATATATTCATAGATGAAATTGTTGCTAATTCCATATACTTCCGATGATTTGAAGATTACAAAAACTATAGTTACCTCACAACAGTGTATTGTAATGCAGGGTGATCTCGATTTGTTATATAATTTGTCGAATAACAATCAATATTACCTTCATTTGGTTAAGTGCAAGCATATGAATTTCTTCAGGAGAAAAGTGGCTATTACTCATCAATATTATAATGGCATAAATCTTCTAGCAGATGTATAATAACATTTAAAGGTTTGGAAATCACTTTGGCACATCGAAGAATTTCCTGGATCATATTAATTTAGTTGCGACTAGAATTTTTGTAATCCACATCACATGCTGTTACATTAAAAGTTCATGATGTTTCGTTGTACAGCCCAATTTAGAATATGCATCGATTATTTAGAATCGGGAATGAATTGGCCCTTAGATCCCAACCTACCAATGTGTGAGAATTGAAAAATAAAAGGAATTCACCATCTTATACTAATTGTGGTAAGATTGTAAATTTGGACAGGTTAGACCCTAAACATTTTTAGCAGCATTATAAACAATCTTCTTTGCTAAACAATCTTCTTTGCCGAAACAACATTTTTTGCTAAACAACTGTAATCGCCTGTATATGGAAACAATAAGTTAATCATAATATAGTGAGGTGAATTCAAAGTTGGTTTTCATTTGTTTTCAGTCTAAATAAAAGTCGCCAAAGCGAACGTGAATTTCAAATCCGATATTTTGCTGGTCTATAAAGCGGTAACCGTTAACATATTTTACGGCACTACTAGATATTATGGAATTATTTGTTGATGAGCAATTTCATCAGGAGAAGAACACTGAGCGTAGAAAAATCGAGCAATATTATATAAAACGGCCACGTTCATTGGACTTCTCTAATATGCGGGCTTATCCCTGATCCCTCTGAGGTAAAAACTAGCTATATTAGCCAACACGAAAAACTATGAGTCCTGTTTTTGGTCCTTTGTTCTTGAATTGATTCTGTGATTTAAGTATCTGAAGCGAGAGACCAGATTTCAAAAATTCTCTTGGTACAAAAATACAAAATGTTTATCTAGAAAAAAAATATTGTGTACACATTTAGATCAAATACGGAAAACCTTATAAGTAGTATTTTCATTTTGGTAAACGATATAAACATTTTTTCGAATTTTCTCTAATTTTAAAAATCAAATATAATTCTAAAAATACAAAATGCGTATTTTGTTGACCTAAATAGGAAAATAAATAGAAATTTATAGACGAAAATTTCCCCGTCGCAGATGCACGATTTCCTAATTTTACAATAATAAACCAAGTAGTAAAAAACTTGTATATATTTTATTTTGTGTGTAGACCATGATAAAATTTTTCGTATGGTGGTATGGTATGGTATTTAGTATCGATAAAATTTGACTTCAAAAATATGTTAAGCGGCATTTTCAGTTTTATGTCAATTCGAATGTATAAATAAAGCACGCAATCTATCCTTTTTTGGTAAAAAGATATTTTTACCCTAAGGTTAATAAATATGTACCACGTACTATGAGTTACCACCGTTCTGATTTTATAACGCATACGAAAATATAACTAAAAATCGTAAATTAATTTTCTGACTAATTCCACAAATTATTTATTTTGTACGCCACTTACATGTTAAACTCTCATAACTAATTTATTTAAATTGTTGAAAATTAACGGCAAGATCTTCGTTACATCAGTAATTTGAAAGGTATCATTAGGTATACCTAATGTAATATATATCATTACATAAGCTAAGTCGAATGACGACAATTCATCAAAATTTCATGGATTTAAACTTTTGAAATGATCAAGATTTAAAATTCTTGTGTTTACGGTTCATCAATCATTACGATACATTTAAGAAAACTTTAAAATGTAATTTATCAAATCAAGATAATTAAATTATCACAGACAATGATTATAATGGTCTGGAGAAAAAGTCTTAATTACGTGACTTTGATGCAATTTAGCGTTTGTAGCAATAGTCACAACATTAATTGTTCTTAGCATTTAATTTTATTTAAACAAACAATTTTGTTTGTAAAACAAAAAAGAATGTATTTTTGGTTCAAATTTCCGGTTTACGAAATATTTTATTTACCGAAACTACCGGAAATTGCTGGTGTAGTTCGATATTTTTCATACAGGTATAATTTTTTCACAGCGCCAAGTTGCAAAATTTTATACATCTGCACGTCCCACAAAAATCCCAGTGACATTAAAACGTGTATAACTTTAAAATCGCATATTGCCTACCTACTGCATTGGTCGGTAAATTGAAATAATATCGCATTCTCTTCTTTAATCAAACAACTGCGACTACTTTCGCATACTTTGTTTCGTTCGATTATGATTCATAAACTATTCCAAGAATCGATAATAACAGAATGCAAATTTAATAAAAAAATTCTTATGTTTTTTCTTGTGATCTTACATTTTTTATAGTGTTTTAATATATTTGATTGTCTACATACTACCAAACTACACTAAAAACCAGCGATGTGCAAACTCGATGTTGCGGGCCCAAGCCATCTCTAATTTTACCAGATTTATAATCGATTGGAGTATAACTATTGTGGATGACACAGATTGAATTCAGATATTTAATACTTAATACTTTAAGAATCGCTGTCTTTTGTTTTCATTGCTTAATGCTTTCAAAGCAAAAAACAGAATGCATACTTTACGTATTCGCTATTCTACACTCATAATAAAATAAATATGCATGTGCTGTTTACATATTGTGTGTAAGAAACTTAAATATCAAAACAAAAAGAGATAAATAGATTTTGAAGAAAAGATTATCGATTTCATGTTTGAATATGGTTATAAAAATGATTGTGGTAAATTTGGTAATTAATACAGATGCAACTTCATGTTTGCAATGAAAATTACAAAGTACTAAAATTATATGTACACTGTAATATAATATATCTATCAATTTTAATTAATTAATTTTTATTATTAAATTTGATTACAAATTTAAACATAAAGATAGAATTGAAGAATATTATCATTGTTCAAACCTACTTAAGGTTTGTGGTTATTTCATATAGCTATAATGAAATTAATTAAAAATGTGAATGCGTCCGCTGATTGGAATGCACAATGTTAACGTTAGGCCTTACAATTAATATTCATTTAATAAATTAATGAGCGAATATCAGATCCTTTATTATATCAGAATAATTTATTGCAGTTTCACGAGGAAGTTGAAATGTTGATTTTATTACTAAATTTGTCAACAAAGGAGAGCAACAAAGATAACATTTTAAATGAGGTTTGATGTATAAGTCACTAGGTCCTCTCCTAAATAAGACGGCATTTTTCAAAACTCATTTGCTAAATTACGACAAATTTTGACACAGCAGCCAATAACACACAAATACACAAAATTTTAAAATGGCCAAATTGTGTGCCAATCATTGCAAGTAGCAGCACAGTATCTTATCATTATCAGCAATACTTACTTGGGTCACGCAATGGTGTTTATTAGAAGTTGAGAATGGGTAAATGTTTGTTGAATTATTTCAACATATTCGCAAAACGCGAGCATCTTAATGCTATATAAGATTTAAAAACTAAAACTTCAATACGGAAGGATCCTGCAGTTTAGTTTTCAATTTAAGAATCCAATTTTCAGTCGCTGTTACTAGAGCGAAGTGCACTAAATTTACTCATGCAATGGAAGTGTTGTAATACAAGATTAGATAATCAGATTACACAACCAATTCACTTATTTAATCATGCGAAGTAAGAGGTACCATTTGTAAAGAAGAAATTATTACGATTTTGAGTGAGTTGTGGATTGCGCGGTTTAACAATGTCCTCCACAAAGTAACTCGACGCGTGAACTCGAAACTTTTAAATGGAATTCCGTTGAATTCCAACAGCAACTTCAACGATAATTTCCTGCGACAGTTGTAGATGAAGGGACTGCCGCCAAAATCAAATCTTTCTAACAATGTTTGGAAATTATGAAACCATTGTCCGTATACTAAGAGCTGACTAAATGATGGAAGTAATGCCACAGTGATATAAAATTGAATCAAATGTATGCTACAAGCTAAAAAAACAACAACTAATTTCGTTGAGATGTGATCACAATCTCTTAAAACAATTAAGCATCTGGATCCCAAGAAAATTTGGCGTTTGGAACACATAAATTAAATTTTACCAAGACAGAATTCGAGAACTTACTTTTCGTTTACTTAGAAGATATAATTACTAATACGGTTTAAATCTTATGAGGAACACCTTGAAATATTTTTCTGTGTTTTTTCTAGAGGAGAAAATAAAAATAAAAACAAAAACGTGTAACATAACGTTAATCGCCATGCCATGATGAGATGTGAGAATTAACCCCTATATTATTTAATGGTTAACTCGATTCACAAAATTTATCAATTGTTCCATCTGACGTAAGTTGTATTATCTTCTTGTAATGTAATGTATGTAAGCATTACAAGTCACGGCTTATACGACTATTCACATGAAAAGTATTTTTTATTTAAGGCTTTTTTGGTTGTCGTAATAGCAACTTTTTGTTGTAGTTCTACTCCTATACATTTATAAATACAAGATATAACTCGAAATGGTTATTTTTGTCTCGTTTTTATGGAAAATTTGCCTAATTAGCTTGCACTCGTAATTCTAACTCTTACTGCTTACATAATCCAACCATTGGATTAGAGGAAGATAGGATTAGGATTTTCGAATGTTACAGAAATTTCAACCAACTTGTTGATCAACCTACTCGGTTTTAAACATAAAACTTCTACGGTCATGTTGCTAGGAATGATAATTCCGTTTCTAGTTCTTATAATGGATTGTCGCTTTAGGGAGCATAAGAAGTCTATTGGAATTGATAGGGGTCATCACCACGTTTAGGTTGAGGTATCCCGGGGTCGGCTTTCATTTGGAGCTACACACTTGAGTTCATCATTTTATTTCTTTAAAATTGTACATTCGTTCGTCACTTAATTTGCCTGTAAATTTTTTCTCTCTTCTTATTTCCGTACTAAAATGGGTTTACAGTTGCAGATATTAGTGATCTTAATAATTTGAAACTTTGTCCAAGTATGTGCAATGAGCCGCGATTTCATAGAAAGTAAATCTTAAAGTATTATAAACAGAAAGCGTACGACCATATTATGCAAAGGTTATTGAGGTAAGGGAAAAATTTGCTCGCAGTTGGAGGATAAAACCCGATCTACATCATTTTCTGACTTGTGCTCAGAATTAAAGATGGTGATGGATGATAGTATTATGAGAACAACGCGATTCTGAAATGTGGTCAATACAGATGAGGTTGTAGTATAGATAAAAATAAACGCATAGATCGCTTATTGTGCTAAATCTGCAAAAACTACAACATGTGATCACACTGGTTGCTCTTTAAATTATGCCCTTTGGATGGGTGGCATCGCTCGATCTCCTATAACTACAAGAGACAAGGCTATTTGCAATAACTTCGATGATTACGATCACTATGAGCATATAGGAGTTAGTTTTAAATAAGCAACCGATATCCTCATTTAATGACTAATCTCACCAGTCAATAATCGAATCTGTTTATACTGACGTTTCACAGGCGTCATTTGTTTAGCGTGGATATTTCCAAGCAAACAAAAGTTGCTGTTCACCATCCTCTTAAAAGCATATACTGAAACACATCATCATATCAAAATTATTTTGGGTAACTTCATTGCTCAAATTGCCAGTGTTAGTGTTATATAGGCAGTTGTCGCCATCAGATACTTCCTACGAACATGTATTCATAAAGGCACATGGAATCCTAACCATTGAAAAACGGTTAATAAAGTTGGCTACATCCTTATGTCCAAAATATATTTCTGCAGTATCAAAGACAACTATAAAATAAACGTGGAACTAACATCAATTCCAATCACTTAGTGGCAGTTGCAAAATATATTTTTCGTTTGAAAAATGTCGTTTTGTTTGCGTTGAAAAATTAAGCATTCAACAATCAAGCTACACGAACCAATTTGAAGGATTCCCTAACGAGTGTTCTATATAACCCAACCGCTTCTTTAGTCCATGTAGAATCATTAGAATGTCATTTAAACACTGTAAAGAGCGCACCATTATCAACAAATTCACCTATAACTAAAAGTTACTGATGGGCGAAGATTGCTCGAAGGTAATTCTCCAGAAAGACTACCACGCAAACAACATTTAGGAATAAATATCGTAACATAAAACAAAAGATATACAGATTTCCATCCTCGCAGCAACTCCACTAGCAACCTAAATCATGAAAGTTAAAAATGGACACCTAAACGTACTTCAAGTGTAGCATAAATATTTTTATTCTCTTTTGAATCGACCTGCACCACCAGCTGCTACTGAGCAATTAGCTTGACTCTGACATCAACTATGAAATGACTCCACCAACAAAGTGGAGACAAAGATATATATGAATGGCAGAATGTCAACTAAATAAATGACAGCGTACTTGACGTTTATCTTTGACAGATGTCGGTATACAGATTTCTACTTTATCAACCTCGAATTGGATAACCCTATACTACTTAACCCTATACTACTTACTCGAATTGGATACCCTATTACCCTATACTTACATAGTAAGCGTGTACCAGTGAGTTTTATCCAAATAGATCAACAACCGATCAAATCATAATTCTGAAAATTATTGAAATCCTAACAAAAATGACGTAGGTCACAATCACTTTTCTCGACGGTTTGAAGGTGCCCTCCCGGAGCCCAAAAATCCAAAAAAATGATCTGTACCGATAACATCTCGAGAACGCCTGTGCGATTTGATTCTTATCACCAATCTTCTTCTATTTTACGAAAAACACCGTTCTAGCGCTATTAGCAAATTAATCATTTGTTATAAAATTTATTCGTGTTTAACAGTGACAACAATTTTAACAGTATTTTAGTTCACAAATTCGCCATTTCAAACGTCATTTACTAAAACGTTTAAAAGCGTTTCTTAAAAGAAAATAAATTCGCACCTCCCAAAATAACCGTCAAATCAACGAAGCGAATTCCAAATATTTGGTTCCCATGAAAAAGCAAAAACGTGAAGAACTTATCACTCACCACGAGAATGAATCCGACAGATTTTGCCGCATAGCCAACTACATCGTGCAATATGGCTAATAGAAGCCTTTAATAGAAAATTAAAATTTTATGCAGCGCCTAGAGATTTTGCGTATCTATACATAGTGCAATAGATGAAAGCTGTCCCATTACAAAAAATACCCATCATATCTATGTGAATCGTGAGGATGCCTCTTCTTGGTCCATAATAGACGGATCAAGATAAGGACCCAAACGATTCGCAAGGACATTTAGGCATCTTTTTCAAAATGGGACAGCTTCTATATATTGCTGAACGTGGTTATGTGGCAAAACAGCATACATTCAGCCGAATTTCAATTTTTTGAATTTATCTTTAAAATTCTCTGACATCCATGTATTATTTGTTTAGAAAGTATTTATTTAAATTGAATTAATTATAGTAATTTGAATAATTTTAAAATATTCAATATCCTTTTCGAAGGAGATGATTATTTTGATTAAATCAATTGTTCATATTTAACAATTTCCAAATATGATAGGTTTAAATACGATTTCGTCTTATATAAAAACAATGTTTAAGACAATCTATTTAAGCTATGTATTTGAGATTTAAACGAATGGCTCGATACAGTAAAATTTGCGGCTTCAAAATTTGTACAGCAAAATTGTGTTCTTTTACTGTGCAGTGCCGCAAAAATATTATGAAAAGTCTAATTTGAAACTCACATTTCTTGGTAAAATTGATTGAGTAGTTAGGCTTTCGGCTAGCAAATTGATTGGTTGCTATCCAATCAGTATCTATCAGGATATCGGTCATGACACTTTTAGTTCCTCAAAATTTTTAAAATCAAATTGTATTCATGAAGATGATCCAGCCATTTACACTTTTTGGCGCTGATAGTGTCAATACTAATATGATGGGCCTTTGGATTTAGCGCAGATAGCAGATACAACTACGTCTTAATGATATCTACACGCTTGTCTACAGATTTTTAACATATATTGCAACATCAACATCATCTATAGCAATTACTACTAAATCATATTTTTTGGGATAACAAAGTTACGCGGCCACCAACCGTAACTTTTCCAATTGAAAAAAACTCCGATGAATGAAAAGTTAACATTTCCATTTTTTTATTTACTTCTAATTAAACATATATTCAAAATAATTGGAAGGCGTTCAAAATTTTAACAAAATAAATTTAAATTGAAAGTTTTTTATTGTTTCTTGGAAATATTGTATTTTTTAATATTCCATAAACACTTCTTACACACTTAAACCTTGAAAGGTTTGTAAGGTTAATTACACCTACTGCTTAAAAGGTGTTTGAGTAAATACTTAACAATTTTATTTTTGTTAAGAAAGTTTGCGTTATAAAATATTATAATAGCAAACGGTAATACAGATAAATTGGATAATAATAATAATAAACGACGGGTTGCACACTAAGAAAATAGTCTCCAGTTCTGGAATATCAATAGTTAATTAGTTTTGATTAAACCACATGAGTTCACACTACGCACGATGTTGATTAATCACTATTACTGTAATTACTGATCATGATTAAAGCTGTAAGGAGACATGTTTTAAATTCCCAATGTGACAATTATTTTGTATACTATCGTAATTTATATTATGTACTGCTATAGTTACGTACAAAAAGGTAATAATTGTTTTCTCGAGGCTATATATTTCTTAACTAGATGGTGTCAAATGATATAATTATAAACTGGAATATTAAATGAAGCTACCCATAAAAGATAAAAATCGTATATTCCTTAATGTCATTAGACTAGCACCAGACGTGTTATGTGTATGTTACTAAATCAAAGCAAAATATTTTCGGATCATACCAGTGTACCAATCGACTATTGTTGATCGTTTGCCAAAATTTATTAATTATTGCCTAAGTATATAACTAACCGAATACAATTTTGTAATTAAATAATTTTTTATTTTCTATGTGGGAACTATGATGACATAATGATCTTTAAGATAAATAAGAATTGCTGCTACGTCAGTATACTATTTTTGCAATACATTCAGGCCAAATAAATTAGAAGCCAAAATATTAATTAAGAAATGAACTTTACGTGATCCAGTCAAATAGAAACGTATTATTGAGACGCCTCCCACGGTTGATTTCCTCTAGTTTAAATATTTAAATATAAATATTCTAACAGAAAACCAACCAATTTAAGTACAACTCGATAATTCATCAAAGTTGTGGCGGAATACATTAAGTACGACACAACATAGACATAAGAGGATAGAAACAAGCAGTTCATATTGTGCAGCCGTCAATAACAAACCTCGTAAGATCATTGACTTACGCATTATCACATTACCCCTTACCATACAGGTATTTAAACATGAATACGATAAAAAAAGAACACAAAATAACGCACTCTCCTTAAAAATAGGTGTAATTCTCCTCATATACGTCAGTAATTTCGTTTCATTTTAATTAGTACATTTTTTATGTAAAGTAATACTTAAGTAAAAGTGAAAACTTAAATTCAACTTTAATTTAATGGCATGATAAGAAGCAATTTTTAATCGACAATCTTTTTATCTTTAATTCTATCATGCGAGTGTATATATAATGATAGAAAGACATACGAACTACTCGCAAATTCATTAACACTATTGCATTAAGGCCGAAGTCGTATGTAAACGTTAATTGAACGTAAAATGTAACTGTTACAATGTTATGAATCACGTCGATTAGGTTAGTCGTTGTAAAATACACAAAGTCTATATCTAGGAAGATTAATAAGATAGTAAAACAAAAAATACTAGTAATATTGATCAAAGATTAAACTAAATTAAAGAAGCTGAAGTCAAGGCTGCTACGAATGTAATTGGCCAACACAACATAACTGGAATCAGTTTGTGGTTGATTCAGTGTCTAACAATGCCGAAAAATTCGATGAAAATTCGAAGGGATTTGAAAAATACAAACCAACAAGTAAAAACGATGGCAAGAAATGATCGTAGGAAGTATAAGAAATATTATCAAGACTACCGAGGCTACACAATGGCAAATAAAAACAAGCGTACACTACAAAAATAATTGAGCATGATATAAATGGCAAAGCCTAAGCCACATATGACCATCAAGTGGATAGATGGAAAGAATACTTTGAGAACACCTACTTAAGAGTATTTCGGGATGTTGGGAATACTATAAAGGAAACAAACTAACAAATACGACAACTCACGAGTAGGAGCACAAGAGTGTGTATTCTTCTAATTACGGTTCTTCAAAGTACCACTGAACAGTGTGATTCGAAAGCTTGACAGTCTAAGCCAAACTCAATAGTCTGGTTTACATAGATAATTTGCCTGCTAACACAAAATTATGTCAAAATGTAGAAGATATCAGTCCTTGCACATTAACTCGGTCTCAAAAATAACATCAGCGAGATGAAACCCGATCGTACAATACGAAATAATCAAATGCACATAACCAAAGCAAGAAATACTTAGTTCAACTACAGTTCAGAACCATTTTATATCCCTAACCTGAATATAAAGGAAAAAATAGAAAGGCGACCGAAAAGGGCCAAGAGAATTTTTTTCCTAACAAAGTACATACTTGAAAATAAATTTAATTGGTCTTCATGCAGGAACTCAGGTCTAACGACTAAACAATAAGAGGTATAACAGGGGCAATATATTATACAACTCAAATATTATACAACTGAATCTAGATACAGTGCAGATAAGAGATAAACTTTAAAATGTTCTTCAACCAATGATGAAAGGCGATACTTCCTCATACCACTCTGAATTAGCATTCCAAACATTTTTATATAGTTATAACAATTAGTAGTCAATTATTTCAATTATTATCAATTATTTGAGTTCGCAAAAATAGTACTATATGATGTGAGTCCAGGGATTGGCAAACAGTCGACCATTCAACTTATAGAGAAATTGGTTTATTCGCATACATTGTCGTTAAACACGATAGTCGCGATGGCTTTGGCAGTCAACTCTGGAATTCGGCTAAAGTTATGCTCTCCCCTGATACTTTTTGAACCTCCTATAAGATAGAGTGCTTAGATCGTTCGAAAAACGCATCCCAAAGGGTTAAGCTTACATCACCAGTTCAAAAAGATATCCAAAAAGGTAAATTTGGTAATATAGAGAGAGAGAATTATTTTGTCCAAACCCGGCTAAGAACAACATATTTAAGGAAAAGATAAAACCAGTATCATATAACAGTAACGACGTAAACATTCCTACACATGCAGGGCTTGTGTTCTACGACAATGCTGAGAAAACATCAATTCAGAGAAAGCATCAATATTGAGAAAACACATTTCCGAGAAAACATATTTCCAAAAAACGACTATTCCGAGATAAATCAATTGAGAAAAGAATAATTCAGATAAAACACAATTAACAGGAAACCCAGTTCGGTAAAAACAAAATTCATTCAAATTATATATAGAATTTTTTTCGCAAGAACGGAAGAATATTATATGAGGCCTCTCGTAGAGATTACAGAACCTTCTGGTCTTAAATTATTTGTGCAGGAAAATAACAGAAAGAAACGTCAAGAACGACAATTGAGCATTTTTAAGGAAAAAAGTGGTTTGCCCCGTTTTGAACAACCCAAAAATTATTGACCACGCACTCGCCATGGTTAAAAGGTAGACAGAAAATGGAAAAAATGGGATCAAAGCAAATATAGATATAAATAATGTGAAAGAGGAACTTAAAATGATTGAGGATTGTATAGAAGAAGTTACTGGAGATATTGTTGAACAGAAGCGCGGGCAATTAGGTGCGTGGACTTGCGTGCAAGGTGTGGAGAGAGGCGATTTTAGGAAAACGGACATAGCAAGAAGGATGGTACGAAAAAAGAAAGAGATGAGGCTATAATAAGATTATGATGACGGGAAGAGAGAGGTGAGGGCTGAGACCAGGAAGGCATGGTGGGAGTAATATGAAACGAACAGAAACCAAATTTGTTAGTGTTGCCATCCGTCAATCATCCTTAGTAGCATATTAACACCATTATGTACAAACCAAATAATTATTTGCCACAGCTAATATTTTAGTTTAATAGCCATGGTGGACTATGATGAGGTTAGGATTTTACATAATAGTTACCCATCTAACAACTAGATAGGTAACTATTATGAAAAATCCTAACTTCATCACAGTCACTTGATATTGGCTATTTAACCAAAATATTAGGCCAAAAATAAATAATTAATAAAATTTAGTCGTTAACGTTTATTGCTGAATACTCAACCGATTTTGGATAAGCCCGATGTACTCTCGCATTGTTATAATCTGTTTCCTGAGGAATGGATCTTCAATGAGATGACCGAGCACTTGAAATCAGGGCGAGATTTACCATTTAACACGCTAAAACTTCTTGGCAATCTCCTAGGGAACGATTACTTAGGTATTTTTTGAAGGTCTCAAACTACAAATGTAATAATATAAGCTCAGTAAGCTTTAGCAATTTAACTCAAAATGAGTATAGCGTGTATGAATAATTAATGAAGGTGAACTTTTAAGAGGTTTTGGGAAATATTTTTTACGTTTTCCACAACATTTATACAACATTTATGCAGCCTCGTAGGAATTCATTCTATGATTTTCTTTCGTATGACCTTGCATGAAAGCGGAATATAAGACTAAAACATAAAATTATTGTACGATACTTTAAAATTACAAGAGTAGTTGGAACGGGTTACCTTAAGTGGATTAAAAAATACGAAAGATGTACCTAAATAGTGAATCATCAGTTTTCTCTTAAAATCAAGTCATGCAAGTAACAACTATGTTATAAATTTACATATTACTTCGTTCCATGATAAAATAAACAATTTCTTAGAATCACAAGGGATTTTCATTGAATATTTATTACTAAATTCCGAACATATGTTTTTGTTTTTTTCATACCAAGGGACAGCAAAGCGTAGTACGCAAATTATTCAAATTTCTGTCGCAAGATGTCGTTACAATTAAACCAATCGGGTTACATGTCAAAATTTGTGTGGGTTATTCCATGTTATGTTTTTATGAAAGTTTTAAACATTTTAGATTAATTAACAAATTACAAATGATTTAACAAGTATTTACCAAAAAAATCTTCCCATCGTTCTGATTCATCTGATTCTATATCCATTATAATATTTCACACAAAACACAGTATTTTTATTAAAAAGACACAATTATAATATAATACACTTCTTCTTTATAATATTATATATTTTAGGATAAATATTCACTATAATCAAGACACTTAAATATCTTCACAAAAACTATAAAATTCTTTTTCTTAATTTATAATTCACTCCAAGATTTGCAACAAAATATTTATTCAACTTTCTTAAAATTCCAATTGGACGCCATTTTTAATGTAAATAAATATGGCAACTGCAATAAATAAACAAAAGAATACACGGTTTCATCGTAATAGCGCCATGCAATGTTCAACATTCAATTACCTTGCCTCGACTGAATTAATGAATCAAAAGAAACAAAAAAAATACAACACAAATTTTCTTGATTGTAAAAATATTGAGTGAGATTTTTGTTTATTTTATTTTAAGAATGGAAGAAATCGCATGGGAGAAGGAGAAGAGAGATTTAATTTATATGAATGAGTACGCGGTACAGCGATTTTGAAACTTTTGTTTGGCGGGACATCTATCGGATAGCACTATTTAATAATAAATACATATCCGATTTTTTAAAACGATTTTCAAAACGTCTCGCTTTTGTAGAAGAGAACATAAATATTCTCATAAATATAAAACATATTTCATGATAATTTTGATAAGGTTTAAATCTGTCACATATTTATCTCAGCTACGTTAACCTCAAAAAACTTGTTATTCTTGGCGGATACATGGATTAGTGAAAGTCATATTCACAATATTTATGTACAAAATAATAAAACCTTTGCTTAGAACATATTCAGTAAATAGTAAAATGAGTTTAGAATCGGCTAAAAAAATTGCTGCCTTCCAAGCGGTAGATGATTTTGTGAAAACGGATACGGCCATCGGTGTTGGTAGCGGCTCAACAGTTGTGTATGCGGTACAACGGCTCGCTGAACGTGTTAAGAAAGAACATCTCAAGATTGTATGTGTTCCTACCAGTTTTCAAGCCCGCCAATTAATAATCGAGAATGGTTTAACATTAAGCGATTTAGACCGAAATCCCACACTGGACTGTGCAATCGATGGGGCCGATGAGGTTGACGACAATAAAGTACTTATTAAAGGTGGTGGCGGCTGCATGTTACAGGTGAGTAGAATTAACAAAAAATTTAATCAACATAAAATTTAGGAAACATTTAATTCAAGACAAAATAAAATTGTTACAAATAAATCAATTAATTTCTTATTCTTCGGCTTCTTCCTCCTCATCGTATTCCCCTTCATCGTCGGCAGCCGCCTCTTGGTACTGTTGGTATTCCGAAACCAAATCGTTCATATTACTTTCAGCTTCGGTGAACTCCATCTCGTCCATACCTTCCCCGGTGTACCAATGCAAGAACGCTTTTCGACGGTACATTGCGGTAAATTGTTCAGAGATTCGTTTAAATATTTCCTGAATCGCTGTCGAATTGCCAATAAATGTCGCAGACATTTTAAGACCTCGTGGTGGAATATCGCATACAGCAGTTTTACAGTTGTTTGGAATCCATTCCACAAAGTAGCTGCTATTCTTATTTTGTATATTAAGCATTTGCTCGTCCACCTCCTTCATAGACATGCGGCCTCTGAAAATAGCGGCCACTGTTAGATATCGCCCATGGCGTGGATCGCATGCTGCCATCATATTTTTTGCGTCGAACATTTGTTGTGTTAATTCTGGGACGGTTAGGGCACGATACTGCTGTGATCCTCGGCTTGTTAGTGGAGCAAATCCAGATATGAAGAAATGTAATCGAGGGAATGGCACCATATTTACTACCAATTTTCGTAAATCTGCGTTCAATTGGCCCGGGAATCGTAGACATGTTGTAACTCCAGACATTGTAGCTGAGACTAAATGGTTTAAATCACCATATGTTGGTGTAGTTAGTTTCAATGTACGGAAGCAAATATCGTATAGGGCTTCATTATCAATGCAATATGTAGCATCTGTGTTTTCTACTAGCTGATGGACACTCAATGTAGCATTGTAGGGTTCCACTACGGTATCGGATACTTTAGGCGATGGTACAACCGAAAAGGTGTTCATGATTCTGTCTGGATACTCTTCACGAATCTTTGAAATAAGTAGAGTACCCATTCCCGATCCAGTTCCACCGCCAAGCGAATGAGTTAATTGAAATCCTTGGAGACAATCGCATCCTTCTGCTTCTTTACGGACTACATCCAATACAGAGTCTACTAATTCGGCACCTTCAGTATAATGTCCTTTGGCCCAATTGTTACCGGCTCCAGATTGTCCGAACACAAAATTATCTGGTCTAAAAATTTGTCCGTAAGCACCAGCTCTAACGGAATCCATAGTCCCCGGTTCCAAATCAACTAAAATCGCTCGTGGTACGTACTTTCCTCCCGTTGCTTCATTGTAATAAACATTTATTCGCTCGAGCTGTAGATCACTATCGCCGTAATACGTTCCGCAAGGATCGATGCAATGTTCATCCGAAATTACTTCCCAGAATTTCGCCCCAATTTGATTTCCACACTGTCCGGCTTGTATATGAACAATTTCACGCATTTTTTAATTATTTTTCTATCTAATATTTTTTTTTTGTTTATATTTTATAGCTTTTCCAAATTTAAAATGAAAAATTGAAAATATGTGTTATACCCTTTTCTTTTGAAGAAAAACAAAAGAATGCAAACAAATGGTGCAATATTACCCGAGTTCTATTCTACCCTGATCACTTTGTTGATTTAATTTTGATTTACATGAATTTAGTAGTTTTCCTATAAAAAACACTTTCACAATGTTCACTAGGGTTTACTTTCTCGTTACAGGAAAAAATTGTGGCATCGTGTGCCGCCAAGCTTATAATTATTGCAGACTACACGAAAAATTCTAAGAAATTAGGTGAGCAATATACCAAAGGAGTACCAATCGAAGTTATTCCCATGGCGTATATGCCAATCCAGCGAAATATCGAAAAACGCTACGGCGGGACGGCCGAATTACGAATGGCAAAAGTTAAAGCGGGCCCGTGTATCACCGACAATGGTAATTTTATCCTCGATTGGAAATTTCCCGCCGATAAAACATTTAACTGGCAAGAAATTGATACAAAATTACATTTAATACCGGGCATTGTGGAAACAGGCCTATTTATTAATATGGCCGAGCGCGTATACTTCGGAATGTCCGATGGAAGTGTAAAAACACAAAACTAGATTTGGGTGGCGAATCTAACGGTGAATATTATAATTAAAATATATAATCTTATCGTTATCTTATCTGAGTTTCAACTAAAAAGCAAGCAAATGAACAGGTTGAGAAATAGTTTAGTTTTTAAATAAATTGTCAGATTGGAATAAATAATAATAAATAAATAAAATGAAGTCACACTATAAATTAAAAGCAATTTTACTTATACTTATTGGAAGCAGCAGTTTTGTAACAGGTAAGTGGCATGTTACAGTCTTTGTGCATATACTTAATTATTTACTCCAAAACCTAATCAGGCCAAATACTTGGAAACGTGATTCATGAATATTTACTACCGTGCTACCGTGGAAACAACACCCAACCCTGGATAGGTAACACAATGCAACTGTTTCTCGAAATTATACGTAAAGTTGAGGATGCTAATCCGACCTCTATGGATATTCGACGCCTAAGTGTTAATATGATGCACCGCTTACGAGTGGATGGAATAGAAAGATCGGTGACAGGGCAAGAAAATGAACATGATGTTCCATTCGGTGTAATGGGACGGATATCACCAAAATATCCAATACTTCTAGAATTAATATCGGATATACCAGGTCCATTAAATTTTACGACCTTTCTGACACAGGACGATATATGCTATCTGCATTCAATCCTAAGTAGTACAATTCAGCGGCATAATCGCGGTGATGAATCTCGTACGTGCCCAATTTCGATGTTAAATTCAACACGGCTACAATTAACACCAACCGTATCACGATGTCCGATAGAACGAGGTGTGGTTCGATCTCACGAATTTGGCACGATATCGCCAGGTACAATAATTGCATCGATTGCAGCCGGCCTTCAACCGCAAAAAGTGAGCATTGGTAATTTTCTTCAGTTTCACAATTCGGAAAATTTTAAAAACCTCGAAACAATGGACGATTCGGAAGGAGAATTTTCCCGTTTACTATCATCCATCGAAACGATCGATAATCAATTCGCAGCCGGGCTATCTGCGGATTTAGCCGAAGTTTGCGTACTTCAAGGCCCAATACATGGCACGAATATGAAGGTGGGTTTATCAGGCTCCTGGAATGATACTCTCTTTCCACGGGTACACTATTTTCCACAAAGCCATAGCGAAAAATGGGAGATGACCGATTCGGAGATTTTAGCCGGAATAGACGGACTGTTCTTATCACAGCAAATACAATCGTGGAATGAACGAATAGGTCGATTACGGTTATCCCAAATCATTGATATGTACTACAGTATTCGAGGTATTCCCACTATAAACATCGAAAATATTAATCGGGGCAACACAAAAGTGTATACGGGACGACGAAAAGTAATTCCGATGGCTGAATCATCTGAATTCGATAATATAATTAGTTGGAACGATGGAATTAATCGGGCATGCCACCGAAACGATATACTAAATTCAATCGATGTCGAGCAATTGAAAAACGAGGTATTACAGTTTAGTAAAGTGCTACAGCTTGCGACACCGAGTGTTATCGTATCAGACGAAGTTCTTCAGCGAAATTGTGATTTTGCCGTTGACCAGTTTTTCGATAATGCAAGTAAATATTTAAATGTTCTTGTTTAAATCACAATTATTAATAAATATTTGTTGTAGGAGTCATTCTGGATACCCTATCGAAGTGCGATCAAATCCCTACTGACACTAAACGAATTTCAATCGATTTAACTCTGGTAATTGATGGATCGCGGCGGGGATACGAAAACCTACAGTTAATAAGTCACATTGCAGAAATAAGCGACGTTTCCTCATTCAACTCACAAATTACAATTGTTAATGGCGCAACGGGTCATGTAATGGCCAACAAAACAAATAGTATTTCAACGGTATTTTCTCAGCTGCGAAATTTTACCGGTGAATGTAAGTTTCTTAAATTTTTTGTTCTGCGCACCGTTATTAATATAGGTAACTTTTTCTAGTTCCGCAGACGCTATCCCTCTCAGCCTCTTTGGCCACGATAGTCAGTGTACTTCAAAATGAGTCAGATTACGAAAATCTCAACCGTGTAATGGGATCAAATTCTAAAGTAGTTCTTGTCATGTCTCAAACATCGCGAATTACGGAAACCGATTATGAAAGTGCACGCCGCATGCTAAGCAGTTCATTTTTACAATTCCCCGATGTCTATTTTATATTTATCACGAATAATCCGGCTTCATTCAAAGAACTTATCAGCAATCTAAACGATTCCCATAAAAATCAATTACTCCGGTACACAGTCATCACAGCAAATTCAATTGATCCGAGTACATTTAGCGGCCAACTGGTTGAACTCCTAAAAAAAATTCCACGGCGCATGATGTCACCGTTTTGTAGCCATGGAACTGTTGGCTTAGGATCCACAGAAATTACAAATCGGGACCAATTCGAGCAATATCTAAGCCCCAGTATTGAAATGAATTATAGAGTTGCACCTTACTACTTGCGTGGCGTATCAGAGGCTAAATTTGAAGTTCATGGATATGGTTACGGCGACTTCACCGTTTGCCTATCACGACTATCCGATTATACGCCATTGGAGTGTAAAACGATCGTCGATCTAGGCAGTGCCTACTTTAATGTAAGCCAACCGTGCCCAGATGTTAGTAATTGTAATGGAGTATACTTCTCCGTTGTAATGGATAATACACGAATCAGATGTACAGAAAATGATTGTCGGTTTCCAGACGATATACGATTTATATTCCGTCACTTTGGCCTACGGTGCGATTACAATCCAAATTCTGCAAGTGCATCGAAATTAGTCACTCGAGTTATGATAATTGCAATATTTATTTTTTTGCTTAAATAAGAGAAGAGCAGATATATATTTATTAATGAAGGTTTGAAAGAAACAGATATACGATAGTTTTTATTACAAAATGTAAGAGACAAACAACTTTTCTAAAAATAAATTATTTGACAAATTAAACGTCAATTTAAATACAAACCTGAAGTCGTTTGCTTTACTTTCATTGAATTTCTGCAATATAATAAGCAAAATTCTAAATAGTGGGTAAATACACAGTGAAATTTTAAGATGTAAGTTTTTGAACCAGTTGTGCCTTTATTAATGTTAAATTGGAAAATCACTTTGATTATCAATCGTTTAATTTATGTAGGTTACTTCCGTACTAAACCAAAAAACCATATCCCTCTGATAAAAAGGCAGTGTTTTAACATGTAATTTGATTTATTGCGGAGGTTTTATCATATCTTGCTTAATTATATTAGGTACTACAAAATAACATAACATTTTATCTACGTAAATAAAATTATTTTTCGGTTGTCTCCGATTTTGGTATGGCAGTAAAAATTCTTAGTCCATGCATATCTTTTATTTCGGATTTAAGTGTTTCCGTAATTAAACGATGCTGTTTCACCGTAGACAACCCTTTAAATTCATTTGATTCTACAAATATTTCGTACATTGCACCACAGCCACCGGATACATCATCCACTTGAATTTTTTTGGCCTACAAGCTTTTTATCTTAATATATTTTTTATATGAATTAATTAGATAAATACCTCTGGGAATCGCCCAGCTAACGTCTGTTTTAATTGTTCTTCTGTATATTTAGCTGCTGGGTTTCCATTTGTGCCGGACCATACTCTTGCCAATAACTAAAAGATAATACGTAATGGTAATATGCAAAGACTTAACCTCAAAATATAAAATCTCTTAAGCTTATTTGAACTTACACCAAAATTACGTCTACTGTTTGATGCGCATATTTTCCGTAACATTTTATTAAACTATTTTAGTTTATAATCGACTAGAACCAATAGAAATTATTTAATTTTTCGTTTTGGATACTTCGATCCCGATACCATAACCATTACCAAACGTCAAAATACGGTTCAATGAAATATTTCAAGTTTTTAAATTGTTTTTCCACATAGAGGTCTCACGTTTCTAATAAAAGATACACTGTTAAAAGTAATAGCTAGTGCAATCGCAATGCCGCTTTAAATATAGCCACGATACCACGATTCCGTGATTTTACATAGTTGATAATTTTTAAATGTGGTAGATACTGGAAATTTAGTTTTAAAATTGTTGCTATTAAACTATAAACAATTTTTACATGCTAGTAACGGTATTTCATGATAATAAATTATAAATTTTTTATGTTTTGGTAAAATTGTAAGTTTCACAAGATTTTTAATTAACACATTACGGTACACCACGCGAAAACGCGTGTCGAATGCTGCACTTCTTTGAGTCTATTCACGTGAAAACGCGTGTTTCTTTGTATGGATTTTGAAGGTCCAAAAAAAATATAACCGTGCTAAATTTTTGTTGGTTGCGTGTCAAGATATTTAATAACTTAAAATAAGCAAAAAACACATTTTTTTATTGAAAAAAAATGGTTTTAATGGCGTGTTTTTGTTAATTTATTCATTTAATTTTTTTATCTTTTTATTTCTGCATTGAAATATCACTTTGTATTTATTCATGCTGGTACGTGTACCATAGGTTGTAAACCACTGTTTTGTTTATGTTGCCCTAAAAAATACCCGCATATCAATTTACATGCGTTTTTTACTCTTTATGGCGGAAACTCCTTTGTCCAGGACGGAATCGTGTTTTCTGGTACAAAAAAAATTGAAGAAAATTCCACTATTACAGAAATACTACTAACTTCATACCGATTATCCCATTTGTCGAAAACTTGACAATTCACACATTTTTTTCAACGCTTGTGGATTAAAATAAATTAAAGTAAACTATACCAACGCAAGAAAATCCACCAACTACGAGCCAAGTGTTCGATAGTCTTAGAATTATATGGGGAGCTGTGAAATCCTTCAGAATGTGGATGAAATTAGTAATAATATATGGTAGGATTATTGAACAAACCTAAAAAACGAGACAGCCTACATTGGACAAATTTTTTAGATTTTAGTTTAATTATTTAAAATTGACTAGCATTTAAGTGTAAAAAACACAAATTATACGTACAAATTTTTTATTATTTAATTATTTTTTCTAAATAAATAAGTACGTTTTTGCATGAAATATCTATAAATTTTGTTGATTTAATTCATTAGCTTAGTTCACTTAGAACTCTAATTATTGATATTAATTTCAATTTGCCACAATTCCTCCTAGACGGAAGTCCCTTAAGGCGGATAAAAGTTTAGGTTCTAAATATATATATATATATACATATATAATATATATATATATATATATATATATATATATATATATATATATATATATATATATATATATATATATATATATATATATATATATATATATATATATATATATATATATATACAGTAAAAATGCTCAAAAGCGACGGCACTGACATTTTAAGGAATTTCCGTCTAGGAGGAATTTTGACAAATTAAAATTTACATCAATAAATAGATTGTTATGATATATATATATATATATATATATATATATATATATATATATATATATATATATATATATATATATATATATATATATATATATATAAATATATATATATATATATATATATATATATATATATATATATATATATATATATATATATATATATATATATATATATTTACATACGAGTATATATTATATGTAACTTACTTGAAAATCTTCTGATGTTGCTCCAAACGGTCTGAAATAAAACGAAACGAGAGACAATATTATACCGGCTATTTAGACGAAATGGTAAAATTTTGACGTACGTTTCGGACTTGGTAGGTTTAAATATTTGATATTTGGTAGAATGCTTGATTTTCCTAAAGCAGCATGTATGTAAATGTTATTAATCGCGGTCTACTAGAATAAGAGGACAATCATTCAAACATGTGCAGTTATTCGCATTGAAAAAATCAGAAAAATCTTTGATTATTCATAAGGATTATTCAATTAATAATATATTTTTAATTGTTTAATTGATAACCGCATACAATTTGTGTTTGATCCTTTCAAAAATAAATTATTCTAATGTGCAAATTATTCTAAACATCAGCACTTCCAAGTGAATAATGAACAAAATTTTAAAAAATTTCGGAAAATACCACATTGATTGCCTTGAACGATAATGTCCATTAGTTTAAAGCATTTATTTATTTAAAACATTTCATTTGATTTAAATGCTTTTTCGCCATTTCAAAGGAATTCATTTTACCAAAATATGTTTGTTCATCTCTATATTTATAACCATCAAATTGATAGCCCGAAACGACATAACTTTACCGATTCATCATGCGTTACATAAACCAGTCTCATTTTGCATCAGTTTGTTTCGTGTTTGTTTAAATAACTAGTCCATTAGCCCAACATTGGTGTTGGGTTGGCAACAACAAAAATATCATAAGTGCTCTAAAGTCACCTATATACGAATGGGTATTTGTATACATATTAATCCATATTGAATAGAAAATTTGACAATATTACTACGTTTTTATGCCCATTATGTGGAGGCGGTGTAAAGGCAAGTGCAGTGTTCGTTTGATCTAGTTTGGGTTCATCAATGTAATTTTTTAAATGAAGAGAGCCTCGAGAATTCTACTTCATACGCATATATTTTACTCCAATTTCAAGCGTACCGAAATTACTTGTTAAACAAACTCCAACCGCATTAGAAACGGAGATTGTGGGCTTGTAAGGCCGATTAGTTCGTTCAAAAACTTTAAATTAAACAGAAATAATTAAATTAAATTGTACATCGCAACTGTAAAGTAAAATATCAAGTTTATATTGATAAATATTTTACAACCGTTTCTTAAAATAAATCGTAAGATCATGCATGATAGACAATTCTAGCGGTTTTAAAATTTATTTATTTTTTATTTTTAAATGTAATTACGTATCGTCTGGCGAAGCTTATGTATGTGTGTCTTACTTTAAGGTCTTTTATTATTATTTTTATAAAATATTTATAGATGTTACGAGAGCAAACTGTACATCGTCTTCGTCTACCAGACTTTTTATACGTAATCAAAAATTATCACCAAATGGAGCACAACTTCGTATATAATTGTATCTTTATCTATATTATGACTATTTACTGGATTAATTAATCTACTAAACACTTCAATTATTTCTTTAAATTACTTTGTCACTTTAATTGTTAGAACATAGAAGTTTTACGAAATTGGATGAAATTTATTTGATTTAAAATTTCCTAAATACAAAATAGCAAAGTATTCGGTTAGACAAGGTTTCGTAGTGATAATAATATTGTAATGCCAACGTTACGATATACAAACGCAGCTTTTTCTCCAAAAACCAAAGTAAGCAGCTATTGAAATATCGTTTTGCTCGCTAATTTGGCTAATTTAATTTTTAGAATTTAAATAACAAATAAGTTAGGTAAATGTTAAAATCTTTTTAATTAGTTGAAATTCTCAGATGCTTATTTGGTCAGACCCAGCCCTCTACTTTTAGAAGTGTTTTGTAGTCCTCTTCTGCCGCATTGTTTGGTGTATTAGCCAGAACTATTCCAGCTAGAACCATTCCAGATAACTTAGAAGTAGATATGCGATACGGGAGTAAGGACAAATTATTGCACTGCAGAGTCGCTGTGGTTTCCATTTACGCGTTTGTTAAACACTTCAATCGCAATCTCCTCTGAGAAAATTGCAAAATTAATCTGAAGATGATCACTCAGTGATTGGAAACGTTAATAATACAATATAAAACTAATTATAGCTGCGTTTTTATGAAAACAATCAGGTTGAGTTCGCGATAGTTTTTTTCAAATTTATCCATTTTAAAATTAAAAATTAAATTTTTTTAAATTAGATAACTTAGATTTAATAATAATCTAAGTATAAAAAAAATCTATCATAAAAGTTGTGTAGTTTTCTTGTAATATCGATGTTCTGTATAGTTCTGAATTGCTCCTTTATTCTACATCGATAATACAAGAAAACGATACAACTATTATGATCGCGAACTCAACCCGATTGTGTTTCAGAAAAACGCAACTTACGAAAATTTAAATTGTAACTTTAATTAGTTTCGTGGTTTTAATAAGGAGATTGCGAATGAATTGTTTAAGAGACTTGGGAGTAAGGACCTATGATTTCTCCCAGCTGAAGTTTACAGTTTCCTTAGATTTTCATATTGACAGAATCGATTAGCAGCGGAAATATGTGTGTGTAGCTTAACCTTAAGGCTGAGATTTAACATTTAACTAATTATTAGAATGAGAGCGAAAGAGAGTCTAAGTTTAAGTATGTTGTTAGTTCCCTCATAAAAAAATTGTAATAATTATTTAATATTGACTACTGAATGACTGCTCTAGCGGGAGAAAATATACCATTTTCATCTAGTGTTGTGGAACATTTTGTAGGAATAATCCATTTAAATAATTAAGGAATAATTAATAATTAGATCGATATATATTATGCATTGAGCCCACCAATTCTTCGTTTTGAATATGATTTGCGTTTGCACATGAAATATAATCATAAACGTGACATTTAGGTATCGATAAAGATAATGATAACCCGCTTTCCGAAAATTGAAACTGGCACTATCGCATGACCCATTGTTCCTAGGTAGTATAAAAATAGATCATGCTTCATCGAAAGATGGCAACCTCAGCGCTTCTACCTTTTCCATTATTTTTGCAAAAATTTTGACCTCGAAATTTTTACATATTTACCGTTCGCTATATCGAAGTCAAAAAAGTAATTTTTGAAAAGTCTCTGAGCGTTTGTGATCGATTGACAGATTGAATTGGAAACCTCATACATTTTTTCATAAATTGGAGATCTCAGTGATTTTTGTTCGAAATCGGTCATCCGAAGTGACAGCTTCCATACTAGCTTTTTCATTTTTTGAAGGTATTTTGAAAAATATATTAAATGCTATATGAGAAAAGGATTAACAACAAACAGATCGTAAATTAAATTTCAAATAAAATTTGTATAGGTAATTTTTTCATATTTTACCAGAAATGACGAGCTTAAAAAAATTATTCACCATAATTCGGCATCTCTACAGTCTAGGCTGATTGACTATGCTTCAAAATTCATACTTAACCTTTTTCGAAATTTGGTGGAAGTCTGTGTAACGGAAGTGGCAACTTCCATGAGAGCTTTTTCTATTATTGCAATGATCTTGAAAAGTTTAGTATTTACAAAAAACGACAAAGAATTAAAAGATTCAAATAAATTTATAGATCAACATTACATTTATTTTCAACTATAGGGTTGACCTTGTTGGTTTCCTAATATTTAAACATGAATAGTGATTTTGATTATACAAGACAGTTTTAGCAAAACTCCGGTAACTTTAATTTTTCGCTTTAGAAATCAAGCGTAGTGTATTCGAGATCTGTATATATATTCGTGGTAGGAGATAGCCGGGTGCTGTCCACAATATATTCACCCCTCCATTTTTTTCTAAAATATTTATGACAATAATATTAATCTATATAATATTTTTGTGCAAAAACTATTTAAAAAATTTATAATTTTTCTATATCATAATAAAATTTACAAAGTAGACGTAACAAACCACTAACAAATAAAAATATTAACATATCTCGCCGGTAATTCCCGCCGGACGCACACAACAAAACTTAGTCGTTGTAAATGTAAATCTAATTAATAATTCCATCTACATTACTAATAGATTGATTTATTGTTTTAATTTGTATTTTAAGCAGATAATTCAATTTGTATTAAAATTAATCAGGAAAGCAAGAAACATAACAGGTTTTCATTAAAAGTTATTTAATTTATCAGGAACACTTTTTTGGTACTTTTGTTCTTCGGATTCGGAGTAAAATGATAGGTTATTTTTTGATACTAACAGCATTGAAAAGCCATCTAGTGGAAAAAATCACGACATCTATAGATCTTTGCTTATTACTAATGCTTCTGGTGGATAAATCAATTAATCATGGAATGTAAAATAGAAAGTAATAATTATCTCCTCAAACATATAGATGTTAATAGCGGGCTATTGACTAATATTGATTGTTCCGGAATACTTTTCTTATGTTATTGATTATCACGAAACACTACGAGTAATCAACAAACGACCAACAAACGATCACTATCGATGAAAATGAAAAGAATCAGATTTATGGACCGATGTAACGATTTGACGATTGTGAAAGTATGAAATGCAACTCTGCCGGAAAAGTTTGAAACTGCGTAATAATCAGTCCGCCAGTATGTATTGTATAATATGGGGATAATTGTTCGGTGTCATTGTTTTAATCTATCATCTCTTAATTATTTGTCTTTCCATGTTGCGATGTTGCGAATTCATGGAATGATTTCATTCCCATTCAAAATATTGTTTTTAAAAGATATAAACGAAAATAAATAAACTTAAACCTAAATATTTTCAAAACGCCTTTACATTTAACGGGTTTCTCGGAAAAAATGGTCTTCTTAAATCGAATCATTTACTAGTAAAAATTCAATGACAAACAATTTATTGCCAAATGAATCTAGTCTAATTAGTTCAATAAAATTTCGCTACCACAATGATCCGCATCAAAAATGTTGTATTTGTTAAAGCAATGACTTACGTCAATCAAAGCAGAAAAATCCAATTCTAACGAATGAACAATAACTGAAAACAAAAACCCTCATGATAATGTTGTGTTAGCGTTGCCTATGTGTAGTTCCGTATAATTTTACTGACAAACAGAAGCGAAACCAAGCCACCTGTGACCCTATTCTGGTTTTTCTTGGGAATAGGGAATTGAGTAAAATATTTACATAGCATTTTTGTATAATTAATTATTAAACAATTTATGGAAAACTAAAGTGAATTTTTTTTCTAAAACAAAATTGCAATTGGGGGATAATATTTCCAACTAATTTCGATCGGGAAAATAATTCCCTATTTATACAAATGCATATCATAAATTTATCCTAGTCTTTAATATTATAATGTCGATCAAGTGCCCGGCTTTGATCCTGAAGAGTGCGCATTCTTGTAATTCCATTTTCCTTAACATTTTCGCAAATTTCTGACCCAAAGATAAATATTTGGGGTTGTTCTAGCCACTTTTGTAAAAAATATGGAATAATATTAATGGAATTACTCAGAATATTTGCGTTTTACAACATTCAATCTTCCATTCATGATATAAAAAGATCACAAAACATATCGACTCCTAATTTTTTTAGTTTTCTCATAAACCAAATATTTTACTTCCGATATATTTTCATTTTATTTACGATTTCGATAAGTGGCCCTAGTAACATCTATCCATGAGAGTTAAGTGGCGCGTCTTTTTGAATTCGGTTGGCATGCAAAATCCATATATCAGAGAATAGAATTCTGTTATTGTTGATTATGTTTTGTCACCGACAATTGTAAGTAATTTTGTGCTGTAATGAATATTTTTGCTTTGATAGGAAACAAAAACAAAACGACTACTCGTATGTACATAAATTGTAGCTATATTATGTTTATACATTGAATAAACATATTATGAAACATATTTACTCTTAATAATTGAAATTCTTTTATCTCTTTGGTTGGGCTGATATTTAATTGATAATTTTCCGTTCAATATTTTTATGTTTTGTAGTTTTTTGTATTGCGTATTGGCTTTTACTAAGTACTACATGCTACTACGCAGTTATGTGAATTTGTAATTACAAGGTATGTACATTGTACTATATATGATTGTACATAGTATATACCTACACTCGCCGATAAAAGTATCTTAAGGTGGGTTCACATATACAAAAATTTGGCGTAAATATTTTCGCCGCAAATTAAGAAGTGTGAAGGTGTGCGGCGCACGAAAATGACACAAAAATGTATGCCACATTCAATGCACACGATCCAATACTTGTCGGTTTTTTAACAAACATCAAAGGAATGCGGCGCAATTATGCAGTTAGGAGTGCTTTGGCCCCAGAAAAGATTGCAAAAAGAATAAAAACAAAAAAACAAAAAAAATTCCATAGTAAATTTGCTCGTCAACATCTCATAGGTTTATGTACTCTTTGATAAGTGAACTTCAGTACCACGACTAAAGGCGTCGTTCTAATCGTATTTTGGATTTAATGAATATTTTATATGTAAGATTAAGTCTAGCAACCATGTTTGGATCACATCCTTCTCCGAATCCTACCAATATTCGCTGGATGTCTTCTGGCTTGATGTGTGGATTAAATATGAATGTACTATATTCACTAGCGGTTGGATCTTTATAATTATCAATGTCTTCTGCTTTATAAACAGATTGGAAAAACTTAGTAAACATGTTGGTTATGGTTTTCTGACTTTATACGTGGCCGTACAAGCACCGATGATGCTAAATGCTCTGGACACCCGAATTCGGTAGTTATGCTATAAAAGATAAATTGTACACAAAATCGTTTTGGAAGACCGTAAAGTGTAAGATAGCTGATACCTTTAAGAAGGCAGTGCATACACTATTTTGCATCTACGATGGCAAAATTGCACGAGTTAAAGTTCGAATTGTGAACAGCGCAAAAAATGCACCAGGGAATGAGATTTGCGAATACTGAAGTCGTAGCTGAAACACACGAATATTTTGAGATCAAAGATAAATCGTTCTACAAAACAGGCATCGAAATTTTAGAGAAGCGTTGGCATAAATGTATCACTCTTGAATGAAACTATTTTGATCAGTAAAGTTGAATTTTCAAATTTTAGTGACGCGCAATCGCAAAAATAAACAAAAATTTAAAAAGAATTCAATTATTTCTAATTCAAATTTGCTTGGTAAAATTGATTGATTAGCCAGGTTTTCGACCAGCAAATTGCTTGCTTGTTAGCTGATCGAGCATCTGCCCCTGAAATAATGAAAAATTATTCTGTTGTTTATTATTCAAGCTGAGTAAGTTGAGTCTGCACACTGCGTTTTTCTTTGTAAACTGCGCTTACGTCGTGGATGCTCGCCCCGGTAGAATTATAAAACACGGCCCTATTTAAATTAAAGTACCCTCAAACATTTTAAACGTTTTTCGTAAAGTACATAATCGTATGTACTTTACTTACTCGTTTGTAAATTTTATTAAAAAAATATTATCTATACCAATTTATGTAATGGACAAATAAAAGACCAGGTGTATCTGTTGGGAACATACGCATACAGCATGTGTTCTTGTTCTATCGTTGAGTGCCTTTCTCGTAACCCAAATTAATGTGTTGGTATAAGATTTCTTAGAACCAGTCTTTTGAAATTCTTTAGTGTTGTTGTTAGCAAAGAAATAGGCTTATTCAATGTTTTGTCGTTTAGCGGTTTATTAGGCTTTGGAATCATGATTTCTGCTACTTTCCACTCCTCGCAACATAACTTAGTCTATAGATAGCATTGATTGTGTGCTGTAGTTTCCTTAGTGCTTTTTCGAGTAGGGCTTTGATTATTTGCCCCGTTATCAAATCGTATCCAGGGGCTTTTTTATCTTTGAGGTTTATTTACTTCGTTTTTGATTTCTTTCATAGTAACTGGCAGCACAGATACCTCGTCTATTTTGCTTATGGGTGTTTAATATTCATTAGCCGTTTGTCCAGTTGGTGGTTTGAAGGTATTTTCTAGGAGGTGTTATTTAAAAGTGTATCTTAAGTGAAATCGTATCTGATATTTTTTTCTATTTTACTTCTTTGTTTATTTTCTCGTATCAATACACGTATTGTATTAATATTTGAAACATGTAAAATCACATTCGATTTTTGTAACAATAAATAATATAATAAAATAAAGTTTGGTTGTTAACCACTGAAAAAAGTAAATGGCCCCTGAGTTCTTAAAAGTACTTCCGTCGTTTTTGACGGGTAACGGTTAGTTCAATAATAATCGTATAGTTTATCACCAGTGCCCGAACGGTGGAGTTATAAACTAAAGTGGTATTAAGTCATATCGTGGTGATGGGTAAATTTTTTGGGTGATTCCCTGTGGCAGGTACTCGGCCTTCTAAACGTACCAGAGCTAACAGCTGAGTAAAATGTTTGTAGACCTATAGGCTTACAGATCGAAGTTAATTGTACTTAATCGTTTGATTTTCACTTCATAAAACTTATATGCCAACTTGATTGGACAAACATTACTCGTCTCAGCTTTGACAATGATGACTATTGAAAGGGTTCTTAAAATACAATAAAACTACCTAATTCTCGTTCATGCGTGCTGTAAACAACAGATGTAAATAGACTTTTCCCGATAAGTGTTTACACCAGTTAGGGGGTTGGGTCGTTTGTCCGCTTGTCAAAATCCCGATTATCGAAAGATTATCAAGTGCGAAATTCCTTAAATGCGTTTAAAATTCAGCCAAAATTGATGTAAAAATCCCAATCCAGTGCTACAATCTAAATTTGATCATAATTGGTTAAGAAATAACCAAGTTCAATTTAAAATAGTGTAATTCCAGAACTTCACGTTAAAACCCCAATCCAGTTGGTTTAGTTACATTGAGCATAACCAAATTCTGGAACTTAGTTCAAAATTCAAGTTAGAATCCATATTCAATTCTGCATACCAAATTCGGCAATTATTGTTTAGGGAATGGCCAAGGTCCAGAAATTCTAAAATTCATGTTAAAATGTAAATCACATTCCATAATATGACCAAGATCTATCAATAAATGGCCGAGATCTTAATAAAAATGTTTTTTAAGATTTCAGCAAAATCGGGATTTTAAAACGCGGGATTTTGAAAAACGGGATTTTTTAAAAGTCGGAGTTTTCGAATCACGAATTCGTGATTTTGTAATTAGGGTTTTCGTACCGATCCCCCATTTAGGTATAGGCTATATTGTATTACTGTATGTTTTATTAATGTTGATAACACAATCTTCACCGTGTGATCTAAAAGCAAATATTGCAACATGTCTATATTATTTTGGGCATTTAAATCGAAATGGTGATAAAAATTGTCTGCGACGAAATTATTGAGGCGAAGGACATTATTTTATGGTGTTTAGCATGTGATCCATCAAGTCACAAGTGTGATCGATGTATACAGAAAGATTATCAAAAAGTTAGTGTTCTTTTCCTTAAAATGATCGTTAACAGCAGCAACACAGAGAACAGTTATTGCTGCTACGCCATATAAGATACCTAATAAATATTTATGAATAAATATTGCGAGACGTTAAAATTTAATTGTTTATTATTTTTATAATTTTTATTCATTAAATTGCCGTGACCAAAATTGCTAAACATAAACAAATGGAACACACCCATCCCTTAAACAAAAATAAATTGCTTGGTAATAATTACAAGTAAATATTGAACCCAATACATTGCAAATGTAATATTTACATTTTACAGTGATTTGAAAACTGCGCAAATACAAAAATCATTGACTTAGCAAAACTATATGGATACACGCGCTTCATTTAGCAAAAATAGCGAAAACTTGCTATTATTGCATAGTTTTGTAATTATAACAATTTATATGTATTTTGTACATTGACGCATTAAACGCACGGTTTAAATGTGTTTACTCTACCATTACTTAAATAACGAACCGATTAGAACTCGTTCGCCTAAGAATATAAAAAAATTCGTCTCGAGGCTTACATTCTATGATCTTAGTAATTGTTATACTGTATAATTTTTAAAATATATAGCGCAAAGTCGTATATAAGTGTTATCGCGTAATTGTTTTAATTTGACCTAGAAGCGTATAACAGCTGCGCTGCGTGCTACAATACATTACTATTTATCTAGCTATTTCTTCTGTTTTTAAGATCACTTGTGATCATATTAAATGTATTGTTAAATTTAGCATTCAATCCCAGTGATGCAATGTTCTTGAAATTTAGGTTGTTGAAAAAAGTACATATTGTTATGTATAGTAAAGAGCACGCGCAAGTAATTACTTGTAAATACAAACAATTTTTGAAATCACTCGCACAATTTACTCGTGATCTACACTCTACGAGTACACAATGCTTGTAAAAGATATGATGAAATAATATTATTTTTATTATAACGTTAAGGGTGTGTTAGAATTTCACTAACACCTTATCAATTCGACTTTAGTCATTTATGGCGCATTGTTGATGTTTTTGATTTTTCGTTGACGTCATGCTGTTTACAGTTTTTCGATTTGAAAATCTCAATATTATACAAAAAGCTTTATGTTGTTTATTTACACAAAATATAGTAAATATATTGATGATCATCAACAATGATCATTTTATTATGCTGGTATTCCCGACATCTTTGTATTTTTTTCATAATGAAATACGACCAATCTGATGATTCAGAATAATAAAAGCACAGAAGAATGCAAAATCGAGTTGTCTGTCTCATACAATTTTGTATTTCTCCAACGGCTTTTATAAAACGTGGACAGAACACAATACACACAAAAATGGTTTGTTTTTAACAACTTCCAGCTTACACAAATTATGAAATTTTATAGTTTTGTTTACCGTATGGAAGAGTAAAGTATTCTATTTACAATAACACATGATGAATATCCCACCTTCAAACAAAAAATTATAAGAACACATAAGAAAACACAAAAACTGTTTAGTCACATTTCTGATGAAATTTGCGAAAATGTTGTAGTAGCTGTGTAGTTGTCGCGACCCAAATCTACTATTTTCTTTATCAATATTCAAGATCGATATTTTATAAAAAAAAAACATAATCAAATGGAAAAATTTGTTTTCGCAAACCCAAAATCGTATTTCATGCGTGATTTCGGGGTAAAATTGATATCAGATAACTAATTTAATTTTTAACACACATAATTAAGAAATTACTCATATGCTTAAAATTGTTTGTAGTTTGTTAATATCTATTATACGTGTATCTGGGATGTAATCGATAGATATAAATACCAAACAACGTTGGTATATATCGTAACAAATTTCCACGTATTTTCATTTTTCGGCCAATAAAATGTTATTCATCCAACTGTTTTCTAATTCTATTTTGATTGCTTGACGATGGCGTTTTTCGTTTCTTCGATATTTCAAAGATTCGAAAATTTGTACACGAATTTAAATATCATATCGAATCATATAAAATTCGTAGAATACTGTTTTAAGCAGCAATTTCCTTTGTACGAGTATACAATGTAAGTAATTTTTTTGGTGGATGATAACATATGCTTTTGTCGTATTAATCAGCATATTTTAAATAACAAGTGATACTAAAAAATGTCGTATTAGGACATAATGGAACTCATTTGACGCTATAATTAGTAACAGTAACTTGATGGAACAGGTCATACAAGTTAGTTATTCTCATTTTCGTGGTTATTTCTGTGATCGAAGGCATATATGTGGTCTCCGGTAGATACTCAAAAATTTATTCATTGAGTGGTTAAAGTGTATATAGCCAAGTATAAACAAGTATTCCGGGAGACGACGCTTCCATAGGCACACATTTTTTTACACAAAACATTAAGGAGGGTAGGGAATGTTTGCTAGTTATATCATGGCATTAACCCGCTTACAAACGTACGTTTTATTAAAAATATATGCCATTCTTTATTGAAATTTAGTGTAGATACTTGACAATTTATGGATGAAAAATAATATCAGGCAAATGTTAATGTCCTAGAACAATATTTAGGCTTGAAACGAAATTTTGAGAGTTCTTATATCTCGGCTTCAATGATATAATTCATAAGTTGCTCAATATTATGAAAACTGGTTACAGAGTGGTCTAAAATATTATGACTCAATGGTCTGGTAAAGAAAGTGTTTGTTACAATCATACCATGCGAGAACAAAGTTGCGTTATATTTTGAGATTAAGTTAAAAATTTTATTAACATGTTAATGTCACCAACTAAAATATAATTTCGGAGAAGTTGCTCTAAAAAATGAATAAACGAAGCAGGTTCAAAATTAGTTTGCCTATATATTTCGCATACTTCGTTAGATTAAACTGAATGAATAATTATTGTAGCATTACGGTGTCTGGGATATCGTTCTTGCTATATGAACATAGCTGTACCAGCACTCGTTCTATCATCCCTATACAAGAGAAAATACTTATGTAATTTCCAATATTATTAGAAAATTTATTAGAACTTTGAACAAATGTTTCCGACACTATTACAATATGTATATCAGTTTGAAGACCCTCTATACAAAGTAAAAACTTATCGAACTTAGCTAGGTCGTTCATACCCCCAAATATTGATTTGCAGTGTATTTAAATTAACGGAATTAGAATCTGATACATTAATATTTTCCGAATAATCGATGACACTTTCCAAGTAAAGGTTATGGCACATAGATTTTAATCATTTAAAACTCATAACCACAATAATATATGTACACTTAAAATTATAAGCATAAGAAAAATAATAATAATGATAGAAAACATAGGACCATTACCAAACGCTTAATAATAATAAGACCATTCCATCAATAATTATTAATAGAAGAACAATTCATGTCAATGTCATAATGAAATCATATAATGATAATTACTGTATAATGGCTTATTGTACAGAAAAAAATACATTTCAATAATTGGCGGAAAATACTCGTATAGAAAATATTGCAGTGTGTTATGTACTTTAATATATGCTGAATTCTTATTAAGCGTTTACAACTAAAAACGAATTAAAATGAATAAAAAATAAACAAATCTGGACTCATGGCGCTACGTGCCACACGGCGACGTAAACTGGCCACCAAGGTATATCTTGAATCGAAGGTCTATGCGAATAAACCGCGAACAATTGATGCCCTCGAAGTCAACATAACGAACGCCATCAAGCAAATTCGATTTATGCGACAAAGCCATCGAGTATCGAACCATTCAGGAGGTTCAATTTTCGATGGATTTGTGCCACAAAGCAAAGCCGCAGCGGACATTTGAACGACGTTATATTCCATACTAAATGCCATAAAATATTCTTTCAAATAATGAAGAATGAGTGGATATCTCACACACAACTTGTTTTACTTACATTTAAAAATCAGGCGTTCTTATTGAAAGGCCCTTTATTTTTATAGAATATACGAACTAGACGGATGTTGGTTTTAATTATTTTAATACAATTTTGAAGCGTAATTGAATTCAGTTTACTTTCTACTGTTAATTTGTACAAAACTGAATAACGGAACTTTTAAAATATCGACTTTATACTCTATGGAAAAAGTTCTTGTTGGAGTAACCAATGGGCGCATTCAGGGCACCCAACAGTTGGGAACATGTTGAATAAAATCAAAGCCAACGTTATGAAAATGTTTAGAACTATGAAATTTTGAAATCAAATTGGCGATGATTTCACTAATCATGATGTCAACAGTTGGCGGTCCTGAACGCGCCCAATGAATACAAGCTCCAAATCTAAGTAATCTACATAGTAAGTATCAAATCTAAGTATAAGTACTTTGTGAATAGGGCGTAAAATACGTTTACGTTTTACGTTTTTTACGTTTTAATATGCTGAAGTACATCTTTATTCGCGCTCTTTTACTGGCTTAACAGTCCACTTATGATTATCCATCGCCTTCATAATCTTTAAAGGTTCTACAATTGGACCCGGAACAAAAACATTCCAGTGCAGTGCCTTACCACTAATGTAAGGTAAACTTGGTCTCTTTAAACCCTCTAATAATTTTGTTGCTCACTCATTGTATGCTTAGCATAGTTTTGTAAACTTTCAAGCCCTCAAAGCCAATAGCATACCAGAAGCACATAGTATATTTACCACTTTCCTAACAATTAGTTTGGAATGCGGTGAAGAGCGTCCCTCATCAGATTACTGTTTTTGTAGTCCTATCAAGCATATACGCGATGGATGATCTCATTATATTTTAGTTATGAAAATGACCACGAGACTAAGCCCTTTTCCGGCAGATCTGTCGGTACAAGTACAATTTTTATTGCTTCCCAATACGAAATTGCACTACCGTCTAAAATTGTCATACGGTGTTCATAACCCACTCCCGGTTCGTAGAACTGATGAAGGCTTTCGGTATGATGGTTTAGTCAAGGTACATTCCATGTTCCAAGGTTTAAAACGTTACCGAGACTTATGTTATAGTTTCTTAACAAAGGTTTTTCACATGTTGTCGGGCTATTATCTTTGAGTTTTACATTACCTCTACGATATTATTAAAAAAACACATAATGTACCATATGTTGGAAATTCAATTTTTTTATTGAAAATGAAAGTTGGTTCTATGACATCTATGGTATGGAATACAACATCGTTCAGGTGACCACCATGGCTCTTGAAAACTTTTTCCAATAAAAGCAATTCCAAGTAAATGAACAAGTTGGTACTACTAGATTTATTACCATCAAGTTAGCCATAATAGTTTTGAGATTTTATTTATATGAAAAATGTAAAATAATGCCGTACGAGTTGAAATAATCGCAATAATAACTCGAATGAAACTTACATTCGTCGCTAATTTAATGGTAATAATATAATGTCCACAAAAATTGTTATGAACTGGGCTTGAATGTGATAAACAATGGCAGTTTATTACGTGTACTAAAAATTAGTTTGTGTTTAAAACATTTTATAGTGAATATTTTTTAAACCTATCACTGATCAAGTAGATAAAGTTTTAAACTAGATTATGTTAGAAATCTTTCAAATACCAGTTCAATGAGTATTTTCAACCGTTACCAATTGAGCATCTAATCAATTATTTCATTGAATAGTAACCACATGACAAAGCTGTTAATTTAAAAACTGTAATATGATATTGCGTTTTATTAATATGTATACAGGGTGACTCAAAAGTAGGTACAATAAATTCGGAAGATGAAGGAGGACACTAATCTGAAAAAAATATATGACAGCACAAATCCAGTCTGTAACCGTTATAGAGATAATCAAGGTTCAACGGTAGAAATAGTCACATTCTCATCTTAAAAACCATCACTCACAAATTTCTCAAATAAACGTTTTCATATCACAAATTAATTAATTTATCAAACACAGGGCCAATAATAAGATAAATTCATAATAAGTACACTTCACACTAAGAAAGGTGTGAAAATTTTTTCAATCGTTTTTCAAATTATTTGGAAAATTTACTGTAATTTTGAGGTATTAGTTGTACTGATCAGTTTCATATTTTCCCAACAAATGTAATTATAACATCAATTTTCAATCGGTGTATTCGTAAAATGTAAAAAAAACGAGAATAATAAAGTTGTTCCTGTTTTTTTTAGTGAGAGGTGCACTTATTATCAATTTATCTTATTATTGGCCCTGTGTTTGTTAAACTAATTAATTTGCGATAAGAAAATGTGAGTTGTTGTGAGTTGTTTTTGTTATGAGTGAAATTCAAAGTTGCTAATTTTACAGTAGAATCTTGACTATCTCTGTAACGGTTACAGATAGGATATGTGTTATCATATAATTTTTTGTTCAGAATAGTATCCTCCATCACCTCCCGCATTTACTATACTTACTAAAGCGTCACCCTGTATAATGTACAAAGTTAAACAGTATAGGTAGTTTCAATCTGATCACAATATTTTTTTTAGTACAATTGCTCTATGTAAACAATTTATGTACTTTCAAATGTCGAATTTACGAGTACATATTATTCAATGCGATATATTATGTTGTATACGTACAAGCATAACGTAATAACGCAATTATCTGATAATATTATAAAAACGTGGTTTGGTCGTTTATCTACCACTGGTAGCCATCATAATTAAATAAACATGTGATTTAAAAAATAAAACCAACAGCAACACAACAAAAGAATACATTTTAGATTTCTTTTTGCATGCAAATTTTAGTATTTTTTTTTTGTTTTTCTTGTTTGTATTATTTTCAATTAGAGAGTTTGTATATAATAAATAATAGAATTTGTTTTCGTTACATCTCTCTTTGGTTGTTATGTACTATCTACCAATCAGCACAAAGCAAGTCTGTTGTATATAACGCTGTGTACAAAATAATTTGTTGACATAAAGTTACCTAGAAATATATTTAATAATTTCATGAATCAATTTATTTAAGATCCATCGAGATTTTTTTATTGTTCGCATTTGGAGAATATTGCAACCATATTTTAAAAGAAAATCGCTAATCCTTGATTTTGTTTTTTATTATATCCGCCGGAAATGTAGATTTTTTCAACTGTTTTTCGGAATGAATTAGATTCATTAGTAAAGTTACCACAAACCTTAGCCTATTTAAATATAATAGACGTATGTACATTGTCTTGTACTGAACACGTTTTAGTTCATTATTTTCTTAAGATGTTTCTAGTTGAGAAAATGAGAACAATAACCATACCATTCGTAGATGATACTACACATACTAGTACACTTAGCTGTTGTTCAACATAAATACATGTTAGAAATGTACATACCTACTTAATTATTTTATGGATTTCATCATCTGTTCAATGCCTCTCTCGCTACGTCGAAAACTACTTCGATAAGAAAAATACATAAAATGAAATAACGAAAACATAAAATAATACATAACTTGTTTTTAACCTTGAAAACAAGTAAGAAAAACCTGAAAAAGCATATTTAGCGCAGAATTTGTGAACAACAAATCGGTGTTAATTCGAAATATTATATGTAGGTACGTTTTATATGAATTGATTACTCATTCCTCTAGCTAGGTTGGTAAGATCTTATCACAGACTATTCCTTTTTCTATGTTGTAAACAATAAACAACCGAATATGTATTTTGTGTGTACCTACTTATGTACAGAAAAAAGGCGGACGCGCCCATATTGATTATATAACCAATTATCTTGAATTTGAATAAACAACGAAAAAATGTATGTGTGATATACACAAAGCCGAAAGCGAAAAGCAATGGAAATTAAAAGAATATCGAATTTTCCAGTCTCCTAGAAAATTCAGGCAGAATTTTACCCAAGCTAAAATAAATTGTTTTGGTTATATACTATACACAAATACACGTACAATTTGTTTACAAATAAACGGCACAAGCAACAACAAAAACGAAGAAAACATAAATATTTTTGTTTTCATTCCAATTTCTTTCGGTTGTTTTGTTATTCTATTTTTTGTGTTCCGTGAAACGCGCAATCGCGGCAGTAAAAATACGATTTGCACGATTCAAAACAAAAACATTACACGTCATCCGATAATTTTTGAATTTTTGGATTACCTGATGTATAAAATTTATGTTACATATGTGCGAATTTTTTAGCTTGTTCGATTTAAATCATAAAATTTGAAAAATTGTTAAAGCTATTTGTTCACCTAAATACATAATTATTTAAATAAATTAGTAAATTTATTTATAATTAGAAAAATATAGTATGGAAATTTTATCGCGTGCGTATGTTTATTGAATTTTGTTCGTATGGTAACACTGGCCGGGTCGTTAAAACGTTTTCGTTTTATTTTTATTTTGAAACGAATCGAACGACAACAATTTATTCATCCCAGTCGGCGAACAGCATTCATTGGAAGTAGTATTGGGTTATTAAAACAGAATTTATTACTTAAATAAATACAAACATATTATATAAATAATATATATATATATATACTGTGAAAGAAAGCTAATTAAATAATAATAAAGTTTAAAAAAATTGCCGATAGTGTTAAATTGGAAATATTATTAATAAATATAATAATAAAAATATAATAATAAAAGTTCCGTAAACAATACAAAAAAAGTCACTAATTTAGTAGTTTTGAATACATAATATACCAATTTGTAATATTGTATTGGTATTGGTGAACTGTGTGAATAAAAACAAAGTACAGTTAAAAGAAATATCTTTATATAAAAAAATACTATATACATTATACTCGTATACATCAATTAAACATAAATTGTTTTATTTATTTTTTTCTTGTGTTTATGTACATAAATAATATAAACTGAAAGTGTTGTAAAAAATTAAATATATATATTTTTGTTGTATAGTTGAAAAAATAAAAAACAACAAAATTGATCGTTTGGAATTGGACCCAAAAAATATTTTTGGAATAAAGAAAATGCCAAGTAAAAATGCAAATGATGTATTAGCTGTTGAGGAATTAGTACATGAGATAAAAGAGAATTTGAGACTGAAATCTCGCCCGTCTCATCATCAAAGCAACCGAAGCTCTCGTCCCTCACCATATCATATACCCTGCCGTTCATGGAGCGAACCCGTTTGTGATAAACAAAATAATAAAAATAATACAAATACACATCGGATTCATACAAATCACTTGCATAATCATAAATTAAAAGCGAATGATGAGGATTCAATAGACGATCCGTATGAGTTACTGCAAGCGCTTATAAAAAATAACAGTTTGGTTAAGGAAGCTGTTAGACGATTACAATTAAATATATCACCAAAACAACGATATTTCTATGAGAGTGACGAGGAGTCACGATCACCTATCATACGAATGTGTCACCTGGAATTATAATTTATTAATTAATTTATTTATTTTTCTCATTAATTAATTAAATATTAATAATAATATTTTCAGTTAACTTTAGTATATAAATAATTATAATTTTAAATCATAAAAAATCAAATGTCACTATTTAAATACACAACCGTTATTACACATCAAGAATATAATAAAACCAAACCTGTGTTACTTTTAGGGTTTAATGTGCGTGAAAAGTGATTATAGATTTGTTTAGTTTTTTTTTTATGTTAAAAAAATAAGCTGTTGACTTAAATTTAGTTCTTTTTCATGAAATCTATAATATATATTTTTTTTTAAACAAATGAGCTGTGAAATTAGTTTAAGTAGTTTTTTTCTTATTATTTTTAAAAGTAAAAGAAATTTTTTTTTTAGAAAATTTAAAAAAAAAGTCATGTGTTTACTAAAATTTAAAAAAAAATATAAATAATGAAGTGTACAAAATGGCGTCCAAATAAAAAATTTCATTCAAGTTAATACAATACAAATGTTTTTTTATTATGGTATATAATAGCGTTATATACTTTATTTTTGTTGTGTGAGTAAATATTTATAGTTTTCAAAATGGCTGCTTTTCATTGATTTTTCTGTATTGTAATTTTGTTTTGTTGTGAATTTGTGTAAAACAAAATCAAAGTGAAAATTTTGTGTTAACACATGAGTTTTCTTTTATTTTATCAATTTTTAAAAGCAAATGCGGTGAAACGATTTAAATACAAATAAAATAAATAACGAGGTAGTAGGTATATATTTTAATTACATGTTAAAATTATTACTAGAAATGTTTTAAATTTAATAGTTTTGGAATAATAATAGCAATACTATGGTGAACAGTTTTTATGAAAGGAGGTGTACCTAGTTCATTCATTCATTGATTCAACGGTAAAAATAGTACCATTAAATAATGAATGTAGAATTGTCGTGATTGGCGACTTTTAAACAATCTGTTTATTGGATTTTCAATTTAACTAAAATCTAATAGAACGTTTTTATTGGTTTCTGGCTCGCTTTTTTTAAATTGAAATAATTATTTGCTGAGCTTTGATAATGATGTCGAATTGGCATCGAAAGCTCAGCAAATATTTATTTTAATTTTAAAAAAAGCAAGCCAGAAACCAATAAAAACGTGCTATTACTATTATTGAATGCTCATTAAATAATTTCCAATTACTTAAAATCTTTTACAAAGATTGTTGTGTGTAATCGTTTCCAAATCAAACGAAACTCAAATGGAACGAAATATTTTCCAGATGAAGTAATGAAATCTCACAAATAATATCAATTTATCTTGTGAAAATTTCCTTAAAAAAAAACGTTTAAATTCGCCTAAAGGATGTTCCATTTAATTTGGAAAATGTTGCACTTAATTTTTGAATGGTTTTAATCACAATTAATGCGAAAACTCTAGATACATATAGTCGAAGAGCCTTGTCTGGTTTTCTTAAAACCACCGACGAATTCGTAATTTCATTCATAAAACTGCATGTGGCATTGGTTGACTGCGGAGCTCTACACGTTAGTAGTGGGGTTATGTTATTGCAAGAATATTAAAAACAATATTAATGTTTTAGACACTGTTTTGGACACTATAGAACGATGCATGTTTTTATTTTATTAATAGGCGCGTATGTTGTTATTCTGTTGTCGATAAATATTTTGACGATGTTTGATGGGAATAAAATAAACAATAAATTGGCATTTTTGATCACAATGCTGAAAAAGAACTTTCTGTGATGAAAGATCAAAATAATTTGAATGACTTGGTTAGTTTAGGTATGCTCGCTTTACATGATCCAGTTGATGGGGTTGAACTGAATTGTATAAGTTTTACTGTCCACTCGCCTTTATTACCAGCATATATCTTATGTTTTGTTCTTTGAATTTTGATTTTTCGAAGAAAGTAGGTATAGTGAGACAAGCGAATTTTTGGCCTTATTGTCTACTCGTCTATGGTAAACAATTAATTTACACAAACTAGTTAATTTTATTCATAGTTTTTAGGCAACTTTGTGCTTTGAATTTTTATCAATAATGCCATGATTCAATTAGCCTATTGCTTGTGTAATATTAATTCTAACAGGCTGTTACAGCATCTGATACGAAGCTTGTCTAACAAACCATTTTTTCGTACTTATACGAACTCATTGCTCAGATAGGTGATTATGCCCATTTGTAAACAAAGTATAAGAAAGAACGAAAGAACGAATGTGGCACTCATTACTACCATGAAGCCCTTGAAAAAATTACCCAAGTTGCTTAGGATGGTAAATCTGGTACAGGTTGCAAGGCAACTTTTAATCTTGAATATACGTATTCCACAATATTTTCAGGAGTACCATTCGAGTAATGTAAACAATATAGTTGTATGTCTTGTACAAAACAGAATATGACATATGTGGATTCGTATGAAATAAATAAGGTTAAATAAACATATATTACATTTGTTATACGCAAAATATATGCTTTTAGCTTAAAAATGCTGACCCCGTAAAACGCAATTTTACTGAATGTAATTGTTTTTTGCATTTGTTAATTTCTTTTTCTCTGTCAAAGACTTATTACTCGCTTTGTTGAGATTGGCGCTCTGAAGTTTAGCTAGGCCTGTAATCCTGTTGCTTTAGGATAATTTGCACCGCAAACATACGTTTTGGATGCAATATATGTTTGGATCTAACCTCTACCAAACCTAGATATCGATCAGAGAGGTCACGAAATAGAAATATGGAAACTTTTATTCCAAATTAAGTTATTGTTAGTCCCAAAATGTATTCCGGTAATGGTACCAGAGGTTCAGGTTCTTTAAAATTGTTTTTACTTTTCTTAACTATGCAATACATGACAAGATTTTAGATGTTCATTTGTAGAAATATTTGTTGCGTGTCTGTGGAATGAAATATCTTACATATTGTTACATCCCATTGCGTATGCCAACATTTTTCCATTAATAAATCTCACACGATACATACACACTCCAAATAACGAGTAATTAATCACATCGTCTTTTTTGAGTAGGCTGGACAATACAGATCCGTTCGAATTATTTAAAATTTATGACATATGACAACCTAGTTGTTATATACCTACTGATTTAAATTTAAAATATGAGATATCCGAGTTGTTCATTTGTTTAGAATTTTCTTGGTATGGAAATCCTTGCGAATTAAGGAACTATTGAAAATTATTTTCCAGAAAAAAAATTCTGTCCCATAATGAACACTGTAATCTCATAAACAAAATTTAAAAGGCCTAATCAATAAATCAGATTTATGGACAAAACACTGAAACTTTGTTTTGGGACAGACACTAGGAAATCCAAAAAACATTTTGAAGACATGAAATTATCTTCATGGATTTGTCACATGCCGGATAAAGTCGACAACATAGAAATCAAACAAATATTAGAAAAGACTATTTCTCGCATGTCCCTTAATTTATCTAAAAACTCGTGCTTCTTCTGTTTTGATGCATTGCATTAAGTTCTTGCATTGAGTAGCCTGTGTTTGTCAACTCAACATTCTTATCCTAATCATTTATTGTTAGCAAATTAAACGAGAAAACGTCCACCCAAACGTTTTGAGCGCTGATGCCGTTTTTATTATAATTGCATTTTTCACATTTTCATTTGTTGAGGAAATTTTCCTAAAAATTAGAAATTAGAAAAACATGGCCGTTAAAATTGGAGTGGATAATTAGCTTTCCTCACAAACAATATTAACCCGACCCCGTTGTTATCGTTATCAATATTAGCCAAATCGATTGGAAGGTGGCTTTGACAAGTGGGACAAATGCAACACGCCGGTTTTTAAAGAGAGATGTGCATTTAAGAGGATTTGATTATATTTTTAAATTTTGTTTAAAATTTTTTTGTAGAATATGAAACGGAAACGTAATTTTTTTTTGCGCCAAATTTTTAATTAGGTGTTTATTCAAAATTTTTAAACAAATCTCTCAATTCTGTTATGCTGTCTTTTAATTCTTAAATTTAATACACCCAAAAAATGAAAAATTTTGTTCTTATGCATAATATTTTGTTTATGGGTGGGTTTCCGATCAATTTTGAAATTTATATACTTATATAGAATTTTGTGCGTCTTTTGAGCATCTATATTAAACACATCTACGTCGTATCCGCAGATATTCACATTTTCAGTTTTTGCTATCAATAGTTATAGAATTGAGCGCTTTATTCATCAATCTAACAAATTTTCCAAAACTCCAAATATTTTATGAGAAAATGGTAATGAAACCTACTTATCCTTCATATAAATTCTCTAAGACATTACTTTATTTATTGTTTTTTATCCTATGTGGTTCTGTTTATTTCTGCGTGTTATGCCCGATTAAGCAAATAGTCTCTGTACTGTGGAATTATTATACAAATTTCCCTAAACAATCTGCTTTCATTCTGCTTCGATTTACATCTGTTCACCATATCAGCTAAACTTCCAAAATTAATAATAACATTGCCAAAATTAATTATTTTAGTTAAATTGAACTAAATAATTTCTTATAATATGACAAAGCATTCCAAATTTAAGCCACCGAAAAATCGTTATACGGTCGATTATTTTAATAATAACGGTAGATATAAATTGCGTATAAAATTTTGCATTACACCGTCATTTTCTTGTATAATATAGTTTGTTATAAAAATTGCGAACAATAAAATTATTAGTCATCATTTAGATAATTTTATTATTATTGTTTACAAAAGAACTATAAGTAACGCAAATACAAAAAGTCAACAGCGATAAAAAATATTAACTTAAATTTTTCCTCTACAAAAATTATGCTAACGATATATTACAACAATTTTGTTAGGTCGTTCATTTTCTTGGAATAGTTTTAGAGAAAATGTTTGTCTTAAAATATTTACATTTCCATTCAAAATCTGACAGATTAGAACACTCGTATTTGGATTTCTACTTTATTACACCGATGGTTATCCGTGTTATAGCGCGGGGCAAGTAAATCGCGTTGTGATAACTCTTAGGGATAAAGGCACTGTTTCATAGCTTCCAAATTTGGATACTCTAGTAGTATTAAACGTGATAGAACGAACAAGTTTAAAGATGTTTTGACGAACAAACCTATTAGCCAGTCGAGTACATAAACGATAAAATGATCTGAAATTCTTATTAAACATACGGGATATACATACATATTATCAAATTTCGTGTCAGGAAGTAAGATATTTGAGAAAGGCTATCGCATAATATTTACAAAGGAATAAGCTTAAGTCTGGGCTTCCATGAGAACGACAAATAGTGCTCGAGGTTAGGTAAAATGGAAATTTACTCACATGTATGTAGAGAAACATTATAATCCGATTTACGAAAGTATGGTGTCCTTTGGCATAATCAGGATGCTGCTTACATCAAGAGTTAAAAAAATTTGGGTAAAATGAATGCTTGAATTTTTAACAAGTCCGACCAATTGTCCTCAAAATCACAGTCATTCCCTTAATAAAGAACATCGATATTACGTAGAAACGCCCTTTGACATTATGATAAGTCGATCAGTTGTCAAGAGAGACGGTTTATGTGCATTTCCACACGAGTATTGCGTTCAAAACATTTAGACAACAGGTGAAACGAGTATTCGCAATTGTACATTTTTTTCGAAATTGTTTCTTGTTTTTCACAAAATTGAATGTACCATGGTTATGTGTACTTTACGTATGTTATTGGGGATACAAATAAATTTTGGGGGATTCACAAAAGATGGCGTAACTAGTATTAAATCGCATCGGGCCATCTTGTAACTATATCCATGTTAAAGTGTAATTATTTACACCTCTGAAACATCGGTATGTGTCATTTCGCTGAAGTGTAAACAACATATTTGTTTGTGCTCCAATCATGTCAACCTTTGTGCCAAACAAACACAAGTTGCGGTAAGCGCTGCTTTTTTGTTTTAATTTGAAGAAAATTGCAGCTAATGGACTTCGATTGCTGTGTGAAGCACATGGAGAACATGCTCCATTAATACACATATTTGAGTACTGGTTCCGCCGTTTCAAAAGTGGCGATTTTGACACCAGTGACAAAGAACGCGAAGGGAGGCCTGTACAATTTGAAGACGCTGAGCCGGAGGCGACATTTGGCCAAGACCCATGCGAAACTCAAGAGGAGCTCGCTGAAGCTTTGGGTGTGACTCAACATGCGTATGAACTCAAACCAAGAGACTTCGAACGCCGTTTTTTCACGTGTGCAGAACTGCTTCAAAGACAAAATCTGAAGGGTTTTTGCACAACCCAAAGCGCAGAATATCGTGGGGTAATCCCGGTTATGCATCAACTTCATGCGTCAAACTGAATATTAATGAAAAAAAGCTAATGCTCTGCTTCTGGTATAATCAGTCCGGAGTGATCTATTATGAGCTACTTTAGCCTAACGAAAGCACTGGAGAACGTTATCAACAACAATTGAAGCTTTTTAGCCGAGCAGTGAAGTTCAAACCCCCACGATATGCCGAAAGACATGACAAGGTGATCTTTCAGCACGACAACGCTCGGCCACATGTTGCAAGAGTTGTCAAGGAAACTTTGGAGGAGCTTCAATGGGATGTCCAACCCAACCCGCCGTATTCACCAGGCATTGTTCGTTTCGACTACCATTTGTTCTGGTCGATGACTCATGGCCTGGTCGAGCAGCACTTCAGTGCTTACGAAGAAGTCATAAATTGGGTCGCTTCTTGGATCGCCTCAAAACACGAGGAATTTTTTCGACGCGGAATCTGTATTTGCCTGACAGATGGGGAAAAAGTAGCTAACGATGGACAATACTTTGAATAAAATACATTGTACCAATTTCTCTGAATAAAGCTTCGAAGCTATAAAAAAACTCAAAACTTATTTGTACTCCCAATATATTCGACGCTAAAACAAATTGCAAACACTTTAAAAAATAATACAATAATGGCGGATATCTGTTTAATTGAATGTTTTCTATTTCATAAATACGTTGGTTCCAAAATTAGACTATCGTTGGAATTTACGCCTTATATTTGGCCTCTACAATAAACGTGAATCTTTCGGTTGCCAACTTCTGGTCAGATTTTCGATTTATAAATCTAAAATAAAATTCTTAAAACTGACTGTTTTGAACTTCGTTTAGCACTGAAGAAGAATTGGTGAAACGATATGCCGTTTGTGGTTAAAAAAATGAACGACCTAGAACGTGAAAATCACTAATCCTAGTACGTACTAAACCTACAGGCTATTGTTTGAAATATTTTTCTTTTTCATTTAAACCTACACCCAATAAAAGATCTTTCTAAACGCAATTTTTTCTTAGTTTCAAGAGCGCTATACAGACGATCCAATTTAGTCGGGTGGTTTTTGCAATTTGCTTGGATCGGATGCAAAATTAGAAGGCTCAAGTTGGGTTGGACGATATAATTACAAAAATTAAAATTTAAAAACCTATTCTAAAAACTACAAATTTTCATGAATCTATAATTCGACAAGACACATTTATGAATTTATTTTTTTTAATCGGCCCCACGCGTCGGACTTATAGCTCAAAGCCTTTTGGCTGTTTCGTTTTTAATCTTAACTGTAAAGATATAAAATAAATAAATTTCAGTCGAAAACAATTATTTCTGGTATGTTTCACTAAGATTTCGCGTATCAACGATTCTGAATCATAATTTTCCCTCCTTTGGAATTTTTGCAATACTTTTTTTTTATTTTTGCACTAAACAAACAAGGAAGAAATAAAAAATATTTATAGGTTTATTAACAAAAAATTGGAATATACTTTGCATAGAAAAAGAAGCTTATTTTAAGAAATCAATTAAAGGGGCTATTTAAAAGTTTGTTTTTAAAAACGCTATAAAACGAGTATACATTTATTTTGTGGAAACTTTTTTTTATTATGTAGGTTGGAGTCTAATAAGTCCCCATAAAAGAAGTCCCCCCACTCCATAAAAAAGTCCAACGGCGTCAAATGTCAGCTCCGTACAGATCAATACGGCTGATTATTCGGTTGTCAAATTTGGAAGAGATCGATTGTTGGTCGATTTGTATGGCTTGTGGCGCCATCTTGTTGAAACCAAAGGTTGTCCACATTCTTAGCATCGATTATTTGTGGCCATAAAAAGTTGGTTAGCTCGGCTATATAACGGTCACCATTGACGGTAATAGTGTTTAGCAGCGTTTTCGAAGAAAAATGGGCCAATTATGTCACCACTCCAAAATCCACACCAAACAGTCACTCTTGGAGGATGCATTGGCTTCTCTACGATTACGTGTGGCTGTTCCGAACCCGAAATCCGGTTGTTCTGCTTGTTTACATAGCCCCGAGATGGAAAAGGTGCTTCGTCTGAAAAGATGATTTTTCGACCAAATTCGACTTCATTATGAAGTTGGTCTATGGTCCACGAAGAGAACTGATAACGAGGCGGATGATCTTGTGCTTTCAACTGCAAGTCATCTGGACCTTATAGGCTAATAATCCGAGATCTTTGTGCAGTATTCTTCTCAGGTTTGTGCGACTAATGGCCCGTTGCTGCCATCGGCGTCTATGACCCACAGCCGCAATATTCTCGGACGTGCACACTATCCGAGTTCGGAGACCACTTCTGTCATCCAATAGTAGGCCTATCTCACAAACTTTTTTCACCAATTTCACTAATTTCACTATAGCGGTTCCGCTTGGCGCTCTTTGACGACCCATTTTTATTTTTAAAATTCGCACGGTTTCGGCTACACAACACTGACTTTGAAAATAAGTTTTCAATATTTCGAAACGCTCCTCAAGAGAAAACATGATTGTTTCATGACGCGGAATGTCAGACCAAAAAAGTGTTGCCATATTCTAGAATTTAAAAAGAACTTAATAGATGGCTCACCCTATATAACCGGTGATTGATTTTTTCTAAATCAGAGTGGAAAGGCGGGTTTTTCACGCGTCACATAATTTTGAAGTTCATCTAAAATAGACTACAAATTCTTCGTAATAAAATTATTTATCGAAAAATACTTATAGGGGGGGAACATGTTCTGTAGATCTGAACTTCTTATGGTACCTTCCTGTTAGGTATTTTCAGAAATATGTAATATTTGCGCTACCTTAAATTTCATCCTCAAGGGTTTGATGACTTTTCGGGGTGCTTTCTGATTTCAAGTGGAAATGTAAACATTTTATAATAACTGTCCGCAAGCTCTACAGCTACACGATAGTTTGCTTTACGATTTATTTTATTAAATACGCAGAGATACGTTTTATGTGAGTTGTTTTAAGAATAATCTAAACATTTAAATTAATTTAACTTGAATCATTGTTTGTTTAGCTTATTTTTTATGATTCTTCGATATTTTAGGGAAAACAAGTCTTGAACTTTAGTTTTAACTATCTGAAACGTTCAGTTTGTCTAAAATTATGAACCACACTAAAACTATCTTCTGAATTAGCTAGGTTATTTCTTGACATACATGTTAAGTAAAAAAATGTTCCTTTGTACCTTAGAAATTTCTTTTAGGTTACTTTTGTTATAATTATATATTTAATTAAACCGATATAAGTTTGACACAAGCAATATTTATGTTCTGTATTTTTTCGAAAACTGGAGAGCATAGGCTTTTAATTTCTTACCACATATCGCCATTGATATACACAAATAAATTTATGTAAATTTCAATAAATATACAAAAAAAGTATTTTAATCTAAGTGTCTCTTTAAGACTGGTGTTTATAGTTCTGCATATTTTATAATTCGATGGAAAAATTTTATTGAGCAATTTGAGCCCAAATTATATTACTTGAAAGAACTATGTATATATAATTGTAAATATAGTACAGATCAAATACACCTTAAAGATTGGATTACCATTTTAATGTTTAAATGGTGTAGTGTTAGCATTTTCACCATGCTCTAAACGAACAACTTATTATTAAAACCGATTAACTAAAAATACGCTTGATTGCAAAAAATTAAAAAAAAAATAATAAAAAAATCACTAACCAAAAAAAAAATATTTAGTATATTTAGTAGAAACCTTTAGATAGAAATTTTTGAGAATTAGAATTAATTTTAATATTCTACGATTATAAAGAACTTATGTTTTGTAGAGGTGGTTTTCAGAATATTTTGTGGGTACCACTTAAATGTTTTAAGATTATTGGATTAAAAAATAATAAAGGTCCCATTTTCAAGCTCATTACGATACAATACTACAATAGAACCGAAACCGTTGTGTAATTAGACAGATTTTTCAAATGAGGTATATAAAAATGTTCACATACGTGATTTGAAATCTATCAGGATTGCCACTCATGGTTAATATCGCTTTTCTTTAAAATAATTGTTGATGTCTGTATAAATGAAATATTAATAATTTGAAAATGGAGCCACAACAATCAATAATAAATCCTATATACTCGTAAATAAAAAACTATAATTGGTTTTTGTTTTTAATTACATATTATAGTCTTTCTTTATATATAGTTTTGTTTTTTAATTACTATATGTAAATTCGATCGATACTGTGTACCTCCTTTAAAAACTAAATTAAATTAAAATAAAACAAAACATAAAAAATAATAAAAAATTAAATTAATTGTATTCTTATTTTAATTTAATTAATGATCAATATTAATATAAATATTAATTTTTAGTGAACAAAATATAATATTTAAATAAAAATGAAAATTGGATTAGAGATAACTACAAGATTGTGCATGTTTTAGTGCACTAAAATAATGTATCTTTAAAATTGATAAAATTAATGTTAATTTAATAATTAAATAAAAAATATGTAAATTATTATGATTATTATTATTACATGTACACGCGCCACCTGCGAACTGTATAAAAAAAATATACAAAAGTCTTGAACTTAAAATATAAAAATAGTTCTGAGAAAATAAAACAAAATTGGTTGGTTTTTTATTGATGTAATTTTGGAATAGTGGTTGATTGTATACAGAAACGATGTATAGGTAAGTTGGGTTGGTCTGCAAAATTATAAATGAGTGTAATGAAATATTGATGAATCACATAAAATACGTTTAGAAAATAAAGTGGTAAGACTTACTAATCGTAGCTAATATCTTGGTTCTTTAAATCACTTTCAAAAGCTTTAGTAGCTCTCATATACTTACAATTAGCTAGAACTACACAAAATTCCATACTCACAAGTTACAGCTCAAGACCGGGAAAGTTGCGATCTTGCAGTTACAACGGGCAATTTTTTATACTCACAAAATAGGATAAGACCAATATATTATTTTGTTTGTACTTATGTTTCGTAATGTAGGCTTGATATACATTTATAAACCTGTTTAAATGAATTTTACTAAACTGGCATACACCTAATTCATATGTTTTCCTTCTTTGATTACTGCGACTTGGATTCTCTCACCATTATCAAAATGCTTCTCTTTTTCCAATATGTAAGTAATAGCTAGTAGTCACTGGATACCAAACCGGGGCTCTGCGGTGAGTTCGTAAAGCCCTCATTGCAGTTTCGACAGTTTTCTTCTTTTAAACTCTTATTGCTTTAGCGGATTTGGGAATTTTAAATGACAACTCTACACATTCTCCATCCTGAACACAACAATTTATTTTGCCATTAGTTCATGTGTTGTGACGTCATATGGTATATTAAATTTTCTAATGACCCCACCTAATTTGAATAACCGATTCCACTTATAAATCATGGTTATAACATATGACAAGTGCCATCTTATTACGCTCATCACACTTTGAATATTGCGAACACTTCTCTTTGTTTACTAAATAATTTCATATCTGGATATCTAAATTTGGCAATTTTGAAATTCAAGCAAATAATAAAAATTTACTCACAGATATCTAACACAATTGCGTCGCTCTAATCGTGATTTGAATATTGTATATGTAAGCTGTGACTGCGCCATATTACTTTTAGGGTTTTAGGAACCAATTGGAGCGCTATTTCATTTTCCTATTGACGATTGGAGGCGTGATTTTAGGCAATTTTTCACTGGAGGGAGAACTTTAAAATTTATCCGCTGTACTATTTTTAGTCGTTCGTAAGTGATGCCGATAATTTCTATAGAGTAGAAAGGACATTTTTGAGCAGAAAGAGACAGATATTCACCTGTCTGTCCTGTATAAAAAAAAATTATTTCCAGATGAAAGGGGCTAAATGAAATATAAATTTACTTTTTTTGTCACAAGCAGTAACGGAATTTTGTTGAAAAATTTGGAGGCAAACATTTGGGATAATTTCATTTTATTATATTTATTTATTACAACTGGTAATAAATTTGGGTTACAAGGTTGTAACCTTTGACTAGTCGCCTTTGCAGTTTTATTATATTTCTAACCGATCCAGATTTGATCTAGTAGTTCAAGTGGTTTCTTCCTTCACTGCCCTCTTAATGGGTTTGTTTTATCTATGTTGCATGTGTTCACTGACGAAGTCCATGTTTAGATTTATGGAGGTTGTCAGTTCTTATGTACCATGGTGTATTAACTAAGCTACTTACTATGGACTTTGCTCTCGAATTCGGAGGCTCTTCGGATTCTTCAGGACAACGTTATTTAACGTATTTAAGGCTAAATACTGCATTAATTATTTGGAGAGATTTACATAGTCCTGTTTCTGGCAGGGGTTTTATTGTTTGTCCTATACTGTAGTCATGTTATGGAGGTTTATATGCAGTTATGTTAAATTTATATTTCCTCTTTCAAGGGAATTTACGAAACTTTGCGAAAGAATTATGTTTTTCGCTTATTATGTTCTGTAAATTAATTAATCATCATTGTTATGCCTTAAAGGCAAAAACTACATGCATTAGCTAGCGGTCACATAAATCGGAATATTTGTAGACTTATAAAAATGTATCTTTTATTAAATTCAAATTGTTTAATTCATATGTCATTCGGTGTAGCCTTTGATTTTACATTCGTCCAAATTCAAATTTTCAACAACATTCGTTTCCATTTCGTCGGACACACTTATATGGTAAACTTTTCCTAGGTTATGGAATCAACTTTATTTTAAGGCACCTCTTACTTTAGTTTTGCAAAGTTGGGACGCAACTTATATCGCTCAATGAACATTTTCTGAGGTTATAACTTTCATTTTAGGTAATAGATGTCGTTAATTTACTTATCTTAGCAAACTTTTAGAATTTAGCCTTCTGGTATTTGCAATCAAGCTAGTTATCTTTATTATCGTATACGTTTATGTACAGTTTAGTCGAGTACGAACAGTTACGTTTTATATTAAAGGGTGTTGTTTTTAGAGGTTCACAATTTTAAATTAAAATAGAATAAAGAAAAACATTTTGAATATCAGTGAAATTAACTTTAATGGATAGATGTGGCCGCCGCGGCTGTAGCGTACATGGCGTAATCTGTAGGATCAATTTTAGATCACTCTTCCCAGTAATTGCGGCCGTATCTCGCTAATAACTCGCCGAACGTTGTGTTCCAAGTAGTCAATCGTCTCTGGTTTATCGGCGTAGACAAGTGACTTAACATATCCCCAAAGAAAATAATCCAATGGTGGCTTTCATCAAGTGTTTATTTGAGTAAATTAATTGTATCCCGCGCTGTGGGGCATATAACACCGTCCTGTTGGAACCACATATCAGCAAGGTTATGCCAGCCAATTGGGATACAAAAAAGTTAAAAAACATGTCTCTATACCATTGACTGTAACATTCGTCCATCATCGTTTTTGAAGACATATGGACCAATGATTCCGCCGGCCCATAAAGCGCACCAAACAGTGATTTTCTCTGGATGCAATGGTGTTTCGGCAAAGACTTGTGGATTATCTTCCCTCCAAATCCGACAATTCTGTTTATTAACGTATCCATTCAACCAAAAATGAGCCCATTGGCCGAATTGGCGGCATGTGTGATTGATTGATTTGGGTTTTCCTCGATGTTATGCTGTACAGGGTCTATCGCTTGTTCGGTACGCACTGTTGGACGTCTTACTAGATGCGTATTATCATTTAGAATATATGTGGGGCAAAAACGATCCTTAGTTAACCGATTTACGATTTTGACGACCATAAAATGGACGTAGTACACGCCGAGTTTGGCGAACAGATCCATTATTTTGATAAAAAATTTCAACAATTTGCAAGCGTTGCTGTGGCGTGAGTCTGAAATGGGAAATCAAACTAATGACAAATCAAATGTCAGCTGTCAAATCGGTTGTCAAACAAAACTGTGTTGCCAACTTAAAGATGTGAACTTCTAAAAAAACACCCTTTATAATATAAGTACATTACTATTTTTATCATTCTGGAACTATGGCCGAATAAACCAAATTAGCGCAAATAAATTTAATTTTGCGAGATCATGTTGTTAATTAACTTACGGTTAGACCATTCGAAAACGAAAGAAATAGTATACTTGTTAGCAGGAAATTAGAAATTCTCATTTTTCGTTCAATTGGTATTCAGGGACGTAACTTGATTTATTCAGTACACTTCATTCTTAACATTTCTAGTATATTATTATAAAAATCTACAAAAGTCAGTAATGCGAAATAATAAAAGTAACACGTATCTAGCTATTAGTAACACAAGTCATATTTTCAGTTTCGTTTTAATAATAGAAAATAAACAAATCGTTTGTGATTAGTGATTTATTAATAAATCAATCTGTTCTTTATTGTCAAAGATAAAAAAAAATCGTTACCATTTATTTTGTTTTAAAAATTGTGTTTTAATTTTAATCATAATGTACAGAGAATGAAAAACACTCGCCAGTTCTATGCATATTAAAGTATTAAACTGCAATCTTGTTTGTGAAGTACATCTTATCTCATTCGTTGTTATTCGGTTTCCATTTATTTTCGTTTTATTGTTATAGATCAATTTGAAGCGAGCTTATAATACAACTGTTTTTAACAGCAACTGAATTAATTGTAATCCAAACATCGTTCAATATAATACCTCAATATTATTTTATTTTATTGTGCAGAAATTTAGAGCATCATGGCTAAATATCAAATGGGACCAACGACATTGGCCGTACCAATGGAATTGTTTAAAGGAAACCGAGTGAAGTTGGCCAACCGCCTAAAAGAGCATCAAAGTGTTGATTCGGATACCTACATTTTTATGCAAGGTGGCAAAGAAATCGACCATTACAATACCGATGTGAATTATCTATTCCGACAGGTGAGTACAAAATAATTATATTTTTTTATTACTCGCTATTTTTGCGTTGATTGTATTTTTAATAACACCAACAAACACGTTGGTATCAGCAAAATCAAAGTGGGGTGTGTTCTATTTGTGTTTTTTATTGAATATAACAAAGCAAAGTGCTAATCTTCACAATGACGTAAATTCATACTGATAGCAATCTTGATGGCCACATTTTTACTAATTTGGATAATTTTTTTGTTTTGAATGAAATTAAATTAACTTAGGCAAATAAGTATTCAATAAGTATATAAACCTTAAATATACGAAACGAAAGCTAAAAACACCTCAAACATACACATTCAATAGTTTTGTTTGTAAACAAATCATTTTATTTTAAATTTTAACTTAACCTCATTTTCTCCTCGTCGTTATTATAAAAATATTATTGTTGAGAAATGTAAGCATGTGTATCAAATTTATTTTGTACTTTGTAGTTGTTTACACTACGTATACGTATTTGTTATTTGGTGACTCAACGTCAATTTCAAAAGTATTATTTTATTTTGTAGTTTATAGTGTTTATATTTATATACGATATCTGCAATAGTAGTTGATTTTCTTGGTTTTGTTATACGATTACTTTGACTATATTCTCGTGTATGTATTTGAATTGTTACATGCATATGAATGTTTATAACTTTATTCAGCAAAACAAAAAGCACAATTTGGTACACAATTAAAAACAATAATAAAATAAAAATCACATGGTTTTATTTTGTGTGCGGCCATTTTGGGGTTGTTGTTATTATATTAATGCAGCGTAATGTTATCTTTCGAGTAGGTTTTCCATCTCAATACAGTCGTGAACAAAATCTTTGATACATATGTATATGAAGTTGGTTGTCAAATTAACATAACGCATAAAATATTAGAAGAAAGATTCACTAAACACGTCTTGTGTCATGAGTCAAAATTGATAAAATTCCAGTGTGTCAGACTTGACCTTATCATAATTATTGTTTTAGTTACTGTACTGTTATCAGAATTGATAACTTTCAAGATGATTCACTACAAGATACTCCCGCAGTATTATACAGTAATAATTTGAAAAACAATAAAATTGAATCACGAGTACATTAATTATTTCAATATTACAAATGAGGTTATGTTACAGTAAACATAAAAATAAGTATATTTAAAAACAACGCAACCGACACGACGCTCAACGCTTTTGGTGTGTCCTGTTTTTTAAACAGTTGGCACTGGACGCGACAAATGAATATAGTCGAAACTCGTTTATCCGTTGAAAAGAAAAATGAAAACTTGATGAACAATTTAAGTAGTCATTTACAAAATTTACATAGTTCGTTTATCATGAAAATAATATTTCGTAGTTGATGTATTGGGGTTTAAATTTCGATGTCGCTTTTTTATTTTAATCAAAAACAGCAAGCCTATTTATTATGTACAATTCATAACGTCGGCGTTTCTAAACAAAATTTTATGTTCATCTGCGGTTTAAAATGTCGTCGTTATGAAATAAAGGCAACAATATTATTTTAATTCGTTGGTAAAACTGAAGACCTTTACGTATTACAATAAAAGTAGTAAAAGTTAGTAAAAGCTCCTTGATGCCGTATAAGATATTGGCGGTTCTTGCACACCCGTCACAATATTTCATTTTTTTCCAATATAGATAATTTTACATTGCAAATGTTTTGTTTCCAACTGTATATATAATGTACATGTACATGTGTTGTGGATATAGTTAATGACCTCATGCTTATTCAAACGAAAATTTTAAATTATTAAATGTTTTATGAGGAAAGTGGCTGAAAAAACGTATTTTCGCACGGACGAATATGTATTTACATATATATTGTAGATGTATTATGGTGTAGACTTTAGATTGATCTGAACATTTGGTTTATTTTTAAATGATGCAAAAGAAAATCGTCTTCGAGGTCTGCAACAATGTTGCAAGTACATCGTACTTAATTTTTTATTTTCAATTTTATTGTTCTCCGAGCTATAACATTATATATACATTGTAGAACTTAGAACTCAGTACACGCGGTATCAATACATTATTTGAATAAATTAATCTTTACACTGATAAAATTATCGATTTAAAGGTATATCACGTATGTCTCGGCCTAGAGTTGGCGATATTTTTAACTTAAAAATTGGAAATATACTACTTAACTGTTTACAGGTTGGAGCCTCCTTGGCTGCTCCAAAAAGGCGTAAAATGTGTTCTATTTAGTTTTTTCTTTATTCTCACAAAAGTTAAAGGCCTGGCAAGAGTTGTCTGGACCACCTTATTTGTTGTCGACAAAATTTTTCCTTTTGTTTTTAGTCAAAATTAAATAGATGTAGAGTGCAATTAAAATAGCGGGAGCTCCTTTTAACTACGCAGATTCTATGTGCATTTCTCCTTTGATAGAAAAGTAGTAGATATTTTCTTCATATATCTGAAGTGCAAATCTAGCAATTAGTGATTCATCTTATTATCATTCCTATACAATTTCGTTTAATCCCACAATTAATTTTCTTCCAGAGATATAGTATAATATATTCAAAGATTCTTCTGAACCATGAGGTCTCGTTGTCTAGGTATTTAGTTTTATCATAATTAAGTTTCGCAACTCGATCCACCGCTGTATTTTTTGGTCGTCGATTAGTTATTCCTTTTAATAATCTGGTGGCGGACAAAACTAAGACATGGTAAACTAATTATTCATACTGAACGAGTACTAGAAACTTAATAATCAGATTTATCCTTTGTGGAATCCAGATTAGATGAGTTCAGATCTCTGGGTTTTATCAGGTTAATATTTTGAAATTTCCAATGTTTTTCTTAAAGAAGAACTCAAGACCTTCACAAATGCGGTCTTTTCTCTAAGCTCAAATTCGGTAGTGTTGCAAAGAGTTTTTGCGTTCTTTAGTGCCTGTTTTTCACCGTGGCAGATACGATTTGGTCTATTACCTGGGTTTTCTTAACATTTTTTATTGGTATCTGTTTTATCTGGTCCAATTCTTACTCATAGGCCACTTGTTTTAGGGAATATTTACGAGTCTATGAATCATGTGGCTTAAAGAATATCTCTTGTGCTGCACTGGATGGTAAGGCCATTTGGTAATGCATCTAGATCAGTTTCCGTTGATTTCTGTGTGCCATAAACAAATTTGCTATCTCACAAGTCAGTTTCCCTTTGAAGTAACTAAAAAAATTTGTATATAAATGGTGATTCATTTCGAGGTATAGAACTTTGTATTTAAATAAAATACAGAAAATAATTTTAATGGTCACGAGAGTGACTTTAATTGAAAGATAATTTTATGCCATTGATGAATATGATTTCGGACATGTGGCCGCCGCGGATGGCTCGTACTTGGCGTAATCTGGAGGTCCAATTTTCGACCACACTTCGCAGCATTTCGAGCAATAAGAAAAATTGCCGCATTTGGTGTGATGAGCGGCCACAGGTAACCTAAGAACTGCCAATGCACTAAGAAAAACTAATAATTGCAGAATTGGCAGACGGCATTAAACGTGTCATTAGTGAAATGCCAGTCGAAATGCTCGAAAAAGTGGTGAAAAATTAGACATCTCGTATGCACCACTTTAAACATAGCCGTGACCAACATTTACATGAAATAATCTTTAAAAAGTAAATGGCAAACATTGATTTATCGATTCAAATAAAAATTTCATAAATTTTACTGTGTTTTTTATTAAAATTATAAACCAAATGCTTAAAATATTACCCTTTTGTTTGTTGCCTTTGAACTAAAACATAACTTTGTGTCATGTCACGTTTTTGCTTTGTAAATTTGAATAAACCTTTTAACTTTCGAGACAATTTGGTCTAACTTTTCCCGCTTTGTAACAAATCGGTAAGTTTTAGGTACCGTATTTTTGATAATGCGACCGAGTGAACCTACTCGTACTTAGTTTTAAAAATTCTTTTACCAATCATTTTGAAATTTGGATGGAAAGCACTCAAAAGCTCTGTTGATCCATGTTATAAAAATATCCGCAATACTTTTGTTCTTTGATGAAATTTGTTATCAGTTGTATGTAAGTTCAATTCTCACTCATTCGCTGCACTCGTTCATCATACTTTACTTTATTTGTGATTAAGTTTCATTTGCTAGTTTTTTTATTTTTATTTTATTTAAAAACATCCTTTAAAGGGAAATTAACATAATAATAATAATAATCATATTTCTCATCTCTTGTGGTACACTTCATTTTGCCTCAATCCCATTTTGGCTTTTACATCTTCCTGGTGTTGTCGGTAGAGCTCTTTCTCAACGAGTGCATTATTAAATGATTTTTATTGGTTATAAAGGGTGTTTTTTTAAGAGGTTGCCGATTTTTTTTTTGAATAAAACACATATAAAATTATGAAATGACCAAAATTTTTTTTTATTTGGTAGATAATTTTTTGGCATTTAACATTTAAACACAATTTCTGGCATATGGCTACCACGACTATTTTTCACAAATGTCACTCTGGAGGTCCTATTTTCCAGCACTTTTTCAAGCATTTGAGGGCGTATGTCAGCAATGACACGTTGAATATTGGTTTCCAAAGCGTCAATCGATTGAGGTTTATCCACATAAACCAATGACTTCACGTATCCCCACAAAAAGTAATCGAGTGGCGTCAAATCGCACGAACGCGGAGGCCAATTCACCGGACCATTTCTCGAAATAATGTTGTCGTTGAAAGTTTCTTTCAATAAGTCGATTGTTTCACGTGCTGTATGGCAAGTGGCACCATCTTGTTGAAACCACATTTCATTCATATCCATATCTTCAAGATTTGACAACAAAAACTCATTTAACATGGTTCTGTATCGATTTCCATTCACGGTAACGCGTCGTCCTTCCTCATTTTTAAAGAAATATGGACCGATGATCCCACCAGCCCATAGACCGCACCAAACAGTACATTTATCAGGATGCATTGGTAATTCTAGAACGGCGTGTGGATTATCTTTGCTCCAAATGCGACAATTTTGTTTGTTGACGTATCCATTTAACCAAAAATGCGCCTCATCACTGAAGAGAATTTTACGGTAAAAAAATGGATCTTCGTTCAATTGATTTAACGACCAATCACTGAATTCACGGCGCAAACGATGGTCGTGTGGCTTTAATTCTTGCACCAATTGAATTTTGTATGGCACCAAACCCAAATCTTTACGTAAAATTTTCCATAAAGTCGATGGACAAAGTCCAATTTGCTGAGCACGACGACGAATCGATAAATTGTCGTTTTCTTCGACACTGGCCTCAACGACAGCAATATTTTCTTCTGTACGAACTCTTCTCATTCTTGTCGGTGGCTTGGCATCCAAAAGAGTGAATGTAGACCGAAATTTGGTAATTACGTTCTTTATGGTGGTCTCTGACGGACGATTATGTGCACCATAAAATTCACGAAGTGCTCTATAAACATTTTTAATTGAACACTGATTTTGAAAATAAATTTCCACGATTTGAAAACGTTGTTCTGGAGTTAACCTATTCATAATGATTTGCCAAACAATACTGAGTAGAAATGCCACTTTGAGCTGTCAAAACAACTGTCATAAAATAAAACGACATCTATCGGAAAAACAAACCTCCTGGGTCGGCGATTGATCGTCGTAGAGGAAGGACGTGTTTTTGTCTCTCCTTTAAATAAATAAATAATTTATTTTAAATGTATTTTAATTAACTAATAAAAAGTATAATATTGATATAGTTGATAATTTTAATAAATAATAATTTCAATAATAATTTGCGTGAATTTAATAAGTGAAGTGAATAGTTGTACGTATTGTATATTTATTTTAATCTGTGTATGGTGCGCTTGTGATGGTATAGAATATGTACATAACAATTTTCGTTTATATGTACGTATTTTGATACCGTTGCTTGAACGCAACGTACGCAGTGTATGTAAATCTTCAATATGTATGACTTTTTTGATTCCAATGGATGCCTAAGATAAGGGTTTTTCATTATTTTAATTCATATTTTTCCGAAATAAATTTTAATTATATAAAATATGTATTTAACTGTTTCTATTTGCGTAAACGTGTTAACAGAGGAGCGTAAAATAAAATACCATTTCATTTATATGTTTTGGTTTAGTATATTAAATATATACATACATTTCTATTTTTTGTTTTTGCGCTTGTTGCGTGAGTGAGAACTGAGAATAGATTATTATGATCATGCTTAGTGTTTTATAACTTAAGTGGGAACTATAGATGGAATAAAAAGAATAATAAAAATAACGTAAAAGAGCGAAAGAGAGGATTACATGCATTCGACTATACTGAGAATAAGGAATATAAAAAGAATAACAGAAATTGCGTTTAATTTTTTTCATTTTTGCTGTCATTTAAAAAAAATAACCGAGCGATAATTTTCGCCCAAGAATAAAAAACTTAATAACTACAACAACAAAACCCAAATAAATTTTAGTGCGTTGAATATAATATGCATGTTTATTTTTTTATATAAGGGGATTTTATATTATTCGTGTGTTTTATCTTTTCTATTTATGAAATATTCATGTATACATATGCTAATATGAATATAATATCAAAAATAATTTTCAATACACTGTAGAATTGTATTTTTCTAAACCTAACCTAAAAAAATAATTTATCGAATTGTGGTGATTTAAATCGCATATAAATAATTTTTATAATTTTAAAAACATATATTTGTTTATATAAATACGTTTATACTGAAAAATATTGTAGTTTCATTCATAATTGTAGGAAATATATCACAAAAATATATATATGAATGAACTTAATATTTCAAGTCATCTATGGCCGTAACGTCAAATTGGAATAATAATTTTTTGTCTTCGTTTCTTACGTTATTCTTTTTATTCTTTTTATTCTATCTATAGTCCAGCCTTTATCCCTTCCAAGTTTCAACTAAAAAAGAATAAACAGGAAATAGACAAATAAAATACATAAAACAAAATTTTGAGGGGATAAATATATGACGAAATTGGATAGAAACTAAACAAGCATGATAGTGGTTATTCTGTACTTTTCGTTTTGTCCTTGACAGATGAATTCATTCATTCATATACACCCATCCTCCGATTTACACGGTAGATTGGTTCCGCGGAAAACGTATTATCGCATTCATATATACAGATCCTCGTAGAATTATAAATTAATAATTTATTAATTTGAATTTTAGGTTTTAGTGTAAAATTAAATTAAATTTCTTAAATTTCTTATTATTCTTGTTTTGAACGTGAAAATAATAATTTAACGAATTTTGGAACTCTAGTTTAGGACATGTAGAGGTAGGCGGCTGTGATCGAATTGGAATTGTTGGCTTAACTTTATAACTTTGCTATTTCTGCGAATATTTGAATATTTGGAATTACATGGAAGCTACGGAGTACATTTGAAATGCAGTCAAATTTGCTATATGTAGATAGTTTTTCGGGATCATGCACTTTTTAATTAAATTTTTTTCTAGATTATTTGGAAGACTGTAAATTGGTAAAGGTTTTGGTTAACTTGTTCTAGATTGGACAAATAATTATCGACGTATGTCGATTATATAATTTATAATTTATTTAATGCTGTTGTAGATATATATATGTATGTGTGTATGTATATGTGTGTGTGTATGTGTGTGTGTATGTATATGTGTATGTATGTATGTATATGTGTATATATGTATGTATATATATATATATATATATGTATGTATGTATGTATATATATATGTATATGTGTGTGTTTATGTATATATATATACAATAGTTCTATCGTAGATTAATTTTTAATATGTTATTTTAATATTTTCTGATTTATTTATTTTATAATTAAAGCATTGAACTATATAATTGGGTTATTTGATTATCATGGATCCTACAGATGTGCTAGCTACTTATTATTAATTCTGTTATCTTACAGATTCCTGATTACTTAATTAGTTTTATTTAATTTTGGTTGAATTTGTTTAGGTATTGGGGATTCTAAAGCTGTGAAAAACATTCATTATTAATACATTACCTTACAGATTCCAGATTAGCTGTTTTTGGAACCAGTTTTCGTTTGGTCATTTTCTATTTTTATAAATAAACATATTTGTATTAGATTAGGGATGACAAGGACAAGTGACTTTCATAAATATTTTTTTATAAATAAATCCATCAAATCAACAGACTTAGAAGTTAGGAAGGCCGTGCGTGCCTTTCCTGGATTCGATTTATTTTATTTGTTTTATGAGAACCAAATTAATTTAGTTAATACTAATCGTTACTTTACATTTATTTTATTCAAGTATAATTTTATTATATTGTATATATATTGTCCTAAATATACTAATGAATTTTAGAGTTATTTTGAATATAGTTCAAATAACTTTGGTTTCAGGAAATTCTACTGTAAGTTGCGGAGTTGCAGAATGATTAAATTAATAAATGTTTCAATTATTTAGGAAGCCGGAAAATATGAATTTAGAATTAAATTTCAGGAAATTTACAGATGCTTGTGAATTAATGCTTCATTGTAATTGCTGATTGTGTAGTTTAGAATTGTGTTGTCATTTTATTACTAACGACTTTACATAGGTGTCTGTAACGGGTCGAGTCAACCAATTTTGGTTAGGAAGCCGAAAAGTATTAATAGAATTAAATTTCAGGAAAATTCCAGTTGCATATGAAATAATAATATTTTTTCTTAGGTTGCCGTTTTAAAGAAGCAATTGTTGAAGACCAATACCATCGTTATCCATTAACCTATTAAGCCTTTATCCTTCATCTAGTAGATTAGAATTGTGTTGTCTTTGTGTTACTAACTATCGGCTATACCTAGGTGTCTGTAACCGGGCCGATTCTGTCCCACTTAACTAACCTATCCAATCCTTCGGTTTTGTTATGTGTAAAAAAGGGTGTACGGTGGACCCGGCGTCATCCGGGAACTCAAGCCTAAGAACTTGGTCGTACATTCAAAATCAATCAATCAATCAATCAATCTATCGGAAAAACAAACCTCCTAAAAAAACACCCGTTATAACTCTATATTTGCAAAAATGTTTTATTTCTGCTTGAGCTTTCACCGCGAATAGGATACTTTTGAAAATGGAATGGGAAGGATTCCGAAAGCTAAGCAAATAAAAAAAAATTATTAGAGCTATATATACCCTTAAAATGTGTTTACCTAAATTTTTAATAAGCTCAATATAATACGAGTCGATTTTACTTATTTTAGTCAAAATGTTTACACAGAACTATTTTTTTTTTGCTGGCGCTATACAGCCCATTGAGGGATTGGATCGCCTTATTTCTAAGGTTATGTAATCAATTTTAATTTCGGATTAATGAATGATTGGTTCATTGCGTTCTAGCCAGGTGCCAGGGCTGCTGGAAGAAGAATGCAGCTGCTGTATGAGGCATATTGGCATGCCGAGGGATGATTTCGTTTTTTCTTTCAATTTTACAATTACTTCCTGCAATTACTGCATTATCGCCACACTTGTAGAATTTTTATAATAAATATATTTAATTATAATATATAAATAAATATATAGTCATTTATTGAGAAATGTCAAATTCGCCTCCAAACCCGGTTGCAGTTTAATATTTATATACGGATTTGGAGGCGAACTTGGTTCGATTTCATGTAAAATTTCTATGTTTCTATTATTCTATTATTTCTATGAAATCTATTAGTGGTATTAAACAATCGTATCATCTTCGTCTAATTGTTGTTCCTGGAGAGAATATTTTCGGGCAACAATAAAAATTGTTTATAAAATATTCGAATAATTGAACAGGTAAAATTTGTAGGATTATTTAACTGATATAATCTACTAAAGAATTGCACTCCCGAGCTAACCGGGTTAACTTTCTGCTTAATCAAATATATTGTGGGATTACAATAAAACACCGCTGTTTTTTAAAACAAGAATAAAACTTTTTCCGCCAAATATCGTGAATTCCCCTGTTTGATATTATTTTACTAAAGCGTGTAACAATTTTAATATTGAGATCTCCCGATTGCGAATTCTAAATGAAAAATCTTTTATCGTCGTATCGAAAATGGTTTTCAACCTTGCTATGAGTTTTGGTTAGACGAATTGCTATTTAAACTGCAACACTCGGGTTAGTTTATTCTCCAAATCTGCCGCGATTATTCGTTATTACAGTTTCGCTTAGATTCTTAAATGTTTTATCGGTTTTAACACAACCTGCTTTTACTACCGTTCAACGCGCTGTCTTTCCATGGTAATAGGAAATTTGGAAATACATTTTTATTCATATTAGCTTTGTTTGAATCGACTTAATAATTGATAACCAAATGGGCGAAATCAAATTATCTGTTGCTGGTTAGAATGATTTTGAAAAGTGATCTTTCCAACGTATTTTATCTATAACTTCCAGATAAAGCCGTAAAACAATTGATTTGCTGCTAGCAAATAGTGTAGGGTAGATAATATAACAAAACTACTGGGACACAAAGCCGATAATAACTCCTTATACGTTTAACCTAAAGAAATCCTTGAGAAATCATGAGATTTAGCAGAATTTCGAACCTTGCGAGTTATTATTATTTGTCTTCCCCATCCAGGAAAATTTCCGAATTATTTTTCCAATGTTAAATATTTAAAAGAAATTAAGATTTACTATCAGTGGCAATGTCAGGATCCTTCTCGATCATAATATTAAGCAATAAGGCGCGATGTTTTAGGGAAGATCCACTGGGGTGTTTCAACCTATCACTTTTTCGTTTCAATGTGTTTACAATACAATTACTGTATATGTTATTACAGTGTTCTTTTTCAATTTAACAATTTTATGAAAAGAATGCAGTTTGTGAGCTCCAGTGCTCTAGAATATTTTAAGAATCAATAATTATTAATTTTATTATTTATAAAATAATTTTCGATTAATTTTTTTTTTTTTACAGGAACCATTTTTCTTTTATTTATTTGGAGTGACGGAACCTGATTTCTATGGCCTTGTTAACGCAACTACTGGTGCTGCCACTCTTTTCATTCCCAGGTTACCTGAAGAATACGGAGTTTGGATGGGAAGATTAAAATCAACCGATGATTTTCGTACTAAATATGCGGTCGAAGAGGTATATTACGTTGATCAGGTACGATGATAGTTTTCGCGTTTAAAATGCTCCGTTGCAATTTCTTATGCAAACGAGCATTACTATACTTAGCAGATTTTATAATATTTTTAATATGATTTACAGTTGGATAAAGTCATGACTCAGAGATCACCATCTCTTCTCTTAACTATGGTAAGTGTGCTTTTGTTTTATTGTATAATACTTTTTAATTTGTTCGTGCCACATTTAAACTTTAAAGAGTCACTGAACTGCAACAAAACAAACAAACAAAAAATAAATTTATATCAAAAATCGTCATCAGCGTATTATAAAGCGAATTGTTATATTTTTGGTTAAAATAGTGCAAATTTTGTAAATATTGGCGAGACAATACACCTTTGTAAATCATTACAATTGTGCTAATTTTTCGTATATTACTATTATTAGATCTAATTTTTAATATTACTGCGCTTATAATCAGTTATGTAATAGATATTTAACAAAGCAGATGATAATTCAATGGGATGCTGAATATGCATACTCTACAAATTCAAAGCCAATTTATCCTACTTTGTAAGTGTGCATATGTGCTTGTGTATATGAAGATGAATAAATACGAGTGTTTACATATATTTAGCAGTTACCAACAACTCGTTATCCGTGCATCATAAAATAAATTCGCATTTTATTTGTATGGTTTGGTGTAGTATTGTTATAAAAATAACAGCAATGTAAATAAAACAATTCCGACTTGATACAGCACATAACTTTCTAATTACTTGTGTAAGTCACTAAATTACATAAGTTCTCTGGATATACAAAGTGCTTTATAAAAATGAGTATTTTTAGCAAACTGGAATGCGAGCCTATTCTTCATACGTTATAGGTTCGCTATCAGACACGAATTCGAACAATTTTGAATCCGAAAAAATACATAAAGGTATTTATAAATTTTAGAAATTAAGTAAGAGTATGTTCGTAGAAAAATGAAATTGTGTATCAAGTTTGATTTTTTCAGTAATAATCAGCATTCGTTTTTCAAGATTTTACATGAGATTCGAATGAATTAAAATAACGTTTTAAAACAACTTTTTGTTACTTTTTAATTTCTATACTAGTAGCAGCTTACCTTTTTCCAGGTAGTCATTTTACAATATTTATCATATGATAAAGGAAACACAAATTTAAAGAAATTAGTTTTTGCGCGAAAAGTACTCAAACGGATTTGACATTTGGTTCAAGTTGGTTAAGCTTTTTGTCGTTTTGCGATTTAAATTTCGTTTCCGATGGTTTGTTAATTCAAATAAACAATCAACTTTTACACAAGGAAAACATTTTTATTGCGCGCCTTATGTCATTGTCCTAGTTTAGCAGTTCAAGTTCCTTGGAGGATGGGACATAATTATTGAAGGTTTCTTGTTTCACGTGTAGTTAAAGTACTCTCTCGATAAAGTGAGTTTGTATTGACGCTAATTCCCGGTCCAATTTAATACTTTACTTATGCAATACTTGTAAAATTAAAATTTATAATAAAATTCACCGCATTGGAGAGGAAAATAATAATGAAACAAACGCGATAACAAAAACAAAAATAGCGTTTATATGAGTACAGACATAATAAATGTAACATTGGCTTTCACCTCGGTCGCCCCAAAAAAACAACAACAAAAAACAATATTACAAACAAGTTTACGTGAATAAATAATAATCGTTTAAACTTTACAGAATTGGAACTTGGAACAGCCTAGCCCTGAAGTATGGTTATGATTGTATAGAATATTTTTGGCACCACGATTAATTTTTGGCACTCGTTGGCGTACTGTATGTAATCTATATTATTTTGCCTCTCGACTCGATAAAAACATATTTGCCAATGTGTATATTTGTAAATAATTAAATTAAGTTTTTTAAATGAACGTTTTGTATATACGTATGCATGAAATGGTTCATATTCTCAAGTATTTTCATTCAAATATTTTCAGCATTATTGCCAACAATTTTCAGAATTAACAAACGGAAAAAAACTTTGTGATACATAAAATCAGAATGACGCTTCTTACATACTTATTTTATTACTTATGTGGTTGTCTGGGTTTATACGAGTTTTATTTTTGTAACGACTAAACATATTACAATAACATATGCGAGGTATACAAATATACTCGTACGTTATAAATAATAAACAAAAGGCATAAACTAATAATGCTAACAATATAATTTTACACGTCTTCTTGACGACCTTAATCGCTTTAATATTCTGAATGTATTTTATCTGTGTGTACGAATAATATAAACTATTTTAAATACAGCAACCAAGTAATGAAGACAACCTGAAGCAGGGCTTTGGCCGAAATCGATTAACTAAACTAGTAAAATATAGATAATAATCAAGGTAGATTACCTTTCGTGCAAGCGAAGCCTATATATTATTGAGATAGGATATACATGCCACTATTTATTTGAACCCTACATAAAGAAAAAATAATCAATAATTTATAAATAACACGAATTTATTTATTTTTCACGTTCGAGTTTGGTAAACATACTGGAAACCTAATTAACAATATACATAATATGCAACATTGTAAGCAACTGAATGAATTTTATATTTTTAGTTTTTACTCTTTAAAAAATTATAGACCGAGAGCCAGTGAATAAATTTCCGCTCTCGTTGCATTCAGTTTGGTTTCTGTATTGATATTTCTGTAATCAAATTAATCACATATCAAATTTAGATGGCGATGATAAATGGTTGGCAATTTTTCTTACGCCACACACGCTAAGTATCCTTAAAGCATTTGCCTGAATCACCAGAAGAACTATAAATAACATTGCCTGTAATAAAGTGGTCAATATATCAATTACGACAGTTTCGATCGAAATAATGGTACTAAAATTATTATAGATTTCGTAGCAGTTAAACTGTCTATAAGTTCTTTGATAAGCTGATGTTGATTGATTGAAGTATTCGGCCAAGCATTAAGCAAGACCTCTCGAAAGTGGTCAGACCTCAGAAAATACCTTGTTATGTATAAAATAGGACAGATGATTTGGAGAGGAATTATTCGTTTAATTGTTGAGATGGCCTACTAATTCTGTTTAGTAAAAATAGAAGACTTTTCTGAAATAAATTTGTTAATTCCATAAATCCGCGATGGGGGAAAGCGTAAATTTTAGTGATAAAACCAGAAACTAATATTTTCTTGTAGGTTGCTTAAAAACGTATATTATATTTTTTATAGCAGACGTATGTCGTTTTCTATTTTGTTTTTTGTTTAGAAGATATTTTGACAGTTGTAATTTTATTAACGAATGTGGTTTGAATGTGGCCGTTATACCATACTCAGGAAATAAAGAAAGTAATTTGACAACCAATTCAAGATGAATTACGTCACTCAATAAGTCCCGAAGCTGACACATAGATGGCGCCTCTAATGAACAATTTAGATGATTTTTAGAAAGTACCAACCTCCAAACGATATATTTCAAAATTGTATGACAGTCGGACCATTAGTTTACAAGTTTCAATCGTTCTAGTAACGGTACTTTTGTGATTTTCAAAAGAATGGAAAAGGGAATTTCGTGTGTTGATTAAACACTGTTTACTGTGATTTTATCTTAACTAACTCTAATCCGTAATTGTTTACTTGAAATAAAAATATTCAAAAACAACGAACTTCTTCCTACCTTAAGTGAACCAAGGTCAAACAATGAGTCGATATTTTTCCCTACAAAAACAGCACCATGACTTTTCTATAGTCATTCTGTGGTTTTGATCTGTTGAACTGTCCATGCTGCTCGACTAATGGTTAGAAGTACAAGAAATTTGCACATGGATGTGTCTATTTTGATAACTGCCTAATTTTGTTGTCTGATTTTGGTGTTTTATTTAGGGTTGTCCGACGATTGTCGTGAATACGTTTGCCGGCTCTAACATAGCCTGCCGCCCTAAAGTATTTTAATATTTTAGTGTTGTGATTGTCTGGAATAGATAGCAGGTACAGCTTTGTCACAGATCACTTATTCCCATATTTCAGCGTGACAATTCGGGCTCGTCCGTCAGATCCTAGATGCGTATCGATGATCCTATCAAGTAACCATTACGAAGGTGGTATGCTTTCCTCTTTGATGAACACCAATTGACCGATGACGAGTTTGTCGTTAGCTTTCAATCACTTTGGAAAAGTAGTGGTACATTCTCTGCAGTTGCTGGAAACGATTGTTCCCGACGATTTTAATGTTGGTTCGGGTGTCACGATTGGTTCCTCTCCGATTAAAAAGTGCCCTGCAGTGAGGATTGTGCAGTCATCAGGGTCATTCGACATGAGTTTAAGCACGCTTTGATCTAGCATAGCAGCGTCATCAATTCCTCGGACGTGAGTAAAGTTTCGCCCATGACGCGACGTAATTGATGCTTTATCGATTTCACTGTCGAAATGCTGTGAAGAGACAATCGGCGATCTCAGGGTTTTCATCTGTCGTGCTCTGCTGATGCAGGAATACCAATTGACGATTAGCTCCACTAGCGACCACTTCGGACCAGTTTCATCATTTGCCTCTGAACTTCGATTAAATTCATGATGTTGTTTGCCACGCTGGGTGAATACCACGAGCCGTTTGTGTTGCATTACGCCGTAATGTAGAAGATAGCACGTATGTTCCGACGAGCTGTCGTTAGTCTTCCTCCATATGACCCAATTCCAGGTATTCTTGCAAGAACTTATCGTATTCAAATGGGAGTTGACCACTCTTAAGAAACCGAAGCTTCATATGTTGTAATCCAAGAACTGCATTCTCTCGTGACCTTCTAAGGAGTCATAAGTTATCATTGAATGGGAGGAAGACTGTATATATTCCGCCTTCGTCGCGATAATGTGTCGATTCTTAGTGCCTTAGGAATTCCGTATTCTCTAGTCTATCTGCTAGAAAATTTTTATAATTTCGATTAAATAATTATTATTAATATATTAAAAATAAAATTTAGTAAATACCAAATCTTGAATACACATTACTGTTTCGACTGACATCTTAAGTAAATATCATCGAACTAATACAACTTTTCATTTAATGAAGTTAAATCGCATTTCATAATTTCATTGATAGGGAGGACGCACGACGGGTTCTTATACAACTCCAGCTTAAAGCTGCTCCAAATAAATTGAACAAATAAACGCTGTTTGAATTGCAATTGCAGCGATCCTCGGCACAACTAACATCTGCATATACTTAATGCCCTTTTCCGCCTTTCAAATTTTTAAGATAGCGTTGTGAGAGTCAGCACACTCGCTGCAACATCAACTGCAAATCAAATAATAGGACTTGCTGTTATTCTGACTTTATTTAGTATTTAAATAGTTTAGTTTTGTGTTTCGACTCGAAACCTGGTATAACTGCTTCAAATAAATTTCTTCTTCCATGCTGGAAAATGGTTAATATTTCTTGCCTGGTAATTGGTGAAAATACCTCAGTGTAATTCTGGTCATACCATTGTATAACCCCTTGGCAACCAGCCTAGCTTTTAACCAATAAACAGTACCGTCTGCGGTGGCTTTAGACATCCAATTGAAACCAACCATTTTTCGATTGCACGGCGACATACCGCTTCCGATTTCATTGATCTCATCATACATAGTTTGATCCTTCAAATTCGTGTATTCTGAAAACTAATGTCGATTTAAAATTTTTGATTTCCTCTCTTTGTATCTCGTTGCGAGCGTCTAACTGGAGTTTCAATAATTTGAATTGAAATTGCCGCATAACGATTTGATCCGCATAACGACTGGCTCCTTCGCTGATTGCTCATCTTCTTTAATAGTAGGATGGTAACCTTTTTGCTTTATTTTTATACTATTACGGTTTTATCGTCATCTTCTGCAACATCGTAACATCGATTCTCCCTTGAATTCTCACCGTAACACATAAATAGAAGTTTCTGTTCCACTGAACCGAACGATATAACTTCAATCGCTTTCGGCTTATGCGCTATGCAACTCCATTCTTGTGAGTATGCGGCATTGCCCCAATACTCTATAAATATTCAATGATCTGTTTTTTTCTTGTATTGCATTAGTTTGATGAAGGTTAATTTAAATATTATGGAGCATTAACGCTTCCTCCACCAATCTATTTAATACTCGCTAACGCAATTAATTCAGTCCTTTGAGGAGATTTAGACCTCGCTCGTCTTGCCCCTCGTATACTAAAGGGTGATGCAATTAGTATTATATTTTTTATAAACATTATAGCGGCCATTTTTTCAGATTCCCTTCAAAATTGACATTTGTGTTCAGTACTGGTTAGTAAATCACCATGGAAAGATACACAGTTTACGTTTAGAAATTGGTGTTTAGAAATTGTTAAAATTTATTACAAAAATAATGAATCTATTCGGGCTACGTTTCCCCCATTACGTGATGGTTAAATGTATTTGAATTGAAGAAAACCCACATGCTGGTCATGAAACACGTTTACGCCCTCAAAAATAACCAGTTTGGTATGGTTTACGGTCTGGATTTGTAATTGGCACATATTATTTTGAAAATAAAAATGGAATTGCAGTTACCGTCAATGGAGCGCTATACAGACACATAATTACTGATTTTTTGTGGCATGAATTAGATGATTTCGACTTGAACGATATATGGTTTCAACAAGATGGTGCAACATACCATACATCTCATGACGTGAACTGGCCACCAAGGTCATTGGACTTATTTGTGCGGTTATGTTAAATCATTGGTTTACCCACATATACTCAATTGATCTTAAAACCAACATTATTCGTGTTATTGGTGAAATAAATGCAGATTTAAGTGAAAAAGTGATCAAAAATTGGTGTTCCAGAATCGAATTTAAAAAAAAATAAAGTATTAATTGTTCAGTGGATTTAATGTCCTTTGAAGGTGAATTAATACCCCTTTTTCATTCACGCACACACCACCCATTCACACAATTACAGTATAGCACCTGCACATTTCTTGCTCCATGTCAACCTGTACATTGGCATGGACGGTGACGTAATCAATGACGAAAATTCGCTTTGCATCCAGCCTCTGGTAGGATTCCAACCCAGTACCTCCCGGTCCAAGAGCCTAAGTTTTAACTATTGCACCACTTGTTCGGTGTATATTGACAATTTTTGTCGTTGCAGTGGTTCTGTATTTGGTGTTAACTACCACCTACTGCCATTCTTGAATTCCCTTTAGCTTCCACCTGTTTAGCAATCTTCTAATTATTTATTAGAAGTTAAAGATTGCTGATTTCGGTTGATTTCGTGCAGTCTTATCGGCCGTATGGATAACTGCGTTGGCCACCGCGAGTTTTGCTCATGACAGCTCGCCTACCTGAGCTGATGCCCTTTTAATTACCCATCGATCTCGAATCAGACCACATATTAAGTTTAACGCATCCTTGAGACTATCTAGCAACCCCAAAGAATGTAGCATGTCCCAAATTTTATATCAGAACCTTCATGAAGATTGAATTCAGTGCACTGTACACATCCATTCCAATTCTGTATTGCGATGCTCCTTTCCTCCTGAGTTCAGCATAACTGGGAGCTGTTTAGTTTCAATAGGTCATTTACTTAGTAATCCGGAATAAAAATTGATTGCCAAAATGATTTAGATAGTATAGCGTAACGCCAATTATTATTTTGTGGTCCAGCAATTGTGCAAATTTGCTAATTCTATGGCAATTAAGGTTGCAGCTTATTTATAAAGGCATTGGGGTGGAAATTTCTGATTTTTATATTACAATTATTTTGACTAGCGATTCGTTTAATACAAATGTTACAATGAACGCGCAATTGATTAGAAAGAAAACAAATTTAGACGCCAAAGAAAACAAAACGGTCTCGATCACGCGATATTTAAATGATCTCCGCGCATATTTTGATTTTGTCTCTCATCTTTTGTGTTAGAGTAAGTTTGCGTTGGGAATGAGAACAAATATCTATAAAAATTTAAATGAATTTGTCTTGGATTTTATTAAAGATAATTGGGTTAAGAATATATTATACTATATGCATGCATATTATATAATTGATTCAAATTAACTTGTTTGAGACATGAGACTTTATAGGCAATATACGCATGTGAGAATGGTGTGATTAATCCACAATGTCTATAAAAAATCAGTTGTAAACTATAACTAATAACTATAACTATTTTCGCCAAAATATACTTGTATGTTTGAGTATTAATATCTTCGATGGCAATTACTTAACGTTTTTAAATAATCGATTATAAATAATACAACGTGTTTGTGTGCTGACTGACATGATTATGAAATTTTCTGTTTTTATATCGCACAACTCATTTCCATTTACATCAATAAATATCTAATAATACATAACGCGAATCAAATCAATAAGCAATTTTCTTATAGATTTTCCTGCGTATTCGCGATTTTCTCAAGGTTGTTTATATTATATTTAGGAAGCCACAATAACGTTGATTTTGATTTTGTCTTATATGGTCGATCAATTTTTGTATTTGGATGTACCCGCCTTTCAACAACTCGAAGTTCCAAAAAAGGCGTATTGCACGCAAAAATCGTTGCCAAAAACAAGACCAGTTTTTTAGATCTTACATTACATTCCATACGGAGCGCGTTTTGTATAGCAAATTTGCAAATATTTTAATCTTTGTGGAATGCGGTTAAATTTCCACATGCGCGGTTTATCATTTACTTAATATCAAGCAATCTCACTCTTTAACGCATTTTTGTTAACAATTGTTTTAATATTAAAGAATAAAATATTCAATAAATAGTGACTAAGTATACGGTTTTTAATGCAAGTTAATGAACCTCCATTATTCAATTGCGAGCGAGGTCTTTGACATTTGATTAATGAATTGAATGTAAATTGAATTAAATATTACGTGATTAGTAAATAGAGAATGGGTTGCAAAGTAATAATATAGATAATCTAAAATATGATCATGGTCTAATTTTAGGATCAATCGTGCGTTATACACTGAGTATGTAGTCACCAATTTATAAAAATAAAATTCTACCAGGCATAGAAAATAAATTCGGAAGTGGGCTCTTTTTATCTTCTATAGGTTTTGTAGTGATTTTTGGGCATAAAAGATATTAATGTAATACATACATATCAATATAAATGTACAGGTCTAGAAAATGACCAAATTAGTGTGTCTAGTTTGTTGCAGCACGCAAGAGGTTAGCCACACTTCCATTCATTCGATGTAATGTCAAAGGAGGTCAAGGGGTTTGAAGACGCTCATGAGTGCCGAGCTTTGTGTGCACAATACCAATGAGGTCTGAGGTAAATATGTAAGACTGCCACAATTTTGAAGTTTCTGTTTTCAAAGTTAAGTAGTGTACCCCAGCATTTTAGACAACAGGTTTCAATAGCACCTTTACATCCTTTTTATAATATACTTTTATTATACGCCACGCTGTTTGTTGTTTACACCCTGTCTACGGTCAATCCTTATACTTCCAGAACGAAGTTATTGAACTGTCCTTTGAACGTGCTCTAAGATTAGGAAATCCTCGAAAATGAGATTGTTAATTCGAAATTTCGGCGAATCTGTTTTTGAAAAATTACCAAAAGCGTTATCATAATGGCAACTCTTTAAAAGTAAAGGCAACTCTTTAAAATAACTAGTAGTGTTCAAATTCTACGGGGGTTGTCTGAAAAGTTTCCAATCTAAACATGAAAATGACAGCACTCGTCATCGTATGCTCGTTTGCGCATGCATTGAAAGGAAAATGGAAAAATGGCGTATCGGGCTGTAATTATTTATTTATCTTACCAGTACCAGTTTGAGGGACGATAAATGTTCGGGACGTTCAAAAACTGCAACCACCATCCACCAAAACTAGACAACCGTCGAATTAAAGTTAGAGAGATACAAGAGGGAGAGTATGAATATGTCCAGAGAACGTGTTTGCCACATATTGAATCAAGATTTAGGCATGGCTTACTTTGGACCAGAAACGTGTTCGAATGTACATTTAACATTTCAAACGCTCTGTTGTCGCAGTTTAGGCACAATAAATCAGAGTTTTGGCTCCGACTAATTTCTGTTGATGAAGCTTAGATACACCATTACAGTTCAGAATCAAAAATACAGTCAAAACAGTGGACTGCCAAGAGGAATCGGCCCCAAAAAAGGCAAAGGCTAATCCTTCGGCTGGGAAAGTAATGGCGCCTGTTTTCTGGGACAGTCATGGAGTTATCTTAATCGATTATCTTCAAAAACCATTATAGCAGCAGGGAAAAGCATTATAGCAGCATACTATGCATCTTTACTTGGCAAGCTGAAGGCAGAAATTGCGGAAAAATGGCCACATTTGCATAAAAATAATATCTTGCTCCACCAAGACAGCGGTTGTCATGGCGATCGATTTTGTTATGAGTTACGCCATCCGCTAATTGCTGAGTGTATTTGTGCACATCAGAATGTGGGTATTTTGTGCCTCCTATATACAGTTAATGGATGAACCAAAGACCCTCCTTATTATATTCTTCTAACTACTTGACACTAGGTCTTGACTCAACCCTCCGTACAGATCCACCTGCACAACTTCTCGTCTCAACCGAGATTGTTAACATTGTACATTGGACATACTTATGACACCACTACGCCACCCACTTATATTCTGTACGCATTTTTCTTCGACGGGTTACCGTTGAATCTTTTCTTCATGGTTTTGCAACATTATTTGGTTTTGTTCTTGAAAGCAACCAAAAATTTCCCACAATCCATTTTCCAGATGGTCCGAGAATTGTTTTAACAACTTCGTGTATCCTTCACCTTTTCCTTCTATTATTTCCCAGGGTCTAATTGTGGCCTTAATAAACTGGGTCTTCATCTTCCTTCTAGAAATCGACATAGAAATAATTTAAGTTTAATTGTGGCCTTAATAAACAAATTTCTGTTCCACTCACATTCCTGACAAAGCACTGGGATTTTCACTGAAAGCTAGCAACAACTAACTCAAAAAAGGGTCTAAACCAAATTTAGATCTCAAATAGGCTCTAGTATCGCCTAGTAAAAGTTCTTTATCAAATCGTCAATTGAAATGTTTTGGACTCCACTCGTTTCTGATAAAAACACTGGAATTTTCCGTTTTAAAGTTAGTAGAATCCAAATCGAAAAATTAATCGAAAATCCACTTTAGAGAGAAAAGCTAAAATAGAAAAGCCCGATGTTTTATCAAAAATGAGTGGAAAATTAAATGGAGCATTTCTCATGGTTTCGCGTAATGTTCTTCTGGATAGATCCTGCTAGCTAACCTTAGGGACCTTCAATGATATTCAGCAAAACAGCTCCCAAAACAATTTCCTACGATCAAATGAGCAATGATAATGTAGATTGTCTTGTTGCATTAATACTGGGGTCAGTGTATTAGTTCATAATTATCGTTGGTTTAGCCACAAATAAGTTACAATTTAAATACGGAAGTCATTCGAATTAGTTTATTTAGTAAAAAAAATTGTATGCGTAATTCCATATACGAAAAATCGTTCCGAATATACAGTACAATTCAAATAATGATATTGTTTATTCCTTATAAACTGTCTAGTGGCGAACACTGAACTAATCGAAAACTGCAGTACCATCTCTATTGGACAATTTTTTGTTCATGAGTTTACCACAAAATCGGCCCAAGTAAAATTATCAGATGTTAATTTTTTTAAATTTAATAAACTTCGCTGGCTTAGAAGAACCGGTTGTGGATTATATAAGCATTATGACTTCGACTTACGACAAATGACGTCAAAAGGCTTTTTATTTAAAAGGTTGTCGTAATTGTCACTTTTTGTTGTTATTATTTAATTAATTATAAAGAATTTTACGTACATTTATATCAAATTTTTAGTGCAAATTGTGTCAAACCAAAATACACGAACTAAATGAAAAATTGTCCTATTGGCCTAGTGTACAGATCTTTCGCCGTGTTCCATGTCAGAGTACAATTTAGTACCATAAACATAATTACAAATACAAGCGTTTGTAATACAAATTGCTATATATACTATTATCGGTTTATCGGGTTTTAACGGAAAATAATTTCAAAATATTTTGGTTTGTTTCTTTTATTAGGGTACAAAAGTTTATTTTTCCGGCTTAATTGTGTGTGTTTATAAAATTCTAATTTTATTCTAAATAATTAAGTTTTTATTAGTGGTACGCTCAGAATAAACAAAAATAAATATCTGTTAAATGAATGTTAATTTCACTTAACTTATTTGTGCTGCACTCTAACGCAGGTGCGATTTTTTACGCATACGGTACACTATATTAGTAGACACAGGAGAATGGGTGATATCAAACCCATTAGGTTTTGAAAACTTTTTTGGAGAGAGTAAAAGTTTTGTTAGAGCAGTTGCATGGTCCGTTTTGATTTCAGCCGTAATTCGGTAGCTCCCGCGTTGACTAAAGTGTTCTTTGTAGAGCTACTGCATGCACCGTGCCAGTTATGATACACATATAACCAATCACACACAAATGGTGTGTTGCGCTCAATCCTCGAGTAAAAACATTGTTGTAATAAATCCTTGCAGGCACATTAATCCTTAAAAGATGGAATTGCAATATAAACATAAAATTAAGAATATAATCCTTTTATTTTAGATCAAGTAAAATTAGTGGTTTTCTCTTTGTTTTATTAAGACCGACCTAATTGGAAGTCAATTTCTGCGTTTATTCCACAGCTAAATTAACAATGCTATACGCAAAATGACAAGTGTAGCATCGATATAAACGCGACATTATAATAGCTCGGCCAGCTAAAAATTCGATTTATATGAAAGTGACATTTGTAGCATTGTCAATTTAGCTGTGGAAATGAGTCTAATAAATTTCGTTTGTTTCCTTAAACCAATTCTCCTTTCACCATCTTCTTAAGTGACTTTGCCGGTTATAAATGTGACAATTATTGACAAATAATAATTCTCCTGCTCAGTTTTACTGTAACTTCCACCTTGAAATTGTTACCGCTGTGCCAATTTTAGAGGTTTATGCATCAATGCCAATGGCCAATTTTTATCGTTTTTAACTATCAAACCTTTCTTGCCTTAAAACTGGGCTGCCAAATTGTTAGGAATTTTGGGCATTCGATGAATTCGTATACAGATTTTGCAAGTTAAAATTCAATAAATTATATACTAATATCAACTCTTGATGATTTAAAGGAAATTCGATGAGTTTAAAAGTTGAACTAATAGTAAGCGACATAATAGTAAGATCACAATGATTAAGCTAGTCTAGCGAGCAAATACTACTTTTAGTGGAATTATAAATATGTATAATGTTCGAGCCATTTTCTCAAGTCGCAAGGAAAATTTTCAGACACTGTTACCATTTCGAAGCCATTTAGACACGGCCAATTTTTAGTAATAGCAACTTAAAATAATCGAATTAGTTTGGCGGCCGGCATTTTTCAACCAGGAAATGTTCTGCTCATATTAAACTGGTATTAATATAAAATAAAATAACCTACACGTATTGGTAGACTTTTTCAAGTGTGCCAGATCGATTATTAATTTTGACAGAAGAAGCTCTTGACGAACGATAATAAATGCCTAACAGTAACCGATAACCGCCTCAAAACTGTATTTACGTAAATGTTTCACATCATAACAATTTAGATTCTAACTAATCACACAACTTCTTAATTGCGCATATGTATAAGAATAAATATCAATTAGATTTCTTGCCCTATGTTTGATATAACTATTAAAATATTTCATAGCTTCATGATTACCCATAAATTTTGAAGGTACACGACGCCTTGATTTTTTGCTGCGTAAATCTTTATAACATAACTGTACATATTTCTATAAATTAACGATCGTAAAACTAAAACTTCAAGTAATATCGAACAATATTCTATTTGAAATAAATCTAAATATTTGCTTAATATTTTCGTTTTTCTCTGAAAGTTCTTATATAAAGAGAAACGAGTTTATACAAAATTTTAAATGTAAATAAATAAAAATAATAAAACGCGAAATTTCATCACATAGACGTGATCGTACATGTGTTTAGGTTGAACAGATATAATTTTTAAAAATAAAACCACGCTGATTTCTCATTTTTGTTTCAAATTCAAATATATTTGAATTTTAAAAAAAATTCCGAAGGAGTCTAATATTTATAATTAGTGTTGGCAAGGTCGTTTGGGAATTAAAAATCTTCGGGTAGATACTCGTTATGTCTAGCGAGCGATTAATATTGTTATGCAAAAAAATAAATTATTCGCGTTTCTGTTTTGCTCTACTCATACAGTGTATTTCATTGTTTTGATTTGCTTAACTTGCTAGCATTTTTAATGTGGTTTGCGACGCGAGGTCAAAAACTCGGTTCGCACAATACATTTTGCTTTATTGGTGAAAGCAGAATCGCAAATTATTTTTATTTTTATAAGTAAGAGCACAGCAATTTTTCCGTTGGTTCTTAATGTTCTCATGACAAATGTCTAAAAATCTTTGTGTACGCGACGCGCTGCTTATATATAAATCGTTATATATAATTCAGTGTACTGGAAATTAAACAGTACTTTTGTTAAGTTTTCTTGTTTATGATTGTAATAATACAAAAAATCTAAGAAAATGAATAAGACAAAAAATAGGAATTATAAACTAACGAATTTGTTTTTGCAGCAAAACCAAAAAAATGTATAAATCAGCGTTCTGCAAGCGTTGAGTAAATGTATTCAATGTGGTTATTGGGTTTTCTGTCATTTTAAATTTTAGCTTGTTTATTTACATATTTGTAAGGCCCCGCCAAATAGATTTAGCGTAATAATATATACTTGTTTTATATTTAACAATAAATAATATTATTATTTCTAATTGCAGAGCGGTCGCAATTCAGACAGCGGTTTAGTCTTCCAACCGCCAGTTTTCGACGGAATTGAAAAGTACGTATATTAATTATTCTAATCGATATTAGTGCCATCTATTGACAATTTTTAAACCAAAAATATCACATTTTTGTTTTTTGTTTATTCCCGTTTTCTAGATTCGTTACAAATTGCGATATTCTTTACGACATCATTTCGGAATGGTAGGTACATTTTTGAATTTATTTAAAAAAAAGTTTATATTTCGGACAGATTGATTTCGATTAGTTCGTATGACACATGCTCTAATCAGTATTCAGCAGTGCTTTTATTTGAGTTTCTTTTTGACAGTTTTTTTGATATTTTCGTCGCAGTGTTAAACGCTAAAGTTTTTCTTACAATTATTTTATTTTAAAAATATTTAAATATTTAATTTTTGCTATGCGGCCATAGATCAGTATGAATTTGTCGCGTAATTTAGTGCGGAGTATAAAATTTATTCGGAACAAATCTGTTTATGTAACCAAACAGCACGTAACCTCAACTTATCAAGTTCGTAACGAACGTTTTGTGTCTGGATCGTCAAATAGTGGGAACGGTAATGATGCGGGCAACATTGAGAATGGCCTGGGCCATTCCACAATACTTGTCCAAAGTGGTTGTGATATACAGGAATTACCTGTAATTGTACGACGGATGTCAGTGCATGGCCCGAGTATCCCCGATCGTGATGCCCCAACCAGCACCGTTGGACGAGTTCACATTGCACGGAAAAAAGAAACGGAAGAGTTAATTTTAAGAGAAATTAATAACTACCGACAGGTAGAATCTATAATTAATTTGCTTGATGGAATTGATTACGACAATTTGTCGGGTACGATTTGTTTACTGTCGTTGGAGAAAATCCTTAAAATTGAGACTTCCATACTTTATTTAAAATCGTTAGAAGACACAGAATTCTATCAATACAAATTAATCAAATCAATCATTGTGAATGGTGATCATCGATGCTTACTCAACGCGTTAAATTTGATGAAACTGCATCCGCACTTAAGTAAGACGATCGAATTATTATGTGGTGAACTATTGCTTAGGGCGGTGGAAAATAAACTAAGTTTTGAAGAGATTTGCGATTGTATCGAACTCTTTCATGGCTGTGGTCAGGCAGAAAAATGCGATAAATTTTGGTCCGTGCTTTCTGAACAAGAGAAATCTATTACTTCGGAAAATATTGATCGGATCTATAAGATTATGCCAAAATTGAAAATAAGTCGCAGAATGGTGATCGGATTAGCTGATAGAAAAATTGTGGACATTTGGTGGAGGATGAAATCAAATACTGTTATCGAGATTCTAGTAGCGCTCGAAAAGGTTAATTCGAAGTTTAATCGGACTAATCAAGTCCTCTCGAGATGGATAAATACCAATATTCATACCGTATCTGAAGAGGAGTTGACTAAAATTCTACAATCATTCATCGCGTTGGATTTTTCAAACAGCAATGTCGAAAAATCGGTTGAACGATATGTTAAGGCCAAAGGAATTCGAATCAAATACACAGGGCTAATTGATAAGGTGCTCGATTATTGTCATCATTTTAGGATTCGAAATGTGTGTGTACTGGACGGATGTAGCGAGTATTTTATCGCAAATGCTAACCGCTTGGAGCTAAATACGATCGAGAAACTTTTAAACACACTGGCTTATTTAGATTATCAACCGTTAAATGGTTTAAAATTTTGGCAAACACTCGAAACCACATTAACATCAAACTTTTCAAAATTTAAGTCTAATCAAATCCTAAAATTAATGCTTTCGTGCGTCATTCTAGACCGATATCCCGTAAATTTTGTTAAATCCATTTTTAATCCATATTTTTTAAATAAAATGTACGAAGAAAATCCAACCGAGCCCAATATATCACAACTACGAAACAGTTTAAAATTATTCGATGCCGCTCTTACAATTGAGTGTTTAAATTATAAGGGGCCAATGCTACCGAGAGAAACGAGCAGCTATGTACTGTGGCAGGATGGCCGAATCAAACGAATCGTTAATCAAATCACAAATATCCTATCTAAGGTAGCCGGGGGTCCTGAAAATTTTTCTAAATTTGTGCTTATCTCGCAACTACCACTAAACGAAATCTATATCGTAGACGTACTGCTGCATCCAGTCGGATTGGGAAATCTGTACTTCAATTATGATTTATCCAATCCTAAAATGACGAAATCAAAAAGTATTTACTCGGCCATAATCGTCCATCTGCCGGAACATTACGATTCGACTGGAGAATATTTAATTGGGATGCAACTCATGAGGGTTCGGCATCTACGTAAATTAGGCATTAAAGTAATAACTCTGCGGTATGATAAGCTATCGAAACTAAAAATTCATCCAACCGAGTTAGAGGAGTATCTGGTGGAAAGGATGAAAATGGCGTTGCCCCCAATTTTAGTGGAATAGAAATTGTATTATTTAGATTGTTGTAATGTAAAATAAAAAATGTTTACCTAATTTTGGTGTCTTAATTTTATTTTCAGTCGTGTCCTTAAATCTGAAAAGGAAATTGAAGTGCTACGATATGTTGCGCAAATCTCATGCGATGCACATCGTGAAGTTATGAAAAAGATCAAACCGGGCCAAACTGAGTATCAAAGCGAAGCGGTATTTTTGCATCATACCTATTACGTTGGCGGATCGCGCCATTCGTCGTACACTTGCATCTGCGGGGTCGGCGACAATTCATCCATTTTGCATTATGGCCATGCTGCGGCGCCAAATGATGTCGTGATCTGTGACGGCGATATGTGTCTCTTTGATATGGGAGCGAATTACTGCGGGTATGCGGCTGATATTACGTGTTCATTCCCGGCGAACGGTAAATTTACTGAGGATCAAAAAATTGTGTACAATGCCGTATTGGCGGCGAATAAAGCGGTTCAAAATACCATGAAACATGGCGTTTCATGGGTTGAAATGCACAAATTAGCGAATCGAGTGATGTTGCAACACTTGAAGGATGCAGGATTGCTAACCGGTGAAATTGATGATATGATGGCGGCTGGTATAAATGCTATATTCCAACCACATGGTCTAGGGCATTTACTTGGTTTGGATGTCCATGATGTTGGTGGTTATCTAGATCACTGTCCACCACGTCCAACAGAACCCGGTGTCGATCGTTTACGTTTTGCACGTAACCTCGAAGCTGGAATGCTGGTAACTGTCGAACCCGGCTGTTACTTTATCGATCGATTACTCGATGCAGCTATTGCAGATCCTGTCAAATCGCAATACCTGAACGTTAATGTAATAAACCGCTTTCGTAAATTTGGCGGTGTGCGTTTAGAAGACGATGTTCTCGTAACAGCTGATGGCTGTGAAAATTTATCACATGATCTTCCAAGAACGTAAGTTATAAATAAAACTACTTAATTGTTTATTCAGTTTTTAACGATTTTAATTATTTTTAGTGTTGAACAAATTGAATCATTTATGGCCACAGGAACCTACTAATTTTACCGAACAACGTTAAATTATGTATTGCATAATGTGCACATCAAATAAAATTTTATTTTTCCAGAAAAGTGTGTTAATTGTGTTTTTTATTTAATAAATTCATAAAATTTTGTAAAGTTTCCTCCGCTTCCCGTTTGCTTTTACCATAATCGTGTTCAGCAAACTGTTCATCGATTGCCCCCTTCAAAACTTTATTCTCTTTTAATAAGTCGGTTAATTTTTCCTCCAAATATAAAATTTGCCTGTACGTCTCGTTACTTCTCAGATTTTCTTTAATTTCCTTTAATTGACGTTCAGATTCACGTACAACATTTTCCGTTACGGTTTTCTTTTTCGTCAAATCCTCCAAACTTTGGGTTAATTTTTCGATTTGCTCAGCCGACTCATCTCGAAGTTGATCCAACTTTTTGAACTTATCAACCTCAGCTAGAATTGTATTTTCTTCGTCCACAAGCTGTTTCAACTGTTGATTCGTGCGTTTTTCCAGTATTTGGAGTTGTTTTAATTGGATGGCAAGCTTTTTATACTCTTTGAGCAGGCCATTGTGCGAGTTAAGATCATTACGTTCGGAAAATTCAGTTTTACTAACGCCGTTTAAATTTTTCATATTTATTCCCTGCATTGTGATCTGTTCGATGGAATAAGCGATTTGGTTTTTTAGCGTTTCAATTAGTTTTCGCTCATTTTCCATGTTCTGTTGAAATGTTTCCATGAAACTGGTCATTGTTTCATCGCGTCGCCTCAACTCTTTGTATTTAGCGTGGCGTTCCGAATTCCCTTCATCCAGATCTTGCTCGATTTGCTGAAGTAATTCCTTTTTATCGGATAATTGATCTTCAACCAACTTCATTTGCCGACCCATACTAGTTAACGCTTGGTTGTTCGACCGGACTTCGTTTATCAATTTTTCCCGTTCCTGTGCCGGAGTTAACCGATTTTCTTCCTCTTCTTTTAGCGCATTTCGCTTGGTTGATAATTCACTTAATTTTGTTTTTAACTTGACCGCCTCCATACGGGATTGAGAATTAAACACTATTATGTTAAGACGATCCCGTTTCTGTACGATATGCTCAATTTCGTTTTGTAAATCTCCATTTTGTCGTTTCATTTCATCGGCCAAGATTTGTAAATCCTGATAGCGATTTTGCTCTGACTTCGGTAGTGACTCAATCATTTTATTAATTTTGTTCTTTTCCATTTCGATTTCCTTCTCCAAAACTTTATTCTCGTGCTCCTTTTGTTGGCGAATTTTAAAAAGATTCTCCAAGTTGGTTTGCAAGTTTTCGTTTTGTTCACGAAACGCCGCTGTCTCATTTTGCATATTTTGGCGCGTCAATCCCGATGCGAAACTATCTAGTGCCATATTCATATCGGTATGATGTGACTGAAGATCTAAAATTTAAACATTTGGAGTAATATATAATTTTCATATTTTATTCATATTTTATATATAATACTCGTTAATTCCTTGGCGGCTTCCTTAACTTTCTTCTCATAAAGACGCTTGGCAGATTTCTCACGATCCAAATTGTTTGTATCCCGTATCAACCTTTCCATTTCTTGATTAAGCTCCTGAATTTTAACTTGTACAGCACCCATCCAGTATCGTTTATCTTTAACTTGACGCATTCCACTTGCAGTGCCAAGTCGCCCGGAAGCTGTTGGTAATCCACTTAAACCATGCTGTGTAATTGGGCGTTCAGTTAACATCTAAATATAAAATTTAACACCTTTTAAATAGAATACTAATAGACTTTGTAAATTACGTACATTTCCAAATAATCCAATTGTGCTTCCCATCCGTTGTCCTCCTGTTGGTGTTCCCATCCCTGTTCCAAGACGATTCGCGGTCCCGCCTCGCAACGTTGATTGAGGACGACCCGTCATACCTCTCATTGTTGTACCCGGTCTTAAAACACTTATTGGGCTTGGTGTATTTGATTCATTTCCCACAGAACTAACTCCACGACGTGATACTGGTCGATCCGACATGCTTTAATGAACATTGCAAATTGTTGGTTGTCTGATTGCCATGGCATTCGAAATTGTTTTTTCTATTGTTGGATAGATGACGCGTTTTTACTTTAATTCCCCTACAAAAATGTTTTCAACCATTTGTTTCATCCGGTATATTTCATGCCATAAAATAATAATAAAGCAAAACCACAGAAACCATAATTTGACGTAAACCCCACGTCGTATTTTTCTGGAACTAACTGTTTTGTCTTTCCGTTGAAATTTTTTTAACAGAATACTATTGATTTATTTTGGACGGAAAATTTGTTTACAAAATGACCTGCTTCCATTAGCCATTTCGATGTCTCGTGACTGATAATACATCCTCGCACTAATTAAGAATTTTATTTTGAATGTTAACATTTCTTAATAACACAATGATAACCACAAAATCGTTCCAGTTGGCAATGACTAAAAATGGGTACTAACATGAGAAACCTAAATTGTGATTTGAGTCTTCCCGACGTCGTCCATATTTATTTGTCATACATTTGGTTCGGTGTGTACTAAATCATGAAGCTTGTAAATGAAACTATTTCTCGTTGAACCTCTCCCATATGTGCATACTATTACAATACATATTTTCGAATAAAATCTTGTGATTATTAATTTTGATATAGGTTTGCAGCTCTTTTCTTTTCTTATTAGCCGTTATTGTAATGTCTCTAATCGTCAAATCTATTATGAGAAATCTAAGGTTTCATTGCTGCTGTGCATCATTTCCTGTATATTCTCGAACCAAACATTTATTCGCCTTTTAACGCAAAGTGGGTGACATCTGACGGTATATTTTATAACTAGAGCCAGCAGTGATCATTTTTCAAAAAGGATCTATAGTTGCGTCGTTTTTATTATCAGCTATTATCATCACCTGTATCACAATGAAAAATCTTCAAGATGTATCGTACCAATGTCAAAAGATCTGTCCATCGTGTCTAACGATTGGTAAGTGTCATAAAATATCGCTGAAATGACGGAATCTATTGACTACGGAGTATGTAGCTAATAATTCTCTATCGTAAGTACTATAACACTGTTGGATATCTAAGTTTTTAGTGGAAAAATTATCAAGGTTTTAAAGGCCAATAATTTTTTATATAATTACTGATCCAATTTCTTTGTCGGATGAATTAACCAGAACTTCGAGCTCGGCCGTCGATGGCAGATGTGCAAATTAATACTATGGCTTCATTGAGTTGATTTCGCACAACTCCAACGCTAAAATAGCTTCGTTAGCCTGATGTAATTCCTGTCGAATACGTGCTCTCCATGTCATTAACGTTAATAACCTGTAGCTTTGATACATCTGAAATGGAACAAATTGCGCGTAATTGGCGGGTTATGTTATGGCTCGAATGTTTTGACCTTTGTTCCAATCGTTGTGAACAGATTGAATTCGAGTGTTCTTCCTGACGTTGCTATTCGGTAGTATAACAGATAGCACAACTTGGATTGCACGTTCTAGTATTGTCCTTGAAACGTTGATGACAAAAATAAATTACAGCAGTTGCTCCGTTGGATGGAGACTATAGATACGGTTTAATGAGCGAAAATGCCTACGTTCGTTGTGGTGTGAATTATCTATTACGGTTCATTTCATATAAGCGGCGCTTAATCTCATTCAATTGTCGGATAATAGATGATTCAGTAATGATCACGATTACAGGTTTGACGAAAATCATCTGTGAACCGGACATCGCCTCTAATACCTTATCGGCTTATTCCGCCATTTTGGTGGTATTTGGTGATCGATCCGGCAGTCGGCACTAAAATTTCCTGAGTACAAATAGGCAAGCGTTTTTATCAAATAGTTTCAATGAACTCATCGTTCACGTCGGAGCAGCCGTTGAACTTCAGATGACGAAGCAATTGGGATGACCATGTTACACATTTCGAAACCTTGGATTTGAGGTTGTTTAGAATGCATTGGCGTTCCAAAATTACTTTCTTCAAGTCCGAAAATGAAATATTGGATTTCGGTTTTGTAATAGTATTGCTGACGTCATTTTTTATCCTGTCGTTTAATGCTCCCAGTGGAGGTAACGGATAAGCGAGTATATGTGCGCATATTGATTTTGTCTTTTACAAATTTTTGTTGAAGTCTGTTGCCGTAAACTGGTTTATCAAATTGTAAACCTCAACAGGTTTACAACCTAACGGTTGTTATAGACTAATCTATCGAATGAGTTGAAAATCATTATTGATATCAAGTTATAATCTCTCTAGTCAACTGTTGCTAAGCTGCAATCTCAAGTGGCATCCTCCATCCAAGTGACAAATAACTTAGAAACTAATAGGTGGCTTGCGACTAAGCTTTCTAGAGGAGAGAGAGAGAAGTTCATAGAAAGATCTGGTTCAAATAGTGCTTGCCTGGCAGAGTCACTGTATGCTCAAAGTACAGCTTTAAATTGTTTTATCTGCCTTTTTGATGTTGAAATATGGCGTGTGGCTCAGACAATTAATAACCTTATCTTTATCGCTTTGCACAATAGTATCAATGGATTTATGATGAACATCATTAATACGAATGGCGACGGTGATTCTTGAACTTCAAATATGGCAGGTTCGTTTGTAAATATTAGAGTTAACATTTACAGGTAGAAGTTCGTCTACTTCGTCGTTTTGCCTCCAACTAATACCAGGAAAATTAAAATCGCCTGTAATCAAAATGACAACGGATGGATCCGCAACCCAGTTGATTTACATATTTGTGTCGCAACAGCAAGTTTATAATGATTCGAGTGCGATATACAGTACGTTATGTATAACGACTTTTTGTTAATTGTTATTTTGATACAAGCATGTTCGATTGAATGATCAGTATCTTCAGCAGCTATAAATGCAGCAGTTATATATAGCGATCGATCACACTTAAGATCGCACTGTTAAATAATGTCTCACATATGATATAAATTGGAAACATTGTTTTAAAGGCGAAGTTATAAAATCCAGCAGCTTTGGAAGACGTTTTATTTACATTTTGGTAGTAAAGCGTTATTACTCTCCAGGCGTTGTTTGATTATTACTGTTTTGTTGCCCTGCCAATTTGAAAGTTGTTTTCTCGATCATTCTTATCTGTTCACTGACTCTAAGCTTCGCAGTAACGTCACTAAGATTCTATTGACTTGTATTTAATGCAGATCTTCGGTGAGAAATAACTAAATTTAAGTGTGTGCCTGATTAGTGCAACTATGGCATAATTGGCGTTAATCCTTGAGCCTCATGATCACCTTTGATCACATTTCTTGATCTGCCAATCTTTGTAGAGCATTGTCAGGTTTTCATCGGCGTACTACGTTTACCTCTGGAGTGAATTTAACTACATTAAACTACCGTTTTTCTGTTGTAGTTTGCGGTTTATTTTGATATGGATCGAATGCATCTAGCTACTTTCCTTTCATGTTATTTAATTAAATCTTATTTTTTATAGGTGGAGTTCTTGTATTTCTTTTCAGTATGTTTAAATTAAATTACAATTAATTTGTATTATTTCCTTGCACTTGTTCTAAATATATGTTTTAAATAAGTAAAACCTTCTAGGTTTTGTGTGTCTCGATTAAAACAATAATAATAAAATGATGTTTATTTACCTCAGTTCGATATATAATTATTCACCAAGTGGATTCGGAAATGCTCGAACCGTCTACCAGTAAACAATTTCATTCGTAGCTTTATTTCTAGATAATTTTTGTCTGTGCTCTAAACCCACAGCTAGTGACAACCAGAGGCGCTTTCATCGTAATTCTCTCGCCCAACTATTTCCCCAACCCAAATTTCCTTCCCGCTCGTTTCTCCATTAAATCTACACTGTGCTACGAAAAATCTCGACATTGCAAAATTGTAGATTTGTAGTTGGATTGGGCACTACGCCTATGCTAATAACTCGCTAGCGATAAGAATAAAAATAATTATTCCATCATTAAAATTATGTAGCTATATATTCACTTTCGTTTATTGTGTTTCTTGTATATTTAAAAAAAAAACAAACCAAACAAACTAAAATTTTTTTTAAACTGAAACAACAATACAATATAATGTTGCGCGATAAGATAAGCGAACGTTCGAGTGAGACAGATATAAATAACCATAAAATATATTTATGGTTCAATCTGTCTCGAAATATTTTTGTTTAGTAATTTTTTTAAACTTCAACGGTGAAGAAGTTTTGAATTGCGGTATTTTGTTGAGAGATTTTTTTAAAGTACATTAAACCAATTATTTTATTTAAATTTGTAAATAAAAATAATATAAAATATAAATTTTATGTACGTAATTTTATATTTTTAAAATAGGAAAAAGTGCATCACGCCTATTGCTAAATCTTAAAAGTAATTTACATAAAACAACAATAACAAAAAAGCTTAATAAAACCGGTTTCTATTTCCGTTGTTTGTGAGTCTTTTTTAATACAACAACAATAATTTATAAGTTTTCTATAAAATTTTGTTTAGAAATATAAAAATTTTATGTTGTGTATTTACGTGTGTGCCGTGAATATTTTGAAGGTATATTTTATTTGATAAAAATAGATAGCAAATTAATATAATTACGCGTCCGAATATAAAAATAAATAAATTTGAGTGAAAATTTTAGCTTGTGTTTTTTTTAGTTGCGAATTTCCGATTTTTTTTGTATGTAATGTGATTAGTTGAGTGCTTTTTGTGTAGTAATTTTTTTTTGTGGGAAAATTATGAAAGTTTAATAAAATTTGTAAATCAATTATAAATAAAACGTACAATAGTGTAAAATAACTACAAAATGAATGGTGTTACTGCTATGGATGAGAACGGGGAAGAGATAAAGAGCCCCATGAAAAGAATTGGATCTACTCGGAAAATTCACATATTTAACAGTAAGTACTTTAGCTCATAAGCACACCTCTTTAACTAAATTTAAATCTTACGTCAGATTCTTAAAGAATATATAAAAAAAACTTTACTTACATATTTTGCTTTAAATGCGGTATAAATACATACTTCGGACGTGTTTAGATTTTTAATTGTTGATATTAACGAAAACTAATAAATACGTACGAGCTTTATTTACACTGTGGTATATCGTACACCTCTATTACATAACTTAGGAGGTGAAAGTATGTATATGTAACATGTAAGTCCGTGTGTTCGTTACAATAATATTATATGTATGAAGAACGTTGGTCTTGATATTGATTAAAAAATTCTTAAGTATATCCTATTATGCTAAAGATAAACGACAGGTGGTTCATGTTTTTTATGTTTCATTTTAAAAGCAACATGTTTTATTTAAACTTGGAAGATGAAAGTAGGTATTCAAAAAATATGTTTTTTTTTAAATAATAAGCATGTAAATGTCGATTTTCGTAGTGGTACGCAGCAATTCTAAGGCCGAATTATATTTGTTGAAGTAGAGAAGACTTGAAGTTTTGGTGGTTCATATGGGCCAAACAGCCCAAAACTGTTTTTACTGGTTCCTGCATAGGTAAATTTATTGTCCAATGGTGCATTTTGATAAATATACCGAGAATGCAATTGAATAAATTATATAAATGTACTTAATACAAAATAAATTGTTAAGAAGTAGATACTACTTTAAGGCGATTGCCCTTCCTACAAGTCATCATTGGGAATATTTCCTAAATAGCTTAAACTAGCAGTGATTCTACGAATATTTAACGACCTCACCAGCTTGCCATATTGCTGAAATAATGAAATCTTATCTTTCGAACGACCTCAGGTTATTTTGTTAGGAATAGCCTTTTGTGATGTCGAATATATATAAAGTGGTATTCATCAGGGTTCAGTGTTGGACCCTTATAATTCCAGATTTACATTAATTCATTAATAAAATATAATATTCTAAAGAATTAATGAATGGGTGCCTAAAGGAAAATAATGAAAAGTGAAAGGTACTTGAGAGTACAGTCGATGTTTTTTTTAATTGTATGCTCCAAAAATTCATAATGCTCTACCTGGGGACCTAAATACATGCTTCTTTAGATCCATTATCTAAAAAAGTCGATGTTGTGACTGTTCTCGTCTGGGGACCATGGATATTTTGAACGATTTTTAAGAACTACTACTTTGAGTAGGATTCATAACCAGTTGAACGTCAAATTTTGCCAAATACATAAGCCAAGAAAGATAATAAATTAAGAACTTTTCCTTGTTATTCAAAATTTTATCTAAAATTCATTGTATTTCTAAATTAATCTCATAGTTGGTCGCGGATGCTGCACAAGTGCGTGCGCTTGTGCTGGTACTGTTTTTGTACATACTACATAATATGTATTTATCAGAAATTAATTACTTACGAAAGCTGCAACTTTCGTTACATGGAGTTCCTTCAAATTTCACTCCTTTACCTCAATTTATGTAAAACAGTTATGTGTGATGTTTTATCTCGATCAGTCAATCCCTCTAATCTAATGGGATAAAGAATTTTGATGAAATAAACGTTTTTAGCAACAACGGAAAATCTCCTATGGAAGCTGCTACTTTCAATATAACGATTTCCACCAAATTTCAATAGGACCTCCCAATTTATGAGAGAATATTAAGTATGATGTCTCATGCCGATCAGTCAATCTGTATAGGATGTAGAGAGGCCGAATTTTTGTGGAAAAACAATTTTTGTCAAAAATCGTTATTTCCGCTAGGAAAAATTATCTGGATGAGTTTTGATGAAAATTTATTTTATAATTTATTTGTTCTTAATCGTTTACTTAATCGATTATTTCGTAAATGCCATATCTTCTAAAACATTTGCAAAAAACGTGGAAAAATAAAAAGCTCTTAAGTAGGGAAGCTGTCTCTTCGAGAAAATCTGTTGGATATTAATAATTGTGAGATGTTCAGCCCTATAATTTGCAAACTTGTTGTTTTTGTGGTCTTAAGCTTGATCTTCTACTGCGGTAGATGTTCTTATCTTTAATAAAGATGAAACTTCTTATCGACGATTATTTCGACATTTTCAATTCTGCTGAAAGCAATTAAAAAGATTATCATGGTTATGATGAAGATATTCTTATTGAAATTTAATGTGCTTAGTGACCTGCATATTCTCTTAATAGAATATATACGTGACTCATGTAATTGATCACAATTTTATAGGACAACATTTTATTATGTTATAAGTAATAAATTGAAACGTATTTTTAAAGTTTCCTTTTCTAATACAACGAAGAATTTATTTAAAAAATTAAATATAATTGATTTTTAATGTCACATACTCGTAAATAAATAATAAGTTAAAAATATATTTATTGAAGATTAAATAGCCATTTTTCAAAATGTTTGTGTTATATGTACATCGGTTCGGTAGCTTTTGTAAAAATAATGTCACCAATGTTACACTGCCAATTTTTCTCGGTTTAAAAATGATTTTCTAACCAAATGTCCGATGTTATTCTAATCTCGATTTTTTGTATCTTTCCAACAACATGCGCCATCATTACCCCGATACAATTTTGAAACCCCCTCTAAATTTTAATGTTTGGTTTATGTTATGTGGTTTTATTACCACATAACATAAACCAACCGTATCCAGCTTTCCGCAAATTCCTCTTGCCAAATGGGTTAATTTTAGTTTCATCTGACCATATTTCTTTAGCCCAATGAGAAGCCGTCGAGCTTTTGATTTATTATTTTCCAAGATTGAGTTGAAGTTCGTTGGATGGTTCCTTCGAATGGTTTCTGGTAAAAATTTGGTTAGATTATTGCAAAGGACAACTATCTCGGTAAATGCAGTAAAACATTTTCAACAAGACAAAGACCGCAAGTATAACGCTAAAATTATGAAAATTTGGCTGACGTATGAATGATTCATAATGTTGATTGGCTCTCCAATCCTCCCAAACTTAACACTAAACAGCAATTTTGGAGGGAACATAAAATATCCCTTCTAGATTCTTTAGACAAAGTGCTTACTGTGGATGACGTTTGCGATAGAGTTCAGTTAAATTGGGCAGCCATTTTGCCCGAAACGATCAGAAAGCAGGTAGAAAATATGCCCAATATTACTAACGTTTTGCAAGCCAAAGGATGCTGTATGAAATATTAAATTAAAAAATTCTACTCACAAAATTGATCACACCTAAAATAAAAAATATTAAATCGTAGTGGCGGTTTTTACTGCTCACCTACTGGTCCTTTTTGATACTCACACCATTACAGTATACCACCCTTGCATTGCTAGCTTCATGATAGTCTATTAAAATTTATAGCTGCTTTTATTAAAATTTATAGCTGCTTTTGTTGTTCGTCATTTAAATACTTTAAATAGTATTTTTAGTATTCAACTAGAATGTTCATTGTTGCCCTATTTTGCTGCTGATATGGCCTTCACATGCTGACACTTCCTTTGCGTCTGATGCAAAGGATTATGATCTGCACACATTTTATGATGTTAAGTGTTAATGCTAACACCATATTTTCTAAACTCATTTGTCTCCTCCTCTCTCTTCATCGGCCACTGCCCTAACCCATGCTCTTTGAGATGATAATTCAAATACTAACGAGTATTGTTTTGAATTGTAACCTTAACTGGAAGGAACATGTGAGCCCCGTAGTTCGTGAATGGTTTATATTCTGACCTCATTGCCCTCCCTCTATGCTACTACAATTTCATTCATCACTCCTGTACACTGAAGTCTCTGAAAGCGCCTCACAAATTCTTAATACGAACGCTGTTTTTTACTGGTACATATTACTCTAGTTAGACTTTCTTTTTCCCGCTTGGAACGCTTGCAGTTATCACATTTACAGCTTTAAAGCCCTAATTCTGTATCTGTCATAGGCTCTCATTTTTTCGGAATTCTTATTTTCCTTTGTAACTGGTCACTGCATACACACTTCAGATCGAAACCAATGACCACCAATTTGTTTTTGTTTTAATTTAATTTTTATTTTAATCTGAAATCATACATGTACTCACAGAATAGATTTCTTTAGAAATAAATAAATAAAATTATAAAAAAGCTCATATTGTCCCTTTATTGTAGAATCACTCAGTTGCGCATCCATCATCTGACATTCTCGTCAGTTCTACACCAATCAACATCATCCAACTTTTGGTATCTCACCTTCTCGCGTAAACGGAAAGTTTGTGTAAGATATTCTGAAATCCACAGAAGTCCGTTTCTGTTAAGCTTCTTTAGTTTAGACGACCAGCTAAAGTCAAATTGGTCAGGGTATAAAAAGTAACAAACTCTACAAATGTCCAAAGTATGTTTTGAGTTTGCAGCTTTTCATTTCGTCAAATATAGCCCATTTAGCTACTTACAGAATTACAGTATATCATCTGCACTTCGCAAGATCAATGTCAGCCTTTACTTGGGCACTGAGATCTGCACTCTACTAGAAGTTTATAGTTAGTTGTATTTATGTGTTTATTAACATTAGCGATCGAATTGTTCCCCTTACTTTGCGATCCGCCAAACTTTTAGTTAATGCCACTTCTCCACCTTACCATATTCTTCCGCAATTTTTCTAATTTGTATTATTCTTTTGTTTGTTGAATTATTTAATTAATTAAATACAAGATTTCACGCTGTTTTAGTATTATTACGTTGTAGGTTGCCGAAATTGCTATTTATGGGAGTGACATCTAAATTCAGGGAATGATATCTTATCGAGAAATGTGTTTTTAGGAAATTTTTTCCTTTGTTATCCCTTTTATTGTTATCCACACCTTGTAAATGAAAATGTTGGATTAATTTTCTTCTTTGTTGTTCATGCCTGACAATTCCATAAAAATTATGTTTATTTTTATGAAATATGTACTTCGCCGAATTTTAATTTGGAACTTTAAGAGATTTTCTCAAAATTTATGTCTAAAACTCCTGTAACATATTTTTTCAAGATTTATGTTAATTTAAAATAATTTATGACCGTTTTTATTGGAGATTGGTTGTAACAATCAAACACATCATATTTAAAAAGAATATATGATTGTTTAATTTCACCTCGCCCCATCCTAACTCTTCCTCATCGTCCTCTTCAGTAGTCTGGACCTGTTGCTCTTTAGCTGATACAATCGGCGTTTTATCGTCGGCGTTTTTATAACTCCTCCTTCGATTGGACACCATCGACTCCAGAGAACAGTTATAAATGGATGGTTTCATTTATATTTCTGAGTCCGTTACGGCTGGTATTGGTGAGGCCTGCAGCTTGAACCAAACCGGGGTCCATTTGGATAATAACTCTTGGTACACCTTAACCGTTCGACCACCAAGTGCTATATCGTTGTGTAGAGAAATTTGTAATTTTATAAAGCTATCTCGTTAGTCTAAAGCATTTCCATTGTTATATACTGGTAACGCTTTGAACAAAATATTCATATAACCGCAAAAAATGCGATTGATATGACATGATTGTTATTCCGTATATGTAGGATGAGTCCAGTCGGTAACATTACCGAAAGTGATATTTCAGATATTTTATGCAAATACATTGTATACAACAACTATCTACATCATCTTCTCTTTTTTATAATTAAAAAGAACGATTTACAGATGAACTTTTTGGTGACTGCTTAATGACCAGTGGTGTTGTTTGTACAGCTTCAGCAGTATGCTTCAGCGCTCCGACTAAAATCGTAACTGTTGTTAGATAAACAGCTTGAAGATATCGATATCGGAACCGTACATTGATTTCGTTGTTCCATATAAATGTTTGGTTTAATGTTCACACGGTCTCAGCGATAAGCTAACCCATTAACATTAACAATGAATGAACGGTCCGAAAGCTTTTGTGGTATTGTTCCTTTTGGCCACAACTTATCTTCTGTTGGGTATATTTGTACTACGACAGACTGCCGTCTTTCCAGACCAGAAAATGTTTTGTTTCGCCAAATTTACGGCTGCCTCGATTCCATTATGACTGAGCTGTACCTTTTCAATCATTAATTTACGAAGATTGTACGGAATCATTACGTTAACTTTCATAAATATCAGTCCGTTTTCCGTTGTAAGCTCGTGTTTGGATTTATGATACACTTTTATATCATGCGGTAGATCACGTATACTTCTTGTCCATTGGTTCTTAAAGTTTCCGTCCTCACGAATGTTGTTTTACGATTATTTTTTGTTGCAGGGTAGAGATTCATACTTGACATGCCTGACTTGACTGGCTCGAATATCTTCAAATTGCACATTTAATGGATGTAACCACGGTATATTGTTGAGAATTGCTGTTTTTGCGTCCTTCGGCTCGACGGTCAAATTTGTAAATGTGCCATAATTTTATCTATAGTCCTCGACCGCTTTTCAATGAACCCCGTCAAATGTTTGATTGTGATGTTTTGGGTATACAAATAAGTCTCCGCCGTTCGACAAAAGCTGGTGCTCCCAGTAAGTTATGGTTAGAATTGCTCGATGTAAAACGTCATATCCTAAGGTTGGATATTTGTCAACAACATAACCTTAAAATATTAGCGATTTTATTAGCGGCCATTCACCTGGCCATGCTTCAACATCGACAACCAAGCGGAATATTCATGGGAAAAAACTCATGTTGTTTATTTAGTATGGATCAGCTTACTGGAGCTCTACTAAACGCGCCAACTACTGCTTCACGCGCGACAAAATTGTTTTTCCGCTTGATAATGTTCGTGCACAAGTGGTGGCGCCGGACAAAACTTACTTGGAAACACTCAATTGGGAAGTTTTAGCCCACCCGCCGAATTCACCAGCCATTGATTGTCCCGTCTGCACTTCACATCATATGACCTACAATTGGATGGATTCATGGACAGTCTCAAAAGATGAAGCGTTCTTCCGACGTAGTATTCGTATGCTGGCAGAAAAATGAAAAAATGTAGTATGAAGCGATGGACAATAAATACTTTGAATAAAACATATGCTACCGTTATCTTGCAATAAATGCTCAATTTTTGATAGAAACGACTTATTTGTATATCCAATATGTTTTTTCTTCAATTCCTTTGCGGTTTTTCTGGAATCTATATCTTACGCGTTACTGGCCAAATCGGGGATATAGGACTACAATTTTGCATTCGCAACTTCATGCTAGCCGACCGAACTTTGGAAATGGCTCAGCTCGTGAGAAAAGGACTCATACATCTTTACAGAACGTTTCGTGAATCCAATTTCCAACCACTTAGTTCTTTCGATCAACCAAACATTCCTTACACCTGAAAAATAATTAGCTCATTTTCGTCATGAGCATTTTATTTATGCGGAAACGTTCGGATTAGAAGTCCGGTTACAGAATTAAACTCACAATATTGATGCAACAGTATTTTCGAAATGCGAGAGCTACATAATTGCGTTACTTGGGGTAATAGTGCAATTCCCATGAATTTTCGTATCCAAATTGGACGTTACAATTTTTTTTTATTTTGCCAAAATGCTGCATAATAAAACTGTGTTAAATTAATTTAAATATTTGTGCGCGATGCCAAAAATTTAGCAATTAATTGTATATTTGTGGGATGCTGTCAAACTCTTCATAAACAAAATAACACTTATCACGTGAAAATATAATTAAGACCGCAGACATTTGGATGTATGTATGTTTATTACTACATCTAGTTAGATAAGATATTTTTTACGAGTAAATGAAGACAAATGTTCTTATCACTTAAATTCCATCTCTGCGTTGTGTATCATCTCGATTATATTATCTTGACTTGACACGAATTATTATTATTTGTTGCCTCATGATATAAGTATGTACTTATATCATGTTACACATGAAAATGTAGCTGCCACAGTGTGGTTTTTGTTGGTTTAACAAGCTTTATTGCTATGTGTATATTACATTAAGTTATTAAAATTACTGAATGCACATTGTGAATTTTTTTATTTAGTATATATTTTGGGGTCATGAAAAGGTCACACCATACAGTCGTGTTTATGATCCTTTCAGAAATGTTTTAATTATTAATGGATAACTCGTGAACCGATATGTGTCATACACAAGATTCTGCGTTTTAGAAAATGAATATGATACAATTTAAAAGTTTGGTGTCATTGATGATTATCTCATCAATTTAAATATTAAACATTTCATATAAAGTCAAATATTTTTTTGTTATCTCGCATAGTTTCTAAATTTAAGTTTATATATGGATTTGTATGTTTTGCATTTTTGGGCGAACCATTACGCGAGAATTTTTTTTAATAAAATGATAAAAAAAATTATTTAGCTTTGCAATTTTTATTGTCTTATAACCTCAGCAATATCATATAGATATACACATTATTTAAGTAGCTAATATACATTTTATTGTAGAAAATTCCATTTCGAAATAAAATGTTTTGCAGGTACTGGCATTTTATTATCTAAATCAACATAATGTTTGGCTTTAATAATTAAGTAATCTTAATGTGTACTTTCTATAGGTACCTTTAAAGCATAAAATTTGAGGGCTCCTTTACCTACCGCCTCAGTTGGATCAGTGAATGATATTTCGTGATATCAGTGAGTGATAATTCGAATAGGAATGGTAAAAATAAAAATAAAAATCTTGAATACCGCAAACATATCAGCCATTCAAAAAATTAAAACTGTTTCCGACACTGGGCGTATAATAGTAGGTTTTGTATCAAAGGAGTAAAATTGGGTGCTTGAGTGAAGAAATGAGGCCGAAGGCCAAGAGTGGTAACTGAACGAAAGCCATAATCGGCGACTGCTCCCGAGTTACATACACTATTGTATACGACTTCATTTTTATTCCAAATATAATGGTTTTATCAAGTGGTTGATAGTAAATACGTTTTTTCTTACATAGAATATATCGACGAGAACTTTTATATTGCTATCAATTATTCAATGAAAATTCCTTTTTTTTAAAACAATTTTGAATGAAAATTATTCGATTTTTATCATTAAATACCAGTGGCACTATTCTGGCTTTCCCTGGGAATAGGGAATTGGGGAAAATATGTTCATAGCATTTTTGTCTAAATTATATTTTTCTGGCCTACTATTGGAATTAGTGTGGTGTAAATATTTTCGAAACAAAGTTGATTGCGAAATATTTGCTCCACAAAAGTTTTGTAGTGGAAAATAATTCCCAATATATCTTTGTTTCAAAAACATTTACACGCATTACACGGTCAATAATAATGTCATTACTTGCAAAGAATGACATTAATAATGAGCGTGTAACTCGATGTAATGATGAATGAAGGGTGGTAATGATGAAAATCCAGATTTTCTGATTTCGGGACATGATTATTGTCAGATAATGTCATTATTAATGATGGTGTAGGGTTCACGACATTACTCTTCTACATCATTATTCTTTCTGCTGATTAAACCAGTCTAATTTTATTTGGTATGCCAATGTATATTTATTGTTAATTATTATAATATAGCGTTTCACAGCGTCAGATTTTCTTTTGGAGATATTGGATTTAGGGCTACCAAATCTTCTTCATCTAGCAGTTGCATTTTATTAGAGACGACCAGCAGTATTCCTTAGGAGTTAGTAATGATCAATCGGACTTTCGGTAGATTTTTGTATACATACCAGTTCAACAGTTTCTGGACATTTTATAGAATGTCCGAACGACTAAACTTACCCTGCAACAAGAACGATCTTCTGTTATATCAGAAATTTGGTTAATTTTGCGGAAGACTTCAAAATCGGAAGTGAAATATTCACAATTATGGGAATTTAAAAACACTTAGATGGATTTTGTGCGTTGCCTCCTTACGTTTTGATAGTATAAAGGGAATTAGTTTTTTTGGCGTTGAGATGTTATTCTGCCTTAATTTTTGTAAACAAATTCCTGTGAAAATGGAATTGGGCCTTACAGTAGGAGACATCAGAAGTTCAAAGATGGTTATGGTTTTACATTTAACGAACTTGTGGCTGCAGTGCTTTTCTTTGCGTGTTTTGAAAACTGACTTTATGTGGAACGAAATGTCTTCCTGGAAGCAAACATGTTCTTTAAATTGAATCAATTCTTTTGGTTGCCTTTCAATGGATATTGATGTCGCTGTTTTCCGCGAATAGATGTAACAACCGATAAATTTGAAAAGGTTTCGAAATAGAACTATAATATTCATTATGGCATCGGGTGTTATTAATAACAAGGTGAAAGTATCGAATTTTTCGGACAATCGGGAAACTGCGTTAAGGTACAATAGAAGTTGTTGATTCGAGTTTTGATTCATGGACAAGCGTAGCAGCATTTTACAAACCAAATTTCATCATGATTGTTTAAAAAATGACAGAGTTTGGTCCAGTGGCCACTATTCTGGCTCTGCCTGGCAATAGGGATTGGGGAAAACATACCATGTTCATACCATTTTTATCTAAATTGTATTTTTCGGGATTACTGACGGATTTAGTTTGGCGCAAATAGTTTCAAAGCATAGTTAAATGGGAAATTATTTTTTCCTGTAAAAATTGTATGGAACAAAAGTTTCCCATTTGACTTTGTTTCGAACATATTTACATCAGATTAAGTCCATCAGTAGGCCAGACAAATTTAATTAAGGGACAAATGCCGTACAAATATTTTCCCAATTTCCAGGTACAGATTCCCAAATTTTATCTAAAACTCACTTTAGAATCTCTTTGCAATACTATGAACCAAATTTCATAATAATTAGGTTAGAAGTGTAATTTAAATTTCTAAACTAACTTTCTATATTTGAATTTTTGACTTATAGATTGGCTAATGTGTAAGAATCACAACAATCAGTTTCGAACAAATGAGACTATTGATTTGAAAAAATCGGTCTTCTCATCAGGTCGCGACGACTGATGTTGTAACGGGTGATTTTTTAAGAGCTTGAGAACTTTTTTTTAAAAAAAAACGCATAAAATTTGCAAAATCTCATCGGTTCTTTATTTGAAACGTTAGATTGGTCCATGACATTTACTTTTTGAAGATAATTTCATTTAAATGTTGACCGCGGCTGCGTCTTAGGTGGTCCATTCGGAAAGTCCAATTTTGGGCAACTTTTTCGAGCATTTCGGCCGGAATAGCCCGAATTTCTTCGGAAATGTTGTCTTCCAAAACTGGAATAGTTGCTGGCTTATTTCTGTAGACTTTAGACTTGACGTAGCCCCACAAAAAATAGTCTAAAGGCGTCAAATCGCATGATCTTGGTGCCCAACTTACCGGGCCATTTCTTGAGATGAATTGTTCTCCGAAGTTTTCCCTCAAAATGGCCATAGAATCGCGAGCTGTGTGGCATGTAGCGCCATCTTGTTGAAACCACATGTCAACTAAGTTCAGTTCTTCCATTTTTGGCAACAAAAAGTTTGTTAGCATCGAACGATAGCGATCGCCATTTACCGTAACGTTGCGTCCAACAGCATCTTTGAAAAAATACGGTCCAATGATTCCACCAGCGTACAAACCACACCAAACAGTGCATTTTTCGGGATGCATGGGCAGTTCTTGAACGGCTTCTGGTTGCTCTTCACTCCAAATGCGGCAATTTTGCTTATTTACGTAGCCATTCAACCAGAAATGAGCCTCATCGCTGAACAAAATTTGTCGATAAAAAAGCGGATTTTCTGCCAACTTTTCTAGGGCCCATTCACTGAAAATTCGACGTTGTGGCAGATCGTTCGGCTTCAGTTCTTGCAGGAGCTGTATTTTATACGGTTTTACACCAAGATCTTTGCGTAAAATCTTCCATGTCGTCGAATAACACAAACCCAATTGCTGCGAACGGCGACGAATCGACATTTCACGGTCTTCAGCAACACTCTCAGAAACAGACGCAATATTCTCTTCTGTACGCACTGTACGCATTCGTGTGGTTGGTTTAATGTCCAATAAAGTAAACTGAGTGCGAAACTTGGTCACAATCGCATTAATTGTTTGCTCACTTGGTCGATTATGTAGACCATAAATCGGACGTAAATCGCGAAACACTTTTCGAACCGAACACTGATTTTTGTAATATAATTCAATTATTTGCAAGCGTTGCTCGTTAGTAAGTCTATTCATTATGAAATGTCAAAGCATACTGAGCATCTTTCTCTTTGACACCTTGTCTGAAATCCCGCGTGATCTGTCAAATACTAATGCATGAAAATCCTAACCACAAAAAAATCACCCTTTATTACTACATTGGAATATTGTCTATATATATAGAACATATCATGTAGTTGTACTACTAGCGAATTACTGCATAGCGTACGAAATTTGATTCTTTCACATTTCCATCTATATTTTATCAACTAACTTTTTTTTTTTTTTTTTTACTATGGTTTTTGCAATTGTAATGGTGTTATTGTGATTGTTCTGTATATTGGTATATTTCGATATTAATTCGAGAGTGCTGAAATATACCAATATACAGAACAATCACAATAACACCATTACAATTGCAAAAACCATAGTAAAAAATAACTTTCTATAGTTACAAATCGTAACAATTTAAAGAAAACTTTTAGGATTTTATTCCTCTGGAAACTTTTTGTAAAAATTGATTTACGAAATGTTGTTGGGCCAACCGCTATTTTATCAACGTAGTACGATCCATCCTGTCTATTTGAGTACCGGCTCTAGTGCTGAATGTTGTAGGACAACAATAGTTTCTACGTTTGTTGTCTTTGCCGAAAAATTTTGAAAGTGTGAAATTTACAAGTAAGAATATTCTGCAAATTGTATAATAGGTAACTTAAAACAATTTTTATTTGTCGAAATTTTGAAACTAAGCCTGTCAACCGAGTTCTGCATTAAACATAAATTTAAATTGCCTAAGCTTATTTTTGCCATATTGTAAGCTATGATACAGCATTTGATTTTTAATTATATTAATTGCTGGGGAAACACAAATAATAAAGTTCATGTATGAGGTCAGTGTTGCTTTATCTTAAGCTTCATCCCACGTTAAAAACTGATTCAATGATTATTTATAAAACCGTTGCTGGTTAACCTTGAGGCCAGTTATTATATTTTGCAACTTTTCAAAATTTTGTGATCATTATAAGCCTAATTTGTGAAATCTTAGTTTCATCATATAGATGCCGTTTTATTTAACTATACAGGGTGTCCCAGAATGAATGGATAAGCCTGAAACACCTTATAGTAAAGCTATTGGGCACTCAAAATAAAATACAAAAAAAATATATCCCAACAAATATATCCTAACAAATAAATTAAATCCATCGGTTTTTTGCAGTAAATGGTATGAGTAGCTGTTGCACTTTTTTTGAAAAAAAATCTAAACTTCAATTTTCAGCATGAAATGTGGTAAATATTTTTTTTTATAAAAGTTTGAGCGTCTTTGGTGAAAAAAATGTATGAGAACCTAAGTGGCCAACTATTTTAAAAATATGCGTGTTTAATGCATATTCTAAAATAGTACAATACATCCTTTTATCTAATGTAAATACGACGTTATTGCTATTAATAATGCAGAAGGAGTATATTCGATTAAATAACAAAATTTTAAAAATTTGATTATTTCTTGTCTTAAACTGTACCTGATGATAAGGGCTTTATAAAAAAAAAACGTTACACATTGATAATACTTTATTTAACCTATGTACAGTAAATGCTCAAACTGTCTGCCACCGACTCTGATACACGCCCGACATCTCCGAATAAAAGGTCTTTTGAGAAGTCGCACATAACGCCGTTGAGTAATTTTTAAAGCAGCTTCCTGAACACGGATACGTAACTCTTCTAAACTCCTGATCAGTTTAGAGTAGACCTCTTCTTTTAGGCAGCCTCAGTAAAAAAAATCCAGCGGATTTAGGTCCGGGGAACGTGGAGGCCCTAGACGGCGAATCCATCTCTCTGGATATGTGGAATTCAACAAACAAATTTGACAAATAGAAATTTAAAACAAAATTTTAACTCTTCAAGTTAAACTCAGTAAAGCATGTGCAGCGCCACAAAAACAACTTGGAACATTAGGTCTGTGTGAGAATATGTATACATATACACAATATTTGTACATGTTTATGTATTTCCAAAAGTAATTCTTTGGTAATTATAAAACAGAAATCTAAATAAAAAATATTCTGACTCCGCATTTCTTATACGCAATTTATGCGAAAAATAATACGAGTAACAATAAAATGTAGAAAATTTTAATAAGTGATCTTTTGTTTCTGTTTAATGTATGATTATGAAGGTGACCAGATTGGTTCACTGCGCCGCATCATAAATTTTTACGTCTGGTCACCTGCCATATAAAACTTGCTGTTGTACATTCTGTAATATAAATAAAAGATTTTTCTCACTATTGTAAACGATAACAATTTCCATTTTATTCAAAGCTACATAGAACGCGATCATACTGTGAATGTGTTTTTTTAAATAAAATGGAATGAAAAATAAAATAAAAAATCTACATCTCTCTGTGTATATTTAGCTATTTTTAGAAAAAATTTATTAAAGCAAATTTTTAAAATGTTAGAAGGAAGAAAATTGCAAGAAATCTCGCGATTTTATTTTTGTATAATATGTGACTACTCCTAAGTGTTTGTAAATCAGATTTTATAGTTTTGTGTAAGCATATGCTAATTTAATATGTAAATATACATAATTTTATGTTGCTTAAAATGACACATGTGGTTAAATTCTACGAATGCAAAAAATTTACGTGGCTTTTATATGTATGCATATATGTATACACATATTATGAACTTTTGTTTTATCATCGTAACTGAACAGAAGCTTACCACAAACCGTTTTTAACTAACCAACACTTTTGTTGAAATGTATCCAAGTGCAGTACTTTTTATGGCACTTAGATTTTAATGAAAATATAATTAAATTCCAAAATTTTGTTATATTTTGAGAAAATATCTATTTAAAAACATTTCATCATCATTTTTCTAATCTTTTTCATCTTTAATTTTTGTTTATATACATTTAAGAAATAAACCTCAACTGTACAAGAAAAAAAATGGAAAAAACCTATTTTATATATCTTATAAATACCAAAATGAATAATTATGACAGTTAATTTGTTTAACATGTGGTGGTGGTGTAAAGAAAAGCGAATGGGAAATTTAAAACTCTCCGAAATAAAACAAACACAAGAAAGTGAAAATGGAAAAATTTATATTTTTAATGAGGGATTTAAATCCGGATATCGCGAATTATTTCGCAAAATTTTTGTCGATGCATATACATATTAATGTGTAGAGTGATAATTCAGCGATATAAATTAGCTCAATTTTTGTGTTTACGAACATTCTTAATACCAAAAATTCTTATTGCATTTATCTCTTTAATTATATGTATGTAAATGCTACTTCATCATTCAGCGGTAATATCCATCTTTGAACTATATACAAACTCTAAATTGATTTTGACTGTATATAAGAGTTATTATAGCCTGTCGTTAGCGTTGGCACGTTCAAAGATTTGTTTTTTTGTTAAGATGATTTTGTTAAATAAATATTTTGACAGGTTTTTGGGTTTAAGATATTTTTATTTTGTGTATACTTATTCTATATCACGCTAAGACTGAATTTTTGCTTCTTGAGTTATAAGTACATTTATTTCTGATCTTTTTTCTTCTTTAAATTTTTGTTTAATTTTAATTAAACAAGTCATTACTCCTTATAGAAATTTAATTAATGATGATAAGATTGGTCACGACGTTACTGTATACGACAAAATTTAAATTTATTGATTGATTCTGGTTAGTTGCGCAATCTTACAAGTGTTTGTTGGTTCTTCTATACTTTATCGAATTGCACAATTGTGCTCTGCTTCCGTAGAATACTGTATGAGCTTAAACCAAAAAATAGGAATTGATCATCAGCATAGCAAGAATTGAATAGGAGTAATCTTATCCTGACAAATGGATTACAATTACACTAATACTGTATACTATCACCATTCTTGTCCGTACAGTCTCGCATAAGGGGTCGGACCCAATGCGATGGTTGATTTAAATGCATTCTACTGTATGGTTTTAAATCAACCATGGCTGCTAGCAATATATCACGAGAATACTTAGATTATTATTATTTTGAACAATCACGTATTGCCACAAGATTCAAAATAAGTTCCCTCACAAGTCTAAAATCAAACAAGGGGTGGATCAACGAATTGAAAGCATAGACACATAAAAAAATGAACTTATAATTGATGGTACCAAGTCGTTTCTTGGGACTTAACGAAAACAAATCGGTACCAAAATTCCACCAAAGCATAAAAAATAAACTTTTTATATCGAGTGCCCGTTTGAACGTGTACACTACGATTTAAGTGGCCCGTTTGAAATTGAATCACATGATGGATACAGATATTTCGCAACCTTTATGGATGACTAAACTCACTTCTCCGTTGTTTTCCTATAGAAGTTTAGGAAGTTTAGGAGAAAAAGAATATACAGTCGCGTACAATCCTGAGATGAATGGTGTTGTCGAACGATTACACAGGACTTTGTGTGAAAAAGTCCTAGCCATGTGGAATTACAGCCAGCTTGATCGATCGATGTGAAGTGAAGCCGTATTAACAGCAATATATTTAACAAATCGTTCATCAACTGAAGCGTTAAAAAATAAAACCCCTTTCGAAATGTGGTACGATTGACCACCGATCACATCTTAGATTTTTTGGATCGAGAGCCTTTGCACATATTCTGAAACAGGATAGACGAGGAAAGCTATCTGATAGAAGTTTCGAATATATCTTGATTGGATACACTAATACATGCTATGAGTATTTGATAAGGAAAATGATCGCATGTTTGCAAAACATCATGTATTCTTCGATGAATCAATGTAGTGCGGAATTCTAACACAAACGAATCCACAAACCGAACATTTCACTATGAAGGGCCTAGTAACAATGAGTCGAAAATATTAATGTGGACACGAATGAGAAAGATCCGATCAGCCTGTCATGTATAACTCCACTAACCCAAAAGTTTGACCGATATATCAACGATCAAGAATGCGAAAGTCGTATGGCATTTTTCTTGATTGGTCGTATGACTACTGATTCCATATAACTATCAAGATGTACCCGATCGAGATGATGAGACAGAGTGACGCAGAACAATTCAAGAGAAGATCGTTTCGTTGAAGAAAAATGAAATTTGAGGATGTTGTTAAGTCTGAACGTGGTGCAAAGGTATTAAGTTCAAGATGGATATTCAAAACAAAGCCGGATGTGACTGGAAATTCGATCCGAATTCGATCAATGTCAAAATTATGAGGCCACTTATTCGCCCGTAGCCAGATCTACAACTATACGTCTATTGACGTCTGTGGCTGTTAAATTCAAATACAAAATGCATCATCTAGATGTTGTCACTACTTTTCTTCATGGAAATTTCTCCGAAGACCTGTTTATGTAAGTTCCTGGAGATATTAATATTTCCGGCAGAAGCAGTCAGCAAAGTGCTGGAATGACCGTTGTCAGTCATTCAAACGGCGCTACTGTCTGTATACTCGAACGAGTAAAAAATCTACGAGCTATCTAATTATCTATACGTTGATGGCATGATGATTATTGGGGACGATGAATAGCAGATCTCTGATATTAAAACAAATTTATTCGATGAATTCGATATGAAGGATCTGGGTTTTGTTAAGCAGTTCATTAGACTGAATGTTGATGTGAATGGAAATTTTTTAGTTGTCCAATCACACTACATTAATGCCATACTCAAACGTTTTGGAATGTCTGATTGTAATTCATCGCCTAATTACATCGCAATTAAAAGTAGACCCAATATTTACTTTGCACTTAGTCACCTAAGTCGTTTCCAAGAATGTGCAACCGATGACACTTATCATTACTTGAAGAGGCTGCTTCGATATATAAAAGACACCTCCGATTTTAAGCTAAAATTAAAGGCGCTGAATGAGTGAATGATAGTGCCGATTGAAAGTTAACTAGACGATATGTACTCAAAGTTTTTGGTAACGTTGCTAATTGGGAAACCGAAAAAACAAGGTCTAGTAACAACAACGTATGAGGTAGAATTTTTTGCTGCTTGTACAGTAGTGAATGAAGTATTGTGGATGAAAAAGGTAATTTGTGATATGAAGTTGGACATGACTCTCTGAATTAAAATATTCGAAGACGATTTGGGAACGATTATGATTTCCAAGAATTCTTGTAGTAGACATCGACATTAAATTCCACTTTCTTCGAGAGTTGACAAAGAATAAAATTACAAATATTATAAAATTAAAATCTACAGTATCCCGGTGTCGCAAACATGTTTAACGCAATTTAAAACGTAAGCTTTTACTAGATTATAACTGATCCAACTCGAACTGAGTTAACTAGATTTTTAAAAAGAGCAATAAAAATTAAGCAGTAGTACCAAGTCGTTTGCTGAATTGGGTCACATGAGTTCTGAAGAAATCACGATTGGCCTAATTTGTAAGCTTATCGTATCGAATCTAACCAAAATACTTCGCAGGCCATGTATTTTTCGGGCCGAACCAGAAATTATCGATAAATTTAAACCCGAATAGCATAGAGGAAAACAACCGATAGTTCGATGGATAAAAGAACCCGCAGTTAGTTTTTTGTTGCCATAAGATTTCATAAAATCTTTTATATAGTTACGGTTGAAAGAGATTCGCAATTGTAACCATAGGTCCAAATACGGTTAGTTACTCTCCTGTTTCGAACTAAACCAAGATTCGACAAGAAAAATTAAGTAATATAAATCTTTTCGCGATCAATAAAATAGTAAAACGGTTTACATCGAATACGAATATAAAATTACCGAGTAACTTAGAAAATTGAGAAAATGAAGTTGCGCCTTTGTCGTTAATATTACAAATTCACCTTATAGAGTGGTATGACTTTGCGTCATACTCATCTGCAAGGCTGATATTTTTACTCGTACTCTTACAAGTTATAAGAGCTGGTCAGGTTTTGCACGTTCTGAAGAAATTTAATTTGTTGCAGAGCAGCCAAAAATTACCCACAATCAATTTTTCCTGATCGTTCAAATATTATTTCGACACTTCATGTTCATCCTCTGTTTTTCTTCCAAAATTTCAGCGTTTACTCCTCCGAATTCGTAATTATCTATCTAGATCTATCCATTCCTTTTTGCGACCGACTGTTGATTAATTACACCACCCACATTATACCTCTTAACTTCGCAACTGTCAAATCCTCTAGACTTTTCTTCTGATATTCAGAATCTTATCGCTTTCATCAATTATTCCGAATTTGAGAAATTGTACTGAATTGTAATTTGGAAATATAACTATAAATTTTAAGGTATACAGCATAAGTATTACTTACCGCTTTTAATCCATCGCGTACCGAATATTCTCTAAGAATGCTACCTGCGTTCGTCGTACTACGTACTACTACTTATATACAGTGGTAATACTCTAGATTCGCCTAGATAGGAGGAAATGCTCCCGATTTGACTAGTTTGCTTACGAGAACTATTATCTAAACATAGATGTCGTAACAAAATGACTAGTTTGGAGCATTTTTCAGTTGTTCTTAGTGTTTAATTTTAAGATTTAAGAACAAACAATTTTAAGATTTAAGTAATAGGTATATTTACAGATTACTGCATCATTTCCTTAGATCACATTGATGGGGGCGTGTCACACTTTTTACATTTGCTATACTTCCATATTTTTATCGGTAGAAAATTTGAAAAATAAAATTACCCTGTGCAGCGCAGAGAGATAAAAAAGAGGGCGGGGTTTCTTAGGGGAGGGTGAACGAGTGGGCATGGCATCATACAAATATTATTAATGCAAAGAAACCAAAGAAAATGTTTCAAAATTTTAATTATCAAAAATGTAATAAAATGCTTAAAATATAACATTTAGCTTAATGCAGACCTTTGATTTATTCTTTGAAGATTTTGCAGCTCTTCCAAACAATTCTGCGGAACGCTTATAGGTTTATTGTAAGCGATATTTTGACTTCATGAGCTTTATGGTAGAGTACAAAGATTTGTAAATGCTCAACTCCATACTTTGCTTTATGACCATAATACAACAAAACCCCTCTAATATTCAATCTGCATTATTTGTCGAAATGGTTGCACGTCTCCTTGCGGTAACTCAGCGCACTTGCATTTATTCGTCATTCACTATTTTATCTAAAAATGCCATTCCGTGATAAATAAACTCTCTGGTAGTCCATAGCATTTATTATAACTTTAAGTCGACCAAAAATGAAAGATAGACTCAGCGTAAGTTCATCTAACGCATTTCATCAAAAAAGCTATGCATGTAAGGCTAGGGACTCAACACTTCATTTATCAGTAAGTCCTCTTTCTATGAGAAGATTCGGGGCTCTGGATTGGAACTTCTAGTTGAATGTATTTCTGTTAGACGGCCTTCACTTGAAATATGTTTGAGATCTTTGATAAACTAAAAAAATATACATGATATGGAGGTGAGCTAAACACAAAGTGACATCAGCTACGGACATTAATAACTGCTATAGCTGTATATCGTTTTTCCAAACTCTTGGGGTTCACTCTTAGCACTACTTAAACATCAGAAATATTTTCTAATTGTTTTGGATGTTAAGTATTCCACATAAGAACAGCAATTTGCTCTTGAAGAAAATGTTTGCAGCAAAAATCGTATCCAAATCTTAAACTTGGCAACATGGCGGGATGATAATAACTCCTGTACAATTAACAAGATTATTGAAATGAAATGATCTATAAATGAACTCGTCCAAAAACTTGATATTTCCAAGTAACTAGACATGCCTTAATCCACTTGATGTGTACGAATATAAGGAAAATTTGCTTTGTATTGAAGTAATGTCTTTTTGATAGCCCGAGAAATTTAACTTAAAGTTAAATTTGGTCAACACGAGTGATACACTACATAAGTAGGGCATCTGCATTGTTCCAGTTCTTTACCACCAAGTTATTATACCTAATTTCGTATTTATCAGATCTTCGTGAGGAGGAGTTGTATCTATAACCAACATCACGAACGTTTAGATACTCTTAATGTCGCGAGGGAAATTTTCAACAAGCTACAGTGTCGGGACAATCATTGTTACCTTTTTAGGTTAATCATTTGGATGCTTGCATACAAATATTTTACAAATTAACTTACAACTCATTTATTATTCAATTCTCAACCGCAAAAAATAATTTTCCATTTGACTACTTTCATTTCGATTATTAAAAAATTATCCGAATGTTGACAAATATTTTAAACACAAACTGCTTTACGGTTTTATCGAGGGAACTAAGCCAAATACCCATTTTTTAATTAAACGTTTAATTTCCACAGAAATAATGTACACGTGACAAATAAATTAAATTTATATTTTTGAGCAAACAGCAACTTATACTTTCCATGATTTTAAAGCTCAAGTGGAAATATGATTCAAGTCTCTGCAGTTAATTGGATAATTACATAAATTATCTGTTTGATTACTGCATGCACATCACATTTACCCACATAATTTTGCTTTAACAATTTGCTTAATTACTTACCTATTTAGTTGTAGGTATTTAAATGCCAGTAATCAGTATGGTATACAGAGTTAAACTTTTATGCTGTTGCTGATTCAAAATTAATCAATATCACCTCATCCAATAAAGTCTGTACAAGATAAAACATCTGTAAAAATAAAAATTACAAAAACAAAGTTTGTATGGATGTATGTACACATTATAAATGAGGAAGAATATAATTGAATTAAAAGAATTACAACAAATACAGTATACTATATACATCAGCATCCCACAATCAAAACCAATTCCACTCATTCAACTCGACTCAACATAACCAGATAAAAATTATTTCCCATTTTTAAGCTAATTAATCAAATTGAAACATTGCTGTGTTGCTGCTATACAAAATGATCTCATGCTTCTTTATTAGAACGCAGATTGCTCTTTTCTTACACTTTTCCTAGATTGATGCGGTATTTTTGTTATGCTTATGTACATTGGTTTTAAACTGCAAAATTATGTAAACCACTACGTAGTACGTACCGAAATGATTGATCTATCATAAAAAAAAATTATGATTTGTTACAGAATACAATGTATCTGCAAGTTAGTTTCCGATAAATCAAATTAATTTGTATTTGAGATTAAATTTCACTATAGGGGGAATATTAATTTATATCAAATTCAAATATGATTGAATGTTTCAGAGGTAAACAATTTCCATAATCACACAACAACAAGTTGATCAGACAGAGACTTCATCTAAATTCCATGTTTCTTATCGAAATGAAAAAAAGTTATTTGTGTTTTTATGATTAAATTGATTGCATGTAGCATCATGCATGATGATATTTCCCTAAGCTGGAAAAAATGACGGTATTTTAATATGAGCAATGAACAAAAACAACCGTTTGTCTCTATGGTTGGTGACTCCCGCTTGTCTCATAAATGGAGTTGCTCAACTGAACTCATAAATGGAGTTGCTCAACCCGCAGCACAGGATCTTCCCACATCCGTAAAATAATTTATTTTATCTAATTATAATATATATTTTTTAAATATATATAATGGGGGAGGGGGTTATCCACGTCTTTGTACGCAAAACTATTGATGTTTTTATTATTATTTCGAAGAAATGGAAATTCCCGGAACATGCTTCGAGACTATCGAGCGAAACCTAGTAAAGATAAAATTGAAAGATTTACACCAACTTAATAATAATTCTGATGGAAACACAAATCTCTACAAATATTACGGATATAAACTTCGACAAAACCAAAAAATACCAAATAAATGTGGGTATTTTTTGTCGAAATAACAAAAAATACGCATGTTTTTGTGATACGATCGCTAAAATTTAAAAACCTCAACGATTATAACCTGAATATAGAAAATAATTCAGCGAATAACGAAATTAAATAAAACTTAACTAAACGTGTGTTATTATACAAATAAATTGAATAGGGTGACAGAGACCCTTTCGTTGATGTGGTTTGTTATCTTTGAAATTTGGGCTTAATTTTATATCGGTGTGGGTGGGTATTAGTCAAATTCTAGAGATCGCTTAGCCATTTTGACGTTTTCTAATAGTAGGTATTCCTTGATTGGTTTGATGACCAGTACCTCGTGGTTGTCGAATATAAACAAAAGCTTCATGATAAATGGTTGACTCGCAACACTAGAAGTCCTCTAGCACAATATCTTTGTGCTAGGAGAACTACGGCTAAATATTTCCGACAAAAAAGCGCGAACATATGAGAAAATGCATCGAAAACATCAGCTTCGAAGCGTAACAAAGAAACTCAAGGGATTGTTATGCTAACGCCAGGAATCTCACTAAAGTCCCTCCCAAGAACTAGAGCCGTCCGTCGATTCTGGAAAAATGTCGGGAGTACTATATTAGCATACATCAACTATATATAGACTTTCAGCAGGCATATGACAGTATCAATTGCGTGAACCTCGTGCTGCTTATGTAATATGTTGGACCAAATTCTTGGATATGCAGATGATATCGTACTTCTTGACCTTCTAGCGATATCAAGGAAAGTTTCATGCTGCTCGATCACTTGGCAAAAAGACTTGGTTTGAAGTGAACAGCAGTAAAACAAAACTCGCCGACCATAATTTTGATATCATAGAAAACTTAAAATACCTCGGATCAATAATACATCATCAAATGAAATGCAAGCAGACATAAAAGCCCGATTTGCTGCCAGATATCGAATTTTCTACGCACGATCAAGGTTATTGCGATCTAAACATCTGTGTAAGCTCCCACTGTATAAAGCCACCTAAGACCTGTGCTGGTTTTCGGAAGCGGGAGCTGGACTCTCATCTCTTATACGCCTATAGAATATTATCTACTTTCGAAAAGAAGTTCATTCAAAGATGGTACGCTTTGGTTCAATTTAAGTGGCGGAAAATGAATATCAGATTCATATAAACATGAGATAAAACGACTTCTCAAAGATAGCGATATCATTGGATTCGTTATATCCAACCGTATTCCTATTGTTTCTGTTTTTGGGCTCAGTCATAGTATTCAAGGCTAATTTTAAATTAAAGTTATCACCTTGACATAACTATTCATTTGAATATGCGGGATCTACCAAATATCTTTGGAATCCAATACGGTGAAAATCTATATTCATGTTAAAATCGTTGCGTTTATTTTAGCGAGTGTATCTCGAAACAACAACTTTGATGTAATCTATTTTCTAATCTCCTGATTGACCTGAATTTAATTTTAATTCGTAATCATCAAAATACAACACTTCTGCTGAATGACCTATGAATTCTGTTAACATCATTAATCGGGTTAGGTGTTAGCCTTTTAAACGCAAAATTTTCTATTCCGTTTTTTGCCAATTCTTTCTTGTCAGTGGTGTCGATGTTTTCGGAAAATCTTCTGAAATTACAGTTGTTGGAAGTGATGATCTGGTACTTTCGTTGAGTGTTTTTAGTGTATGCATTTCGGATAGCGCTGGGAGAGGTAGTAGTTTTACTGTTTTTCAAAGGCAAATGCGTTGGAGCTTGTGCCCCAACAATCTCCTGTTGGATTTTGTGTCGTGCTTTGTGATGAAGTATCAAGAATGGCACTTTGCAGATTAGCTTCGGCTGTCTTATTTTTTTAATTGTTTTTTTTACTAATGAATATAAAGTATTCATTCCCATCTTAAACTCCTCTCTCCCCAAATCCAAAGTAAACGCTGCACCCCATCTTTACAGTTTTCACGACTTTTATATCACTGGAAAATTTTCTAAGCAGTTTAATAAGAGATTAGCAATGAACCGTCGTTCTTCCGAACAACGGAATTTCTTTTAGGGATCAGTTGTATTACCGACTTTTTGTTGTACATCAATGATTTTGCTGTATAGGACTATTAACCTTCTTCGTAGCTTTACAAATAATGTCACAAATGATGTCACATTACACTGCTCCTGGGTCGAGACAGAGCTGAATTTTTTAGATTTAATTTGTAAACAATTAGAAGCAGTTACTTCTCTTAATTACGATTTAACCCTAATATTTTGGGTGGGAAACTGGTTAACTTTAATGAGAAAAGGCAACATATTCAAAATCGCACGCAAAAGAAATCACAATGACTTTATTTTCGATTGGTTGTGTGCAAAAGTCGCGTCAAATTTGTATTGGAAATTTATGAATATTTTCTATTGAAGAAGATTCAAATACTTTGTCGCCAGAAGCAAATGCAACTCCAGATTACAATAACTCATTTTTTGTAATTTGAAGATTCACAACATTGTTGATGCGTTGCAAAAGCCTGCTTGTTTTACGGATGCATATGGGCAATGTTAACAGAAGAGAAGGAAATTCAGAAAGTTTTGTAAGGATGGGTGAAGGGGAGGGTGGGAGATAATTATACAGCGCTTTTTAGTACCGAACTTTACCGAAATTTTATTGAATCTCAAATACATTATGAATGTAAGTCGAATCTATTTCGCATCGATTAGGAAATGGTTAAATTAAATTCAATAAGATTACACTATGATCCATTTCTCATAAGTAATTGAAACACCAATTCATTATGGATTTTTATTCCATTGTGTAAACTGAGTTTTCTCAGGAATTGTTGTCCAGTAGTTTTATCATACAGACCGAATTTGATAGGAACTCATTAAGAAATCGCTAAGTCCATTCAACATGTCTGTAACGTGACATAATATTATTTTGAACGTTCTAATATTACATTCAAACCGAATTTGGAAAGGTTGGTATAATAAATGGCTAAGTTTATGTAGCGGTCAGCAAGGTAGTGGTGCTGTTTTTAAACTTCCACTAGAGGATTATTTAATCCAATTTTCTCCATTTTGTTTCACAGCTGTAAGTAAAATGAATAAAAGGCTCAGTTGTGTACATGTTTCATTTACGAGAAACTAGAATAGTTATATTCCAGAACTTACTCCAACTCTTTTAAGTGCAATGTTTAAAGATTTGGGACATTTTTGGTAGGGCTGCAGCAATATTATGATGTATTTTATTTAAAATCAGTCTATAATATCAGTAAATAGCTAAATATCCAATAAGCTCGATCATCGAGCTAATTTTAAAAGGTGTTTCACTCAATTCTAAAATCGTTTTTCTAGTAAGATTTTTACTAGCCGGCCAGATTATGATCATTTTTGTTTCTGTCTCCCAGATTCATTAGTAAGTGGACTGCATTCAACGATAGCTAGGCCCTTTTAAGGACATTACTTCGATTTATTTGTGTAGTACATTTTGGTAGGATTGGTTCTCATTGGCATCTATAGTATACCGTTCTTGAATATTCCAACTACGGACAATATGGTTCTTGAAACAAGGTACTGCTGTGTTCCTGTGCTTATTACTTTGTATCTGACGGCCACCACTTAAGTAATAAAAAAAAATTATATCACATCACATGCTTGGCGTCTATCAGATTTGATATGAAAGCCGTATACCCTCATATTCGCACCAGCCGATGTACACGTATTTATTTAGGCATATAAATATCTCAATAATCTTTGTAATAAGTAGTTTAAATTAAAAATATCACAATGATATAATTGTGATTTCTACATTATTTCCATTTATTTTTCGAAACAACGTTCTTTATGGCCCAGCTGAAAGTTATTTCATTTCACACTATTCAATAATTATATTTACTTAAATACGACTGTGCATATACGAAGAAGAAACAAAGAAATTTTCGCGAAAATGTAGTTTTTCTCATTCAACATGATGAGGAATAAATAAAAAAAAAATTAAATGAATATTTATATTTAATCGATGGGTATTCTATAATAATATAAAGTGGTGGATTTTAAAAATTCGCTATTACTACACGAGTAGAAATTAGTAACATTTATAATTATTTTAAATTGTGATTCGAATTTTGAAGGTTAAATTCGTACACACTGCTTGTATACATGTTGGTATAAAGGAAGCCGCATATGAGCTTATTTATCATAAACTTAACCCTAACCACAAATTTGATAATTAATTACTCATTGTTCCTGTTCCTATATTGATAAAAGAACGCGCGACATCGACATTGTTTTGTTCCATTTTATATCGTCTGCATGACGACTTCGATAAATTGACCAGTGATTAAATGTGGCTGTGTGTTTATCAGCGTTTCATTTAAATAAAAAGCACTGCAACATCTGCCACTTACATGTGCAAATGTACAACAACAGATAGAAGTACACAGCATCATGCTGCTGATTAAATATATAAAATACTCCAAATAATACAAAACAACAAATAATTATCTTTTCGTTTTCTTAACAAAGCGTTTACCTGCAGCTGTTAACCGCTGGAAGAATATATGGAGAAGACTGTACTCGTATGTATGTAGCATTATGTGTTTGCTTCTATCTTACATATATTAGTTATAGTCTTTTATGTGGTTATTTCGAAGCTTAGTGATTTCGTCATTTCTAAGAATTGGAATCTTTAAAAAAAATATAAATGAAAGTAAACATCACATATTTTCATCATTTTAGAAAAAACCTCATACATACGAGTAAAGCAAGAATTCAAAGACGATTAGAAAACATGGCACGCGAATGTATTTTTAGGGTGGTTTCAAATAAAATTATTTGGTTGTACATTTCAAGTCTTTATAATTATGGTTAAGCTAAAACCTTGAAAAGCAGAATCACTAAGGCCTTATTGCATAATTGATGTTCTTACCTTGATACATTGCGTTACGATTATTTAAACCATTTGTACTCATACTTAATTATGTTGGCTTGTTCAGAAAGACGCCAAAATAGCGTTCGTTGCCTTATAGAAATATTTAAGTTTTATCAAATGTTAGGGAGAATAGAATTATTGTTGCGTTTTTTTAAAACTGTTATTTAGCTGTATGGCATTTATTTTATAAGTTCTAAGAACAGAGTAGTAAAATTGAAACCTCAAACCGTTAATCTTCGCTTATGTTTAAGGTATAAAGTGTACTGAATAATATGACTATATACGGAAAATTAAGAATTTTCTGCTATGGTACAATAAAAATTTGTATTCTTTAATTAACCAGAAATTTATGTATTTCGCTATTTTAATATGTAATTTCTTCGCAACATCGAAATAATAAGCTCTATAAGTCATAGATGGGACTAACAGTGTCGAGTATATCAACTTCTCAAAACTCAACAATGTTAACTTGGATTCGATAAGAAGGGGAGGTTTTGTTTAATTATACATTTATGTTCATAAATTACAATAATTAATATAAAGCGAAACGCAGATGTCTTTTGATTGCTCTTATATACATTTTTGGAACATTCAATGTTTAGTGATTGCCAGATTTTTAGATATTAGAATTTGTTTAAGAAATAAATTATGTTGACATAACGATTTTCTCAAAATTATTGTCCCCTAAAAATTTGTTCAAATAAAAAGGGGTACTCTATGAGTCATACATGGAAACTAAAAATAGTATGTTATTTGAAGAAACGTGGTTTGAGAAATACAACGGAAACTAGCCTAGGGAAAAATGTTCATTTATGTTTTGTAAATTCCAAAGTACTTCGTTTAGATTTTCGGATAAATATTAAACTACGGTGTCATTACTATGTAGGACCAACTTGAACGTTTGTAAAATAGATTTCACGCTATGCTTTGAAGTTTCCAGAAAATATGGGTTTTAAGATTAAATGTTTCGGCATGACAAACTACTTAAAACTCTCCATTGTTTAATGCTGCGTAATGATATTGGAAATACATAGCATCATACTCGCTCCCGAACCTCAAAGCTAACTAAATTTCGTGAAATGCTTTAGGCCCCGCCTACTAGTTCCATACTTGAGTTGAAATATTATTCTTTGTATGGAGGAAAAGCAAAAGTAACTAACTTCAGTGCGATATTATGGCATTGAATTTTATTACGAGTAGTTTATAAGCCAGGGCTCGTGCCAACCTTTGTGATATCAAAATTTGTAACTCGGTGTATTTTATGCCACTGAAATGATTGCCTTTTTATATCAGGTGTATTTCTTAGCTGGCGATTTAATAAGAGCTATTTTCGGGAATCAGATTGTTTGTTGGGATAATCATATTGTTCCGAAGAGTGTCTCCGGTATTTCAAATATTGATTTTATTTGCAGATTAATGATTGATTGATTCATTGACTCCTAGATAGGTCCCAGTGCTACTGTAAGGGCCACATTGCTACTGGATGAGGCATACTGGCATGTCGAAAGACTCTAATCCAAGCAACGGTTGCTTGGCGATGATTACTGCTGATGATGATAAATTCTGTTCAATGGAATTTATTAATACGACTTTGAGTGAACATTCTGTGAGTCATTCAACAGTAAAAATGTGGTTTGCAAGATTTCGTGATGGCAATTTTAGTCTTGAGGACTATCCACGTCCAGGTGCAGTAAAACAATTTGAAGACGCATAACTTAAAGTTTTGCTGGATGAAAATCCATGTCAAAAAGAGTTTGCAGAACAGTTAGGAGTTATGCACCAAACAATATCATTTGGATTGCATGTAATGGGAAAAATACAGAAGAAAGGAAATTGGTTTGGTTCCTCATAAACTGACCGAAGAAAACAAAAACCCAGAGTTGACCTGCATGAATTTGATTTTTCGATACAATTATGTGACGTATTATTTTATGTGTTTTGGATACTCGTTGCAAGTTTCACTCCGTATATTTTGTTTTATTTACAACTTGTTTGATCTGTTTGTTTTTAAACTTGTAGTCAGCCTCAGATGAATGTGGCTCGCTGCTAATTTTATTAAAACCATTATGCGAACCTTCAGCTAAATTGTTAGTTTGAGCTAAATTGTTGCGTATATTTAGTTTAGCTTACCACTAAATTGATGACATACTACCCTGTAAATTACTATTGGGTGTCATGGTACTCTGAATATTGCATATAAATTCCAAAAAACTTAAAGCATTGTTTAAAATAAAAAAAATATTATGAGATGCTTCCAGAAAGTGTGATAGCACTGTAGTAGCAGGTTTCATGATCACTCTTTCAGAATTCGAGGTGCATGACATAAGGCAAATATTTGGTTCTTATGATTTACAATGCCTTGTTCCTAGAGCTTACTCAAAAATCTCAGGTTTCGCTGAGTTGCTCTCTACACTACTATCGAACAATAAAAGATCTTCTTTGTCGTCAAATCTTTTAAATGGTGGAGAGGTTAAAGAGGTGTTTTGGAATTACCTAATATATAACCAATAACTGCTTAGACCTAAAATAGAGCAATTACCAGTTAACTAAGTCTAAGTTGGTCGCTCTAGGTTAAATATTTTGGAAGTTAGGCTCCCCTACGGTTTTGCCCCACCAAAACGGATTTGTATTGCGATCCGGAATTGGGCGATTTTACAAATTCGTTGCTTAGTCCTGAAATCGTTCATCATTGACGTTTAGGTAATTTGATTGTTATTTCCTTACACTAAGCAGATGCTAGAAACCTGAGTTAAGATCTCCGGCAGTGGCTCAGAAAAACTATTCAAAGTTTAATTAAAATAACTCCAATACACCATAAATATTAAAATTCGTAGCATGAATTCATGCATTTTAAGTTCTTATGTCAGACTTGATTTGATGAAACGGCTTTTGAAATTTGAGTTAAAATAATATCCATCAATTTCAAATTTAAAAATTCTTAGCACAAACATAAAAGAACACAACACACTTCTCGAAGACACCAAATTACTAAAGTATCGTTGGTACTTAGATGCTTTTTAGTAAATTTATTTATCTACATACTGTGCCACTTAGCCCGAACTAGATGAAACGATTAGTTTATTATTAGTTAATTTTAATATTAATTTATTACATTTATTATATATATTTTGTAGTTTATAATCCTTCTATGTTTATATTTGGCCCAGCCTCTGAAATAACCAAAATACACATGTATTGGCAAACAACCGGCAAAAGCAATGTTAGGCTTATTTAAAGTTTTCGTTATGAAAAGTTTAAATTTTGAATTTGAAATTTAGATTTCAAATCACTCCATAGAATATATATAGGTTGCAAATCCATTGCCTTATCAGGATTATCTTCTTATCTATACGAATTTTAAGGACCTATTGTTGTTAATTATGGATATGTGTGTTTAATTAATATGGAGGTAATCACTATATAAAAAATTGGCCAAACCTCAGAGATGTCTTTTGTTATAGAGTTGGTGTCTTTTGAAAGATTGACGCTTTTGAAATATACGATTTATAACTAATTCAAATTAAGTCTTTAAGTGCAACATATTTTATCTCCAGCAAAAGGTTAATTGTTTTTTTCAGGTGTGCACTATAATAAGTAATAAAACAAAATATTGTAACAGTACATAAATAATCAAGTATGCACTTCAGATCAAATCACTTCAGATTCAAATTCAATATTTGGTGGCGAAATCTTTATTTTCAATTACTAGTTGCATCGTTGAGCTAAAAAAATCACTAATTTTTGGTATTTTCCGGTGGTTATGGTTATCTAAACTATTTTGATATTTACTATTTCAAGTTAACCCAACTCGCGGTTAACTTGTTTTTCTGAAACCAGTATTTTATCACCTTCGTCGCTAAGTGTCTCGAATCATTCTACTGGTGAAACATCCAGTTAAGGGTCATGTTGTTCTCAACGAAAGGTAGTATACTGGTGCTATTTTCCTAGTAAAATTGTTAACAAAATAAAAATATCCTGGATAATAAAAAAGGATGGAAACCCTAAAAAACTTGAGAAATATAATTTCGATCGAAAAACAAAAACCGGTGTTCAAGTTTTGTGATAAATGGCATTGTAATCTGATTGCCTTAATCTGATTAACTACTACGTCCTTGTCGCTATTCCCGGGTTAGGCTAAAAGTAGTTTATCGAGTTTGGTGTATGGTAAATATTAAGCAACTGTATTTTCGGTTTTCGATCAGGCGTGTTTTTTTAGAATTTCGAAAATCAGGTTTTGGGGATTATAGTGCCATCTACCACGAATAGAACCTGTTGTTTTATTTTTCGATCAGACTTTTATTCTTCAGCTTTTTTACAGTTTCCATACTTTTCCTCACTCGATATAATTCATTTTTGCACTTAGCATTTTAACAGTTAACAAACACATTTTTTGCATAACGTCAAAAATGCAATAATGAAAAACAATTTTAAAATGATGTTCTTTTTTATATACGATGAAATTGCCTGATTTGGCAGGTCCACATGTTAGGATCTTTAAAATTGCTTAATATCGATTCATAAAATTACTACATTTTGTCACCTTTTGTTTCTCGTAATTCTTTAATACGTTCGTTTGTTTATTGATGATACATTTTTCGCTCAAATTCAGAAAAGTTGTTATTTGTTGAAAAAGTCATATTTCCTAGATCATAGCTGTTTCTTAAATCTTATCATCTTCGAAAAATATTTTTAATTTTTTCGAGTTTTTTTTTTTCAAAACCTAACAGCAGTTAAACTACAGCTATTTCAAAATCATTTCCCTTTTAAAATCAATCTCCCTAATCGGAATGCCTTGCTTTTAGGCCATATAAAATTCACAAAACCGATATCAAAATGAGCCCAGTAAGATCTAACTGTTTAGCAAATGACGGGAGACAGCAGGCAGATTTGTGTTGTAATACATGATAACACAGTATCAGGGTTTTATGGGATGGTGCCGCGTCTTGTTGAAACGTCCAATGGTTTCTACCGAATTGTTTACGTGCCCAAGGTAACAAAACATCGTTTAAAATCTTTTCTCGGTAGATTTGTTGATTTGCCCTGTTCAATTAAAACGGGTAGTGAGCGTCTTGTGGCAGTTCTCTCGGCCCAAACCGTCACTGATGCACTTGCTTTCGCAGAGCAATTCGCTGACTTAAATTGTCTTTTGATTTACACTCTAACCAAACACGATCGTTTTGTTTGTTTACATATTACATACTGAACCGTAAAATTGTTTTTCTTCAGAAAATATCAAATTTTCAAGCTCGCCACCAACGTGCAATGTTTTAACACCTTTGCTCTTGTTAGGCCAACTGCCTTTTGTGCAGGTGTTAAATGTTGCACTTTTTGTATTTTGTAGGGCTTCAATCGTAGTTCATTTTTTAATATGCGCCCATGGTACGAGCAGACTTTTTTAACCGCGACGTAAAACGATATGCTTTCGAAGGCTTGTAAACAACATAACAGACTGACGCTTGTAAAAAATGAATGCGCAGTCATTAGCCGTTTGGTTGCTACATCAGGGTTATATATTAAATAGTACAAGTTGATTCGACCCATGATGTACTAATGCTCAATATTGCCCCTTTAGCCCCGATTCATAAATTGCGTATATTTTGTTATTGATAATTATAACCAAATCGACTGAAAACGAGATTCACAAACTTAGTGAAATGATGTAAGATGTTTGCAAAGGAACTCACACAATTATCTAATAATGGTGAAAACAAATCAAAATAGAAACTTTTGACAAGAACGCCTAATATTTTTCACTTTCTTCACCTCATAATTTTAATACATGTATTTTAGCGAGTGTCTTAAGATTTGTTTTTAAAGGTGACTCTCATTATTGAACCTATATGTGTACAATGGAAATTGTTCCGTATAAAATAGGGCATAGATCCAATCGATGTGCGTTAACATTAAGCATGTGGATGTATAAAAGCTAATTAATATATTATAGTTTATTAATTAGTTCCAATCTAATGCCTTAGCTTAATGCCTGAATGTCTACGCTTTATAAATTTATTAAAGTTATTGGAATTTTTCTTCTAGGAAAAAAAACATTTAGTTAATTTAATAACAACAGAATGCGATAAAAATTAGTTCATCGTTTTGTTCTTCTTGTCTCGCTGTATATGTACATTTGATATTTTTATGGTAATGCATGTCAATTCAATTAAAAATAATTTTGTTTTGTGGTCACATAATATTTTTCTCTGTTTTTCAATTAAACAAATTTAAATAAATTTTTTATTAAAATACAACAAAAATAAGTTCTCTACATTAATTGGCGCCGGATCATATATCAAATTAGTAAGTGCTACGCATAATTCTCTTTATAAAAATATAATTATGGTGTTTTTATTTTAAATTGGGATTTGGAAGGAACATATTTTCACAACAGAGATTTAATACACTTGTGTAAGAAAAATATCAAATGTATTTTCTAGACAGTTTTGAAAATGAGAAAAACATTTCATGAAAATAGTCCATCATTACCCAGTACAAAATGTATATGTCCGTGGGGTAAATTTTGAAGTGTTTTGACGCACAGACGTACAGATATAAGAAAGATCATATATGTTGTGTCTTTTGTTTTCTCTTTATGCGTATATCTATGAGAAGTCTATTAATAGTAATGTAATACGACCTTGTGTTCTCAGAAAATGTATTTTCCAATTCATCACATTTCAAGTTATTACATCTTGTTAATTTTACATGTGAAATATTCTTAAAATATTATTATGATAATACCGTATACGCCTAAGCAGTCTAGACTAGACAACCCATCTGTATATCGCTTAATATTCTAGTCCTTCTGTAAAAGTAATGAAAACTGCTAAACAAGCTTACTCGATACACAAAATCTAAATTTAGCGCCGCACATTTATTACTTTTATATGAATAAATAATTACTAATTAGCAAAGTAAAAGCGCATAACATTGCACAGCCATGAACGTGCTATTTTCAAAATTAACTGCGTGACTTTAACAAAACTATGTGTAAACACACTCTTTGGCAATAAATTTAAAATCTCCGTCGTAATGTATTGTACGTTAGTATTTGGTACTTTAGTATATAATAAATTTTAGTTTTCGTTACCTATACACAGACAGCCATATATAAATAATTAGGTAAAGTGGGGAGTTAAGATTATACATATCGTTGTGATTTGTTAAATGCGAGATAGGAAAATTTTGAAGCGATTAGTTGGCTGTGACGCTTAATTTTTGTCGGATTAAAGTGGTAGCACGACTATTTGACGATAAGTAATACACTGCAGACATAGCAACGGAAACCAAGGCCGAACCAAAAAATTAACTGAGAAAACAAATATTAATCCGGTTCAGAAATAAAAAACTAACTATAGAAATGTTCGGAAATGGATCCAGGATAACTTCAGGCTAACTTTCGAACAACTAATTTATCCATCTATTTACGAATAATTTATGTCATTATTGCTGTTTGTTTTTACTTTTTTCGATTGTCTGTGCCTTTTATGTACATTATTAAATAAATAATTAATCTTGGTAAACAACTTCGATGTTCCTGTTTTGACTAATCCAAAAGAGTTAAATACATACATATCTTAAAATATATAACGAACGCACCCGAAGTGTATGTTGTTTTTTGTATGGCTGTCTTAGATATTTTTTTACCAACATAATAAAAATTCAAAGTTAGCCGTAAGTTATACGCGTTCTATTTCCGAAAATCCCTAATAATAAAAAAACAAGTCTGAAACAACTCAGAAACAGATTTCTCAGCAAAAACTACTTGATGGGATTGGAAAGATAGTTAAGAATTAACTTAGCAGCATAAATCGAAAATTTAAACTTAGACACTAATTTATTAATGCCCCTATTATGGTTCTCGCCTCACCATCGCTTCACCACTCTTTCGCCGTGATACTTAGATTCGTGTGAGCAATATTTTAGTATTATGGTTCTCACCTTTATTTTGGCGAGAGAGTATGTGTCGCCGCATTATTTTTGGTCGTTATTTGTTCTTGGTATTATGATTCTCGCCGTGAGAGCGATGTGAAAGAGTGATGTGTAAAAAACGATCGCCTAAAATTTTTAGGTGATGAATGTGATGTAGGTAGTACGAATAAAGTTTTTGAAGGTTATAGGACAAATAAAAAATAATGGCTACCAGCGATAATGTAAGTTTTTTTCAATAATTTTTACGCTTATAAATAATTTGTTTACCAATTTTATATATATGTATATTATATATATAAATATAAATATATATATATATATATATATATATATATATATATATATATATATATATATATATATTTATATTTATATATAATATATATATAAAATTGGTAAACAAATTATTTATAAGCGTAAAAATTATTGAAAAAAACTTACATTATCGCTGGTAGCCATTATTTTCTATTTGTCCTGTAACCTTCAAAAACTTTATTCGTACTACATTACATTCATCACCTAAAAATTTTAGGCGATCGTTTTTTACACATCACTCTCTCACATCGCTCTCACGGCGAGAATCATAATACCAAAATATAAATACGGCGACTCATCGTCGCCTAGTGACGCGTAGGCGAAAACCATAATAGGGGCATAAATAAAATGTTGTGGTTCGAAGGACGTTTTCAGGTCCGCCAACTGTTAGCATCATGATTAGTGAACTCATGACCAATTTGATTTAAAAATTTCGTAAAGTTCAAAATATTCTTATTGGCCGTGATTTTACTTATTATATAAATATTTGTCAAATAAATCAAAAGTTTTCGAAAAATCTAGCAAAGTGGTCGCGTCACAGACCTTTAAAAAAGTAGAAGAAAGTTTGTGAATTTTAAAATATCGATTGAAATGTACCAAGCATATTATAACGGTTGGCTGATGACAAAGCTTTTGAAATGAAACTTAAAATACTTATTATCTATAATTTTAGGGCTAGATACTAATTTACTAAGCTTCCACTAGTCAGAATAGGATGAGGAGGTCCGAGTGTAATTAAATATAATGTAATAAATATTTTGAAATAGAAGAAAATTTCATTTTACGAATTTTACACTGATATTATCAAGATTGAATGGTATTACGTTACTATTGTAAATTGGGTTCAACCTTACAAATAGTCTAGACGACTTAACCCATCATACGAAATGCCTGAAAAGGGAAACGAATGTGGTGATTCAACTGGCATGAGCTCGACACTACTACCACTATATAATTCAAAAAAAAAAAAAACAAATTATCTTTTAAAATCATTAGGTTTAAGCACATCTATTGAAACCAAACTTACGAACATTACACCCGAATTCCTCGGGAAGAAGGGACGGACAGTCTAACCTAGAGCTGGTTTTGGAAGGACCTAAGTCGAATGCTACCATTATTAAAGAAAATATTAACAAACAGACACTCTAAATCAGAAATAAGAGAAGATAGGTGGTCGCTGTAAAGTTGACAACTTTACACCTACTGTGCTAAGCTTTGAATAAGCATACGCACCACATTTAAGAGCCCTATCTTTATATTGAGGTAAAATGCCGTGCACGTTAAAGGTAACGGAGTTCAACCTAAGTATCCTATTTACTAGTATAAAGTTTTCAACTGCACTAGCTAAAGAAGCATGATTACCAAGCTCTAATCTAACAGATTTATCATTTGAAAATAACGATGCAAAAATTAAATTTTTCAAAATGGAGAGAATGTTTATTTTACCCAACATGTTTAGTGTGCTTGTACCGAAATCTGTGTAGAAGATCGTGGAATTGTCTTCTATCCACAATACGATATTCGATATTAGGTATCGTCCTCATCGTCGGTTTTCTGCACTGTCCCAGCGATTCTCTTACACTGATTCCCGCTGTAGTCATGTCTGACTGTGGTATCGCTCTGTCATGCTGGTAGACCAATTGGGACGAAACATGCGATCACCAATACTTCATTATTCGATAACATCCGAAAAGCGATAGTCTTAAGACACATAGAGATGTGTTTTGAACATTTCACATGATGCGCCATGACTAGTTGAATATCGCTTGGTTATTATCGTATGGTCGGTATTTGTTTCCTACTATTAATAATCACCGCTTCTTTCCGTAATCACAAACTGAAGATGTAGGATGCAATCGTAAGTGATGATCCAGAGAAATGAACCGAATACTGAACTTTGTGATACTCCACCTATCATCTTGTATTGTTTGGCACCTTCATCAGTATCTTATCGAAGGATTCCATTACTGGTCAGCAAAAATGTGGGCATCTTCAATTCTTCCAAAATAGGAAGTATTTTAACCAGATTGCCGAATTAAAGGTGTTCTTTAAGTTCAGTCTCACTGTGCCAAGTAATAGTTCTGCGAAGGGCGTTCCAGCGCTTTAAGCAATCGCCTCCTGTGCTATTTTAGAATGCGCCATGGTTGCCTTGGAAAGAGTGTGTACTAATTATATGTTTGAGCAACTAATTCTAGGAAAGATAAGTCCTTGCTTTCAAATGATTTTTTCATTATTGAGATAACGCAAATATCTTTGAGCCGCCTCATAACCTGACTTTTGGTCTAAGCGCTGCTCACGACGTTTCCAACTCATTTAAAACTGCTTCAAAAAACTCCTCATTAAAAGTATTACAGCCATTAATTTTGTTTTAAGACACTTTCTTTTCAAATCGTGGTTGTCTCCAAACTACGATGATGGTGTACGACCTGTGTTACTCTTCATGTATGTATGATCTATGAATAATTTGCGAATCCTTGTTGAAACATTTCCATTTTCCTGGATATCTTCCTCTTGTCGATACTCAGTCTTGTACACAATTTTGGAATACTCCGTCAAACTACAATACATGGAAATATCTAATAAATAAAGATGTATATTTCACATATTTGAGCTTATTTGAATTCGTGTGGCGTATTTGAATCACTAAGAGCTCGTTAGTAACTTAACAATAATATAGATTTAACTTTAAAAATTTAGTTAGCACGTAAGATTCCTGCTATCTGAAACAATGTAGAAATGCTACTGCACGAGCATCATCTCGATCCCTTATTTCGCGTAGTCTTTTATATTCTCACAATTTCTTACTACTGCACCACAATCCAGTTATTTGAAACATCGTTACGGTTTCTTCTCCACGTCCTCATCAGTGTTTTACTCAACAATATCTTTTATTTCTATTAGCCGCTCCTCCGGCTCCGCCGTTAGGAAACAATAACCCACGGCAACGGAGCTTACTGGTTTTGTCAGACGTCTGACTTCCTTGCCGACTGTTTTCGTACAGTATGCTTTCATACAGCATGCTCCTTCATAACATGAAGTTTGTTATTTTTAGACTATTATAAAGCTTAGGCTTCTCTCAAAGGATGACGAATGCATGAGGTTCGGTTCCAGCTGCAAATGTTCTTATGGTTCTTGTTTCTCCCAAATTAACTTTCGTTATGCTTGGCCCAAACCACTCTCGATGAGTAGATGGCTGAAAACATGAGTAAATCTGGAAGCGTTTTCTGATCTAGTGGGCGGCGAGCACAAACTTCTGCTATCCTTTTTCCGAAACTCTGAAGTGACACACTCATAATATATGAACGAAGGTTCTAGGCGAACTATAACAATTTGTGCACTGCTGTAGCATGTTGTGGTCATAATAATATCTCTCGTCTCCTTCAAAACGTATTTTAGTCACGCTTAGCATTTTAGACCTACTGCAAGGTATTTGAAGAACCGCTCTTATCTGTGCCAAGAAGTGGCCCAATGTAAGTCGATTACACTGTGTTTTGTTAGGGCGTCAGACCCTCACAGAATTCTACTATTTCGTGTCGCCAGTGGTACTAAATCTCCCTTTCCATCGATAAATCAGACAGGGCATCAACCCCGATTTGAGATCCAACAACACCTCGCCTGTTTGGGTGTCCATACTGTGGCTGACCTCGACTTGGTCATTAGAAGGCAATTTTATGAGAAAACGTTCAAGTTTAAAAAGATTCCAATTCAGGTTATGCAACAAAATTGGTCCAAATACTTTTTTCAAAATTTACTCGGAAATAACATTTTTTTTATATTTAACAAACTACGCTTAGAAAATCACCTCCTTTTAAAATATTTAAACACAAATTTGTGATCCCTACATTAACTTATTATCCATGTGCGTGACACAAACTGTGACCTAAAACGCTTTACGGTACGTAATGTATCCAATAATAGGTAAGTAGTAAATTATTACTTCAAGAACCCAGGCCTAGACGGAGCACGATAAATTTAAAATTTTAAAACTTTACGCATTTTGCTCGTTATTTTAGTTTTGCTTGATTATTAGTCTCCGCCAAGATTCAGCCGCGCGGCACGTAAACTACTCACCAGTTTTTGGAAAAGGGCGACAGTGGTTTTCATTTCTCGTTTCACCATTATTTTTTTAATTCAGCATTCCACATCCAATTGAGATTGCTTAGACCTTAGACAATATAACCACTATGGACCGATAGCCTTGACGTTTTTTAGTTTTCACCATCGTTTTGATGCAATAGGTGACTTTTTATACAAGACAAAAGCTAAACCAAAAAAACTTAAGCAACGTTTTTGAATTTAACAATTTATTAAAATTTTCATCAATGGCTGTAACAATCTATTAAACTCTATATGTATTTTGGATACGAATTTTATAATTCTTAAGATTACATGGACGACCAATGACCATTCAACAGTTTATTATACACCCTTTAAATTTACATATGTACATATTTTACATATTTAAACCTTCGATTAGATTTAGAGACGACCCATATTACCATTTTTGAATAATCGTTATCGATTTATTTTTATCCATTTCAAAAATACTAATATTATTGTTTTTCAACTGTAATTTAAAAATACTCAAAATGAAATACTATTACGGAACGAACTTGACATAACACATACGGTGAAATTGTATTTTGCATTAAACTGTTCACTGTATATAATACAATGTTTTCTCAATATGAAATCGACTATATCTACATAACAATAATAAAGATTATGACGTCAGTATTAACTGCATTTCAACATTTATATTATTTTTCTCTTTCTATTTTATAATAATATTCTGACGAGATGTTTCTCAAATTCATATATGTAATTTGGATGCTGCTGGCTGATGCCTGTATTGAGTGAATCTTGCGTGTTTCATCAGTTCAAATTTCGATTGACAGAAAAGAGCCGCGAGAGAATTTATTTGTTTATAGTTATGTTTTTTGTGTAATTATTGAATAAACAATTACGCTCTTTTATGTTATTCTCCTGTATTATTTTACTCATTCATCTCATTCATATATTTTTAGACACATGCTTTTTATTTTTGTTTTGATTTAAAAGAAACATAAAGTTTATTAATAAAACGGAAAACTGAGACGAAGACCGACGGATTTTATTATTCATGCAGGTAAAAACGAGATAGTCATACATTTGTATTTATACAGATGTGTGGGTACCGTTTTTATTTTTATTTTACGTTACGTTTGAAATTTTGTATTTGTGTGTTGTGTTTTTTTTTTGTTGTGTTTCCTTTCCAGTGAATTGAGAATCGTGAGTTAGGATAGATGTGTATTAATATTTTAATGTGATTTTTAATTTTTATAAAAATTATTTTCTTGAATTAAACGATAATAATAAATATAGTGGTAATAAAATAACGCAATATTTTGTTTTTGTGGAGGCCATGCGCGCTCAATTTTTCATTGTTACAACCAAAAAAATAAATAAATTGGTTACCAACTAACTAACAACTACAAAAAAAAGAAAACAGATATCCCATCTAAAGATGGCGGTTGTGTAGTGTTTTTAATGCAAGAAAATTGTGTGTAAAGTATTCTTATAAGAAGAAAATTCAAGAATTAAGAAAATTTAAGTGTTTTTTTTATTATGTGTGTTAATCGATACCATTACAAAAGCTAAATTAAAATTGCTCAATAATTTCTCAATAAAAATAAAGTGATTGTGATTTTTAGTTGTAGGGTTTTTTGTCTGTAAAGATTAAAAGTTAATTTTTCTTTTCTTTTTGGTTAACAAAGTTAAATTGTAAGAACACTCTTTTTATAAATAATATGATCTTTATAATAATTTAATTTAATTGCGAAATAATGTTTTATTATCTCAGTTATATTTAAAACAAACAAATTACAATACTTCATCCATTTTGTCGTATGCTTAAAAATCAGACGAAAGATGCTGCGATGATTGTGTAACACATTTATATGTTAAGGAGGAAACTCTGTATACGCATATCTATTTATTGATGATCTTGCACAAATATACAATTTGGTGATTGGGCTCGGTCGCGTTAACAATGGGTTTCTACATTGTTAACAAAGACGTGTCGCCCTTTTTCTGTTGTTTCATTCTGTCGTTTTGTTTAAATTTAAAATGCCGGAAATTTAAGATATTCTCAAGAAAAGTTACATATTATAACGAAAGAGTTATGTACATAAATAGAAAATTTTATCTTCTTGTCTCATTATCATTTTGGGTTATTTTATTTAAAACGAAAGATCATAGGCACATTTAAATTTTCCTTATAGGTAAATTAATGCAGACGACGTATATACCAGGAACTGGTGACAATGGCGTCTAGATGTATTATTTTCAAGGGCGTTTCTGGTTTCTCTCATACATTTAATTTTTGGTCCACCAGGTAAATAAGAATTCACTTCTCAGTCTAAACCTTCCAGCGTATAATACAAACGATATTAAATTCCAACACAGTACATATTCTTAAGTTCAATGAGTTGATAAGTACATGCATAAGAAGTTTAATTTCCGATTTAAGAATTATCTTAGATGCACCGGAAGTCCGTCAACTAGTTTTGCATTTTGCCATATAATTAACTACAAACAACTAAAATATTGTTATTAATAATATCAAACTGGCAGACATCACCTAATTAGAATTATAAGCTATCGGAATTAAGTATGTATTCAAATTCCCCGATGTCTCGCTTTTATAAACTCCATGAAATTGTATTTTATGTACATACATAAATATGTAGTTCATTGCACTTTTGGTTGAATAAAGAAATACAATTTTTGAATTAGTTTTCCTACATAATGTACGTTTTGTTTTAAAATTTGTCTTCCAAAAAATTTCAGAGTTCTTGAAAAACTAATTTTGTGGTAATTGATTGGTGAATCGGAATTGTCCCAATAATAATTGTTTTGTTACGCGTATTTGTCTCGATATTATCATATACATATTTTGCATTTGAAAAAGAATTTTTATTTTGATAACAATAGGCAACCATTTAGAATATTATACTCATCTAAATACTGTTAATTCCGATAAGAAAAATCCGCCGTTCATTAGTTTCCGATAAAATTATATTTACAATAGGAATATACAAATGTCTGATATAATATTGTAGTTGTGTCTGTGTGACATTGAATTTATAGTACATATGCTTGTCGAAAATATTAATCTATTAAGATTATAAATGGAAATTTGGACATATTTTTTATGAAGTTGTGGAATAAGATAGTTTTGTAGAATGAGTCCCCAAATCAATCACAAGTAACATTCAATTATGTATTTAAATTGTATGTGGGCACATCTATAGATTTTAATGGACGTGTCGTTACTTTGGCATTGTTACTTGAAAAACATGTTTATTTATATAAATCTAAATTTTTCTCATCCCGATAGGGTTAGGCTAAGAAAGTTTTATTGTACTTGAATAGTAATAATAAAAACTATATACATACGCACTCTCATAATAAAAGAACATAGAATTTTCAACACAATGTCTTGAGTTTTATATTACAATAATGTTATAGAATTACAAAATTTGTAATAAAAATAAAATCTCTATAAATAATAGATCAAAATATTCAAGATAACTTTTATTCTATTTCTTTATATTTTATGGGAATTTTGAAATGGTAATTTAAAAGTAACGTTCTACCGTTCTTAGTTTGTAATTGTGTGAGACAGTTTTTATTTGGCAATTATTAATAAAGGTAGCAAAGACGGTGTTACAACATATAGTATATAATTGTAGAAATTAAAATATCAACCTTCAATTAACAATCCTACATTTGATTTCATAAAACTCATTATTCAGTATTGATAATTAAATCAGATATGGTTTTTTATGCTTAACAAGTACATAAAGCTAAAATAAAAATTACAAAAATTTTAGGTTTTGGCACTTTGACAAACTACTTAAATTTCATAAGCAAAATTTTGGTTAATCAAGCGGCTTCTGTAAACGACGCTGTAAGGACGAGAAGAAGAAACTATATATTTAATTTTCAACAGGCACAAATTCTTTGGCAAAATACATATTTGATAACCTCTTCGATCTCGAAAATAGCAAAGTGTGAAATAGTAGTAGAAAAAGAGTAAGGCCCTTTAGTAGCACGGACCGCAACTGACCTAAGAATGTTTGAGTGGCCTCTAGGTTAGGTTCTACCTATTTTGATGAGATATACAATTTAAAGGCATTGCACTTCTTTTTAGATGTCGACATTTCAAATCAAATTTTTTTCTCTTTTATTTAGTCCAATATTCGCAGATATCGAACACAAAGTATCTGCCAAACTGGCTTTACGTTTAAGCTTTCTTTCATACTCGCTGATCATTTGTATGACATTTACCATATCATTCGAGGGTTGCTGGTTATAATTTGGTTTTTGGATGCCATAAAATCTATTATTCTCACTATCTATATCGATTTCTATAACCTGAAGAGCGTGTTTTTAAGTTTTGCGCCAATTGCCGCAAGTTCTTCTAATATTTATTACTCTTCACGGAATATTTCAGTTTTCTTTGACTGGCTTTGTCGAATATGATACTAAATTATAAATTTATAACTTGTTTGGCGTAATCTTTTACTCATTCGTAAGAGGAGATTAGGTTTCCTATTTCCTTAAAATCTAAATGTGTTTCTTGATGGGATAATTGGCCTTCGTTTTATGTTAATTTGCGGAGGAACCGTGAATTTTAGCATGTTATTTTAGCTACTTGTATTTAAAGATGAAAGTTCGCTGTCAATATCGGCTCATCTCTATAAGTTCTAACATCTTACAAATTTGGTGAATGTCACTTCGAGATAATGATCAATTTGAATTTCTGTTGTTTCATTATTGCAACTCCTCTTCTGTTTTTTTGATGAAAGAAACATATTGGTTTTAACATGGGTTGTCTTAAGGAAAGTAAAACTTAATTTTGACCACGATTAAAGGAATTTTAACCACTAAAAATCAACTAAACTTGGTTTTAGTGTATTTCGTTTTAGTCTGACTTCTTACCAAATAACCAGTAACTAATGAACGGATTAATAGTTTTTTCAAATTAATCAACTATCGTATTTTTAAAATGCATGATTAATTTTTAATTAGTCAAAATCGATAAGAACATTCCGAAATTTTCGTATTTTAATAAACCTGTTGGGACCGATTACGGGATCCAAAATTTAGATTGAAAGTTTTCGTGTTTTTGGGATGTCCAAATTATGCTGTCGTTTAGTGGATACATTGTTTACACGGTTAAAGATCGCTTGTAAATAGGTTGCATATTCCTCATATGTGATCCTGTCTTACATCCTCGTAGTCTCATTTACACCCTAGCAGAGGGCTAGGCGAATGATGGATGGATTTAACACCACCCGCGTGTCCAGTTTTCTCGATCCAAAAATCTTCTGTCGAAGCAACCGATTCAATATAATTAAAATATAATTAAAACCCTTCAAAAAATAATTCAAATTTATAAAATAAAATATAATAATAAATCAAATTGTTTAACGTACATAAATTTAAATTATATAATTTGTCGGATGTCATTGTCCATTTTCATTTATTCCACCCAACATGTAATTGGAAACCAATTCAAAAGCATTATTTAATTTCTTGTCTTAATGTAAATACTTCAGAGTATATTACAAGCAATTTTGTTTGATTGCTTTACTAATTGATTTTATCCATTTTTTGATAGGCAATCGCTTTATTATTAAATGGATGCACTGTGGCGTCTTTTTTTGTCAATCTCTTTGTACTTTTTTATTTTGAATGGTGTATACATGTTAGGCTGAATTATATGCGGTTTGAATTATAATGTTTTAATTAAATATTTCATAAATGGTTAACGATTACACAATGACGGGGTTATACAATTCCTATAAAATCTTTTTATTATAACATTATTATAGCTAATTGTTGATATTCGTCCAAGCCGTACTCATTATCAGCCATCTTCAATGTTGGAATGACTAATTCCGAATTCGGTTCAATAAAACTGTCCCAATTTTTGATTGTTTATGCTTTTAAACAACAAGCGAAAATAAATCAAATGAAACACTCTCCATCCAATGTTCATTACACAAATCCATATATCGTGTAGTTTGCACGTCATGTCAATTCACTTGATTTATGGCCGCCACCGTAGTTTTGCAAATAAATTATTTTAAAGGAAATGAATATTTTACAGTTTACGCTATGTATATATAACTATAATATTATATACAACAGACAAAGTTTCTTCGTACCACCTTGAACCATTCTTATTGTTTTTGTCACTCTGGATAGGACATTGATAAACGTTTTCAGAATCCGAAAATAGAAATTTTCACTTACAAATTTGTATGTACGTTGTTGATTGTTGTTGTTCCTTTTTAAGATGTCTGCTGATCTAGTCTGGCACTAGTGGTAAATACTAAAGCATCTAATTTCATTTACATTACTTAAGAATATTTTCTTTAGTTATACAAATATATAATGGTTGTAAATTTAAACATAAAGATTTATTATAAAATAATAAAGCAAACTGTTCGACATACCCGTACATTCATTATTCATAGGCTTGGTTTACTCTTTTGTGTTAAGTTGTAAAGTTTGAAATTTTGTTTTGTAGTTTTTGTTGTAACCATAATTTAATTGATATATTATTATATCCATTTATAATTAGATATTTTATGGCTTATTCTGTATTCTTGTCATATGAAATAAAGAAAGCGGATCGTTCATTGACTCTTGACGATAAATAAAATTAAAAGTGTTTATGGTATTAAAATATTACGAGTTACGAGATTATTTATCAGCAATTAAAGTAGATATAAAAGTGACTGGATTATGTTTTTATTGGTTAAAGATGGTACATGAACAATCGATTAAAAATGCACCCTTCTGTCTGTCTATAGTTCTTGGATATAATCCAGATGGATTAGCTGAAAATATTTCTGTTCTCTTACTTCTGAATAAACTGTATTAGAAGGGAATTTAGAACTTGGCTAAGTTGTAGATTTTAGCTCGAGAAATTTACAGTAATTTATACACAGATAACTCGGTCTGTAAGAAGGAGGCGCTAGTCATGATAACCAAGATTATGAAGATTTTGTTCAACGTCATCCATCGAATAAGGACCTATCGTGGGCTCCGTTCTTCCAATATTAACCATCAAAGGTTTAGCAACAAAGACTGAGTTCATTTACCTGTCTGATTTATTGGACTGTCTTTTCAAAGAGTACAAAACAACGCGCCAGTATGCATGAGTCTATCGCTAAGAAGTAGGTCGAAAAGAAATTGGATCTCCCTGCCGCTCTAAAGATGTTATTTCGCAAGTTACTACTGTTTGCTTTCGATTAAGGCAAACCGCTATTCATAATGAGTTCCCATTGATGCTATCATACGCCTGTTGTAAAGCTCTAATAATAGCTTTTCAAAAATATACAGGGATGTCATTTTTGTTGCATGTTTCTAGCACTCTAGCGAACAAGAATCGCTTAAAATGCGCTCGTAACTTGATATGTTTGTCATAAGTTGACCAAAACCTTTTATCCAGTGTTGAGCTAAGTATGAGGCACTAGGGGTAATCGCCGTCATTCTTGAGCATTGCCAGTTTCAGATGTCATCCTCATGAGGTACGTTATAATTTGAGATGGGTTGTTTGTGCCATTCACCATGGTTTTTCCTGAATTAAGACGGAAAATCCCATCCAGGTTAATATTCCAAGGTTTATATGGATATTAAAGCCTAGTTAGAATTACCTCTAAAGCATTTATGTTATCGGTGATTTATTCGGTTTTTTAATATGCAAGTTTCGAAGTTGGCCCGGGTTGGCTTAATTTTTCATGCTTCAGTGTTTCAACGTGAAATTTATTGGAATTGATTACTGTACGTATTGAAGCGTCTTTTAGATACAGAAGATGAACTATTTGGTTAATCGTTGCTCCATCGTTTAATTTAAATAACGTGCCTTTCTGCATGAAGTAATGTGGGAAGTATGTACCATCATATTATATAGCTATCTATCTCGATAGTGCACAGTCCGTTCATGTTCAATGCAAGATGTATAGAGAGACGGAACCGATGATACCACGATGTATACCATCTGCGCTGCCAATTTCTACATTAAAGTCACCCAAAACATGTTTTGTATTGTGTTGGGAGTTTTGCTTAAAATACTTCCTAATTGGTGAAACTTGTCTTTGGCATGTTTTGATTACAGCTCCGTTAAGGTATTTCAAAGGAGACATTTGCAGATCCGGTTGTTTATGATTCTGAAAACCGTTATGAATTGAAGTGTAATAGGCCGTTACAGTTTCGGCACTGTATTCGGTAAAATTCCACCCAAACACAAATGTTCATTCAAGAAAAGCTCTGTCTATCTGACCATTTTTGTACTGCAAATGATAAATGTTATTAAATTAAACTGTTTGGCAATAATTTAATACGAACATTAATTATTTCAATCAAATTAACAAAACAATTAATAGGCTTTGGTAACTGCATTGCAAAAGTTCGACTATCTACAACATTACTTGCGATACGTAACGCGAATCTGATTTAAAAAATCTAATGGTTCTGATGGTTGGTTTACTATGAACTTCAGGCCTATTTTATTGTCTTTCACGAGCCTCATCTTCAGAAGTGTTTGCAAGTGTAATCTAATATCAAGTTGAGCTCTACTCTTCGACGTATGTTTAGCGTATCTAAAAGCATAACTAAAATTACCTAAATACGACAAATAACTGTAAGAAGGTTGTTGATGTTGATTCCACTTGCATAATATTCAGTTACAAATTTTTCAGTTACATCTATCTCAAAATGATGCCGCTCTGAGAAGGCTGGGAATATTTATAGTATGCCTCGCCTAAAATTCACGCCGCATTTTAACCGACCCGATCGCATCTTTTATTATACATAAAGTGAGATTTTCGTAATCTCCGTTTTATTTTCTTCAAGTTTCTTCCTTCTTTCCTTTCACAATTTATTCTTATTTCACCCAGTTAATCATCTGTGGTAAAGAATACTATTTGTTTGTAATCTGGTGATACATGACGCATACAGTGACGCAAAATTGGCAAATGGTTTACGATGTTTCACTGTTTGCTTGATTGATTACACATACGTCTGATTAAAAAACGTTTATGGCAATCGGTTATAAAATATAAAAATTAACATTTTTATCTGCCTTGTAAATATGAGGTTATATTAAAGCTACTACTTGAGCAACCTAACTTGAAAATATTTCGTTTTGGTATACTTTTATTAGCAATAGTAGTAGGTTATCATTCCTTTCCAAATTTGCCTGTTGGTATGTCCTTTACACAAAACAAAGTCTAATCAGGATCCGTTTCTCCGACTTTACTCGTCATGAATTAAGTAGGACTCCCAATTTTGTATAAGAATAATTAGATCGGATTTATTAAATCATATCTTGTTTCGGATACATTTTTTCTCGGCGGTTTTGTTAAAATCTTAGATCAGTTGGTCATCAGTTCAACGTTCGATTCCGTACAATCAGCGACATTGAATAAAAGTCGAAAACAGTTTTAAGTGGAAAATGAGATATTGAAACATTTAATAATAAGGTTTTCCTTTTTAACTTCAATGATTCATTAGAATCCTAATGAAAATTATAAATTGGCTTTTTATGAGTGCTCTCAATTCATCAATACACGAGTTTGGACGTTATATAAACAAAACACAGAGTGAACAACGCTAAATTATTCTTAAATTTCTTATAACTGTCTATAAAGCCAAAGATGGAATTTGCTTATAGCAATACAACACAGACAAAGTCTAAATGCTTAAATTTACTGTTTAAGTTTGTTATAGGCTCTTCCTTACAATGAAACGTTAACTGTTGCATTGATTGATATTTAGGTGTAATAAACACGTTATTCACCATACACGGACCATTCGCCTTGTTTATTAAAATCGTCTTGTAATTTGACGGTAATTGTCATATCTTTTAATTGTTAGGTAAATATATGCACGTTTGAATGTTTCTCCTAAGTTACTCCTAGTTTATATAAAGAATTTAGAAATCATTTAGGAGGGGAGCTCTCATGAATTTCAGTCTGCTAAGCGCAAGACGGGGCAGGCGCAAAGCAAATGGAGAACAGTTTCTTCCTCTTCATTTTCGCAACTACGACAGCCAGCATGTGAGGAGACTGTTCGCATGCTTTGACATTAGTACTACTATTCGGTACTATTGGAGCATCTGGGGTTCCTCTTCTTCTAGCTCGTAGCGAGTATATCAACAACAACATCCGTCCTATACTTGGTGGAATGAAGCAGAATGTGCCTTGTCGAGCGAGTTCATTCGCCTTTTCATTCCCTGTAAGATGAAATTCCCTGGCTCCCACATCAGGTGGATGTTGAGATGAGGGGCAATACTGGGCTACTTTCGACGTAAGGAAACATGATTTGTGCATCTTAATTGAAGCCTGGCTGTCCCTAAAATTGCAAATATCCTTTGCAGATATTACATTTTATCTCAAACAGTTAACAGCTTTCCTTATCGCGATTAATTCAGCTTGAAGAACACTGCAGTAGTCCGGCGAACGAAAAGAGAGGTTTTCATTTAATTCTTCATAAAAAAATTCTACCCCAACCTTCCCATCCATCTTTGAACCATCAGTAAAGAAATTAACACCTTCAGTGTTTAGAGATGGTGGGATATCAGCCCTAAACCTCGGATCAAACGGTGGTAACAGGATGGTCTAGTCGGTAGTATTTGGGATGTTCCTGATTCTTAGAATAGACGAATGTCCTGTATTGTTACAGTACAACATAGAGATGGAGTTGAGACTTATAGCTGAGCTCGCTGCCATTTGTTTACCTAGGATATCTAGGGGTGTGAGATAAACAGAATCTCCAGTGCTTGAGTGGATGTGCTACTAGGAGTCCCACTTGAGGTACACGCACAGATAGGAGAGTGCCTGTGTGATCACCTCTGATCTGACGTTGTTAAAGGCCTCCTCTATATCCAGATAAGTTAGGAGCAATAAGGGAGTGGAGAACAGTTTCCATAGATTTCTCTTTGCAATATGCATGTTGGGATGTTAATAGCCTATTTGGCTCAATCGAACTCCTAATGTGGGCTTCTATCTATCTCCAAAATTTTTAGTATGGAAGAGGCTAAATTTATAGGTATAATGTCTTTGGAACTGTAATGAGAGCTTAGGTATAAATATTACATTTACTTCAGTCCATTTACTAGGAACCGACCGACTTATATGAGTTAGGCTGTTTTTGAAACGATTTGCGGGATCTAACTTATTCAAATAAGTATGCTGGGAGGTAACTTATTTTTTGTCTCTTGCTTGCACAAAAATCTAAATTGATTATCAATTTTTGTTGATATTTATGGATGTCGGTTTTTTTGTTTTAGAATTTGGTTAATATTTCTAGGTGCCAAATGGATATTTGTGATTTAAAGCTACATAAAATAATTAACTGATAGATGTACCGAGCATCCGAATTATACAATAGAGTACAAAAATCTTTTTTGCTCAAATCAGACGCATAAAAAATAACGGACGGTAACGTGCATTATGGTGAATTCGACCTTTGATTTGTAAAGAAAAATTCCTTCAATATAAAATCCAGCAGAGTTCCATCTAAAAATCAACTAAACACATGTTGTTGTCACAATAAGTATGCAAGCTCAACGATTTTGCTTATTTATTATAGAAGGCGGCAAATCAGTAAGCAAGTTTGAACTAACTATATCCTTTTCGAAAAGGGCCTTAAAGCTATTTACAGCCCATAGAATTATTATCCTGCTTATAACCTGGCTTACAAAGCCTTCGACTCTGTTGTCCCTAGGCCTTTGCGGTGCAGATTCGGAGCTATCTGGAAAGTGAGTTTCCAGTTGTAGCTCCAAGGATTCTGCATTACATATGATCCAACAGTGGTTGGAATAGATAGTACTACACAGCCTAGCTGTTCCAGTAGGTTCTTGTATTTTACTACAATATAGCCTCCAGGCATTTGTTTGTTTCCTTAATTCGTATTTGTATGTTTTGAAGACTTCTTTGTAGTAGTCCCAGTCCTTAGCAGCCTTAGTTTCCTTGGCTCTTCTAAAGATCATCCTGCATTTTTTACTTGTGTTTTGAAATTCTTTCGAACACTAGGATGGTCGAGTTTACTCAGAGGTCTACTAAGAGGAAGAATAGTTCTGAAAATATTTCAGACAGTTTTCCTTCTGTTTCTATAGCTAGGTTTTTTATTTATTATATTTGTGGGTTTTAATTTATTATTCCCTTTAGATTGTTCCCTTAGTAAGGACGCAAAATATTATCAAACTTGAAAACAAATATGAAAAAATAATTACTGTAACCGGCGAAACTTTCGAATAATATAGAGAATTCTAAAGCAATATTCCGATTGGGAAAATTTCTACCGATTTCGAATTTTTTTCTCTTTCGAATAGAAATATTTTGGAACAAATGTCCAGCCTTCAAAATATTGGAATATATTTATTCCATTAAAAATGTGCGGCCCCTTTTCAAGATTCTACTCATTTATATGTTTCATATTTTAATTTAAAAAAATCGGTGCTGGGCAGTGTTACCAACATTTTTTATGAATTTCGTACTATAAAGGTTAGGGCCTCAGCGTATTCAAGGAACGCAATTTTATTTCGAATATTGTACGGGAAGAATATTGCTTTCGTCCAATTTCCCGAAATAGATATGTCAGTCATAATGAATTTTATGAAAATTAGCTTAATTAACCTAGGTCGATTCTATTTGGCCCATTCGATCAGCGAAACTCTAGACATTGTTTAAATATATATTTGCGATAAAATATATTTAAGTTTCAGTTTTTACTTTACTAAGCCCAATTTTTAAGCAGGTATCATTTCAATTATTTTTTATTTCATTTATTAACTTTAATTTTCAATTCTTATCTTACATTTTTGCAAATTAGTATAAGGAAGAACAAAATTTAACATTTAACTGCATATAATTCCAACTTACTTCAGATTACTTATATAAAGAAAATTTCCGTTATCAATGTGTAAATAAATGATGTTAAACATTATTTACACGAAGATTAACATATGAATAACTAGATTAACTCTTTGAATGTATCACTTTCACCTTTCTTAAAAAATTTCTTATTCAGTATTTTTATTTTTACATCTTTTTTATGTAAACACGAAAAATGAGAGTGAACCGCAACTATCTGAGGTTGCTTGTTTATTTATTTTTATTGCAAATTAATTTATCATTAAAGAAAATTGACGTGAATCTGGCTGATGATGTTGATGTGTTTTGATTATATTGGTGAACAATTTGGAGGGAGTATTGGGCTAAGGGGTACCGACCTTTATTAAATATACTGAGATAATTTGCATTTCGAATTAAATTAAAAAACTTATTTTTATTTCATTAAGTACTTCTAGTTGCTCAATTTAATTTATAAACGAAATTGTAAAATACTTCCAATGAATATATTAACAATCGGGTTGTAAAATTTTATTTTTTACTCAAAGTTTACATGTATTGTGTAAATTAAGTGATTTTATAATATTAGTCAAAATGTTTGGACAAAAATTTTAATTGCACAACGAAACAATTTAATTCTCTTCGGAAATAAAACAAAATAAAACGAATTTTAATTAAATTTACTTTCAAAATCTAAAATAACCAAACATAATATTAAGTAACTAATACATACAGCTTCAAAATGTTTCAATGTATTATACAACAAAAAAATGGTTGGATACACGCACCAAGTCCAGAATCTCGAGATGTATTTCCCGGTAAGTAGACGATATAAAAAATTCCATACATTTTTTGTTTATTCCGCTGTATACAGTTTTTCACATTAAAACATTTAATAAACGATTGCAAAAGGTCAATTACCAATTACTAAAATTTATTACTTTTTGTAATTTTTTGCCATCGAATTAAATTACTGAAATTGAAAACCATCGTGTGTATGTTGCTGCGGACAAGAAGCTTTAATTTATGTGTGTACTCCTATAAAATAAAAGACAAACTATATATTTATAGATTTTCAAACGCAACACAATGGGAGGAAGTTGTATATATTTTTATATTGAATTTAGTTGTAATGCTTCTACTAGGTCTTGTAATTTTATTTATTAACATCCGATGTTTCTGACCATGAATCGATTCATGTATACTCGTACAATCACTCTCTGCCATAAGTGAAAAAATATTGTGAAAGGGAATTATGTTTGTATGTATGCATGGACTTTCTAACAATAATTAAGATCTAATTTATAATTTATTTACCTCTCTGTTCTTTAATATTGAAATAAGGCAAAAAAAATATATTTTTATAGCTGATTAAATATCATTCATTGCATACAAATGCGCAGAATGTTATTAGCATGTGTGTTTTTCAGAGTGTGAATAATCGAATATGTTAAATTTGATGTAAACGAATATGCAAGGGATAGGTAATTAAATGTTTCTATTCGGAATTATATCAAAGTGATTATGTTGTGGTGTTGTGGTGAAGTCCTATGTTAAACATCGTTGATTTACATTAAGGGTTTAAATTGACTGTGATTTTTATTTTTTAAAATTAGGACTGTTTATTTGGTTAGTAAAGTTGTTTTTGACACTCTCAATTATTATTATTTTTGATTCGATTAAGAAACTGCGCCAATTAAGAGGTCATTGCCCACTGTAATTATTTATTGTTGTTTATTTATTATAATTGGCTTTACTCAAAGAGTTTAGCACTCAATGCAATGCCACATATGGTTTAGGGTAGGCGTCGAAGGCCCGTAATGGCCTTCCAAGCAATGCCATGTACACTGATAAGCTTAGCAACCGAAAAATTAGAATTAACAACAGGCCACCAAACAGCAAAAGCGTTCACAATATATTTTCAAAACCGGGGATTATAAATCAAAGTAAGCGATCTGCTAAAAGCTCGTCTACAATCCTCGGGTAAGGTGATACTACCTACTTTTAGTATCTGCTTGTCTATCAAAAAAAAAAAAGACGGAACCGACAGTTCGCCTATATTTCTTCGTTCTTTCGTCGTCGACACACAATTCTATTCCAGAATAAGCAAGGCGTGTTGAATTAATTCGGATATGTATGTATGTAATTTTCTGAAACTTTCATGACTAGGTCATCAGAATTGCGTTGACTTTGAGTAACAAAGCCAGATCGCTGTAGTTTAATCAGTTATACATCGATAACCAGGAGCCACAAAAGAGCAAATTGCATCCCTAGTAAATTTGGGGTTGGTTTAAACAATATCAATCCTTGTAACGAGATAAACAATTAAAAAGAATGCCACAGGAAAGCGCCCACAGGAAACTTTATTACTATGTGATCTATTAGTTCTAGTGAAAAGATTTTTTCACGGGATTTGCTAGTCCTGAAAGGATTCTGTAAGTTACTGTGTGGAGCGGTGGATTTTGTTTAAACCTTACCAGGGCAACATGGTGGACATATCTCCATTATTAAAAATTGGAGACTGAGATATGTGATTGGGTTATTTTCTCAGATTTGTCTAAAACATTGAATTTAAAAGGTTTGAGTAACCAATGTTACTCAGGGAAAACTATCAACCCTGGCCTAGAAGTTATTACAATATTTTTATTAAGCTTAAATTTAAAAAAATATTGTGTGAATCCTTTACCATAGCAGATCCCAGATTTTTAGAAACCGGTTAGTTTTGTTCTTGAAGTTCTTTGATTTGAAGAACTTAGGAACATAGAATCGTTTCGTAAAAAAATTTATAAAATACATTTAGAGCACCCACATTACGGATGTAGCAGGAGGTAATCGATCCATCGTTGATCACACATATGAATCTATTTTAAATTCGGTTGACATTTCGAATGTGATTTAGGGGCGCAGCTCCGGACACAAAAGTTTAACTCTATATTAGGACTAACGTAAACCTTATAAAGACTAAAAACCTCTTAGTGAGTGAATTTTACTTATTAAACAATCATGACATGCCCTCCAATGCCAATAAAATATCCAAAGACATTGTCCTTCATGTCTTTGGATATTTTATTGTTTCAATATTTTTTTCCTACCAAGGAGAGGAGTTTGCGCGTCAAGATAGACTTAAGATTTAAGTGGAGAATGGATTCCATTACACACGACAAAACAGATAACAAAGCAATCGACCGATAGTTTAAAGTTGATTTATCACATTTTTTGGTACTGTGGTTGAATATTCGCTGTTTTCAAAATTGGAGAAACCGGTCTTTATTGATAGGCGAAATAATTTGCGGGGGAATTGTACAGTAACTTTTGAGAACAATTGCTGGAATACCGTAAGGTTTAATTACTATGTGAGGAATAAGCTCAAAGTTGAGTCTACTCTTGGGAGAACTTGTCAGCAACATTTATTTTAACCTGATCAGGAAAGAATCAAAAGGATCAGATATTTGAAATAGAGCCCAAAATTATACTCATGTTCGCACGAATCTTACGGTCATATTACTTTTTACTCGAAATCAAGAAATAAATGCGAAAATGAATATTTAATCACAGTTGGCAAGCAAATTAAACAACGAAAGATGACAAAGGATTACATAATTCGTAAAGACTATCCCTTCCGAATTATGTGTTGCCATACTCCTGAATAAGTGTAGAAATTAAATACTCTTCCTATGTCCTTTGATTCGCTAGCTTCGAATTAGGATGCGAGCGGCGACAGAAGAGCGAGGTGCCTTTCCTCACAGTTGAATATGTTTCTACTTCATTGAAATATAGGATTTTATATACCGTAGGTATCATAGGTATGAGAAAAAATTGGGACAGCAAAAATTAATCGGTGAAGAATAGGGTTAAGGTTTAACAAAATAATATGATATATTGAAATGTACTTTTGTGTTTAAAATTGGATTTCGTCAAATAACTTCTTTAACGTTGGGATATGCTTATGGCAGCTGACGATGAACTAGATACGAAATTTTTACTACTCCAAATAAAGTATGCTTTTATCGCTAATAAAAACGATAAAAGATATCGGAGTGGAAGACAAAGCGAAGCCTTAAAGTACGCCAGCAATAATAAAAAGAGAGCGACAAATTACTCGTATTTAGACCAGAGTCTAATATGTCTTTGTCGTACTCTAGGGCTTGTCGAAATGGTTAGAAATACCTAAAGCCACAATCTAAGCATTATTATATATAGAAGTTCGGTCTAGTATTTGAGTTGTGGAACCGCTATGGTCCCAACAGACTGATGGTTACGAAACCCCACAATATATGTTTGAAATTAAACTACTAATAACAAACAAAATCGTTTGACTATAGTTGACTTTTAATTCGGTCGCATATATTAGCTGTTTTACAAAATCACAGCAAGTAAATCCCAATATCTTATAATTAATTTATTTGAACTCAACCATACAACACTAATAAACTTATCTGTGCTATTAATTAAATGGGTTGTTAATAATCAGTGTTATTAATGTTAATATGGTCTTACGGACCTTTAATTTTTGTTTGTTTTGATGTTAAGCATTACCCGATTACAGCGTCTTTTAATAATAATTTATTAAAATACATTGGGAAGAAGAAAATAAAAATCCGATGTGAGACGACAGTGCATAACTTTACAATTATGTACTTGTATAGTAAATACAACGTGCTAATTATGTCTTTTGAATAGGGTTCACGACAGAATACATACTTCATTTTCAAGGTATAATTATATATTTATTGCCGTATGATTCGTAGATATTCGTTCAAAAATTTACCAACATACGTTGCAAAATAGGGTATTAACTATTCATATGTGTAGGCTGTGTGACGGAGTTTGTCGCAAAATTTTTCAATGTTTCCTATTGACCAACTGATTTAAAACGACGAGATTTCGTTATTCAACGAAACTCAAACTGCATCATTCCAAAAGCATTATTAATTTTAGACCTTAAATTATGGTGACATTAACACCGATCCACACGCTTAGTAAATCTTCAAATTTGAATGGAAACGGCAAGTTGTCATCAACAGTCAATTGACCGGCATAACGCACAAGCAATCTGCTGCCCATTACTATTCATCATTACTGAACGCTAGATGCTTAGGTGGGCGTACATTTTTCGGTTCCGTAGATAATTTAGCATTGAATTTTTACACAATTATAATACTTTATATACTTTTTTAATTGTAAAGTGATGACTTAAAACAATGAAAAATGCAGCTACCGATTTTGTAATCTTGATAGAAAATAACTACGTTTTATTTTGAAATGTTGACTTCCAAATTGTATATCTCTCAGCTTTCCTTTCATCATCTGGATGAGACTGGAACTACATTATGTTAAGACGGAATAAATAAGACAAATCGGCGGACAGATTTCCCCAGATAACCTACACAGAACGATTTAAATTATCAAACCAAGCGCGACTAGCAGAACTACTTACTGAGTGATTACCCAAAAAAGTTATCTATAGCCACTTTCTCAGTTGCAGCTTTGAATGAAATCATTCGTAAATGACGTATTTATTTGATGTTTGAGTACAATCAAATAGATGTCTGTCATCAATGGATGTTTTACGATACAACTTATATTAAATTGATTACAGCAACGAATAAAAAGACAAGCTTTATTTACACGTTTACTGCGACCACAGGAAAAAAATGTATTAGAAAAATGCGACTCAATAATCTCAATAATCCAGCACTATGTTTAGAGTGTTTCAATCTAGTGCCGAAAAAATATTTTACTTTAAAAACATGGGCATGTGACCCACCGGTGGGTCACGCGGTAGTAAACGTGTTAAACCTAATACCACAATTTTCAACTAGAAACTGCTCTTTTGCTTTTGGAAGTGCTCGTTAAAATCCAAAGATAAATTGCGATTTGGTATGCGCACAATTTCCATGAACAAGATTAATGGAACCTACGTGTAGTTATAAATTCTAACGGTTTATATGATAAAAATATACATTTTTCCTCATTAAACAACAAATAAATTACAACAATTTTATCTACATTTATGTTACTTACTCATTGTGGAAAATTACAAATATTTTTTTCCTCTTAGGCTCTAATATATATAGACATACATAAAAACAGTGCTAATGGTAAAAACAATTAATAAATGATTATAATTATTAGTTTTCTAATATAGAGAAAAAATAAACAAATACTTTAGAAAAACGAAAAAGAAAGTTTTTCGTCTTTTATTTCGTTTATCATTGACCATTTGTTTGATTATCCGCCTAATATCTCTTCTATAAATTTCGATTTTTTATTTCTTCCATTGACTAACCAACCATTAAACCAATAAAAGAGTTATTAAGTTTATTATACGAGTACAATAAAGAAAATCTCTTCAATAGTTTTAAACAATATATATAGAGATTTTTATGAATCAATTATCGTCCTAGATTAACTTCCTTTTCATCACGGATTACGTACTCTGTGTATTTAGTATATTTAATAATCAATCGGTTTGTTTTATGGGTTAATTCCATACTAAAAGAAAATGCTTTTAGACATTCCATAGTACCAAATATAATAGTATGCACATAGAAAAAGGCACTGTAATGGATTTTGATCTAGATTCATTTAAATAAGAGCAAGAAACATCTGTTTTTGATGTCAACCATAACCATAAAGACATCCGTATAAAAAATGCACTGCAACATAAAATTCATCTAGATACTCGTATATGCGTTAGTAATACATAAATAATGTATATTCATAAATCGAAAAGAGCAATAGAACGATTTCCTCGTATGCATGCATATGTGTAAACATCGTTTTAACCATTGAAAAAGGCACATACACATTAAACTACAAAAATTTACGTTCTGGGAAATTTAAAATTTTGTACGTCACGAGACTGAAATATTGACAATTGGAAATTGATTAAAGTGCGATTTTGGCATACATTTGCGCTTATTTTCACTGCACAATACGAATAACAATTCGAAGAAATCGATTCTTGTATTTACATTTACTTACATATATGGTAAATTCGGTTAACTCTTTGGTATACAATGAGTTTACTGAACTGAAAACGACTACAACATCTTAGAAATTATATGTAGTCTAGAGGAGTTTAAAGTAATTTAAAAAATCATATAAGAAAATAATAAGACAATATATTTTTGTTTGTATTGTAGACAATAATGAATGTTTATTTGTGTTGGGAGATAAGAAAACATGACATAATAAGAGATAATCATAATATAATAGACGATAAATCTGCATACTTTATTGTAATAAAGAGCCTATATATTATCATTACTGTAAGGTGACTGATAAATACAATATATTGAATGAATACTTTAGAGACTGAAGTTTTGTGTAAAATTCTAGCTTTCTTTTAGGACTAAGATCACAAACGTTACATACTCTCGTCCCTTCGGTGTCATAAATCTCATTCTACATTATATATATTATAGAGGTGAACGGAATGTTTTTTGATATACATATATGAAAACTATACAGAAATTAAGAAATAGATTTCTCGAAAACAAAATTATTAGCATCACCCTTCATATGTAGACTGCTTCATAAAAATAGACCATAGAGATCTTGTTAGATGGCAGACCATTTTTTTGTGGATATCGACAACAAAATAATTATATCTTTATTTATTAAAACTAAATTACAAAAAGTATGCCATTGCACAATAAAAAATTTCCCTAAAATTTTGCCGCTCCCAAAAATGACCACACGTTTTTCCAGTGCGGTATCTGTGTATTCATAAGTTCTGGCGAGAAAAAAAATTAGATAGAGTACGCAAACCATTGAGAATTTATCTCAAACAAAAGAAATATAAATGGTTGTTTATTAATGTATGTTGGTGTAGATTTAAGTATGCCACAAAAATGGATTCACTCCAATTTCTGTCTAAGTATGTCGCTATGTAGAATAAATAGTCGAATGTCGCAAATTAATCGAGTTATCAGATATTTTTTATAGCTCAACCCTTAAACCTTTCTGGCACATAGCGGTCTATTAAAACCTGAAACTGCAACTAGAAAAGGTTTTTAATTCTCAACCAAAAACCGTTCGTCACTTTGTGGCGGAAGGAAAAACAATGAAATTTTCAGGCCTTACTAAACTTTTTTGCTGCATCTTATTGTTAATAAACTTTATACTCCATTTGAATCTGTATAAACAATTGCTTTGGCGCCAAGTCAAGGAAATTTTAGAAAAGAAATTAGTTTCCATCCAAAATGTTTTCTTAAATGTCATTAGTAGAATTAGTAGAGAAAGAGCTCCGTAAACCGAAATTTTATCAAAATACTCGGTGGTACAATTTCACGACCAATAAACTAGGATAACAATCGCGATTTTTCCCGTTACTTTAATGTAACCAAAACCCGATCACCTTCTGGAATTCGACCCTCGGGGGAAGGGGAGGGGGAGGGAAGATTTAAAACAATTTTTTGAGAAAAGCATAACGTCTGTCATCTATAGTCATGCTGAACAGGAATCGATTAATAGAATATGATCAAATTTGACTACTAGCATTAGATTGAGATTTAATATGAACTTTGGACAAAGTACTAGGAAACTGGCCTTGCTGAATGGAACTCCTCTATTTCTGAACCAATTGCTCTCAAATTTGGTTTTAAGGATAAGTTTGGGGCGGATTTGGAACAAGTTCTATGATCTGGCCAGGCTGAATGCCCGAAACTTTGAATTTTGGCTATGCTTGAATCGAACGGAATGATTTAATTGGAGTTTGAGTTCCATAAGATGTAATTTTGACTCTAGAAAGAATCATGAACGAAATTCTGCACTTTGGTAATGCTAAATAGATAGCTTAAAGGATGCAATAGAAACGTAATTAGTATTATAACATGAGCATCAATGGTAGGTAGGTAGGTAGGTAACCAATAGTTATTAAACATTCGGTTAGCTACCAGAGAACCGAAACGAGCAAATTTTTAATCACCACACATCAAATCTCTCATTACTAGAATAAACAAAGCTATTTGAAAACTCTAGAAAAAAGACTAGGGCCATCAACCGCAGACCTCATTTCTTCGTTTGCTAATATTTTATACCCAAGACATTTTTTCAAGTTTGAAAAGAGGAAATAGTCCGAGGAGGCCAAATCTGGCGAATAGGATACGTGAGGTAGTAATTCAAACTTTTACTCTTTGATTTTGGTCATCGCGATAACGAATATGTGAACTGATGCGTTGTCTTGTTGGAAGAGCGCCTTTTGTCAAATGTGGCAAATCACTCAAACGCTTCTATTACCTTTAGAAGTTAATCAATGAAAATTATCCCACGCATGTCCCAAAAAACGGACGCCATAATCTTACCAGCATATAGAACTATCTTCGTCTTCTTTAGAGCCAGTTTTCCCCATTCAGTTTATTATTTTAGACTGTTTTTTCATTTTAGATGTGAAGTAATGAACCCATATTTCATCCATGATTATAAATCTATGTAAAAACTTGGCTTTATTGATGTGAAACATTAAGAGCAAATGTGGCACCTAGCTTTCTTATACCCAAACTTTCAGTAAATATGCGATGTACTTACTATTACTACTTACTATTTTCCGATTACTTACTATTTTCCGTAGTAAAATAAAGCAGAATTATCGTGAACATTTTCGACCTAGAGTTTTTTACAGATGTAATAGTGGGCTCACTATTGCTACAGATCGGATTGAAAGTCTGCAAAGTTTTTTTTTACTTTAAAAATCACGTTTTTCAGATTTACGGGCATTCGTGATAAAAGAAAGTTTGATGTTGGTCACAACATATACAGCTTACCTTTTTTTTGCTTAAAGTAAATTTACGTCAAAAGGAAGTTTTTAGACACGATGAGCGGGGAAAACACATTTTTTGGAAATAATATGTTTATGATTAGTTAATTAAATTGCAAATGTTTTCTCATGAGATTGAGTTGGCCCATATACCAACTCAATCTCATGAGAAAACATTTGCAATTTACTGACTAACACCATCAACCAAATTTCTTCCTACTTATCAAATTTCGTTGAATTTGTTCGAATATTTTTGAGAATAAACTATTAGTTATAAACGGACCGATTCTTGTATATAGTCATATGATAGCTGTCCTTTTAAAAGAGTAAAACATTATTCTTCGAAATCAACACGAGTTAAACTTGAACTATCGAAGTTGTATTGGTTAGATGTTCAGCGATTCGCTATTGGGATAATAGTTTATGTGACTCAGTTATGTATGGTTCAAAAGCATCGACGATAAAAATTAGTTATTTGGGTTACAAAATTGAAATCTTACTTCAAACTATTGCTTTACATATTACTTTAACAATTTATTGAGTATTTGTCGTTTAAAAACGTTAAATGTTCGTAAAGATCAACCTCTTTCTCACCCGGTTCTCCCCTTGATGTTGTTGTATATACGGCGCATTCTTAGAACTTACATCATCTCAACTTTCTTTAAAACTCAAATCTCCGTTGTACTAAATGATTGGTAAACAAACAGTGCTTTTTACGAGATTCGTGGAATACTCCTGTGGAGTGGTTTAATTCTGAAATCATCTACAAATATTACTTTTTTCATTGCGTAAAAGATAATTAAATTATATTGCTTTCTGGTCAAAATTACTCAAAAATCAGAAAGTTTGAACCATGGTCGAACTTCCGAAAGTTGTGTATAATAAAAATTTCATCAATACCTCCTACTCAGTAGTGATTTTCTTTTCAAAACATCGATTACCAAGATATGGATTTGAAATTATTTCTATTCAGATTAGATCTATTCAGTTTTATTTTTAATCTTGTAAGTTTCAGTACAATAATTATTAGTTATTCCGGATTCGGTTGTGTTTGCTTTTTTATATTTTGCTTCTTAGCCACACTCAATTGTTTTGTTCATAGGATGACATAAAAGTTATTAACTTTCCCTAATTTGATATTGTTAACTCGCAGTTGAGCGTTCTCAAATCCATTTGTGTGTGCAGACATGTGCAGAACTCTGTTCCATCTTAATCGGGTTCTAATTTATTTGTCTCATGTATTTATTAGCAAGACTCAGATCCCCGTGTAAAAATTATTTAATTGTTTACATTATTTCAACAGAAATACATTTGTGTAACTTTTTGATGTAATTTGACTGACAACCGACAATCGATTTTCAAATTAATTGTTATATTTTCATTTTATGGGTTTGGTTTTCATTTCTAGTACATCATGGGAAATGCTTTAATCGAAAACGTCTGATTTTACTTTTATGCTTTCTTTTATGTTTTGAACATGTAATAAAATCTTAGTGTGATGTGTAAATAGATAGCAATAAAATTGATTTATACTAATAAATATAGGTAGGATTTAGCTATTTAGCTAATGTTTAATAAAAACACGCAGTGGATGTTTAATAAAAACCAGTTTATGGACGAAATGCAATATTTCACTTAAACCTTGACCTAACATAATATTGTTGCTTTGTATACATTACTACGTGTTATTCATAATGACATGTTTAATAAACACATTAAATTAGATGATTACTAATTCTTTTGTGTTCTAAATTAAACAAAATATACATTTCTATTATGTTTAGTTGAATGCAAAATCGGAAGCTGTACAACCAATTTAGTTGAAATTATATTAATACACTGAATTTATGAGCCATAGAAGTGTTGGTTCGAGCAGAATCAGTACGTAATAACTGAAATATATCAAAAGGATTAAACCAATAAATTTTAAAATGCAATTATAAATTTGGTGTGTGTAACATAAAACTAAAAATACAATAATACGATAAATTTTACTATTCGTAATTTCCCCATTAATTTTAAAAACACTATACTACTATAATAGTACTTACTATTACTAAGAAACATAAGTTTGAAAAGAAACAGAAAATCATAGAAATTTCCAGTTTTTTTCTTTTCAAAAATTATTCATAAAACTATTTTAAGAAGATTTTCTTTTTTATAAGAAAAAACGAATTTTTTTTTTGTTTTTGTTTTTTTATTTCTTGTCTTGAGAGATGAAAATATTGTTACAGTATTACTGTAATTTTATGACTTTCGGAAATGAAAACGAATTTTTTTAAAGTTAAAAAATGTATTTTTCCAATATTAAATCGAAGTAATAAAAAATTAGATAAATATTATTTTCGTGGAAAATAAAATTGTTTTTTTTTGTTGTTCTCATTTCCATAAATAAATCGATAATTTTTATGTTTATTTGCTGTGGTATTTAGTGATTAGGGATTTTGTCAATTTCATTTAATTTATTATTGACAAATTAATTTATAATTTTATTGTCATTTTGAAACTTGATTGGAGAAGGAAATCTTTATTAAATTTACACAATAATAAATGATTATGAAAATTTTCTTTTATTTCCAATTTTTCGAACGTTTGCTTTTGAATAGTATTTAAACGTAATAAATCTTTATAGATTCTGAATAGAAACCACAAACTACTATACATTAAGTAAACCCAGAAAATGCTAGATATATTGGATATTTGATTTCAAAATAAAAAATTAAGTATGATAAAGTTCTCATACTCGTAATTAACTAAATAATTTTTTCATTAAATGAACTGGACATGCAATTCAGTTAAAGACACATGCGAATTTGCTAAAGAACCAATTTTTACCAATTTTAAGAGAATAAAATCGTTGGACTTTTGAAATTTAAAAAATTTTGTAACTTTTGTGGACACAACTGAATTGATGATCATTTAAATGCAATTTTAATTTGGTTTTGTTTGCCCTTAATCCCCAAATGCCTGCTACTTAAGTCCGACGTGAATGTGCTTAGTGAGACAAAATGATTTTATGGCTTTCGGAGTAACCGGCATATTATGCATCCACATTCAGGAGTTTCGTGAAACTTCGGCAAAGCTTTCGAAGTTCGGAAGAGCATATAGCATTAAAATATTGCAGATCACACATTCACAGTCCGATAATAATGTAAAAAAAAAGTTTTCATTTAGCTTTTATCATTTAATGTTTTCATGAAACGCAATCATTGAATGAGAAGTAATATTGGAACGATGACGTTTACGTGCTAAGTCTTATTAAATTGCTAATATATTATCAGAGAAAACTGTATGAATTCACTTTCATAAATACAAACCTAGATTCATTTCAATCTGTTTAGAAGTGGCTTAGTTCTGTTAAAATTAGACGTTTTCCAGTATCACATTCTGAACTCATTTTTAAATTTCAATTCTTATCATACACACTGAGTTGTATCCTAATCTGTTTAGAAAGAGATGAGTACCATTCGAATTGACAATTAACGCACGAGATAGTTCCGTATCCATACAAATTCGCTATTTTGCAGAACCAAATCCGGAACGCATTTTATAATCTCAATTTCTTCCAAAAAATTCAAATTGAGCGATTTTAATTTTTATGTTTCCATATAAACCATATAAAAATCACAAAATCCACAATTGCTAAATACTACGCGATAACAACAAAACTTGGAAAACTGACAAAAGGAACTTGGACACCTAAACGAATTTTCATGAAAATCGATCGAGCCGATCGATAGGTTTCGAAACACACAACAACTAACTCACCAAAGAATCCAAAGTTGTCCGATTTGTCATGCAAAATGTTAATAAATGGCGAACTTCCCTCCCAGTAGACTATATTCCAGACCTTCCTCCGAAACTAAATTTAGAATCTAATGTTCATATTGCTTAATAAACAATCCAGTCCCGCTCTAGTTGACAACTAATTTTAAACTACCATTTCCATCCAGATACCCAAGTTTGTCTTGATCGGATAGTTAGATAAAACCCTCCAAAAATCATTAGAATTGGTACCATACTCTCTATTTCAACATGATTGTTTGCTTATATTCCAGAACTTTATCTACAAATTTTCAAAAATCCCATTTACAAAGACCATGCACAATTTCATTTTGATCGTTAAAAATGCCTAGTTTTATCGCAATTAGCCACATTCCGGCGCACTTTCTGTAAAACTTATTTTAGATTTTACTATTTCAATTTACCACACCAAATTTCATCATTATTGATTAAAAATGGCATATTTCGTGCTAGTTGACCATATTTCAGAACTTTCTCTAAAAATAATTTTAGAACCTCATTTGCATCCGCCATTTAGGGTGCTACAAATTAATATTAAACATCGCAACATGGCGAAACAGATGCAATATATGACTTAAGACGACCCATTATAATGAAACATGACACAACCTGTGCAACATCACCCAACATAATGCAACATGGTGCAACATATTGCAATATCACGCCACATACCCAACATGAGGGTTCCAATAGGTAGACATCTAATCGTATTTTACGAAATTCAGTGTTCCCCTTGCAATTGCTTTTTGGAACGGTAGTTTTGAGTACTAAGGTAGGTGCTTCAGCAAAATTTACGCCATTCTTATATGTTGTATAAAATATCATAGCTACCAGCACGAAACCAGTGGATTTAAGAACTTAGTGGTAGCGTTAAAATTGTTGCCTGATCCAAGATGTTTCAAACGCTATACTACACGAGTATATATGGGTATAATGTAAAACAATATCGTGGCATTGGATGTTTTTTTTTGGTTGGGGAGAAATTTCTTATGGCAGGTACTCGATCCCTTAAGGGGCAGAGACCCAAAAGCTTTTCAATTCTCCAAATTACCATAATATTAAAAGAAGATTGGAGAAAAAAAATCGAATCGCGTAAGCCGTTCTCATTCAGACGGACGGACAAACTTCTTTTTTGCTTTTTTGGGATCAGGGATCTTCAAAACATCGATAAAAATTATTTTGCATCATTGTCATTTTTCATCATGTTTATCGATTTCAATAGCTTGGTCTTACAGACCTTTCTTACAGAATTTCCATATAAATATTCGTTTAGACTGTATTTATTAAAAAGGTTTTGCTCAAATTTTGTACAAAATGTCTTATATATTGTATGCACTCATTCTTATTTATTTTACGTATATGTATTATTTGTCTCACTTCATTTCAGCGGCTGAAAAAGTCGGCAAAACAGCCAGTACCATAATATTATAAATAATAATTTGTGAAAAATTACCTAAATGTGCGTTTGTTATACAAAAAAAATAAGAAAATGCCTCAAATTTTACGGTTCGATAATCAGCCACAACATTAAAGGAACTTCTATGTACCGTAAAAAATACTTCCAATATGAATTTCTTGAGTAAGTACTTCTGTAACCCAATAGCTCGATTATCAATTAGTTGTGCTCTCTTACATTTAAAATGACTCAAATTCAACAGATGGGGTCTGTTTATGTACTAATGTGTTTTAACATTTTTGTTGTTGTTTATGCTACTGTTTTTAATAAAAAACGTAATCTCCCCTGTTTTTCGCATGGCTAACCCTAAAATCACAACATAACAACGATGTAGGTAGTTTGCAATATTAATCACACCCACCGTAAATAAACCAACTTAACTAGGTAGTTATCTCTGGTTCCATTCTTTAATTTCATTATTACTTTTTTATTACACACGCCGCCAAAAAAGGAATGAAATAGATGTGTCATAATTAAAAGTCTCTTATCAAAAATTCGAATGAAAGTTAAATTTACAAAATGTTCCTATAAATTTGTGTTTACGTATTATCGATAAGATCCTAATTTATGTCTTTTTATCGTAAGTAGTTGTTTAGTTGTTAACTTTCTCAAATTTACATTTAATTGTTGTACACACTGTGTTGGTAATTTATTTTATCCAACTGATAAAAACGTTCGTATTCTTGCAAATACGCACATAAATCAAAATGTGCAAGACCCTCTTCTAAAAGGAAATTAGCATTTCACAGTCTTTTTGCAAAAGAGGTGGAACGATCAATATTTCCAAGTAGAGCGATTCGCATGAGTTATGATAAATAAATTCAAAGAAACTAATGATGATGTTTTTAAGAGCATTTGATTTGGAAGATTTGATATTTTTTATTCTCTATTAAAGATGACTTAATGTTTACAAAGTAAATCATTAGTTAAATATAATTAGTTTGGTCGACACCATCCTCAAAATGAAAAGAGACTGTACTCACTTACTCGGCAACTACGTATGGTATATAAAACAAATTAATTTTGGTACACGTAGGAATAATAAACCAAACAAAATGTCCTTCATGTTTTTGTATAATTAGCTTTCGTTATTTAAACGAATTTAATTTAATAATACCACCCATTTTTTTACTAGTTCAATTTGGAAATATGCGTGATATTTATGTTCCGCACACAAAGAAAATGTTTGGCTTGAAAATGGAATTTATAAGGCGATGTGATAGACATTAGACAATATTCAGTTCGAATTTTAGGGTGATTCGTAACAATAAATTAAATTTATATTTGTTTTTGGTTTCATTTTCATTTATTACACTTAGAATAATGATAACTATTTACTAGGTACCCTAAAATTTGATTGAAACCGTCACCGTCATAGCCCTTGGGAATATATTATGTAATTGTTTGGTATATCATACATTCTGGTTCAATGATGAATCACCTCGACATTTTTTGATAAGCAAATTTTTTATATTGGTACTAAGGAGATACATTTTCATTTGCTTGCTTACTAGTTGTGCCAATCAATCGTATTAATGTGCACTTAAGACATTAGTGCCTAATTAGGAATAGAGATTGATATATTGCTTATTCTAATATATTGATTGATATATGAATTGAGCTAGCAAATAGCTGTTTTAATAAAGTTAATATCAAGCAAATCGTCTACCAATTCTTATATTAAAAATAAACCTATATACTCGTCCCATTAAGGTGGTAGGTTTTTGGAACGCCATGAAGCCGTTAACTAAAAAATTCTTAACGTGACGTCCTAAACGGTTTTTTCTTTTTTGTACATTTTATTTAAATTTGGCCAAATTGGATTATAATTTATTTAATTAAAACCAAATTTCAGAACTTCTCCAAAATTCATTTTTAAATCCCCACCCGGTTCTGTATACAGCAAAAATACAATAGTTGGTTGGGATATGGCCTGGTTCCATTCAGAATGGTCGAATTGTAGAACTTCATAAAAAAGACACGTTAAAATCCTCATACAAATTGTCGAGTTTATTAGAATCCTAGCCCAGCTCTACCATCTAAATTGGAGAATTATCGTTTGGGAAACGGCTTGGTTTCATTCATTGTGGCCGAATCCCAAAATTTCGTTTAAATTCAGCTACGCACACCGATTTTGACCATTATTTTTTGAGAAATGGCCTCGTTCCATTGAGCATTATGTTAGAATTCCAATCCAATTGTTTATGACCAATTCCAGTTTGACGGTGATTGCTTGAGGAATGGTAAGTTACATTGAGCATTGCATAAGTATGTCATATGCAGTATACTTGGTAATTAATCACATATTCTTTGGTGACCAAATTAGTAAGACATTTTTTTTCGAAATAAGCTAAATTTGAAATATCCAATTCGGTAGTTAATCTGGCATTGAATAACATTAATAGTTTTCCAGGAATCATTGCCTTTGGCATGTCTCACTTATATTTTGCAACATTTTGAAAGATTTTTTTTGCTATTTCATGGGTTGCCCAATTCAAGGGTTAAATACTAATGGATTTTAGAGTAATTTTTAATATAATTCAAATAACTATATGGTTTCAGGAAATTTTATTGTATGTTGTGGAGTTGCAGAGCATTAAATTAATAAATGTTTATATTATTTATGAAGCTGGAAAATATTAATTTAGTATTAAATTTTAGGAAATGTACGAATGCTTGTGAATTAATGCTTCATTGTAATTGCTGATTGTGTAGTTTAGAATTGTGTTGTCATTTTATTACTAACGACTTTACATAGGTGTCTGTAACCGGGCCTATTCAATCAATCAATTTTGTTTAGGAAGCCGAAAAGTATTAATGTAGAATTATATTTCAGGAAATTTCCAGATGCACGTGAAATAATAATATTTTTTTTGCAGGTTGCTGATTTAGAGAAGCAATTATTGAAGGCCAATACCATCGTTATCCATTAAACCTATTAAGCCTTTATTCTTCCTCTAGTAGATTAGAAGTAGATTAGAATTGTGTTTGTGCCGTACGATCGCTAGGTGTCTGAAACCGGATCGTTCCGCCCTCCAAAAAATACCTTTCCTATCCTTCCTATTGGTATGTGTAAATAGGCTCTAGGAATAGGCCCGGTGTTATCCGGGACTCTTGTCCAGTACTTTGTTCTACCAATCAATCAATTTTATTTAAATTTCGCCAAATAAAAACTATTAAGAAAAAAGAAATAAACACTATGCTCGCATTGCGTGTTGGATCACCTACCTACAACTATATGGGTAAGTGCTTCTGTTAAAGGGCAGGCTAAAGTTATGAGGGTTGAGTTATCCTGCGCGAGTTTACGTTGGTTGAATAAGTTAACCTGTGCAAAGAAAACAACTGTTATGAAACCTCACTTTTTTTAGTTCGTTAGGCTCCAAAACGACAAGGTTAATGGCGCTCGAACATGAGCATTTGTGACAAATGATTAATTGGCTATGAATATTAAAATCGCAAACATTTTGTGGTGTTATTACAAAAATTAATATAACATAAATAGGAAGTATTTTTCATATTTTTCACTTTGGTGTTGTGCTCATTACTCGATTGAGCGGGTAATACTACATAGTTTTCTAAAATGTGGGCAAATAAAGTATATTACATCAAAAGCGTTCAAATAAATCATTTAGAAATATTCTACCAGCTTTATTTGGCATAAAACTACAATTAAAATTAATCGGCCACGGAAATACTAGTCACGCCGCTTTTAACTCAAGCTAAAAAAAGCTCGTTAGGAAAGGTTTGGTATTGGATAGCACTTTTTTACAGTGGCCGTGGGTGGACTCAGTTTACCCAAATTATTTGACTGACTATAATATGCTCTCTACTTTATTCTAGAAACTTTATAATTATATTTTACTTAGGTAATCGAAAATTAAAGACAATCCGAAACGTTTCTTACAGTTCATAAATTATAAGAAATATTGTGGATATCCGTCCACCTGGCGTACAATAGCCATTCTACTAATGTCTGAAAAGTTATATCCGATACGTTAAAATGAATTGGACTCTTGAGACCAGATTAACAATGTCATCAATAAAGCAAATTCTAATGCTTGGTTTTGGTTTCACCAATAATATTAATGGTTTACGAATTATTAAACAATTTTTCGTTTGAAAAAAATTATGACAAGACCAGAATTACCTGCAGAAGTGCCGTATCAATGAACTGTGTCAGTACATATTCCTTATGTTGGCCTTACTCGTCTTATTGTTACTTTACATAAATCCATTACAACGAATTTGAGTAAAAAGTATCAAAAAACACAACTTACCACCCCTAAAATACTACCTCTTAATGTAGAGCTCTTTCACTATTAGCCCTTTTTGCTGCTTCACTTCATATTTTCTAGGCCACCTCAACTACTGTATAGATCGAAAATTTTGGCATAATTTTATAATGGAATGTAGTCTAAAGTTGCCTGTGGGTTGCCTTTTGACAATGCGTGGCGCCTTAGGGCTTTTCTAAATACCGAATCAATTTCCAATAGGCTTCTGTTGTGATGATTCTACCATTTAACATTTTTAGACCTAGAATAGATAAAATACTAAGTTCGAAGACGAATAGAATCTGACACTGCAATCGTTATAGTGTTTTTCTTCATTAATCGCCAGACTAGTCCGAAAATTACATCATATCATCTCCAAGGCAATTTAAAATAAAGGTTACATTTCGTGATATATTTAACAAACAACAGCAAACGCTGTAGTGGAGGTCTTTAAAAAAGTGCCTCACAGGAATTTAATCCGAGCATTGGCTCAAACCTTTGTTGGACTCGTCACTAGTAGTTATGACAGTTCATACGAGAGTACGTGGCTATATCAAATCATTTTGGTTTGCTCTGTTGCTCTTTAATTCTAAAAATTATCTTTTCATTTTACTATAATATGAATCCATCAATTGCTTTATGTCTACCTAATAGACCTAATAGAATTTTCATATGTATTTTGATTTTCTTTCAAACGCTGGTGATGACTCATCCGCAAAATTTATATTTTATATACCGAGTAGTGAAATATTATTCCAACAAAGAAAACGGTTTCTCTCTCACAACAAATACTATTTTTACATGTAGGTACAAATACTAAAAAAGAAAGTTATTGAAACTAAAATTTGTATAATGCATGTAACCACCAAAACCCCAAAGCTGGTCCGGCTACCAAAAAAATAAATAAATGCAATATGCCATTCAACGATGAAAACACTCCAAAGTAAGTCAAAATGCACATAATATGATTACTATAAAACGTTCATATTTATAAACGAGGGGTGATTTTTAAGGCCGGTTCGCTAGGTTTTCAATTCGTATTTGTTATTCCCTTTTTATTATTGTTTGTTTCATAACAAAACCTTTTTCGCAGCGTAACCCCCTTACACAATTACCCCACAATTTTTTATTATAAATGTATAATGGAAAATGGATGGAAAATATTAATGATTCATGGTACAATTATTTTAAGATCACAAGAATTAATTGCTAGGCTTAATTAAATCAAAGTCTTATTTGATAGCATATTTTTCATAACATTGTTTTTGTTTCATTGCTTGCAGATATCCGTCTACAGTTAAACGAACAACTAAGATGTCTAGATATCAGAATGGAATCACAAGTATCATTGATACAAGAACTACAAGACTTTTTTAGACGACGAGGTGAAGTAGAACAAGACTATAGTAAAAGTTTGGATAAATTAGCAAAAAGTTTACAATTGAGGCACAAAGAACAGAAACAAAAGTAAGTATTAAACGAATCATAATCTAGCGAATGAATATAAACTCACCCAATTTGATAATTGCATAGACGAGAACAATGGCCTCTATTTTCATCATATGCCTGCTGGCAACAAATGATTAATCAAACAAAATCTTTATCTAAAGATCATGCAACCCTATCCGAAATCTGTTCAACACATTTAGTAGCCCGACTACAAACAGTTATAGACGATGTACAACGAATATATCGGCGATGCCGGGAAATTAGTTACGAAACGCATGAGGAAATTTTAAAAGTTTTACAAGAATTACATACAACAATGAAAACGTATCACAGTTATAATACAGAATGTAAAGCGGCTGAGGCAAAATTACGTACTGCAGAAAATCAAAGGGCGAAAATACAGCAGGCAATGCCTAAAGAGAAATTAGAGCGTAGTAAAAAATATAGACTGATAGAAAAAGAGGTAACCAAGGTAAGAAATTTATAATTTTAAGAATATTAAATTGGTTGGTGCCTAAAAACACATTTTTTGTAGCGAAAGAATAAATACACAGATGCAAGACTGAAAGCGTTGAAAGCCAAAAATGAATATCAACTGTGTCTGGAGGCTTCAAATACCACAATTCATAAATATTTTGTAGAAGATCTCAGCGATTTAATTGATGTGAGTATCATTGATTTAACCTTTGTGTTAGGAGACACGATTATTCTTCTTATAAGAATCATATTTGTTTTCGGTTGTTTATACATATACATAAATGTAGTTTAATAGAGGTCACAAGTAGGTAAATTAAGCCGAGAAAATAACAGGAAAATGTAAATTTAAATAAATGAAATGTGATTGTTTTTGTTTTTGTCTTGGGAAAATGATATAAATGCGGGTGATAAGCATGATTAAAAATGAATGTGAATATAAATAATATTATATGTTAGGGAATAAGTATTTCATCGCCGCTTATAATTTAATTTAATTCAATTTAAATGCATCAGACAATAATTTTGGTTTTTATTTTCGGACTGCAGTGCATGGATCTTGGATTTCATTCAGCTGTTTCACGTGCACTTTTAATGCACGTAACCGCAGATCAAGGGCGGTGTCGTGCCGTACTAAACAATTCCGATTCACTTAGTCATACCGTACAATCGATGGATAGTCGAGCTGACAAACAAAAATTCCTAGAACAGCATCATGGCGCGTTTATGATACCAAAAAAGTTAGATTTCCAGGGACAACAGGGTGAAGATATAGAACCGGAGTTATTAAAAGCACTACACCAAGATATGGAGGCTAGGCTACAACATTTGCAAACACGGGTTAGTAATCTAAGGACGGAATCAGAAGAAATATGGAAAACTCTGGAAACGGCCGAAACAAATTTACTAGAAATTTTAAATGTAAAAGATTACGACTGTAGTAATTTGTTCGGGGATGGAACAACGTATCAAGTGGCTAAACCAGAAACTCTAACTGTGAAATTACGTTCGGATAAAGCTGAGATTGAAGAGTTTTATATCTCAAAAATACGAGAGTATATCTTAGGCACATCGAGAATAGCACGATTAGATTCAAAAGCTGAACTACTTCGAAATGCGTTGGCGCAAGATTCAGCTATACACACAAGTATCGTGGTCAAATCGAATATACCAAAACGTAAACGTATCGGGCGCATGAATATGTCGGGTCAACCAAAACTATTTGGTGGTTCTCTCGAGGAGTACCTCGAAGCAACGCACGAAGAAATTCCATTAATCATGCGAAGTTGTATCCGAGTAATAAATCTGTTTGGATTACATCATCAAGGTATTTTCCGTGTTTCCGGTTCACAAGTTGAAATCACAAATTTCAGAGAAGGATTTGAACGGGGAGATGACCCGTTAGCAGACACCACAGATGCCTCAGATATAAATTCTGTGGCTGGTGTTTTAAAATTATATCTACGCGAATTGAGAGAACCGTTATTCCCTATTATTTATTTTGATCATTTTGTACAGCTTGCACGTAAGTTTAACAACTCCAGTAAAAAATTTGACTAGAACTAATCATATTTTCGTTACAGAACTAGAATCTAAGAAAGAAGTAGTTCTTGGGATAAAACATTTTTTACAAAGTCTTCCACGTTCGGTTGTTATTGTAATACGATATTTATTTGCATTTTTAAATCAGTGAGTTTTCCGTTTGCAACGCGCATTTCACAATTTAATATTTTTTCTTTCAAAATAGTTTATCGGAGTACTCTGATGAAAATATGATGGATGCTTATAATTTAGCCATATGTTTTGGACCAACTTTAATGCCCGCACCAGAAGATAAAGATCAAGTTCAGTATCAAAATCAGGTGAACGAATTGATTAAAAATATGATCGTATATCATGATGAGCTGTTCCCGAAGGATTTGAGTGGGATTAGATACGAAAAGTATATTTCACCAGAAATTGATATGTAAGTTGAAAATCTTTAAATATTTTGATGGGTTCGTCAATTTATAATTGATTTCTTTTTCGAAACAGTGACGTTGGTGATTCGCCCACCGATCCAGTGACAGAAGATCCTGATTCTGAAGTATACCCGTCTGAAGATGGTAAATAAATTATAAGTTTAAATCTTAAAGAGGTTACATTTATTTTGTATATTTAATGTTTATGTTTAGAATCCGACACAATGGAGGCCACCGCACAATTTGATTTTAGTGCTCGGTCTAATCGAGAGCTGTCGTTTCGTAAGGGTGATACCGTCATCCTAAAGAAGCAAGTATCAAACGATTGGTGGCAAGGTACAATAAATGGAAAAGATGGTCTAGTTCCTGATAAATATATATCCTTAAAAATAAAGTAATAAATAATTTATTTATAGTATTATTTATAGAAAATAATTCTGATATGAGTATGTTCTTTTTATAGAGATGAGGATCGCGAAAAATCGAGTGATCATTTGAAATCGTCAAGCTCAGAAGAATCCGTCCGTCGTCGTCGTCCAAGTGGCAACATTTCTATAAATAGTCAACTGTCAATATGTCCACAAACTAATATTAATAATAATAGTAATAGTGTTAATAGTAACAATACAAATAATACATCACCCTCAATATCTGGTAGTGAAAATTCAACAACAATATCATCGCTAACCCGATCTCTAAATCAACAACAATTGAGCGGTAGCAGTGGTAATATAATTGAAACAATAAACACAAAACTGTCAACGGCATCATCATCATCTATAAAAACATTAGATAGTCCCAGTGATATACATTACGATACAATCGACAGTGTGAATGATATTCGATCGAAATACAATTATCACGATGAACCACACTCATTTGAAAATTCAATGGATTTCCTAGAGGATTTCAGCCATTTTCAATACGAGGTACTCGAAACAACTGTTTAAAACAAAAATCATCTACTGCTAATATTTTGTGGTTTATTACTATTATTTAATAATTGATTTGTTTTTTTTTTTGAAATATTAAAAAAACGAAACAATTTTTATACAGAAGCTTTATGTTTTGTGTTAGCTATTTTTGTATGTTTAGGTGTATTGAGTTTAAGAGCTAAACGCTTATTTGTTGTGCTCGCACTCATATGTGTGTGGCTTGATTTAGTGAAATTTACCTCGAGTGTGTCGCATGTGGTTTTTTGTTTTGTGGTGATGGCAAAATCAAGTGGTTTTTATTCATTATATAAACCTTTCCAAATATCATCATATCGAACGGTTTTTAAGAACAACACGTAAGTGAGAATTTTCTTTATGTTGCATGACGTTAATAAACACTTTCATGACGAATAGATCTCTATTTAGTGATCCGTGGTTATTATGCTTAGCTATACTAGTCAGGAGATAGCTGGGTTTTGCTTAAATCGTTTTAGTAAAGTTTCCTTATTATTATGTTCGTACATTTTCCATTTGTTGCTATGAATACATTATCGAAATAAATTAATATCTATTTCCAACATTTCTAAACCCTGCTTCATCTTAAATCGATTTATTCTTTGACACTGATAATATCGATGGATTTGTGAAACTCGATATATGGTATACCCCGGTAAGGCTATTGATCAAATTTTTTACCAATATTATAACAATATAAACGATTTCTGAACTTGTAATTTTCTTGAAAGATCAGTTATAAAATTGGAATTTCGCATTCTTCATTTAGAATATTTTCAGTACCTAATTATTATTTGTGGTTTTCCAATTAATGTTAATTTTGAAATAATTATAAAACCAGCTTTTCCCAAACAAACAGATATATTAATTGCAGTAATAACGTTAACATGTTTTATTGGTTTTACTGTGATAGAAAGAGTGAACTAATAAGCTAAGTATGTATTTAAAAAAGTATATTACAAGGGAGATCGTTTCACGACGTAAACTTTTGAAAATTATAGAGACTGTCATTGCTGTCAAACCAGTGATGACAGAGCGCTCAAATTTACACTAATGACAGTTCATTTCATTGTTTACAAGTGTACAAAAGCATTTTAGTGGGAAATATTCCGATATCCGCAATGGAATTCAAGCGTAATAGTGTGATTGCTCTATATTTGGCTGGAAAACCACAGCCGCAGATTGTTAACCAGTTAAAACATCTGCATGTGAATAAAATGTTTGTGTATCGCACATAAATCGCTATAACGATATTGGCAGCATTGCAAAACGCCATGGTGGTGGATCGAAACGCACTGCAACATCGCCGGATATCATTCGGAAGGTGAAGGCCAAATTGGCTCGGAATCCGCGCCGTAGCGGCAGAAAAATGGCTCGTGAGGCGAACATTTCGCTCGAACGGATGCAGCACGTATTGAAAGATCATCTTGGACTAAAGGAGTTGTTACGCTTTCCTCCGATGAGTCACCGTTCGTTATTGAGCAATATGTGAACAAGCAAAACGACCGGGCAAGTAGGCCGTTCTACTGAAAATTTGGACCAACGGATTGCCACTCGAACCCAAGCGCTGCCGATGGTGATGGTTTGGTCCGCCGTAACGACCGAAAGCCGTTCACCGCTCGTTTTTTTGTCCGTGGCATCAAGATAAATGCTCAAATTTATCGGGATCATGTGTTGGAGGGAGCGTTGAACCCTTGGGCACAAAAACATTTCGGCCGCAGAGCCTGGACATTTCAACAGGACTCGGCGCCGAGTCATAAAGCGCGCGTCAATCAAGATTGGCTGAGAAACAACGTTCCGCGGTTCATTTACACTGCCCAATGGCCACCAAATTCACCGAATGCAAATTCGCTAGATTTTTCGGTTTGGGGTATTTTGAAGAGCAAGGTTGGGACGAAAAAAAATCCAAAGTGTCGATCATCTCAAGCAAGCGCTTCGCCGGATATGGCCCAGAATACCGCAGAGCCACTTTCGTGCTGCATGCAATAGCTTTGCCAAATCGGCCAAATCGAAAATTTAAATATTTGTGAACATTTTTTACGTTGATTCAATAAAATTCATCAAAAAATAAAAATTCTGTGGCGGTTTGTTTTGGTAACACTTTGTGTCAGCCACCCCGTATAATACATATGTATATGATTCTTAAAGTAAAAAGGGTTCACATTTTTAATTCTACCCAATGATAACTTGTTTCAAAATTGAGTTTTTTTTTTTGGGGTGCCAATGTTTATTGAGCTTTCACGACTCAAACTGATCTCAAAATAGTTCTTTTATATAAAGCCGCACCTCTTTGGAAAGTTTCTAAAAAGTGAAATATGAAATGCTAATATTGAAATGATTTGCATCCGCTTAATGTCCCCCATGACCATGAAATCAAAGTTCAAATACAAGGTTTACATTATGCCCGCTCTACATTAAGCAGACAATACAAAATCACGACAACTACACTAGTTTTGCAACGCCCTATAGACAGTAAAATATAACAAATCTCTTGGGGATTTCCTATGATTTGTTTTTGATTTAACAGATTTTTAAACGTCCTGTTGTAAGTCGTTAAGAATTGTTAATTGCAACTTTATTCGGGTATATGCTCGATCATCTAGCAAGCAAGCAATCGCAAACCACTTTTTATATGGAAAAAATTAAAAAGGAAAAATTCTCTGCTGCTGTGCAGTGTTTATTGCGATTAGCTAGCAATTGTTACGAGAGTAAAAATATGACTGCAAACCATAAATTCATGTAAAAAAGAAGAAACGTTTAAAATAAAACCGCAACATTTGTTTTTTTTTGCTCCATGTAAAACGTGGTTTACGAGTTTGCTTGCTACCTACAAGCATGTACCCCATTGTCTTCGAATTGTGCAGTACTAATATTTGGTTTTGTCTGCTTAGTGTGGATTCGGCTCTAGCTAGACCTTTCCAAAAAATATAAATATGACGATGGCCAACGGTTATTGTGTTATCCATTAAATTAAAAATTTATCATAAAACTTTAAGAAAATAAAGCAAGGGATAAAAATAAATAATTTACTTTGATTTAGCTTGAATCATTACCTACTTTACATGCTATGTGTTTTCTGGATTTTGAGAATATTTTTATGTTTATACGTTTTTCTGGTACAATTATCAGACCAGCATTTTCAATAGTTCTTGACTATTGAACCAATGCAAATAGGTGGACCAATACGTTAGTTCCCATTAAATACTTCCTGTATTCGGTATTAAAGTTAGCAGATAAACTCGCTAATTACAATCAGTTTATCTGTTAAATGTTTCCTTAATGTTATAGTGTGCTGCTATCCACGCTTGCTGACTGATGAGGAACGATATTTTGTTTTGTTAGTTTTAGAATTTCATTAACTCAAAATTAAACTTACATGTCTACCAAATACTGTCAGACCAAATTTGAATATTTATTTCCTGATCACCACTGGCGATAACGGCTGAGATAGAAACGATTTACCACTTAATATTGAACGCTTTATTTAATCGGTAGTCGAATATCTTTTGTGAACTAACTCCATAGAGCGTTTGCGGCATATTTACACCCAAAAATACTGATTGCCTTTGATGAAATAACTTTATTATGCGCTAGAAATTCCCGCACATAAACTTCTACGATAAATTTGAAATTTTCATCATATAAAGATTTGTAGAGATGAACCATAAAGCAATTTTATTTTATTTTTGAAAACTATGACTAAAAAATTAACCATTGGCCAAAGCATATCGAATTCTCAATTATGTTTCAACCGACTCATTCAATATTTTACGAACCAAAATTTCGAAAGGTGTTACATTACCAATATCGTGAAGTAAGTTGATGAAATTATTTAAATAGTTAAGCGTATAATATAAATGTTGAGGAAGGTCATGCATATTCCTATATTTTTTTATCTATGGATAGTGGTTAAAAACTCACTGTTTAGTAATTTGCAACGGAAATCGAAGATGAACTATTTTTGAAAAAATTAACACGACTCAATTCGACTCACGTAAATATTTCTGTTTATCAAACAATATTTCTAAACTTATTTTTGTCATTATTGATTATTAGGCTTTTTTTATTATTTTAATGTTTTTTCTGGAAATTAATCTTACGTTGGCACTGTAGCAATGAGTTTTATTTTTATATATTTATATTTCTACTTTAAGTATTTGAAATTCCCCTCTCCAGATTTTTGATAAGCCGAATTGCACTTTGATTGTCCTATATCCAAATATGATTTCTCATTTTCAACGAGCTCGCCAACAATCCGATTAAGCCATGCAAGTTATCTGGCCGAATTTGAAACTGCTTTATACTTAGCTTAAATAAAAAAATTTGATAAAACTTCTGATTTTTGGCTCAATCTACAAATGATTATTGTTTTCCTACGAAACAAACTTCGCCTGAGAATTTCTTATTTATGAACGCCATGTCACGATTTGTAATAAAATCATTTTCTGCTCGAAAATCGAATATGAATTGTCCCAAATTTGTTTGGATATTTTACACAATTTCAAATGGGTGGCCTGGTTCACAGCTGCTGTAGTATCAATTAGTGATTGAGCTTTTGCATCCAACTACATACAAGCTGAAACCTTGTTATTCTTATTTATAGGGTTAGGCGGAGATGGATACGATAATTGATTACGATTTTGAAATTTCTGAAATTTGGACTGTATGCTAATATTGGCTATTGCACCTAAAGTACCAAGCAGTACTGCTTGATACGTCATCAAATTTATGTTTACAATTTCTTTTCTGAACTGTCGATGTATGGTTCGTAAATTTTTTCGAGATTTATAGATTTAACGAAATGTTGAATGCATAATTTAATAATAAAATAATAAATTAATTCTTACCAATAGCCCGTAATACAAATTTTAATTGATACCTATTATTGTAGATTTTTTTTGATTTTTTCGTCACGATTAACATTTCACGAAAAAACTATACAAAAAAATCATATCATATATTTGATTATACTGTCATCTATAGTCAAAGATTGGAATCGTCGACATAAAAAGACGTCATATAGCAAAATTTTTAAAGCGATGAGAGAATTTCAATAAATTCAAAGCCAAAAATTTAATCGAAACCGAGAGTGTTTTTGAACAGTTTCCCCAAAATTTGAAGCTCATCGTAAGTTAAACCAGTCGATTAAGTCAGTCATTAATTTTGTACGAATATTTTTTTTATTATGAGCTCGATTTTTTGATTCTATTGTAATTATTGGTAATATTTTTTTTGTCCTTAATACCTTAAACATTACCGATAACTAAAACTCCGATAAATAATAACGCTAATAGAATTACGGAAATGTGTTTTGATTACATTGCGCAAAGTAATTATGTAAGAGTAAATACAAAATGTATTCATAAATTACCCAGAAAATTCTGTCAACTCGCAATTTTTAAACCACATAACTTCTTTGGGCGCGTGGCAGAGAGATATGCGACGACAACTGCACCTTCAACGTCAAGGAACTGTTCCTTAGGTTAGTACAAAGTTGGGTGACCGTATTGGAACAGCATGAAACTAATTGTAAAGTGGAAGCATCCAGCAGCAGTATGTACAATGCTTTAGATTCAATTGATTGAGACATGATCTCGACAAAGTCATCGGCTAACATCACTAACAAAATATCTTCTGATAGACCGTGTAACAAATTGTGTAATTTAGTTTTCTCTGACTCACTTGTGACGCCAATGAATTCAGCTTTAAAAACTGTGTAAAGTGTTACTGCTTTGCCCGGTGTATAATGTTTGCGATCGTTGTTTAGCTGTATTAAATTCGTTTTTATCCTTTAAAATTGTTATACGGCAATAAGACGTAATTAGATCTCAGAACTAAAAACTGATACTCTTGTCTATTTTATTGTGTTTTTTGGTGGGTAATGAACTTAATAATAATTGAAGCTTTTCAAAATTTAACATAAAAAGCCAGTTATCTCCTAGGCAAATAAAGAGTCCCATGGAAAAATTATCTTGTTGTTCAATCCCAGTTCTATCACAAATTTTATATTAATGATCTTGTTCGACTAAGGGACATGCAACCCAAATTAAACACATATTTGAGTAACACAAAGTAATATTATCATTATTTTTTAAGTAAATATTCCAATTAGTTTTAGTTTTGTTTTACACATACCATATAATTGTAATTGTTTTTTGTTAATTTTTGTAAATTTATATTTTAGTACTCAAATTTAATAATAAGCATGAGACATAATTTGTAAACGTTAAAAATATACAAAATATAATTAAAATAAATTGATTGTATTGTTGTTTTATGTGTGCCTAAGTTTTTTTGTTTCGTCATGTCTATAAAAAAATCGTGAAAATTGTTGGAAAAGTTAAAATTAAAATATTTTATATTATTTAAATGATTTTTTTTGTTTTGATATTTTTTACAATTTTATAGTTCAACAACAACTCAATTCGAATCGTTAAAGGTGAGATCAATACAATTTTTGAAATTGTTTTATGTTAATTCTTTTTTTGAAAATTTATTTTACTAATCCCCTATATTTGTTTATGTCTAAAACCTAAAATGTGTACAGTTTAACTTTTCTAATAATTTTCTCCAATTTTGTAAACATGTGACGTGGTAATTTATGAAACTAACTTTGTATAAAAATTGTTTTACTTAATTTTATTATTGTAATTATTATAATACATACTAATTTGTTGGTTTGGTGGTTTCTTTTCTGTTTGTAAATAATATTATTGTCATCGACAATTTGCTAATTTTTTGGTTACAAATTTTTCCAGACTAAAAAACCAACAGAACCCATTTATGCTGAACCCACAAAATTAAGTCACGCACTAAATCAACAACAACAGTCGTCTGGAGGTATTCCAGTGTGTTCAACCGCGGCCGCATCCAATCTGGTAAAATCCCAATCAAATCAAAAAATGCATTTCGATGAATATGATGGTGTACAATTGCGAAATAACGGTAATAATGTGGAAACGCATAATTTATCGGTGTCACTGCAACCGAATAAATTTAGCTCGTTGAATCGTCGTAGTGATGTTATAAAGGAAATTGATACAGGTGAAAATGATTGTAGTAATGATAAAAATCGGCATTCGGATACCGAGTTGTTTAATAAAGATGAGAGTGATGTCGAAACTACGACCAATATTACAAGACCGGCAAGAAAATATCATTCAAAAAGTTTTAGTATGTCCGAAAGTCGAATTGGTAATGGTGTTAGTCCGGCGGGTGAACCCGGAGATGTGAAAAAAGGTGGTAGCACTGTATTCAAACAGAATCGAGAATTATGGGAGAAACGAGTTGAATTAAGTTCGCAGCATAGTTTAACAACGCCCCGAATATTAACAAGAAATCGTATTCAGCCAGACTTGGTAATGGATCTGCCATTACTCTCATCAAAAGAGGGATCAACAAGATCGTCGCGTGATTCAATTGATTCGGAGCTAGAAGATATGACGTCGGCCGAGCGATTCGCTCAGAACCAATCAACGCTTAAAAAAAACGAACGATACTCCAGTGAAAATTCCAGTCAATATGATCAGTTGAACAAAAAAGAAGTGAAACTAGATAATAAATTAATCGAGAAACCGAAAGCAGAAGTGAAACCTCAACAGGAGATAATCGAATCGATTGATATCGACGATAATGGGGAAAAATTAAAAATTAATAATCTCATACTGGATGATGTGTTGCATATCAGTGAAGATGAGTGTAAAATGGGTAAAGAGATTCATAAAAGTCCGATTCCAGTTCGCAACACACAAAAATATGTCTCACAGTTTGCTGACCTACATTTAACCGGTGGCTGTTTAACTACAACGGCTGCACCTTCGGCTACATCAACATCATCGGTATCATTATCTAATATAAGTAATGCAAAATCCGAAACTATTTGTTTAACATCGTTTAAACCCCAGGTTAAAGTAAAACCACAAATACTTAAAAAGCCGTTAGTACTGCCACCTACCACTCCGGAAATGGTTCGCAAATCCGGTCAAAATGATTAAAACAAGCCGAGGATACAATTTTTCAAAAGTAAAACACCAAATTTTTTTTTTTGTTTACATTTTGTTTAAGTTCGAAGACTGTTATTTAAAAATAAGTGGGATCTGCTCACTCTAAAATTAATAAAAGGACTAAGTTTTGCGGTAATTATTCGATTTTTTTACTAGCCGTGCGATAAAATCGAATAATTACAATCAAACTACATAATTTATTATTATTTGTTCCGATCGTGATAAGAAGTATAATAAAATAATAATTTGCATCAGCAATCGATTGTCTTCTTGGTCAGATTGTATTATGAGATTTAATTTCACATAAAAAAGAGAAAAAAGTATTTTTTGATACTTAACTCAATAAAATATATTATTATTAATAATAAATAACGAATTAATTGTATTAAAAGGTAGTAATAATCCAATTTGTTAGGTTTTAATTTCCAATTAATTTTAATTTTATGTATTTTATCAATTTTTTAGTAAATATTTGTTATGCAAAATTTAAATTAATATTATTTATAAATATTTAGTGTATAACGATAATTATATTATTACATTAATTAATTATTTAATTTTGTTCCAATCAAATTATATTTACAAAAAATTATTAATTAGTTTTTTTTTTAATTTGTGGTTTAATATTCCTTTTTTCTAATTTACTATTTTATCTAAACCTTATATTATTATAAATTATATACTCAACTTAATAAAATCAAAATATTTATATACATAAACTATCTTATATATAACATAATTTTACAACAATATATACATTCAATAAAAATATTTAAACACGCAAAACTCTAAATTTACATTTTATGATCCAATATATATCGATCAAATTTTATTGATTTGTGAAATAGAAACCTACATTTTAAACAATAATTGTCCTGTGTTTTCTTGGAAATCCGCTTATTTTGTGTTATACCGATTATTTTTTATAGATTTTAACAAATCCGAGCAAAATACATAAGTTTCCTTAACAAACAAAAACAAACAATTCAAACATACATTGATGAGACTGAAAAAAAAAATAAAAAAGTAAATATTTTGTTAAAATTTTGATTTTTATAATCAGTCACACCACATAAATAAATAGCACATATTTTTAGCGTAAACATTTAGCGACCTTTAACCATTTTTAAAAGGCGATACTCTTTTTAAAACTAGGACTTTACTCTGCATTTCGAACATGATTTCGGCGGCTGTCTAAAGCCTACTAAAGGCAAACGATCGCCTTCGTAAATTAACGTCGCAAATCATTGTAAGGCCCTTATACAAAATACAAATGCAAAGCAAAAAAAAAAAAATAGTAAACTTACAGGAAACATTATTATTATTATTAATTATTACATTAATTATCATATCTCAATGTTGTCAATAATATATAAAATAAAAAACATACATAAAAATAATAAATATTATATTTAAAAAAATAATAATAATATTGATAAATAATTTTGAATTCAACAAATTTTTTATCATTTTTATGGTGCTTTATTTTAGTATTTTTAACGATCGTACATTTTATTGTGTGTTATCGTGATAGGTATATAATTTCCCTAAATGTATACTATTTTTTCGTCCCATAAATTACTATCAAAAAATATAAGTAGATAGTTAACTACAACAGATAGTTTTGTTTATTCAATTTGTTTATATATTTATTCGATTACTACTTTCTTTTATTTAATATTACGTTGTAATTTAAACGAACAAAAAATGATAATAAGTTAAGCAAATATTTTAAAACAATATTATACATATATAATTTAATTTAAAAAATATTATAATAAAATGCAAGAAAATATATATTGGATGTGTTTGTGTTTGGAGAATGCTTAACTAAAATTATGTAACTATTTGGATTTGCATAACATCAGGACCCTATGTATGTATACGGCCATATATCAAACGACGATAATCATAACAAACACATCAATGCGGAATTGGTAAAATTTCGAATGAAAATCAGCTTGAAAATGATAAACAATTTATCAAAATTAAAGGCAAATAAACAAAGTTCACGCTCAGGATAATGAAAATTTATTTTTCAAACGTATTCGTTCAAAAGTCAAAAAAATCTCGAGCTTTGCTGAATCTTGGCATTATTCATTATAAAATAATAATTGGTACCAACCAATTTTAAAATTAACTCTGGGAGGAAACAACAAAACTTGTACTTCCATTGCATGTCGGATTTGATATTATTTTATGATGGATAATATTCTGATCAGTTAAACCCGCTATAAGCGTGACATTTCTACCTCTTACTGAAGGGAGAATGATATGAGCCGGTATATTTTTTTTAGAACCTCGCATGCCTTCGGCGCAGATGCAGGTTAAACCGGATTCATCGATGAATATCAATTTTTCACGGTTTTGTTGAGCGTATGCTGAAATTTTCCAATACTTTCTTGGCGAATTCATAGACTCCACTTCCAGACTAGCCAATTTCAATGAAATCCGAAGTTTACTTAGGCCGTTTTGAATGCTTGAGAGGCTTAGTGGTAAGATTTGTTCTGTAAGCTTTTGTTGGATAATAGCCAACATAAAACCACGGTTAGTTTTAACTATCCGTTCAATTTTGGTTAAGACTTCTGCGGTTAGTTTTGTCGGTCGATTTCCTCCTCTTGTTTTTAATAATAATTCGCACTCATTTTGTCTGTACTACGAAGCACTGTTTTAGCAGAGTTCATATTTAGTCCGGCGATATTAAAAAGTTTCATTCTAATTGTACAATTTTTCACTTAATTTGCAAATTTGCAGTTTCGTTTAATTTGCAAATGGTTGTGCTTATTTTGTAAAAGGTTTCATTTAATCTGAAAACCCATATTCATTATAGTTTAGCTACAGGATTATTTTTTTTATTTTGCACGCTGTATTCAATCGACAAAAAACACTTAGAATTCAAATTATTGACTATACATGAGGCACAAGGTCTAACATCGGCTAACGTAATCTGCGTGCGGTTACTGGATTTAAAAATGCAACCTTTTGAAAGTATACCCACGCTTTAGTGGAATTAACGAAACACACTCATAAATTTAGTTACTACGCACCAGTAGAAGGTGACCTATATATCTATTTTCACGTACAGCCAATAAAGCTCAATTTCAGAATCTGCGACATATTATTGTGAAACCTGGAGTGACTAAATCTAGTAACGATCAACCTGTTATTGCCACACATGAGTCGAGTTATAATTAGTAGAATAATCTAATCTTGTGCTAAAAACTTTGTTTCCTGAATTCTTTAATTCCCAATGCGTGGTATTTAGATGTGATCGCTCGCAAATAACAAGCAATACAAAATCAGGCGGAGGTCCTAATGCAAGAAATTATCTATCCAACTTATCCATCGACCAAGGATGTGTTAAAGCTACGATCAACAAAATGTCAATATTTATTTATGTTGCATATATTCCACCTGACTCTCCATTAACATATTATACTGCCTGCTGCGACACCATCGTAGAAATAAACAATAACGCCACTCCATCCGTCACTATTCTAATAACGGGCGATTTTAATTTGCCATCAATTAATTGGACCTATGATGATGAAATTGGCGAAATTCTACCCACCAATATGTCTGCGGGAATTGAGTGCCTGTTCATAGATACCATGGTCATTTCTAACCTGAGTCAAAGATCTGATATATTAAATGGTCGTAACAGAATTTTAGACCTGATTTTTGCTACTTCACCTGAATTGTTTAATATATACGAATCATTATATCCAATCGTCATCAACGATATTAACCACAAAGCGATTAAAATAATTTTGTTAGAGCGAAACCAGTATGAAAAGCCGCCTCAACGAAAGGCCATATTACAACTACAGAAAACCGGACACTGTGAACTTGGATTTATACTTTAAAAACATCAACAGATACGACGAATTAATCAGCGTTGTTGTAAATGCAGACAAATTCTACACGTATTATCCTCCTAAATAAAAAAGACAGGCTTATAAAGAGAAACTCGAAGGTTAGGGAGGCTAGTAAGCATCTATTCACAACATGCAACTAATAATACGAAATCTACCATCAAACGAAGTTCAAAAGTTATATATCTTGTCTTCAATATAAAATAAAGAATAATCCAAATATTTTTGGACCTACTTTCATACAAAGCGTGAGACTAACGGTTACGCGGAACATATGTCCTTTGAAGGGCAAACATCATGTGATCAAAAAGTTATATCAAACATGTTTGCCCAATTTTTTCAATCAGTGTATAAGCCAGAAGACATCGATAAATACATAAAACCAAATGAAGATTTACATCAAGATCTAGAAACGTTTAAAAGTGGATGAGGCTCGTATTGTATACCAGCCTCTTAACACCAATATTCAAAATTGGAACACGGAATGATGTTTCATATTATAGAGGTCTAACGTCAATTTCAGCAATTCCGAGGTTATTTGAGCTAGTAATATGCAATTCATTCAGGACCGTAGTACCGCGATACATATCAAAAAGTCAACATGGTTTTATGACAAAAAGATCAAATGCGCAGAATTTTTTCGCTCTTTAGAGGTAAATATTAAAAAAATTGATTTGCATGTTTAGTTATAGACAAACTAAACATTTTATTTAGATAATCTTGTATTAATCCCTACATTTAACTTCATCCTAAAGAACGAATAGGTGAATTGGTAATTTTATTGTGTTTAAAAATTGTTTTTTTGGACACATCGTTTTCGACAATTTGAGTACCATACCGCCTTAAGTTATAATTCAATTTCGTTTGTGCCATTAGATTTCGCCTTGTACTGAATGGCACAATAACCTACGATTGCATCATTGGCCGAGAATGTTTAAAGGAGTCAGCAGTGAATGTTCGGATTACATTAAACGACGTCGAAAGGCTCGTAGCCGTCGAACCAACCAAACCGTTTATTGAAGCCGATCGGAACAATACATTTAATGACATTTTGAACATTACCAAAAAAAAGGATTTTCAAATTGAAGGTAAACATAACGTTGGACATTTTAATAATGTTGCCCAAGATTATTGTGTTGAAAGTGAAACTATCGAAATGTTGAATGAGTTTTTGAGTAGGCGAAATAGAGTTGGAACTGTTATAAAAACTGAGATGCGAATTAAAACAAAAAATCAAAAATCAATATATTCACACCCCCAGAAAATTTTCGTATTCTGATCAGAATTTAAGTTAAATATGCGTGGACCACTGGCATTAAATAAATTAAAAGTAAAAAGGATCGTTATTTGTTTGGACAAGCTTAAAGGGAAAAATGTTTTCTCATTAGTAGACCTAAAAAATGTTGTGTTCCATATACCAATCCATTCCGACTCGATAAAATAACTGACCCGCGAATTATAACTGACCCGTGATATTTGAATTTTTCCACGTTATCAAAGTGGTGCAGGGCGCTGGCGGACATTTAATTTTGTTGCTGTTCACTTACAGACCCAGTGACTATTATCCTTGATATCATTAGGTCTGCGGCCAAGATGCACGATATCATTGGTTGATCGGTCGGAGTGAAAACCACATTGATAGGCGTTGTTTAACAGAGCTATGCTATGGTGATTTTCAATTTGAGACCGTGACCCTTTTTATTGCCCGGTCCTCCATTCTAAGAGAAGCTCCTCCTGGTCCCCGAACGCCACGATAAGTTCATGAAGATTACATACAAGAGTAGCTCCTTCTTGCTTTAATAATGCTGCGGGTATTCCATCAAGACCTATAACTTAATCGAGAGAACACTGGACACGTTTGTTTTCAACTCTGCATTCGTGTCATGATAGCTCCATCTTGGATGGAAGTCCTTAGTAAAATTTCTGGCATGGACAAACAGTTTCTTGAGTTTCCTTTTCCACTCGAAAACTGAGGTTTTCGATACAGGCCCTCATATATTCGTGCTTCTTCTTTTTCCGGAGGTATTTGTGGTCGTATCTTTCCTGGCTCGGAGATACTCGGCGTGAGTTCTCCAAGTGCTACAATCTAACCATTTTTCACGCGCATATTTCGTTTATTTTCGACGATTTGTCGACACTGATCATCGAATCAATCATTCCATGCTCTTGGTAATCCTCGTCCAATGGTAGTTTCGTGCCGGTTTAGATGTTCAGTGATAGCTGATTGATAACTTTGCAGAGTCTTCATTTTTTAGTGCATCGATATTCCAGCACACGGTTGTCATTGCTTGTCTGTTAAATGTGGATGATAATTTGCACTTATATTTGAATATAATTAAGCATATGATCACTGTCCACGTCGGAGCCTCTATTATATCTAACTATAGTTATGCTGGTTGAATGTCTCTTCGAGATCATGACATGATCAATTTGGTTTTCTGTTCTTCAATATTCCATCATTCAATCAGCTTTGTGGATTTTTTATGTTGAAAGAACGTATTCGCAATGACTAAGTTATACCTTATAGCCAGTTTCCTCACGATTTTTGACCGTTGTTGTTACTCGGGTGCTGCAAACTGCACTGAACAATATGTGGTAATGTATCCGCACTCCTAAGGCGCCCACGATAATTTTGATAACATGGTGCGGGATGTTATTCATGATGTCGCCCAACTCAACAAAGAATAAATCTTTTGTATTATCTGATTTGTCTTCGGTGGGCACATGAGTATGGAAGTCGATGAAATACTACTGTACTCGCCGGTGGATGAGAAAGCCAACTCCAAATTCTCCTCCGTTCTCGAGAGTGTAACCTTCTTTTGTGGTATTATGGATCCCATCGCCAGATCATCTAAGCTCTTCTAGTTCAAGTACGTCCAATGTGTTTTCGTCTGGTTCAAAAGGTTCTGGAGATCTCCAGGGCTTAAAATGCTTAGCAAGTTCGATGATGCCATTTTTATAGCGTTGTCCGTATACATTTTTCGAGGTCGTTGTTGTGATGTAGCATTGTGTAGCAATCATAACTTGGTGTTTTTTCTGAGATTAGGTAGTTGGCCCGCAGCTCAACCTACTGATTACGTGCGTGGTGTGAGTCATGTACTGGTGATTGATCTTAAGGAATCCAGTCCTATCTGAAACACGTTTATATAGCAAGCCGCTTGGACGCCCGCTTCAGCCGCACCTAACCTGGAGAATAGACGCTGGCGTGGTATTGGTTTTGCAGCACCAATAGCTCGCTGTGCATGTAGTGTCCATAACTATACGAAGAATTTCGTGAGGCTGCGTGAGGTATGTGTCTAGAACTTTTCTCCCCAACTGCTTTGAAATTTTGAAACTTTGGTTGTCGGAAATTTGTTAATTATTTACAAGAACAACATATATTAGTATGAATCTAATTTTTAAAACAAACAAAATATTATAAAGTCACTACCCATACCTAATTGAAACAGTTTATTGCGCTCTTCAAAACACGGCCATTCGATTCTTGTGAATTCAGAATTTGAGACTATTATCTGCCATTCGTTTTTCACGATAATTCACAACCGAATATTTTGCATGCACACGTAAAATATTCGGAGTTTTAACGTCACATTTCAAATATTTTAGCAGAATTTTCTAATATTCAAGATTGTATCACTGCATTATTGTGAATAAAAATAATCTTCCAATTTTAACGGTTAACACCACTTGTATATTATTTTACCCTATGTGTATACACATAATACTTTTCAAAACAAATTATTTTTCCCAACAAGAGATGTCCCATATCAATTACTTGAGTCAATTCAGGCGAAATAATCGAGGCATTTTCGCGTAAAACCAAACCAAAAAATGCAAATTGTAGTTAACTTCATTGTAGCAGCCACGTCTAAGAAAAGTGTTGTCAAAAAACTAAATTTGTTTGATTTAAAAATAATTATAAATTATACTAAAGCAGTAATTTAGTTAAAAATACATAAAAATGGTAAGTAAATATGTTGGCTACCCGATACTAAATAATTTTTCATGTGATGGCGTAATAAACTTGCCAAAATTCAGTGAATATGTTTTGGGGCCGGATCAACATTTTTTGACATTCATCATTTTTTTTTATTTACGTGATCATCAGAATAAACTGTAGCCTAATAAATGTAATTTTATCAATTTTAGCCACTGCGCCTAGATATAAAGCGGAGACTTACTTCTCGTTCAGATCGCGTAAAATGTGTCGATTTACATCCAAAAGAACCATGGATGTTGTGCGCTCTCTACAATGGTCATGTACACGTCATGAATTACGAAAATCAACAACTAGTTAAGGATTTTGAGGTTTGTGATCTGCCAGTACGTTCAGCAAAATTTGTCGAACGTAAAAATTGGGTAATCACAGGATCTGATGATATGCAAATACGTGTTTTCAATTACAACACTCTCGATAAGGTGCACTCGTTCGAAGCGCATTCCGATTACGTTCGGTGCATTGCAATTCATCCAACGCAACCATTGATTTTGACTAGCAGTGACGATATGCTTATAAAATTATGGAACTGGGAAAAAATGTGGGCTTGCCAACGTATATTTGAAGGACATACCCATTACGTCATGCAAATAGTGTTTAATCCGAAAGATAATAATACGTTTGCGAGTGCATCCCTTGATCGCACTGTTAAAGTATGGCAACTTGGCTCAAATGTACCAAATTTCACTCTGGAAGGTCATGAAAAAGGTGTAAATTGTGTTGATTACTATCACGGAGGTGATAAACCTTATTTGATTTCGGGTGCCGATGACCGTTTGGTTAAAATTTGGGATTATCAGAATAAAACTTGTGTACAAACACTAGAAGGGCATGCTATGAATATTTCGGCAGTTTCGTTCCATCCCGAATTACCGATTGTATTAACTGGGTCGGAGGATGGTACCGTCCGTATATGGCATTCTGGAACATATAGATTAGAAACATCTCTTAATTATGGATTCGAACGGGTTTGGACTATTTGTGGGATGCGAGGTACGAACAATGTTGCTCTCGGATACGATGAAGGTTCCATCATTATAAAAGTTGGTCGTGAAGAACCAGCCATGTCGATGGATGTAAATGGCGGTAAAATTATTTGGGCTAAGCACTCAGAAATGCAGCAAGTTAATTTAAAAGCGTTGCCGGAAGGTACCGAGATTAAAGATGGCGAAAGACTGCCAATTGCTTCCAAAGATATGGGCGCCTGCGAAATTTATCCACAAACGATTGCACACAATCCAAATGGTCGGTTTGTAGTAGTTTGCGGCGATGGTGAATATATAATTTATACATCGATGGCGCTACGAAACAAAGCATTTGGTTCCGCACAGGAATTCGTTTGGGCTCTAGAAAGTAGTGAATATGCTATCAGAGAAAGCAGCGGTGCTGTAAAGCTATTCCGGAACTTCAAAGAACGCAAAGCATTTACGCCAGATTATGGTGCAGAAGGTAAGCTAATTCCCCAACATCATTTTAACCTATCAAACCGCTAATATATCTAATATTTTTTACTAATGCTTTTTAAACCATGAAAGAAGGTAACTCTGATGCCTATTTTACAAATTACATTTTGCTAATCGAAAACTATTTTTAGGCATATTTGGTGGATACCTGCTTGGGGTGAAAACCTCATCCGGTTTGTCATTTTATGATTGGGAAACTCTTGAATTGATTCGTCGTATTGAAGTGCAACCAAAGTGAGCACATTTTAATAATTATTTAGAAAACGAATTTTAATCGATTTCCTTTTCTTTTAGGCACGTATTTTGGAACGAATCCGGGCTCTTAGTATGTTTGGCAACCGAAGAATCGTACTTTATTCTACGCGTTGATACTGCGGCGATCGCTGTTGCCGTTGAATCGAAGCAAGGTTTGGGCGATGACGGAATCGAAAACGCATTTGATGTGCTCGGTGAAGTGAATGAACAGGTTAAAACTGGACTATGGGTTGGCGATTGTTTTATTTATACGAACTCGGTTAATCGAATCAATTACTACGTGGGTGGTGAAATTGTAACTATTTCACATTTAGATCGTACTATGTATCTTCTTGGCTATGTACCAAAAGATAACCGATTGTATTTGGGCGATAAAGAATTAAATGTGACCAGCTATTCCCTTCTACTTTCGATACTAGAATATCAGACGGCCGTTATGAGACGTGATTTTGAAACAGCGGACCGTGTATTGCCTACCATTCCTAAAGAACATCGCACCCGTGTTGCCCATTTCTTAGAAAAGCAAGGATTTAAAAAACAAGCTCTTCAAGTTTCTACCGACTCCGAGCATAAATTTGATCTGGCGTTGCAGATTGGGGATTTGGACACAGCATTAATTTTGGCACGAGAATCTGAGAATCCGCAGAAATGGTCACAATTAGCAGAGGTGGCAACAAGTAAAAATAAATTCGATTTAGTTCAAGAATGTTTGGAACGAGCGAACGATTATGGTGGGCTTCTTTTGTTAGCGACAAGCACAGGAGATAAGAATATGTTAAAATCATTAGGCTCATCTGGCGGGGACCAGGGTAAACATAATATTTCATTCCTTTCAATGTTTCTACTTGGCGATCTAGACGCTTGTCTAGAAATTTTAATTAATACCGGACGTATACCAGAAGCGGCATTCTTCGCACGCACCTATATACCAAGTAAAATTACTTACGTTGTCGGATTATGGCGAACAGAATTGGCAAAAGTAAACGAAAAGGCTGGGCAAAGTTTAGCCGATCCCGAACAATACGAAAATTTATTCCCCACGTTTAGTGAATCATTAAAAACAGAACAATTTCTAGCGAAAAACACTTTTGCACTGCCAGCTAACGCTGCAACGCAAGTTCCATTAAATATTGAGCGAACACCCGTTAATGAGATGAAGCAAGCGGAAGAAAGTGGCCAATTTGAATATAATCCGGGTTTACTTGTACATAAAAATGATGAACGTCCTAGCGAGCCACGGTGCTATACAGGCACAACGGATGCGGCGCTACCTGATAAAATAAAAAGTGACATCGCCAAACAATTAGAAGAAATAAGAAATTTAAATGCCCGATCCAATAAGGAGCTTGAAACGCAACCGACGCCGTTGAACCGGAAAAGTTCACTCGAGGAGTTCGAATTAGAGATAGAAGGGATGACGTTAGATGAAAATATAGATACGTCGGTTTGTAGTTTGTAAATATTTGTAATTTGGTGTCCATTAATTAATATTAATTCTCGTTTTTAGGATGTGAATATAGACGACGATTTGCTGAGTGATGAAGAATAATATTCTACTTATTACACCTAGAGAATTCCTGTTTAAAATATTTTTTTAAAATTTATTATTACATTAATCAGAAAGAATAAATTTAAATGTATTATCTAATTATAATTTAATAACATTACACGTATAATAATTATAATTAAACGAATTTTTATTTTTCATTACGTAAGTTATCGTTTTTATGTTATGTTTTATGTCACGTTACGTAATGAGATGTTTTACTGTATACCGAAAAAGCTTCGTATTGACAGCAAGTGCCGATTGTCATTTGTCATAATTTTATAACAAAACAACACGATTTTGTGTTTATTCAATTTAAAAAATATTTATGTAATTATTATATTTTATAAAATGTTTTAAGTTTATTAAATATTGATTGTAAATAAAGTGATTGAGATATGGTAGGTATCGTACACAAAACATATCGTTTCTTTATGAACGAAAATTGAAAATAAAAAAATCAATAATGCGTTATTGGTTAATTAAATTAATGAATTATTTGGTAATTAGGCAAAAACTAACGAGTTTAATGCTGACGATGAAGAAATTGTACATCCACCGACTGCGGACGAATTAAAAGAGCAAGGAAATCAATGCGTGAAAAATGAATTGTTTTTGGAAGCGATTTTACACTACACTCACGCAATAAAACTGTCGCCGGATGATCCAATTTTATACAGCAATCGTTCACTAGCATTTCTGAAGGCAAAACATTATTATTATGCCAATGAAGATGCGGAAAAGGCAATCCAATTGAAACCGGACTGGGCCAAAGCGTATTTTCGAAAAGCAGAAGTAAATGTTGCTGCTGGGCAGTATGATACCGCACTATTGTCGTATGGCCGTGCCTTGCAGCTACAACCGAATGATTCAAATATTTTGAATGCCGCTAAAAAAGCAGCGGGTTTAAGTAATCGGGAGACTATGATGGAAAAGAAAGTTCCTTGGGTTGGTGCCGGTATAGGAATCATACTTGGTGTTTTAATCGTACTGGCGGATCAAGTGTTTGCCAAAATTCCTACACTTAAACATCCCTCGTTAATGGTAATCTTAGTTTTTGCAATTTCAATTATAGGATTTGGTATAGCGAAAGCTTATAGATCGTACACAAAAATCCAAATGAAGAGTTTACTTGATCCCCCGGTTGATTTACTGGAGGATTTTAAGAAGGAAAATGAGTCGGAAGAGCCGGAGCTTCCGGCAAACCGAAATCGTTATACCAAAGCTCAGGCACGTCAGCGTTTTAAGAAGGGCAAATCATAACATTCCGAGAAACTTTAAAAGAGAGGCAATTTTTATATTGTTTTGTAATTCAAGTTTATATTATAATTTATATAATTTAATTTTAATTGATAATCCATTAAAATAAAAAATTCTATAAAAAAATATTACGTTTTTTGCTGAAAATCACTTAACCGAAATTTCGGACATCATTTTTCTAAACCTTTCGTCAATGACATTCGTAACTAGGATCTGATTTAATATCCTTAGGATTTAATTGTTCGTCTGCATTAGTCGTACATTGCAGTGGCCATTGTACTCCTAGAATTCTCGAGGAATTTTCAGAATTACAACATGCAATACAATATTATCAACTACACAAAAAGCTTCTTTGGATGGGTTCGGTTGCTTACGAAAAAAATGTCACTACACAATTTTCGAAATCGAAAATTACAAAAACAAACCGAATTCGGAATAAACGAATATACACGATTCGATTAGTCTAGCGACGGACTCCGTCGCGGCCATACGTCGCAGTGAAAATTACAAAACAACATTCAAATTATTTCACTTACAAAAAAAAAAGTTTAATTTTTTTTTTAAAAAATATTTGAAATTAAATTCGCGGGTTTAATAAATAATATTTTGTTTGTTTTTTTTTTGTAACTTAACTAACATTGAATTTTATAAAGAAAATATAAAAATAATAATTCCAGTGCTAAAAAATTTGATTTTTATTGAAGTGTGTTTTATAATACCTACATAACATATTGTAGAAAAAAAATTATTGCAAAATTACATTAATTTTTTTTTGTTATCATAAAGTTTATTAAAATTTATTGTTTTAAATTAATTAATTGAAAAATATACCTGTATAAGTATATGGAAAAAGCAAAAAGTGAATTTTTAATACTTTAGTGGAATTTTATTGTTATAAAATACAAAAATAAGTTTTATAATAATAATATATATATGAAAAATACAAATTAAATTATTATTATTTGTGTTTTATTATTTTAATTAAGCATATTATTATTCTTTTTTTATCTTAACATAATTTTTTTACGTGGCAAAAAAGAAAAAATTAAATATTTAAGAATAGCTATAGAAAAAAGAAACGAAATTTAGTTTTTCAAGATGGCGGGTCTCTGTACTGGTATTTCGTATGGATTGTCTCAAAATAATTTAAATAATAATAAAGAATTGGTTTTTGTCAAATTAACTGATTCGGCATATCGGGCAATTGAGGAATATCAAAGAAATCAAGTAAGTTTTTACATGTAAATTTTTCTAAGTTATATAAAATCCCATAATATGTGATTTAGTGACAGACAAAAAGTTAAAAATAATCAGCCATTTTTAATATGTACCTAAATTATATAAAAAAAAATGTATAATGTACATTTCTATGTATTCATACAAGTGTGCGATTGTATAAGAATGCAAGATAACTCGGTAGTGGTATGACATTTTGTCAGCTATTTTTTTTTTTTTTTTGATAAAAATACAAAAAAAACTATTTTCCTTGATTAATAAAAATCGTTTAAAATTTAGAATTTGTACGTACAATATTTATTTTTAATATTTTTTGAAATTCCTAAAAATAAAAAAAAATAAAGAAAGTTAACGGTGCCAAAAATTTAGGCCACGAACTGTTGATCCTCTCTTTTTTTCAAAAAAATATGTATTTCATCTCTCTGTACTTATATGATGAATGTACAGCTCTCGAAATCTTATTGTTTTTGTAGTGTACGCATAACCGATACTCAAGGAAATTTAGGAAGCACGGTGCAAAATTTACAAAATGTACCTTGGTACGTATTCCAGTATCATCGTACATTTTGTGATTTCGGAAAATTAACAAAATGAAAATTTTCTTGTCGCGACGTTTTTCTTCATTGAGTACACTTTTTTTACAGACTACATAGTTTTATTGTAATTTATGTGTAAAAAAAGAGAGAACAGATGTTTTTTGAGAAAATGAATTTGATAAGTCAACGCACCCTTCTTATGTGTAAAAAAAATTAGAAATTTCATTACAGATTACGTTTATTTGAATTTTTTTTTGGTTGTCTAAAAATTTATATTGAAAACACGGGTCATTAGCATTTCTCGACTACCTTTCGAAATCATTGACAACATCCTTGCTATAATTAATGATCGAACTTCTGTAACATATGGTTTTCCTGAAATGTGATTTAATAACATAAATTTTTAATTTACTTCATGTACTTAGTAGTTTTGATTTTGTACCTATAAATTATGTTAATTCTAGGTGGGGGTAATATTTGATCATTTCCTCTTTAAATTATCCCATAAGGCTGTCAAATAATGATTGGCTTTCAAATATTCGATGTTCCGATGAAACTGAGAAAGCTCTTTTTTTGCCATACCTTGAAAGGGTCTCTTTGCTAATATTTTATTGCAGATCTAGTTAGTATGTAATTTAATTGGAATTCGAATGTTCCATATGTCGCTCTGATTGAGGGACATTGTTAGTTCTTTAATGACTAATCTCGAACTTTGGTTTATTTTAATGTGATAGACGTTACAGTAAATATATATTTGGAAATATACTTAATAGATTTTTTTGAAATTCCGTTAGTGGTAGGTTCTGTGAAATATGACAACCTTATGGTATTGAGTGGTCCCTTACAGATAAACAAAAACTGAATGTGAACAATCTGAAAATGCATTTCCGATGCATTTCTAAATTCTAGAGTGCATCGAAAGACTAGGTAGTCGTGATGATGCCACACTAAAATTTCAATAAAATGGTTTTATTATACGCTTCAGAACTAAATATAGCTCAATTCGTTCTACTTATGTGCACTGTGTGCCTCACGCCAACTTTTTTGTCTAAATTTCCTACCCTACTAATACTGTTTGCATGACGCCAATTTATTGTTTCATTTTCGATTTTTAATTAAATTGATGGTTAGTTCATGCTAGATGTTGCTACTCGTAGATCTCTTAAGATTCAGAGACCAACAAGTGCCTGATATTTAGTCTTAGTTCAAATTTACCAATCGCAGATTAGTAATATTTTAGAGATATCTTGATTGACAGAAATCGGAGGAAGGTTTAGGACTACAACGATTCCAAAGAAAGGCGGCCTAAAAAAAGTAAAAATTGGTGGGGTATATCTCTCCACAACACAAGTATGGGAAAATTCCTGGATAGAATTTCAGCGACCATTAACTCGAAACTAAGAAAGGAACAAGTTAGCTTCGTCACCACAACACGCATCGTTATAGAGTAGTCTAACGAGTGGAATATACCACTATACAAATTCTTCATGGAGTTCAGTGTATTCGACACAATATACACGAACGCATTCCAAAGGAATTAACTTATAAAGGGTTGGTCATTTAAATGCTATAAAAGGAGTATACATCTTTATTTTGTGGAAACTTTTTTTTATTGTGTAGATTGGGACTCTCCAATTTAAGAATTAAAAACAATTTCGATCTTGTGGCTCCCTTTGCCGGCTTTACAATAAGCCATCCTGTGAGTCCAGTTTTTGTGCGATGAATTCAGCGCCTATTTCGCGAATAATTCTCTGGATTATCCATATAACAACTATCCTTAACGAAACCCCTTAAATAAATGTCCAACGGCGTCAAATCGCAGCTCCGCGCAGGCCAATTGACATCTCCAAAACAGCTGATTATTCGGTTGCCAAATTTGATGTGCAAGAGATCGATTGTCGGTCGGTTTGTGTGGCGTGTGGCGCCATCTTATTGAAACCAAAGGTTGTTCACATTCATATTGCTGATTTGAGGCCATAAAATGTGGTCATCATGGCTCTGTAACGGTCGCCATTGACGGTAACGGCGTGGGCCAATTAAGCCACCACTACAATATCCACATCAAACCAAACAATCACTCTTGGTGGATGCATTGGTTTCTCTACGATTACGTGGGGCTGTTCCGAACCCCAAATCCGTCAGTCCTGCTTGTTTATATAGCCCTGAGATGGAAATGCGCTTCGTCTGAAAAGTTGATTTTCAGTCCAAAATCGGCGACATTATCAAATTGGTATAAGGCCCGCGCAGAGACTGATATCGAAGAAAATGGTCATTTGCTTTCCACTGCTGACTCATTTGGGCCTTTGTGCAGTATTCTCCTCAGGCTGGTGCGCCTAATGGCCAGTTGTTGCTGTCGGCGTCGAGTAAGGGCGATGGATTCTGTCCTACACTATCACAATCGCAATATTCGCGGGCATGCGCACTGTTCGAGCTTGGGGACCAATTCTGTCATCTCAATGGTTTTTCATCAATTTCACTACAGCGATTTCGCTTGGTGCCTTTTCACGACCCATATTTCTTTTCAAAATTCGCACGGTTTCGGCTACAAAACACTGACTTTGAAAATAAGTTTTCAATATGTCGACACGCTCCTCAAGCGAAAACATGATTGTTTCGTGACGCAGAATATGAGACTGACAACCATTCAAAATTTTAAACAAATCGTTCAAAAAAGTGTTACTCTAGCCTATAATGTAAAAATAAACTAATAGATGGCCCCTAATTGAGTACAATACAAAGGCAAACAAAGTGAATCATATTATAACAGCCAAGGAGTAAGATAAGAATGCGTGCACTCGCCACTTCTGTTTCTGGTAGTATTAGACAATGTCATGAGAAAACTAGATAGCGCATCACTCAGCGACATCCAGTCGTGACTAATGGAGAAACAATGATCTGGATTATGCAGATGAGATAGGCCTGCTAACACATATATACGCCGACGTGCAACAAAATGTGCTAATGCTATTAGATGCTTTTTAGCAAAGGAGGTTGTCCTCAAAATAAACACCAGGAAAATTAAGTCAATCAGGCTAAACATACCAATATCCACATTGGTATGTATCAACCTGAATTGAATTTAGATAATTTGGTTGTACACTTAGTGTACATCGCTAGTCTAGCGGAATGAGGTGTACCAGATAGAGGCATAAATAAACGAATCAACAAAGCCAGAGCAACATTAAAATTTTTTTAAAATGTTTATTGTTTTAAACTTTAATATTGCAAAAATATTTTAGTTTTGCTTGAGCATTCGATAACTTCATTTTAAAAAGCACACAAAAAAATCTTCCATGTCCAGTACTATAGGCTGGCATGGAGCTATGCAATGCGCAGATGGTAACTTAAATCGGTCCTATAGCCGTACGACTTCGATTTGGCAGGAATTGCTTAAAGTAAGACGGGAAAATCAATCGCGAAAGAGCAGGGAGTGCTTCGGCCCCAGAAAAGATTGCATGGATTTAAATATTAGCCCTCTAACTTGGAAAGGTTGTACAAGCTCGATCCGCATAGGCACAATAGGCTCAAATTTCACAATAATAAAGTTAAATCCATAATCTCGTGCCTAGTTTGGTTTGAATTTGAATATTTTGATTTTACATTATATAATAAATTAAAATAAAAATAGATTTACCATAATCCCCGAAAAAAATTATGAAAACTAACTCATAAAATTGCCGATAGAGAGTCAGGGATTGTTTGGTATGAAAATACGAAGTTTTTATATTAGGAAGGTTCGAATGGTAATGAAAAATTGTATAAATACCGACATTTAAATTTAATTTTTAGGTTAGGTTTAACAACAAATTTAATTTAGTAACGAACGCTCTTAAGCTATCGCGGCTTGGAGTAATTGTTTTTCATAAAAACAAGGCTAATTACAGTTCAATAGCGTTCTTCAACTTTTAACTTTCTTCAACTCTTTTTAACATTGTCACAAATGTCATTCCCAACTCTATTCGAGACTGCCTTTCTAGCTACCAAGGTAATAAATATGGTACAATCAACCAAAGAAAAATATTCGTTTACATCATTACTTAAATAAAAAAATTTTAAAGAACGTTTTATATGGAAAATATTTTGTGTAAAATTGAGAAATTATAAATGACAATTTTTAAAAATCGTAATTATAATTCTTCAAGTTTACGATAAATTGAATTATTATTTTCATATTGAAGGCAAAGAAATTGGTTTCCTGTTTTAGTTTTAGAATTATTGATTTATGTAACAAATTAATTGTTAAGCACAGCGTTTCCGAACATACTCTAGAGATGGTTAGTTTAGTGCCATCTATAAATGAATGATGGTGCTTATCGTTTATGAACATAGACATTTATCAATAACTGGCACGAACTAACGATCAATTTAGTTAGTCGGAACTTTGATCAGAAAAATTGGTATCAATCACTCAGCATTAATAATGAACTAATTGTCATCGGCAAGATATCTATATCGACCCGACAACCTAATAGAATTATATATGTGAGCGATTATGCCTAGAGCGCTTCACCGAATTTTGCTAAACCAGTTTAACCAATCCGCTGTCTGTCCAGACTAATTAGTAGAGTAGTAGTTAGAGATTAATAGTTTATGAAATAATCAAGATTTTCTTATAGAATTGACCCTCTGATTAATAATCTCACTCATATTCTACATTACTTGGAGGATTTTCCTTCAAATAATAATGAATTTAGCACACAAACCATATTTTGTGGTTACAGCGCGTTACGTTTAACAATTTAACAGTTGAACACAATTATTTTTAAATTATTTTGTTGACATTTTGAATGAGTTTTTTATCAAAAACAAAATTAAAACTACACGCTAATGTTAAATAATTTAAAAACGATGAATGCGTTTTTATTTATAAATAAAGTAAATGTGTTTACTTGTGATACGTAAATGTAACCATATCACTACACAAAAATGAATAGTAACCTTGTTTGTATGATCGCTGGAAAATTGCTGAAATTTTTAATCGTGTGTTTTAATAGCGTTTAGTCTGAACGGATTAAAACGAGATTACAAGTAAACTAGGTTAGATAAATCTAGAAACCCCGAGACAGAACTGGGATGTTGTGCCAACAGTATTTTCGATTTTTTTATGTCTCATTTTGTACAAGTAAAACTGTAGTTAGTTTATTCCACTTATTAAACTAGAATTAGTATTTTATATTATGTCCTCCGTTTGCTCGAGTAAAATTTCGCTATTCTACGATTTCTAAGACTAATATATTCATCGATATTAGTTATCACTAATAATTTCCCTGTGGTCTTGTTCTGGTAATTCTCTTGGAACTATTCTGGCTTTCCCTGGAAATACGGAATTGGGAAATATATTGTCATAACATTTTTGTCTATACATATTGTATTTTTCTGGCCTACTGATTTAAATAGTTTGGTGTAAATATTTTCGAAACAAAGTTTTGGAAAACTTTTGTTCCACAAAACTTATATGAAACAATGGGCGCATTCAGGGCACCCAACAGTTGGGAACATGTTGAGTAAAATCAAAGCCATCGTTATGAAAATGTTTTTATTGTATGAATATGAAATTTTGAAATCAAATTGGCGATGATTTCACTAATCATGATGCCAACAGTTGGCGGTCCTGAATGCGCCCAATAATTCTCCATTTACCTTTCTTTCTAAAATATTTACACAAACCTAATTCCATCAGTAGGTCGGTTGCAATTTAGATGAAATGCAATTTAGACAAAAATGATATGAATTTTTTTTATCTCAATTACCTATTCCCAGAGAAAGGTAGAATAGTGCCATTGTAATAGGGAGTTGGGGAAAGAATTTACATAGCTTTTAACTATAAATCAGTTTCTTCTCGCGCTCTGGAAAAAAGTAAATTTTTATAAATTGGGAATTATTTTTTATAGCATCAATGGCAGGGAAAATGATTCCCTATTTTATTTATATTTTTTTCCAAAAAAAGTTTTTACTAACTTATTATTTTAGTATACCACAAAAAATAATTAAAATATAAGTTATATGTACATTCTTTATCCTGTTCCCTATTCCCGGTTATTTAACAGAGTAGGGCTGAGTAGTATGTAGAAAAGGCACAGCACCCATTTATTTCAACAACTTGAGATCATCAGTTAATATAAAACGAGTGGTAATTTGCACGAAATAAAATTTAAACTGCTGCTTCAAATATGAGACGCATAACTTAGCCGAAAGTAGATGTTACAAAATTCCACCCCAGTGCTTTGTTTTGAGACCGCCGTGTGCTGGATAGGCCCATTTTGTATCGATATCTATTCTACTGATCTTTTTGCCCAAACTATTGTTAGTTTTTAACACAGATTTTTGTGAAGAAACTCGTTACTTTAGATTGTATAGTACGGGGTCAATTATTGATCTATTGCAGGCGTGTCCACTAATTTTTTTGAGGGATCTACTTTTACAAACAATATTTTTTCACTCAAGTATGCTGATCATTTTATTCTTGATTTTGAATGGTATTCTGTCAATTCGATCGATTTTAAGGACCCCTCTGGTCTATACACTATTGCGAATTTTACAATTACATTGTCTGTAAAAGCACTACGTACGGCTGACATAAATTTTACAAAATCTTTTTGCAGAATATAATGCGCAATAATACGTGGCTGAAATCATGACATCCAAGCAGAGAATTAATAGTTCCAACATATTTCAATCAACACGTCCAAAACATTTAAAATGGTCAAAGTTGATCTAAATATTTGCCCTAGTTCCATTTTTAATGTTCTGCTTAGCTTACGTCATGAGAATGGTTTCTCAACCTATTTTAAATAATAAAAAAAGACAGAAAATGGAAGTAGTGAAAATGTGTCGTAACTTGCACATGACTAGGTATACATATCCTGTTATTTCAAAATTTTTTTATTGACTAAGTCAGCTTGTATATGGCTCTGGGAAAATTAGTCTAAATTCATTATTTTGCAACTATTTTTCCTTTTTCATTATGAAATTTAAAAAAGTAAAAAATGACCGGTACTGGTTTCTGGGTTCGGTTTAGTATACAACTGAGCTACGGAAAAAATAATAGTGAAGTGAATTAATGAAGATTACTTAATTACATACTAGCTTCCAACAGCTTTTTAAAATATTTTTTTGTCCCAAGTTTTCATTACTTATTACACAATAAAAAAATTTATTCATGTAATATGTACATTTTTTAAATCAAATTTCAGTAATATAAATTACAGCTATCACATTTTATTGCATTTTTGAGTGTGACAGACAATTAAATAGTGGTGTCAACAAATTTCAGTAAATCAAAACTCATTTTTCTTAGTAAAACGAAATTGTTTATTACTGGGAGTGGTGTACCTTTTATTCTGAATATCTCCATTAAACGATTCCTTGAGTGAATAAGTATATCACGGTTGTAGAGTAGTCCGCCGTAGCTGCACTTTATTGATTATAAATGTATGATGTAAATAGAATAGCAATTTTTTACAAGACCTCTAAAATTACGGCTGCATATTTTGGACATTTTGCAGTTTCGACATCAAACATTTTTTTGTTTAACCCTAGAGCTGTACATGGGGCACTCAGTGCCCCCTAACGATTTTCAAACTAATAATAGACTTATAATTTATTCTATAACATACTAATAATTGTTGTTTATTCGAAAGAGATGGTTATATAGAATACTCAAATATGCGAAATATATTTGTAGTGTCTGTTTGCGTGAGAGAACCAAGAAGAAAAATGCGATTTTCGTATATTGGAGCATACAGTGCCCCGTAAAATTATTAATAGATTTTGTATGTAAAACGGCCAATTCCTTCATAGTTTCTCTGTTTTTTTTTCATTTGACACAAACAAAAATAATTTATATACTTTAAGAAAGTAAGAAAGAAAGAAAAACGAAAATTAGTTAGAAACAGGTAGTTGTTTGTGTAATTAACGTGTGTTATGATAAATTAGTGATTTGAAAAGATCGATGATTGAAGATTTTCGTGAAGCTGAAAATTAAACAAGTTTTGCCAAATATCCTCCAGAAACACAACAAAACGAAGTTCCGGCAGTTGAGCCTAATCGAGGAATGCGCGACATCGCACAACAAAAAATGTCAGCACATTTAGTGGTCGCATCCCTCTCATTCTGAGTAAAACAACAACTTTCGCAAAAGTTGTAAAAAAATCACATTGTTGTAACGGAGCATTTTCAAATAAAGTAGATGCATTCCAACGGCTCATATCAAAATCGATTGTCGAAGCTATTGTATTAAATACAAATAAAAAAGCTAAACGAGCATATGAAAGACATTTGAACTATCCCAAGAATATGCGATATTGGACCGATGTAAACGCTGATGAATTGTTTCATGCCTACATATCGATTTTATTATACGCCGAAGCTGAAAAGTCATGTTCAGTGCAGGCCAAGAATCTGTTCCATGAGTCGCCAAGAAGATGTAGCTCCAAACAATACATCCCCAAGCAAGCCGGGGAAGTACGGGATACAAATTTTTTCGCTTGCCGATGCTACTACGAATTACTTATTAGCAGAAGAAATATATTTGGGCACACAGCCAGGGGAACAGATATCTCAAAATATTGCTCGCGATCTCGTGCTTCGTCTTAGTGACCGTTATCTCGATAAAGATTTCAACATCACCATGAATAATTTTTCACAAGTGTCCCTTTAGCAAAGGGGTTAATTACAAACAAAACAACTTTGACGGGCACAATGCGATCGAATAAACCGGAATTACCGAAACAGTTCACGTATTCGAATGAAATAAAACGTAGAGAAGCATATTCTACTATTTTTGAGTTCTCTGATAACTTGCGTCTTACTAGTTATGTACACAACACATAAAAAACGTTTTGCTTCTCTTTATAGCACTCGCGGTTGAAGCTATAGATACTAACGCACAAAAACCGCAAGTTATTTTGGAGTACAATGCTATACGAAGGGTGGTGTTGATACGTTCAATCAAATGAACTGTTTTATAACATTTTGGATGTAGGTGCCCTTGTTGCTTATCGGATATTTCAACTGAGTACTCCAATCCTGTGTACGTCATCGAAACGCGAAAATTATTTTTAAAATCACTAAACAGCTTTACAGTTAATTAGTTATGAAATTACGAACATTACAATCCTCCCGAAAAATTTGAACAATAAAATAAAACAAAGATGTGAAGCCTACAACCTTAATCGAAAAGAGCAAAAGGTTATATATTAAGGTGCGCGAACAGTGCTATACGGCAAGCGCAGACCCAGTGGCTAATGAGGATGAAGACTGTAATTTGAATTTTGTCTGTGCAATCCACCTCCTCTTCGGTACCACCATCAAAGCGACCAAGAACGCATTCACCAAATTAAATGTTAATATTTTGGAATAATAGTTATGTAATATATTTTCAAAAATAAATCAAATGGATTCAAAATAATTAATCCAACAAATTTTTGTGTAGAACTGAGCAACCAATTTTTTGAAAAAGGCTGTTTTAGTTCCAAATAAAAAAATTCGTTACTCTGTTCTACACAAAAATTTGTTGGATTAAGTATTTTATTCTGCAGGACAATCATTTTCCACCAAAAAATATTGGGGCATTGAGTACCGCTAAGTACGACAAAGCGAAGTAACTCATATGTACGGCTCTAGGGTTAAGTTTATGTTAGACGCCGGCTGAGTGACAATTTGAAAATCTAAAATTGTTTATATCGTATAGAGGCTATAACAAGGCTCAGTAGTCGTCGGTGATGAAAGAAATAAATAGCTACTATTATTATCACCGTCGCTATACATTATAATCGGCCACTTGTTATTCTCGATTTGTTGAATCACTTTTAATGTTTTGTTAAACCGGTATCGATTTCTAGTTCGATAAATATTAGATCTATTATTTATTGTCCGTCCTTTGGTGTTATTGAAAATTTGAAATTATGAAAATTGCTCTTGGTTTGTTTAGTTGTGTTTTATTTTAGATGTATCAGCTGATAAAAATAGTTATCGAAATCAAACAAGATTTATTTGCAGAGTAATTTGTTAAGCAATTTTGTATTAGATTTAGAAATAAAATTGCTATGGCTGATGTTACAAACATTTACATACTTTGTGTATACTTAGTTAAATATTTAAAAAAAATTGTAATTGACGCTAAAATCTATGGAAATATAACTGTTGATGATATATTCATGAACCACATGAACCAAAATTTAATTGGTTTTTGAGATATTATATAAATGTGATAATGTAATCTGCCTATGTGAAAAATTGATTGATAATTTTAGTGATAACACTTACCACCAAATCAAAATGTGGATGCGTTCCAATCCATCAAAGGAATTTATCACTCTTGCTTTGTTTCCAAACTTGAACAATCTCCTTGTTTCTAAAATATTTTAGTTTGTGCTTGGACCAAAATATTTTGATTTGTGCGTCTAGCCGAACTTCAGGTGCTTTTTAAATAAAAATATGCTAATGTTTTGTTCGGTATGTTGATTTCTAAACTTTTACGATATTCAAGTTTTACATGAAACACAATAAAATTTGATCTTACATATTTGCTTTGGAGATATTTTAATTGGTCTCTGAAACACGTCGTTTTGAGTTGTCGTTTTCTACCAACGCCATTAAATTACTCATTTGAATACATCGTCGATGTTACAAAATACATTGTCGCAAATATACCAAAACAAAGTGTGGGACAGCATAATTATTTGTTTTTTTAAGACAACGATCAGAGGTTTGGTGTCGTTTTGGATTATAGAAAAAAACTAAAACTTATCTACCTCTTAGTAATAAATGACCAATTTTGTTATTGATATTACAATGTTATTGTGCTGCGGATAGTTCTTGATATCTGTGATTAGAATAACTAGATTATTTCGACTACCGAAGAAAGTAACGGTAACTATCAATGTGGCACATTACAGATGATTCTGGAAATGTGTTGGGACTACAACATCACCATATAAAAGCATTATTCAAATTTTATTCAAGCCTTTTCTTGGTTTGGTTTCACACAAACAAACGCAAAACAAGTGTAAACAACGTCAAGATTCCATCTTCGCTAACAATCTCCTGACTACCAGCCATCACATGCACAACCTTCTTCGCCCAAACAATGTCCAATCAACTGCTACTATCCTAATGTATATTCCTGACATGTAGTCTCGCTTTGGAAGCTGGACCCTGATTATATGCGGGTGTATAATACTCTCCACGGCTGCTTTATAATAGTAATTTCATAAAATCTAGAAAAAATTACCCCTTAGGAATTATTTTTCAATCGAACATTTTGACAGCATTCGGAGTACCATTTTTACACTCAGTGTAACGTTTCATTTTCAATCGAAAACGACATAAGTTTTAAAAAACAGCCACAATGAGTTTTGTAACACAAATTATTTAAGTTTCGATTTACTTAATAAAGTAACCAAGAAGCAGTTCTGCAGGATATTTCGCATTTAAGCATTGTGTAACACAATAAGAATGCAACATCTGTTTTGTTGACTGTCTATTTTCTTTCTGATATGGGATTGCTTATTATTCTAATACTATGCCGTTGACCGTCAAGGCAACAATATGCTAATTCCATTTTACTGGTTGTTACTTATTTGTACACTAAGTAATCCAATGAGTCATAACCTTTTTACTAAACGAATTTTGTCCAAAGATGATCGAACTAAATTTATAAAAGGACACAATAAATTAACTTCTACAACTAAATCTTCGAACAACATAATTATTGTCCACATTTTATGCGGTTAGACTGTTAAGTTTTTCTTGATTTGTAATTTACGCAATTATCGCAGATAATTTAGCAATATAGAGCATCATTTTCTAGCTTTTATATCTAATTTAATTTAATTTGATTGTTGCTTAAGAATGTAAATTGGAAATTTTTCAGAGACGGATCGGATTTATTGATCAATATCGTTTCTAAGTTTTTTTTTACCCAAACTATTGAAAACAGATGGCTAGGCCACGTTCCAAAGGGCTGCACATAACATATTAGCTGTATTTCATGACACACATTGATCTGGATCAGTTCAAATTTTACATGGAAAATTTGATCCAAATCTTGTTTTATATCACAAATTTTGATTCGAAATCTAGTAACCACCGTTTTGTTTTTTCACAAAATAAGATCTGAAAGGGATTAGATGAAGCGTCAAGAAATACAGCTTCTGTTACATAATAACGGGTGTTTCTTTAGAGGGTCATAACTTTAAGTTGGCAACACTGTTTTGTTCAACTACCGATTTGAGAGCTGACATTTGCTTTGTCATTAGTTTGATTTGACATTTCATAATGAATAGACTCACGTCAGAGCAACGCTTGTAAATTGTTGAATTTTTTTTATCAAAATAATGGTTCTGTTCGCCAAACTCATTATGTCCATTTTACGGTCGTCATAATCGTCCATCGGAGCGGGTAATTCGGTTAACTATGGATCGTTTTCGCACCACGTATACTCTAAATGATAATACGCATCCAATAAGATGTCAAACAGTGAGTACCGAACAAGCGATAGACGCTGTACAGCATAGCATTGTGGAAGACCCAAATCAATCAATTTGACCTCGTTCTCAGTAACTGGAGATGTGTCCATCCACTTCATGGCAGATTTTATCTCAGGATGGTTCTTGGTTTACGTGCTTACAAAATTCAACTTGTGCTGGAATTAAAGCCAACCGACCATCGCACATGCCGTCAATTCGGCCAATGGGGAGAAGTCAAATTGATGCTGATGTTGATTTTCCAAACAAAATTTTGTTCAGCGGTGAAGTTCACTTTTGGTTGAATGGATACGTTAATAAACATAATTGTCGGATTTGGAGTGAGGATAATCCACAAACCTTTGCCGAAACACCATTACATCCAGAGAAAATCACTGTTTGGTGTGCTTTATGGGCCGGCGGAATCATTGGTCTATATCTATATGTCTTAAAAAACGATGATGAGCGGAATGTTACAGTCAACGGTGAACGGTATAGAGATATGATTCCTAACTTTTTTATACTCCAATTGGCTGGCATAAATCTTGCCGATATGTGGATCCAACAGGACGGTGCTACATGCCACAGCGCTGGATACAATTAATTTACATAAAGAAACATTTGATGACTAATTTCACGTAATGGTCCTGTTAATTGGTCACAGAGTTCGTGTGATCTAACTCCATTAGATTATTTTCTTTGCGATATGTTAAGTCACTTGTCTACGCCGATAAACTCGAGACGATTGAACACTTGAACACAACATTCGGTGAGTTATTAGCGAGATTCGACCGCAATTGCCGCGAAGAGTGGTTGATAATTGGACCTTCAGGTTACGTCATCATATTCAAGCATTAATGGCATAAATTATCTATCCAATAAAGCTAGTTTCACTGATATTCAAAATGTTTTTCTTTGTTTCATTTTAATTTAAAATTGTGAACCTCTAAAAACACCCTTTATACTCAATCAATATAAAACAATAAACCACGTGGATACGATGATCACTTAGTGACTTTAAATATTTAAAATGCAAGGCTTTTCGAAAAACGAAGAAGAGGTAACTCAGCCCTTGATGAAGCAAGATTTAAAGAGATCAATTCGGAATTCGGTAGTTATTTGAACAACCAATTTCTTAAATACTTAAATACATCAAAAATATTGAAGGTATGATTAAGTTGGTTCCACGTAAGGAAATATTTTAGCACTAAACGCGAGTTCAAAGATTACTCGACTACAACGCACGGAATAGCCAATATGCTTGTTCAATTGTTTCAATTGGTCTACATCTTTATAGTTCAAATTTTTAATTTTATTTATTTTTCTTCTTTTTATTTTTTTTAAATTTATTATTGAATTAAGTTACTTTATAACTGTATGTTGTATTTTTGCATCTCAATAAATAAACAAAGAATCAGTCGGTGTACGTTATCGAAAAAGACTGTGGCCGTGATAGTGTGATGACATTGAATAAGATTTACGGAATGTACAATATCGAAACTATAGCAGCAAACAACATTTGAAACGAGAAAGAAGGAAGTTAGCAGTGCTGGTGATCAAATCCCTTCATGACAAAAAAAGAAATGTTTTTCATTTGGACGTAAGGAATTCACGTGAAGTTATTATAGTTCGCATACTTATCTAAATAACAACTCCTATATTTCTTACAGTGCCAAGTAATATGAAGAAATATGTGGATTTTCTGGTTTCTTATTAGATGAAGAACTAAAATTTGAGTCAGTAAAAGCTTGTTTAGGCAGGCTAATGGAACGCTAATGCTTTTTAGATTTGGTGTTTTCGTATTAGTTAACTGATACAGATAATATTAAATTACTGGCTGGACCCAAATCGCCGCATGCCTTTGTTCATTATTTAATCGAATGTTCTAATTATAACATTAACATGCTAATTACGATTGCAACGCAATAAGTGGAAACAAATAATTTATTAGCAGTTCAGGAACATTATTTCTTGATTGTTTCTTAATTAGGTATTTTCGCAAAGATTTGGGTAGCGCTGACTATGTAAATGGGGATAATAAAATTCTACCAATTTTCCTAGAAGATTTATTTTGGAATAAACATGGCGCCGCTTTTTACTAAACTGTCGCAGCAGATGTGAATGACACCTTTGTGAAAGGTTTCTCAGCAATACGCAGGGTTTTGTTTTATTACAGATAACAGTGCTCTTCTAAACACTAATCAAGTATTTTCTAAGCGACTTTGGAAATTGAAAGTATTAGTACCATAGTTTAGTTTATAAGTATTCAGCAACATCTTTTGAACATACAGCTAACACTGTTATTCAATTAAAAAACCACTGTGAGACTTAAAAATATGTACATAGGGATCTCGATTGTACGGTCTACGTGCGATGCTTCCAGATTCAGCAAACATGCGTACCAACCTCATAATGGTCCATCTACTCGGGGGAGTGCCGCCAAACTCCCGCCTAAATTCCCTCTGGACGGAAATGATGGACTGCAAAGCATGGTAGCGCTGCACTATCCAAATCCTCGTTTCGGTATTCCAAGCATCCATTTTAGTAAATTTAAATAATAATCTGCAAAATAAAAAAAATAAAAAACAGATTAGTCACACAGAAAAATAGTTATTACGTTTTGTTTTTGTAGCACGATTCGTGCGCCACCCTGTATTTGGGCGCCTAAAAATTAAAAAGGTTAATAGTTTAATGTTTTTGAATTCACTAGTTGGGTATTTATTTATTGTTGCTCTTATTTTTTAATGCAGAAAATCACTACTTATTACTTCATATAGGTTGAAGAGGAAATTTGAAGGAGTGGACGATTTTCAACGTTTCAAACATAACAAGTGAAAATAATTAAAATTTATAAAACGTGCAGTTTTAACTGAAATGACAATTTACGAATATTACCAAAAATTTATTCAAAATAATTTATTGAAACAATATTATAATATTATTATAAAGCACTGTTAACATTAATTGTCATAGGTCGGTTGTTTGACATTTTTGTACATGCCAGATGAACCAGTAAACGTTCTGATGGTCGGCGATTGATCGTCGTAGAGGAAGGACGTGTTTTTGTCTCTCCTTTAAATAAATAAATAATTTATTTTAAATGTATTTTAATTAACTAATAAAAAGTATAATATTGATATAGTTGATAATTTTAATAAATAATAATTTCAATAATAATTTGCGTGAATTTAATAAGTGAAGTGAATAGTTGTACGTATTGTATATTTATTTTAATCTGTGTACGGTGCGCTTGTGATGGTATAGAATATGTACATAACAGTTTTCGTTTATATGTATTTTGATACCGTTGCTTGAACGCAACGTACGCAGTGTATGTAAATCTTCAATATGTATGACTTTTGTGATTCCAATGGATGCCTAAGATAAGTGTTTTTCATTATTTTAATTCATATTTTTCCGAAATAAATTTTAATTATATAAAATATGTATTTAACTGTTTCTATTTGCGTAAACGTGTTAAGAGAGGAGCGTAAAATGAAATACCATTTCATTTATATGTTTTGGTTTAGGATATTAAATAGATACATACATTTCTATTTTTTGTTTTTGCGCTTGTTGCGTGAGTGAGAACTGAGAATAGATTATTATGATCATGCTTAGTGTTTTATAATTTATCCCTTCCAAGTTTCAACTAAAAAAGAATAAACAGGAAATAGACAAATAAAATACGTAAAACAAAATTTTGAGGGGATAAATATATGACGAAATTGGATAGAAACTAAACAAGCATGATCGTGGTTATTCTGTACTTTTCGTTTTCTCCTTGACAGATGAATTCATTCATTCATATACACCCATCCTCTGATTTACACGGTAGATTGGTTCCGCGGAAAACGTATTATCGCATTCATATATACAGATCTTTGTAGAAGTATAAATTAATAATTTATTAATTTGAATTTTAGGTTTTAGTGTAAAATTAAATTAAATTTCTTAAATTTCTTATTATTCTTGTTTTGAACGTGAAAATAATAATTTAACGAATTTTGGAACTCTAGTTTAGGACATGTAGAGGTAGGCGGCTTTGATCGAATTGGAATTGTTGGCTTAATTTTATAACTTTGCTATTTCTGCGAATATTTGAATATTTGAAATTACATGGAAGCTACGGAGTACATTTGAAATGCAGTCAAATTTGCTATATGTAGATTGTTTTTCGGGATCATGCACTTTTTAATTAAATTTTTTTCTAGATTATTTGGAAGACTGTAAATTGGTAAAGGTTTTGGTTAACTTGTTCTAGATTGGACAAATAATTATCGACGTATGTCGATTATATAATTTATAATTTATTTAATGCTGTTGTAGATATATATATGTATGTGTGTATGTATATGTGTGTGTGTATGTGTGTGTGTATATATATGTGTATGTATGTATATGTGTATATATGTATATATATATATATATTTATGTATGTATGTATGTATATATATATGTATATGTGTGTGTTTATGTATATATATATATACAATAGTTAACTATCGTAGATTAATTTTTAATATGTTATTTTAATATTTTCTGATTTATTTATTTTATAATTAAAGCATTGAACCATATAATTGGGTTATTTGATTATCATGGATCCTACAGATGTGCTAGCTAATTATTATTAATTCTGTTATCTTACAGATTCCTGATTACTTAATTAGTTTTATTTAATTTTGGTTGAATTTGTTTAGGTATTGGGGATTCTAAAGCTGTGAAAACATTCATTATTAATACATTACCTTACAGATTCCAGATTAGCTGTTTTTGGAACCAGTTTTCGTTTGGTCATTTTCTATTTTTATAAATAAACATATTTGTTTTAGATTAGGGATGACAAGGACAAGTGACTTTCATAAATATTTTTTTATAAATAAATCCATCAAATCAACAGACTTAGAAGTTAGGAAGGCCGTGCGTGCCTTTCCTGGATTCGATTTATTTTATTTGTTTTATGAGAACCAAATTAATTTAGTTAATACTAATCGTTACTTTACATTTATTTTATTCAAGTATAATTTTATTATATTGTATATATATTGTCCTAAATATACTAATGAATTTTAGAATTATTTTGAATATAGTTCAAATAACTTTGGTTTCAGGAAATTCTACTGTAAGTTGCGGAGTTGCAGAATGATTAAATTAATAAATGTTTCAATTATTTAGGAAGCCGGAAAATATGAATTTAGAATTAAATTTCAGGAAATTTACAGATGCTTGTGAATTAATGCTTCATTGTAATTGCTGATTGTGTAGTTTAGAATTGTGTTGTCATTTTATTACTAACGACTTTACATAGGTGTCTGTAACGGGTCGAGTCAACCAATTTTGATTAGGAAGCCGAAAAGTATTAATAGAATTAAATTTCAGGAAAATTCCAGATGCATGTGAAATAATAATATTTTTTCTTAGGTTGCCGTTTTAAAGAAGCAATTGTTGAAGACCAATACCATCGTTATCCATTAACCTATTAAGCCTTTATCCTTCATCTAGTAGATTAGAATTGTGTTGTCTTTGTGTTACTAACTATCGGCTATACCTAGGTGTCTGTAACCGGGCCGATTCTGTCCCACTTAACTAACCTATCCAATCCTTCGGTTTTGTTATGTGTAAAAAAGGGTGTACGGTGGACCCGGCGTCATCCGGGAACTCAAGCCTAAGAACTTGGTCGTACATTCAAAATCAATCAATCAATCAATCAATGCCAGATGAACCAGTAAACGTTCTGATCGATAATTTTTATTCGATATCTTAATATCCTAATTAGTACTTAATTCTTGTAAGTATTAGAGCTTTTGCTCGAAATGGAAGACCCATCCTCAAAGTAAAGTTTGATAGCTGCCAGTTTTTATTTAAATTCAAAGGAAAATTTTTTCATCGAATTTCTTTTCTCCGATGTTCTGTAAATAAATTAGCATACCGTTTACTTTAGCTTCTACGTAATGTATACCTTTCAAAATAGTTGTTTTAATTTTGGCATACATCCAAGTAAATTGCTGATACACTCCTTTAGTTATTAACTTAAAAGTGTGAATATTCGCTATTAACCTTAATTTAGTGGTTTCTTAATTACAGCGCACTGTGTACTTCAAAATTAAATTGTCTTTTCCAAATATTCGTTTAAAAAAAATAATAATAATTCCAGGTGTCTTTATGATAAAAATTTATTTCACAAGAAGCGTGTTCTAAAATTTGCCAATACACACCACACTAAATTCTAAACCAATCAAAAAATTTGCCAGACGCAAAACTGTAAAACAACGAAATTTTTCTAATTTTATGACGATGTTTTGTCCACCGCGCGACATAGTGATAGAAATTGACTTTTCATACTACAAACTTGCAATGGTTCCCACGCTACACGAGAGACACGAATACATGTTTGAATGTCTACGGGTTGTACACACTCACCAAGGCAATAATTTTATGTGACGATAATTCTTCTCAGAAAGAAAATTTTATTTTTCATTTTTTTTTCGCTAAAAATAACATTGTATGTTCTGTGTGAAATATTAAACGGTTTTACTTTCATATAATCATAAAACACACGAAAAATTAGATTAAACAAAAAGCAAAAATCAAGCGAGATAAAAATTCTCGCTCTGAATAATTATATTTCACCCGTAAGGTTGTATTTCTGATAATTTTAACGAGCAACAGTTTCACGTAAAATTATATTATGTAAATTACAATGAAACTATACACTTACACCAACCCTGACTGGTACTTGGTATAATTGAAACAATCTGAAACATATTTCTTTCAAATATTTTGTTCGCACCAAATTTAATTTTTTGGAAAATATCGCTGATACAACAAAAAGAGTGCATAATAAAATAGTTGGCTGAACGCAACAGTGAAGTGTAAAATTAAATGAATTAAAAATGCAAAAATTGATGATCTTACTCAAATATTCTAATTTTATGTTAAACAAACAAAAAGCAATAATCTCGGAATACTTTTCGACGATTTTTATTTCAACAAGTTTATACTCCGAAAACGTATTTTGGTGAAATTGGCAGCTTAATGCATTTGTGGTTAGCATATAAAATTATTCGATCATTAGATTTATAAAAATTGGCAATTTGGTTATCAAGAAGCCGTTATTTTTTTGGAAAGTTTGAATGTTAAATATGCAAACTTTTTTTTTGAAAAATTATGCGGTGCAGTTTTTTGAACTTAATTGCTGAATGCTAAGCCTAAATAGCAGTATAATATATTCTTGTTTTTTTGCTCACTCGTTTTGGTAACTCGTTCGGTGTAAAATTATCGAAATGTCTCGCAGGAGAATTTAATTGTGGATGGATATTAATAGTTTGTACATGTATTGTTCATTGATAGACGACTTGGTAATGAATATGGAATAACGGATGTAAATTAAACGTTACGAAATATACGAATTAATTAAATGTTTTGGGGCGCGTCGCAGTAACTTTATCATCAAATAGTACAAAAAGAAATTAGAAAAAATGAAAAGAAACGAGACCCTCTCCTTGGTATTCCACATACAGATCTGGCTAGGATTCAGTGGACCAATCAATCATTAATCCGAATATAACTTAATTCTTGTAATTCCGGCCAAACCGGCCAAATTCCTAGAGGGAGAGTAGAGCCAGTGCAGATGCCACAAACTGTTTTTTAAATGTGATTGAAAATGGCCGTTAGGTCAGATAAAGTCTTTAATATGATAATAATTTATTAATGTCAATATGTGAAATTATTTTGAAAATTGTCTTTGCATTTCGGTAAAGTTGAGAGAATAAGTAAGTAGTCATTTTATATGAAAACTGTCATTTCAACAAATGGGTCTCGACCACCGTATTCAAAATAATGTAATATTATGTTAAAGCGCGCTTACTTTTTTTTTATTCAAAATCTTCCAAACATCTCTAGAATCCGGCTAATTACTGATACAGTGAACAACAAATTCCATATTATTTTTATATGTATGAAAAAACTGTTATTTTCAACCACGTTTAGAAATCGGATTCAGTCATCGTATTTAATTAATTCGTATATTTCGTGAAACGTTATTAATTTTCATTATTCGTTAAATAACTCTTATTATATTCATGTTAAAATCGTTTCGTTCAATAATTTTCTTGAACATACATTTGATGCATAAATTTTGAGATTTCGACAAAACATCGTTACTGACATTTTTTTTGTTATTTTTGGTTTTATCGGAAACTATATCGTAATTTGAATTTCACTATAGAAACACATTACTTCATTTGTTTGTTGTCCTGTGATTAGCAAAATCGAATCTTTAGTTTTATTGTTTGACAGCTAGTTAAAATTGCTAATAATATTATTATAAGGAAATATATTTTAAATACATCTAAATGTTATCCAGCTCTGTCGAAATTGTCTAATTTTAACTAAATATTATGGAGATTCCAAATTTTGTGGGTGGAGGGTAGCTTAACTTTCGGGCGGATGGTTTCACGAAAATAGTTGCGGCTTCACAAATAAAACCGATCGGCAAGCCTACTTGGTGATCATAAGCGATAACCTTAGCTACTAACTGAAATTTGTAAACACTTATATTATATTATTATATATTGTTTTAATATTTTTGAAGTCTTCATCAGTACCGGAAGTTTAAAATTTCTCAAAAGGCTGAAATTTTAGATTGGAAGTGTTGCGATGTATATTATACACGCACATATTGAGGTTTGAGATGACCTTGAAAGACTGTAAGGTCGTTTTATTTGGTTGTGCAGTCTACACTTAGTGAAGACTACATTCGTGGTACATCACTAAAAAATTATTTCTTCTAAATCGATTTTGTGTGACATAAGTAATATAATTTTAAAACTGAAAAACAATAATAAGATATGATTTAATATGATATTTTCGGATATCGGTCGGATATGGAGACAAAATATTTTTACATTATAAATTCGTTTTTGAATTGTTTAGACTGACATCGGGAGCGAATACGCCACAAATTCCACAGTTTCGCACAGAATGTATTAAAACAACAACAAAGTTAAAAATATTTGAACTCGAGTGCGGAATTAGTAGGCTGGGCAAAAACATTTCACGAAATTTGATTGGTTTTGAGTGCGGGAACTAGTGTGGGGTTTTTTGTTTCCGATGTCATGTACACAGCATTAAGATTAAAATAAATTACACCGCACTTAGTGATCGCAGAAATTAGTGCAACTAGTTTCAGTGTTTTGGTTTTGAAAATGTAAAACTCAGTAATCTGTTTTGTAATCCTTTTTTTCTCTAAAAGGAATTCTTAGCTTAGTTTTAATTATATAGTTAAATTTTTTAAATGTTATTACTTAAGTGATATATTAATAGTAGGATTTTAGGTGTTTCGTCTTTAAACTAAAATAATGAATTCCTGAAGCATATATTGCACCCGCAATCGTTTAATCCAAATTTTAGATTGAATGCTAATTATTTCTACAGAATTGGACCCAACTCATTTGAAAAAGTTATGGTTACAAATATCTTTAAGCGTTTACTAAAATTATCAGTAATTAGAATCTAAAAGACCTTGGCAATGGCATCACGTATTAATTCCAAACTTGTATGTGATATGGTGCAGGCATTACTATCCAAGTCGGCCGAAACCGAATCTGCTTTATACGTATTTATAACCAGAAGTTTTGCTCCTGCCTTTAATCGGTTCTGAGAATACTATTCAAAAATATTTCTCGGTCAAAAAACGGAACGAATTTCGGTCAATGATTATTCGAAGGCACGCCAGTCAAATAAATTTTAGACTGAAATACCTTTTTTATGATTTAATCTTTGCAATCTGTTCTGAGGCTGAAGCACTCCCAACTCTATCACGGTTCACTTTTCACGTCCTATCTTACGCAGTTGCCGGTCAAATCGAGGCGTCCGACACTAGGTTCGATTTACCTAGAACCATCTGCACATTGTATTGCCAGCCTATAGTACTAACAAGGAAGATTGGTCGGTCCATAGGCAGTTAGTAACACAATGACAATATAATTCTAGTCTACACTATCAGCAATTAAAAATACAAAGAAATATTATTTCACAAGCATCTGCAAGTTTCCTGAAATCTAATACTAAATCAATATGTTCCTGCTACCTAAATCATATAAAAATTTATTAATTTTATTCTCTCCTCCTGTAACCCCACAACTTACAATAGAATTTCCTGAAACCATAGTTAATTGACTATTTAGGATAATATACAATATAATAAAATTATACTTGAATAAAATAAATGTAATGTAATGTTTAGTATTAACTAAATTAATTTGGTTCTCTTCAAACAAATAAAGATCATTTGGGCCTAAGAAAAGTGAAAGCACGATTTGGAAAAGCACTGTTTGGAAAAACAGCGTCGCATTGACGTCTGTGAAACGATGCTTTCCGACTACCAGGTTGCCATGAAACGTATTATAACTGACGATGAGCCTTGAATTTATGCTTACGACCCGGAAACAGACGATCAATCGGCCGAATATCATGCCAAAGATGAGCCAAAGCCGAAAAAACCACGTCAAAGCAAGTCAAAAATCAAGGTGATGTTGACAGTTTTCTTCGATTATCGAGGTGAGGTGCACTCCGAATTCCTTCCGTCCGGCCAAACTGTCAACAAGGAAAAATATTTGAGTGGTACGCGTCGTTTGCGCGAAGCTATTCGTAAAAAGAGGCCGGAATTATGGGTCGACAACTCTTGGTTTTTGCACCACGATAATGCACCTTTTCGCCAAAAATTCCACCCATATCGTTCCGCAACCACCGTATTCGCCTGATTTAGCTCCGTGTGACTTCTGGCTGTTCAGCAAACTCAAACGACCGCCCCTGGGGAAAGATTTTGAGTCAATTGAAGACATTAAACATGAATCGCTACGCACATTGGAGGCTATTCCGGAAATTGGCTTTAACAACTGTTTCAAGGATTGGATAAAACGTTGGCAAGTATATTGAGGCCGGGGGGATTTCTTTGAGGGGGACGAAATAGATTTGGAGAAATAAATAAAGAATTTTAAAATTATGAACAAAGTATTACTATTTTTTGCCTACAGTATTATTCTAAAAGTTTTGCCTATAGAAAGTAGAGAACTTTGCCGGATTACACTAGCTTAGCAGCAATAAGCCAATAATTTGTTGTGGGTTTATTTTTCGCTATGCCCCATATGTTTCGCTAAGCATTGTAGAGTCCATAATTTATTTATTTTTTTTGGTCCAATTCCACTAGTCTTTCAAACTCGGTTTGTGATCCGTTTTGTTTTCTACGTAGCAAAAGATATGAAGAAACTCGTCCACGCTTTATCGAAGTCACTTTAAACGATAACCAGCGTATTTTAGATTTTTTCTAGCCTTCCCAAAATTTCACTCGGCTTGAAATGACACTTTGTAATTGTTTCTTTTGACGCACGTCGTTTGTTTGCATAGCAAATGGGGGATTTTGTATACAAATAACAAATTTTAATAGTTCCGTGGAACGACCCTCCTGGCGGAGTTCAGGGTGTAAATCTATACGATATTGAGACATTAAGCTTCAATTAATTCCTAAAATGGTATAGACCGGAGTAAGTAGAGTCGCCTTTATTTTAAAATACATAATTAAAAAATAAATCAGAATAAACTTAATTCTTACATAGATTATTACGTCTAATTACTAGATAAATGACGCGGAAAGGAACAACCATGGTCTTTTATTATAACCATTGTGCGTTTATTAGTAATCACCTAGACACATATGTAAGATTATCGTAAGTGTCAGTATTTTAGGTTACCAATCTCAAAAATAATGTTTAATGTGATTGATACATCGTAATCCGAAATAATGCTTTATTGTTTCAATTTAGTTCGATTATACTATTGTAGTAAATACATTACCACAACGAATTAATATCCAAGGAAATAGTGAAAAATCAACGTTCTGTGACTATACTTTGATTTTTTTTAAAAATATGACACATACATAATATCTGTCACGTGCCCCTATATACCCTAATAGCTAAAGGAAAACTATGTATATTTACTTGTTTGTATCAGTGTCAAATTATTGTGCACATATGTAATAAATAACTATACATAGTTTAAATTTTTGGTAGTGTTTATTTAATTTGGTTTTGTACATACAACGAAAATTAATAACTTTGCAATCTACACTATAAAAAACCAACAAAAATAAAAAACTTAACTTTTTTTTGTACAACGGCCATGGAAATATGAAGAAACTAAATACAAAAAAAATAATAAACCTTTAAGAAAACCAGTTTTGGTTTTGTACGAATACTAAAAGAAAACATACTTTTAAATTTTAAAGAAAATAATTGATTTTGATTAAAATAGTATTATAAGTTTATATGTACGTACACGTCTGTGCTTGAGTTACAAAGACAAAAGATTATGTTTATATGACGTGTATTTGTTAATCAAAATTATTATCAAGTGTGGTGAAATATTATTTTGTCTAAGTTCTCCTTACACACCCTGAACTGTTTTTTTTGCTATTGGATCAATTCAAACGATTCGTGTTTTCCATCTCAGTTTATATATTATTCACATAATTTTGACAAGGTAACACTAGGCCAAGTAGTAGTAACATTAGACGTAACGAAAATTTTAACATTCAGGGTTCTTACTTTTAAATACGCTTATAATATAAAAAAACGTAAGTGGAGAGTTTTTGTTAAACAATACGTCGTCGTTTCATTTATGCATATGTATTAATTTATTTACAAAAAAATAAAATATATTTATTAGATTATTTTTTCAAGAAAAGTTTTTTTAATGCTCCTCTCAGTATTAAAATACTTTTAGTCGATAAATTTTGTCTCACGATATATAAAGAGTTATAATTAAATCGCAACTATTGATATTTGCTTGATTCCGTAAGATCACAATTTTCAAATATTTTTTTATTTCAAATTTTGCATTCGATTTGAACTATACATCCATACAACTGATCTTATACGGCCGTGTACGCTATTATACACTATTTTGTCTATATAGTTTCGCTGCTGTTAGTTGCCATACATGTTTAAATATATTTATACACATGTACGAATATGAAAAGGTCATTAAAATTTTTTCAAATAAACAAGTTTTTTCGTATGTGTATACACAATATTTGTTGGTGTATTGTTTTAAAAATGTTAAAGTGGTCTGATATTTTTACATTTGCATATGTGTATGTTTAATGAAATAAAATCACACATGAAATGTGATAGATTTAAAAACAGAAAATTAATGTGTAAAGATTTTTGTTAAATTTGCAAATTTATTAGTTTTGATTATTTGTCGCATTCGAAATCCATTTTTATATGGGTATATCAAAGATTTTTATACACATACTAGTATACTATTTAGTAGTTTCCTTTCTTAGTTGAGTAAAAGTTGCTCTATTTAAACCTCGTTGGACTGGCTCTAGTGAAGGTTAAATCGATTGTGGAAGTTTTAATTTTGTCTGTTGTTGTTTACTGTATTAAAATATTTGTTTAATAAATATAATTTGAAAAAAACTCATTTTGATACAGGTTAGATATGGTAGATAGGAATTGGCGTCTATTTCACGCGTGCCATGATTAAAAAATCTATTCGAATTATATACTCTTAATTTTCGATATGAATGAACGAATTAAGTGTACTTATAACTCTCCCGATATACGATTTGTCTTGATATATTTACACACTTCATTATAATTATAAATCGCACGATTTTTTTAGTGACGATATGAATTGCTTTGTATTCAATATTGACAGTAAATACTGTTTGCGCAAATGTCTCTTTTCCTATAACTTCTATTTGCACCTGTGGCTTGATGATAACGTCAATTGTGAAACGTATTTAGAATTTCCCCAATTTATAACTTAGCCTATCACATCATAGGTACTTGATTTAGAAGATAATGCGATATGGATTGACATAATATTTGGTACATACCCCTAAGATATTTTTGGAGTGGTTTACAACCTTAAATTTTATATAAAATTTTATGTTATGCAGGTAAACTTAATTTTCCAAATGATTTTTCTTTTACTTCTTTCACCGCAATTTGACTTTTATTGTTTTTTTTTGTATTTTGTAATAAATTCAAACCGATAACGAATTATCATATTAGTATTTTTCTCTTATCACAAAAAAAAAATAATAATATGTATATGCGATAATAACTTGCTTGGTGATAAGTATTCTCATAGAATAAAAACTGTACATAAACACGATTTGTATACGTACATGTACAATTATTTATCAACCACACTGTAGATGTCCATTTTGTGTTTACAATTTGTGACCGAATAATCTAATGCTTCATCGCGTACAATGTTTTCATGAAATACACATTTGCTTATGATGATAATTTAAAAATGTATTTGGTGTGAAGCTGACTCCCGATTATAAAAAACTGCCTACCTCTTTTGGACCAGATGTATTTCAGTTCTATCTATAAATCGTTTTCGTTCGTTTCGATAAATCGCCGATTTATTAAATTTCAAATTATTATTTTAATTCCTTCTTCACTGAAGCCCAATATTTTCGATCAGACGGACTCCGACACGACAGGCGGATTACAGACTTTTGGAACAAATTCGATGTTATTCACTTTCATAAAATCCACTGTTCCTGTAGCATAATGAATTGTGTCAAGAAATAGTATCATTGTCGTGTTTTTTAGAATAAACTGCAACAAACTTTTTTTTTTGAAAATATTCCTTCGTTGTTGATCCCTCAATCATAATCCCATTTATAATGCATGCACGAGATCTAACGCTGCATTGGCAAATTACCTGGCAAACCAAATGCCTGCTGCCAAAATTTTCGAGATATGGTAATAATTGATTTGTCTTCTTAGTTCATTTCTGTTTTTGATGTAATAAAGGAAAACTGGAAGTGATGATAAATCCATTTTGAAGGTAAGTAATTCTAAGAATTTTTTTGTTCGTTCATTGCTTGGCCACACATCAATGGATGTTGTTGGGTAATGACTAACTATTTTCTAATTCAACATTTAATTTTGAGCACCTTTTTGCTCCGGGTCTGACCTTAAGTGATAAAGAATGCAGTATGTCAGTCTTAACAGCTACATGCTTTTTGACAACAATTTTTTAAGCTTCTTGTATCTTGCGTACTACTGCCAGTAAATTTTCTATTTCTAAACTTGTTATTTTCATGTTCATTTTAGAGACAATTAAAAAGGGACTCCGTATATCCACATTTCGAAATATTTTGTTTTCTTGCAAATTATACGGTTTTACGAAAACTCGCTGGTCATACATAAGATTTATCAGAAATAAATTTGTTACTGTTTTAGCGTAAACGATTGTCTTTGGTCTTAGAATACAAATTAAAATCTAAACATGGCTAATTTTCAATGTGAAAATATGAAATGTTCGAGACCAATGGGTATCATTAAATAGAGCAATAATTGTTTTGCGGAAAATGGTTGGAAAGCAACCAAGTTGTATCTCCAGCTGATAGAAATCCTCAAAGCTTGATAATTTCAAATAACCAAATTGAATTATTTATCAATAAGTAGTTAGAATAACTTTATCATTTATAAACATGCAAGTTAAATTACAAACATAAGGGTCAATTTTCTTGAGATAATACATTATCTTTTAATTTAAAATTATTGATTTTCGGATCAATGAGATCCTTGTTAAGTGTTTAGTTATCTTACATTTCTAAATTTAAATTGGTTTTCATATTTTTTTTATTGCCGATATTTAATTATGTCGTAAAATTTAATAGTTGTCATGTTCACCTTGTTTTGAGCTAGTGTGATTGTTCCTGTTTTTATAAAGTTCGAGCGCTCCTATTCAGTTCATTTGCTCGCGTATTTAATCTTTACACAATTAGCATACCGATATTTTATAGCTGCATTAAGTATGATATCGTTGTAATAAACTTGATAGAAGTTCAAAAGATATCCAGTAAGGTTGTTCTGTATTACGGGTTTAGAGCTTAGAATTTTTCAATGTTAAATTAATTAATAAATAATTTAAAATCACGATAAAAAATAAAAAAACGTTTTTGGAATCATTAATATTGATAAGAAGCAATAAATTAATCTGAGTATGCGAGGCTCGAATAAATATTACACTCCTACGACTAAGAGTCCCCATTAGGGTAATGATAAGATGCACGATTACCATAATTTCTTGCTCCTTAAGATTTTATTAACATGTTTATACGGATTGAAAAGTTTAGTTTAGATCGAGAGTAGGCAATTTATATTATTGAGTATGATTAAGTAGTAAGTACATAATTATAGTACATAGTATAGATTATTTTAATTTTTAATCATTTTATTCAAATCTCAATCAGTCTTTAAAACTCAAACAACACCACATATAAATTATAATTCATCTTCGAATCATCGTTTGCTTTGAAATGTCTATTAAAAATAAGTTTTGCAAATCGCAACCGGAACACTATAAAAAACTGTTGAGAATTATTGACTTATTAAATGCTCTATTAATTTTTTTTGGTTCCATCCATTCTGATTAAAACGAACAAAATTGAAACCAAATGGAAAATCAAAGGCTAATTTTCAGCTTATTGAATGCTCCGTTAACATTTTTTAGGTCCCAATCGTTTTGCATTGTTCTTTTCCACTTTAAAATCCAATCAGGTCGAATACCCACATCATATCATGTAAATTGTATTGGGAGATCGACAATACAATTTACACTACGGGCTCGATAAAGTATTGGATGTTTCATTTAAAGTTATCAGAAGCCAACTCAAAATCGGATCAAATCTGGATTTAGAATGCAAGACATGATCAAAAATGATTAAATAATTAAACTTATCTATAGGCTAAATAAACGCCACATTAAAAAATGTAGGCTGCCCTCGTTTTTGAAAGAACATTATTCAATTTTTATTTAAATATTATGGGCTAAACTTATTCTTAACACGGTATTGGGGTTTTTCATTTCAAGACAATTAATGCCTAGTAAATTATATAGGCAAATTAGACGCTCCATTAACAAATGTTAGGTTTCACACGTTTTAATAAAACATTGGTATTTTATTTAGCAGCTAGCAGAACCAAAATCGAGAAACGGATTGAAAACCAACCTTAGAATGACATACAAATAAATAAATGCCAGTTATGGTATAATTAAATGCCCGAATACTATTTTTGTGCTTCACTAGTTCTTGATAAGGCATTGAATTTTTCACTTAAAGCAGCAGATTTTAAATTGTAAATCGGATGAAAACCAAATTTAGAACTCGAAGCATGATTAAGTCTGGAGTGAATAATTAAAGACGCTATAAGTTAATCAAGTGCCACATTAAAAAATTTAAGGCTCCACTTGGTTTTGTCGAAGCAAATTAATTTAAAGCTTAAAACAATCTCAATTGATAAGAACCCATTATGATCTAGCTAAATTCCTCATTAAATGATTTTGAGTATATGTAACTCGATCTTGAAATAGCATTAGGGATATTATTAGTTGACGCAACATTAGTTCATATTTTGTGTATTAAATTTGGTTTTGATCTGATTGTGGATTAGGATTCTGCTACCTTTAAAATAAAAGGCGCAATGCTTTATCAAGATTAACTCTTGATGTTCAAAGGGTCATTTTTAAAATTTGCATTTAATTACGCCATAATGAACCTTTGATTATGTATCTGATAAAATGTTCTTTGTAAAATTTGAATAACTTTTACGTAACATTTAACCAACCTTTAGCTTTCAGAAAAGTTAAATATATGTCATAGTTTAAATATTACGTTGTCTGAAAAGAGTAAAAGTTGAAGACCATTGTAAAATTAATTTTTTAAGCTTAATAACTTTTGCAGGAAGATTCTTAAGAGAAAGCGCAATAACACGATAAATAGTGCGCATCCGTAACTCTTAACTGATTAAAAATTATTTTGTGTAATAATCTTTATTATGCTGAGCTCCATCAGCGTGCGACAATTTGTTAAAATGGTTATGGTCGGACTGTATTCGAGACAATATATTAGCATTGGCCATATTTCTTAACGCGTGAATTAATCAATCGTGTTCAGCTTCAGCTTCTGTTTCCTGAAACCACACAAAGGCATACCAGATTTTTAATCAAAAAGAACCAAACAAAAATTTTCCATACAAAATTTGGTTTGCGGGTTTCCGGGTCAATAGGTGCCGTAAAATGCGGTAAATGTGTGTTTCAGCTGATAAAGTAAAAAATGTATAAGTACGTATATCAAAAATAATTAAAGCTAGAAACCTGAACCCGAAATATATCGTCCCCCTAATCACGGAAATATAGTACACGTATATAGTTATTATAAATTTTATAGTAGTAGAAAATTTTAAATATTTTATCTATGTATTCTAATAATAAACTAGGAAAAATACACATAAAATCTATTTACTATTCCACTTATCTATTTTTATTTCATGTGCATGTAGTATTTGTACTTACGTTTGGATAAATTTTTTTTTAAAATAAATAACTTACATTTGTGTGTTTAGTTTTATTGGTTAGTATCCGGTTTACATGGTCAATATACAAGTAACCGACCCTAATATTCATGAAAAGAAAATAATTGTGTTCATATAAGTAGTAGGAAGTTATGGATAGTGTTTTTTGTGCAATTTTATTACGCGTATTAAAAATTGTTAACAATCTTACATTATTTCGGCAAGTAATTAGTTACCTGCTTTTTCTAAACGATAGTGCCATTTTATAATACATTTGTTAAAATAACAAACATAAATAAAATCAGCTGTTTAAATACATCATATTCAACTATTTATTATACAAACTAACAGTAAAATATAGATATGTGTATTAGAGTCCAGTATAATTCTGTTTCTTTAATTTTTTTGTGTAATGTATTGGTTTTAAATCTTTACCTAAACTATTAATTAAATTCTTCTGTGCATTATTAACTAAGAAAGTTAGAAGAAAATACAACTAAAAACCAGTCTAACCGCTAAGTGGCATATTTCTCAGCTGCTTTTTTTCTTGATAGATAAAATTGTTTCGTTTATAGGTATGTGTAATATAGATAAATATTATTTAATATAAAATTTATATAAAAGTAAGTTCTTCAGAAAGAAAAATAACTTGTAAACATATTTATAAAACCTTCGGCTGTCCAAAACCTTGCACAATAAAAAACTTGATATTGTTTTTGTTATTTACATACAAAAATCTGCTTAAATTTGCATTCTTCGGTTTGATTTGAGGTTTTTTTAAATATACAATTTAGAAACTCGGAACGGTTAAAATTCAAAATAAAGAAAACATGAATGAAAACACAAATATCTTATAACTCTCAAAAACATGACGCAAATAAAATAAAAGCGGACATTACGTTTTGCATCACCAGAATGATATTTTAATAGTTTGATTTTATATTTTTTGTTAATTTAATTGAACTATTTGTATTAGTACGTAATAAATATTATCTACACTCAATTATTTGTTTGTACTACGTACGTAGTACTAAAAAATTTAAAACTATTATAATATTATTACATATACGACAATCGTACGTACTAAATGAAAGACGAAAAACCACTTTTATACAATTTGGGTCAACAAAAGAAAAAAATTGTTTTCATTTTTTTTCTACAATTCAACGAAACAACAATACAAATTAATTAATGAAAGTTATTTGAAAACAAAACAAATCCATTGAAGGTAATAAAATAATAATTACAAGTGTGTAGTTTATAATATAAAACTCGACATCGTCGACATGTTATATTCCCACAAACGAGATTAATAATTTATTAATAACCAATATGATATGCAAATTTTGTTAAAATGATTTTGTAATATTATAGTAATTGATTATTTAGGAAATAACTAAATTTCTTAACCCCAAGTATCAATGTGCTTAATTTTTCAAAAACTTGTAACAAATACGTATAATATTGAGCCGCCTATAATACATGTTTATTTATTTTAAATACACGTAATAGAAATATTTTGGTTTGTCATTTGTGTTCTAGTTTAATTTTAAATAGGATACATTAGATAATAAATTTATATATGTATTTATATGTAATTCAATAAAGATAAAATTGTTTAGCAATAAGTAATTACAGTAAAACGCTTATAATTAGCTTCCTTAGCTGCCGATGAACCTAACAACTCGAGTGTACCGAAAAAAACTTACATTTTCTTCAAAAATAGGATATTTTTGACGTTCCGCATTCTCATTCTCTAAATTGTAAAGTGTAAAATTTACTTTCTTTAACATTTTATCAAGATTTTAATTTAAGATCATTTGTTGATAACTGTCAAACCTTACATTTAGACGATGCAGATCACATGTATTGGTGAACTTATAAAAATGGGCTGTCACCCTAAGAAATTAAATGTTCATAAACACTCGGACATTAGATTAGCGCACCTGCACGTTTCAAGAAAACAATAATAACGATTCCTTCTCAACCTGACAACGTTTATGTAATAACGTATTTTAAGCTTTTCATCTCACCATTAGTATCCTAGCCCTTTGCCTTAAATATATTTTTCAAAATTTAGAGATAGGTGTTAGTCCAGTCATATTTAGGGAACAAGATTGAAAAAGGATCCAATTTAAATATCAATCCACGAAGTTCAGCCAAGAAGAAAGAAAATTTAATTCCTATCTTTAAAAAATTAATTTGGCTTTGAAAAAATAAAACTGACAACTCAAACATACTGAATTCAATTCTGAGCTGTTTGTTAGTAGCTGTTTGTTAGTTTGTTTGTCAGTAGCTCTAATCTAATCTGATAATTGAGTTGCAGGCACAAACTAAATAGATTATTGAATGGAACACTTGTTAACTAGCTGCCGAAATTAGTTTTTGTCCTCAACTGTTTAGTTTGAATTTCAAATGCTTATTATAAACAATATACAACAATATAATAATTTAAGCTTTATTCTATAATTATAAATAAAACAGCCACTCAGGAATCTGTAAGATGATAGATTTAAAAATGGGAAGTAGCACATCTCTACAATTCTTAATACTTAAATAATTAATTTAATTAAATATTTAGCTCAACTTGTTAAATAAATAACTAATTAAACCATGAACTCATAACAAGAAAATAGTGAAAATTAATCAATGATAAACATTAATATTGTTTCAATTTAATAGCAAATTATGAGTCCTCGAAAACTGAAAATTAGATTAAATTGAAGAAATGCAATAAGCAATATATTTCTAAGATTTAAAATTTTATTTTTTGTTTTAATAGATTCCTCGGCTGTCTGTCTGTTTCAAAAATCAAACCTACAATATGATTGTTTAAGATAGAAATATAATAATTTATTTTGATTGATTGTTTGTTATCTCGTATTTATAACTGGTGTAACAACTAACTTCATTATAACACTATTAGGAATCGATTATATTTCTAAAATTTTAATGTCAAACATAATAAGGAATTTAAATGGGCCCACCGCTTAACATACTAGCTGTTATAATGTTTAATAATATTTAATTTAGTTTTTCTCTATCCAACTATATCTAGAATTTGATCTCCAAAAACTCCCGAATTTAGATTTTTTGTACTTGATTCGACCCGGATCCGGATCGCTGAGTATAGTGACCATAAACCCGGACTCGGAATACGGATTTAAAAACCAATCGAGTAATGCCAGTTTTAAGCTTTATACTTACATAAATATTTTTTTTTACATCAAATACAATATTACGTTTAAATTGTCTAATATTGCTATATCGATGGCGATTTCTTTAAAATTGGATGTTTATTTATTTATTTATCTATCAATTATATACAAATTTACAAATATGATATCCACCACGCAAGAAAATTTATACATATATATAATAAAAAACTGAATAAAACAATAATAAAAGAAAATATATAAAACAAAAAATGTCATGCGTTGTTTAAATAACTCCCTCGAAATATTAAAATCAACATTTATAAAAGGTTCCGTATTATAAAAATGATTAGCACAAAAAGCAATACACAAAATGCCAGGTCGCGCTCTAAGGTATTAAAATATTGGGAAGAAAACTGTGAAAGAAAACACCATTGATCATACCGTCGATGTTGGTTGGACCAAAGATGTACAAAGTTATAAACGATAACACTCGATTGAGTGCTTTTGCGAATATGATTACATGACCGTTAGAGTTAAGCTGCTTATAAATACTAGATAGAACATTAAGTTCTAAAATTCCTTTTAAATGTAATTGAACCTGCCTAATTGGCATTTAAATCGTAAGATGTAATGCAAATTAAATAGCAATATTCTCATTCTTTTTATTTTTTATTTTATCAACAGAAGTTTTTTTCTTCGAAAGCGCCACTATCTTTGCCACTTGGTCTGTACCATCGATTTTGATTCTTATCTTATTATCTAAAGCCCAGAATAAAAGGCTTCGTTATACGCTTATATCGAGTACTACCTATTTTAGTAGTCATTTTAGCGTATGCCTAAAGGGTCAATTTGAAAACCTCGAATTTAGCTTGTTTCTTCTCAACATAATTACGCACCTTTGGCATAATTGCGCAAATATCAAGAACTAATTACCAACTAACTAGGATGCTTTGTTTTTTAGTGATGGTTTTCCGCAAGGGATAACAATAAACGGCTCCTCACCAGAGCTTTAAATTATACTTTATATATATAAATTATAATTTATATGCTTGAAACATCTTTTTACTGTCTCGTCTTGATAATTTAAACACTAAGAGATTGCCGGCAATAAAGTATCCTGGTTATATATGTACACAATTTGGATGTAAAATAAGAAATATGGTATCTACATACGAGTATATGACATTTTTAATCAGATTTACTCTCTCAAATTATTGATTCAGAATACAAAAAATAATCATTTGTAATTTTTGAGAGCTGCTTTGTGATTCAACAGTACAAGTCTAATTATCAATTTTTGTCTAAATGATAGTGAAAAGAAGTATTAATAAAATATCTTGTACACTCAAAATTTTCCGAACAACGCTCGGATTTTAAAGAAAATGGATTTTGTTGTTCATTGATGCCTATCCTAATTTATTTAATACGTTTGTAAATCTTTCAATTTTTTATTTATGTGCATTCAGAATAGCATACTTATATATAGGTTATTTTTAATTGTTTATGTAGTATCTAATAAATATTTAAAATTATAAGAATGAAATCAATTCAGTTTAATATTATACTCGCCCTAATTCGAAATTCCGGCTATCATGTAATATCTGTAAATTTATATCAACTTGCATAAACAAACAGTACGAGTTGGATTTGTGTATAAATGTTGGCATAATTTACAGATGATAGCCGGATTCCGATTTACGGCGAGTATAATATTACGCCACTCAATAAGTCCCGAGCCTGACACCATAGGTGGCGCACCTATCAAAATATTTATCAATGTTTCATTATGATCTGGCCATTAGTTTACAATATATAGTAATTTTACAACCCTATAGTTTTATATTTTCAAAATAATGAAAAAATGAATTTCGTGTGTTGAACACTGTTTTATTGATAGGAAAAACGCCGTTCAAGCAAAGCAATGACTTGATAAGTGTTATAGGGACTCTGCTCCTCGGAATGCAACCATCAGACGTTGGCTTGGCCGTCAGAAAAGATAAAAAAAAATGCATAAAATCGTTTTGAAAGACGTAAAGTGAAGTTGCGCGAGATAGCTGAATATGGAGCAACAACTTAGCAAAGCGCCAATAATTCAGAACACTGTTTGTAGCTGTTTGGCCGTAATAATCGGGATTTTCGACGGTATATGACAATGGATGAAACATGAATCCACCACTACACTTCGGAATCAAATCGTCAGTGAGGTGAGAGGATAGTAGCGGTGAAAGCCGTTCAAAGCGGTCAAAACACAAATAGCGGCCGTTGAGATTTTAGACTCCGAATTTTGAGATGCGCTAGGTATTTTATTCGTCGATTATCTTAAGAAAGGAAAGACCACAACAATGAATATTACAAACAACCGTCCCAAACGCAATAGAAATAGTTCTCTTTAATCTGGATCTGGTTCCCAGCGACTATTACTTGTTCGCAGATTTCAAAAAAATGCTGGAGGCATTGTTCTACAAAAAAGGCATCGAAATGTTAGAGAAGCGTTGGAATGAATCTATCACTCTTGAAGGAAACTTTGTTGATGAATAAAGTCGAATTTTGCAAAAAAGAATTTTTTTTAGTAGTTAGTCTTGGGACTTATTGAGTGACGTTATCCAAAGCGTCAATACAATTAGATCAAGATTAATCGCATATCCGTGAGGAAATTAAAATTCATTTATTTTTTATTGCCTTAGTACGTATTTTGGACTACTTAATACTTCCCTTGGATGATTCAGTTCATGTAAATTTCTCAAGAAAATATAGTTATTCACAGTTGTTGCTTATTAATCGAGCTTACTAAACTTTAAACGATTTCAACTAACATTAGTTAAAGTTAATCCGAGAAAATTGTCAATACAAACTGTTCCTTTTGATCTGTTCCGTAAAACTATGTAAATAAAACAATTTTCCTTCAACATTTTTGTTTATTCTGGCTTAGTGGCTGTTAATTCGCATAACACATTAGTGCACGTTGACATTCGTTGACTCGCTGACGAACCAAAATCGTCATGATATAATAAAAATTATGTTTAAGTACGAGGGTGGAGTGAGAAGTTTGGGAAATATGAATTATTTTTTATTAAAATTTTTTTTTCAACGTAGTCGTAATACGGTTTCTCCAACCCTTCAAAATAGGCGTTTGTTGAATCGATGATCTCCTCATTAGAGCCAAACCTTTTTCCACCTAACCATTTCTTCAAGTTCGGAAACAGGAAATAGTCGCAGGGGGCTAAGTCTGGAGAATATGGTTGATGTGGAAGCAATTCGAAGCGTATTTGGATGGATGGATGGATGGGTTTTGGTCATGGCAACTACACACGAGTGCAGCCGTGCATTGTCTTGATGGAAGATAACTTTTCTTCGCCAAATGCGGTCGTTTTTCTTTCAAAATGTCGTTGAAACGGTCCAATAAGTTGCAGTAACATTGGCCGTTAACTGTTCTCCCCTTTTGAAGATAATTGATGTTGATTATACCGCGTGCATCCCAAAAAACTGTGGCCATGATCTTGTTGGCCGATAGGCCGCCTTAGACTTCTTCGGCACAGATTCGCCAGTAGAAATCCACTGTTTAAACTGTTCTTTTGTCTCCGGTGTATAGTGATGGATCCATGTCTCCTATCTAAGCTATCTCGCGCATTTTCACTCTGCGGTCTTGCAATACCGTATCATGGATTTTTCAACCATTTTTGGTGTGGTGTCTTCATTTGGGCGTCCTGAACGTTCGGCATCAGTTCTGCTTGTTCGACTACAAAATCAGTAAACCACTTGTGAATCATTTTAATCGATGGTGAAGAGTCCCCATAATATTCATCAAGCTTTGTTTTGGTTTGCGTAATGGTTTTTCCACGCAAAAAATAATGTTTAATTAACACACGAAATTCACTTTTTCCATGTTTGCTAAAAAACAATGGGTTGTCTGTTTTCAATGGCTGCCAAAACTGAACTAAATGACAGATCTGTCGGAAAATTTTAATTTGGTCTAGTGACGGGTGATATTGACACATGACATCTGGGATTTGCGATCGTGGTGACCTCTGTTGCACTGGGATTTGCGATCGTGGTGCCCTCTGTTGCAGTTTTACCAGACTTCTCACTACGCCCTCGTATTTGAACCAACTTTTATAGCCAGATTATGTCGTGTTTACTTTTTATTAATTAATATATTTATCTTACAGCCAATTTTCAATTAGAATATACAAATTGGAATTATATTTTCCGTGAGCACCACTAATTAAACCTATAGCAACTTTAATGGCGCTAACGTGAATATGCTAATTTACTATTTAAAAATCCCATAATTAATTATTGTGCTGGATCATCATCCTATTAGTTGATAAAGACGATGACATAATTTTTCTTACTTAATAAATCTTCCTTTATTCTAACGATGTTATCTAATTTAGTTTGATCTTTCTTTTGTTCTATTTACTGAATCCTTGGTATATCGAGTAGTGGAGTTTTTATAAATAAATAAACAAACAAATAAACAATAAATAACAAATAAATAAACATGGAGTTTTTATAAATAAATGTTGGAAGTGATTTTATATGTGAGAGATTTAGTATACAAAATTAGGTATAATTTACCTAAGTAAATTTAAATTTGATTTGTGACTTCTATTATAAATTTTTAGAATGAAACTTGTTCATTGATTTATTAGTGTCATCAATACCCCAGATTTGTGAAGGTTAATGCGATTAACAGGTTTATTCAACAAATGTATCGTCTTTTTCTGTAAATTGCAAGTGTGATGACTGAGTCCAATATTTGTGATGATTTTATAGTACAACAAAATTTCCAAAATCAGAATAGATCCCACTCAATCTCAACACGTGAATAATATCTAACACTTACACGATATAGGCGTATATGTACGTTGATATAGAAGGTATGTATGTTATTTGTTTCGTGGGTGTCAGATTAAAAATAAATTATTTTGCCACTACACCAATACAATTGGCATAAATACTTTTCAAATATAGCCCAATTATTTTTTTTTCGTTTTTGAATGACCTAAACATCAATTTTTATTTTCTTATTATGAATATTTGAGCAGGGCAGACTAACACATATTTTATATATATAAATTCTTAATATATTTTATTTATTGATAAAATTGCTAGTTTAGTATATGCTAATTAAAAGCAATGAATCACTATACATATTGTAGTTTATTTTCTATTCTGTCGCCAAATTGAATATGTAGTTGATTTTTGAGTGAGTTGAGTTTACTAAATATAATTTTTTTATACAGTATTATGTCAATAAAATAATTTACATCGCGGAACTTACTCAAAAAAATTGTATGTACATTGTGGTTGAAGTAGAATACATAACTGTTAACTGAATATATGGGTTGGTGTGTTAAGAAATACTCATATTTTAGTTTCTTAAATGTTATACTATTTATACCAGTAAACTTTCCTTTTACTTATCGATTATTTTTAAGTCTATTGTTACGTGGGATGCAATATAGATTACTTTGGTATTAATTCAGATGGATTTATTATAGAGCAGCGTAATTTAGATTTGGCATAAATTCAGTTTTTAAGAAAATATTTTATACGATTTTTCACAAAGATGGCATTGCAATTCAGATTTAAGGAAAATTGCAATAATTTAGTTTGTTACAATTTTAATGGGCAGTCTTTTTTCAATTTTTAATAAGAGTTTATCAACTTAACCAGAATAAAACGTTGTTCGTGAAATTTTACTATTCTTTCGGCTAAACATTAACCATATTAAAGATGACTGCAAAGAAGTCTGTTCATACTCCTAAGGCTAAGGCCCATGATGCTGAAGCTGAGTTGAGTTAGTTAATGTAGTTGCCAATGGTACGACATTTATGTTGTGTGATTTTTGTTCATAAACCGAAGATAATAATTTTCTATTTCTTCTGTCTTACTATCTATAAACCGGCATTTCCCTGGAAATAGAGAATTAGGATAAATAGTAACATAATAGATTCAGTTTATTATTTATTCTGGTTTCGGCAAAATATAGTGGTAATTTGTAATTTTTCTTGTTAAACAGAAGTGACATAGACAAATTTTTTCTTGTTAATTTTAATATAAATAAAAAGATTAAATTTATTGAAATTAATATTTAACTTTTTCTAGTAGGTACGTCAAAAACAAAGTAATTTTATTGTTTTCAATAAACAAAAATTTAACTTTGTTTCCTACTTTTCATTATTTATGGATTTTGATAGAGCTTTATATGTACACACAGCAGAACTGCACAATGTTATGTGTTTTTGGATTTAAAAATTGCTCACTAGTTTTTCGTTTGTAATGGACTTTGTGTGAATATTAACCGCATTATTCTTCGCCAAAATTTACCCTTTAAAGAGACAAAATGACTATATATAACTAATTTTACCTATTCTCAGAAAAGTGACACTAATACTCAACACCCAACCCTACAAAAACCACTAATAATCCTTACTAAATAGGAAATGGATTGAACGTTGGCTTTAATAATTCGCCTCATTGTAAAATGGTCAAGAAACAATATAACTATGTACCAAAGTAATATTATAGGCCAGTACCAATCTCAACGCTCAGATGCCAATACACTCTGGTGATACCACGACAATTTATATTAAACAACGATTAACCAAAAACGACGATTTACAGAGTAAAACAGATTATCGCAAACGATAATTCAGCGAAAGCGGCCATAATCACCGAAAATGGCAATTCACCTAAAACGATCATAGTTCATCGAAAATATTTCTATTATAAAGCGAGTAATTTAGCGTAATAAAAATTATTTTTTTGTTTGAATATATTATTAAACAGGGTAACCCTAAAATGGCTGGCACGAATGGTACCGTTGGATTCCTTGATCAAAACGAAGATGAGGTTACTTCTATCACTTCGCACGTTAAAGCCCCCCGATCAAGTTATATACGTTTAAAGAGGAGCCTTCCAACACAGCACCTTGTTTTAAAGAAACTTCAATATCTTGAGAAATAACCATTTTTTTGACAGTTTATCATTCGATATTTCCGTTTCTACGTTTTCGCAAACCGTCAATGAAGCCAAATCCTTAATCTGGGCTGAATGAACTGATTTAGGCAGGATCACTTAGGGTAGGTTAGATTATCAACGGTTTTGAAACAAGGGCTGCCTATTAGGCTTTATATTATATTCGCAATTTCCTCTCCGGATCCTGAAGAACTCGAGAAAAATATATTCAGCACGTCCAGGTTTTTGGCTTCACACGGCCTCGCACTACTATCTCCTAGCATAGACATACTTGCTGGTTTACTAATTCGTTCGATATTTTTTATTTTTTATTTATTCTCATGTATATGTACATATTTATCCTCTCTAGAGCACTCTTATCTAAGACATGGATACCTAAACGCCTTTTGAATAAATTTTAATTTGTTTGTTATAATCCCATGGAAAATGAATGACGTGTTGGGCCTGTTTTTGTGACGAATGAATAAATAAATACTAATTTGAAAAACTGAGGCACGTACTAAACTGGTTCATTGTTTTGTAAGCCATTGTAGTATTTACAAGAAAGCGAAATTACTAACAGATATTCTAGGACTGTAAGATATGATATGATAGAGTCGTACAGGCGAACCATAACGGCGATCCTAGGTACGTTACCATAATCCTGAAATATCAACAATCAAATAACAAATTAGACATTCTAGGTCTGCAAGATATATGTTTACTGATGCAATTCTCTTTTATATACAAGAACAAAACAGCCTACCATAAAAACGTAGCAGGAACTGCTTTTGATTGGTTAAAGTAAATCAATTTAAAGTAAGATTTACTTACCCTCTCTATTTTGTCTACCGATTGTATTTCTTTACCTAATATTTTATATAACACACGTGTTAAATTTTTGTATAAAATCTTTGAAAGGATGACCCTTAAATTTAGTTATGTATTTTATATTTTTTTTTAATTTTGCGCTAAAATATAGGCAGGTGTTTAACTTCTGGAATCTGTAAATAAAATCAGGATTTCTTATACAGGTAAACAGCATTTAAAAAGATAAAAAAGTTGGTATTGTAGTTTGGTTGTGTAGAAAAATATCTTAAACCTTTTATATATGTATACGCCACATATGACTGGTGCACTATACAATAAAGTTCGCTACTAACTTATGGGTGAATTATGTATAAATAAATTTTAACAAAGACATTTTTTTCATGTTTGAATTTAAGTTTGTCTAATTCTTTCAGAGTTTAAGGTTGGAAATTTCATAATTTACTTTGTAGTTGGTCACGTCTTTTAAACTCATAATATTCACAATAACAACACGGCCAAACCTCCAAGGTCTCCTATATGTTTATAGATTAGTTGGTTGGAGCGCTTGGAATTTCCATAATTAAAATATAAAAAATAGGTTAGAATTAAAGAAATAAATTTGGAAACTAATTTCGTACGTAAAACGTTATTTATAACATGTTGTAAATAATTTATTATATACTATACATACACACGAAAAAAAAGAAAGTATATGATAAATATGAGGTAGTTTAAAACTGCCGTAAAAAATAATATTCGGCAAGCAAAAATATTAAAAGCGAGAGACAAAGTTGTTTTATTGGAACCAATAAATCTTAATTTATATATTGGTAAATAAAATTACATAAGCAATCAATTAATTTTTCGTATGTTTAAATTAAATTTTAAATCAAATTTTTGAAATTTGAGTCAGATTGCTAAAATGAATATTTTTTTAAAATAAACTCCCACTGCAAATTAAAATAGCAACTACACATCTTAGATTATTCCTAAAAAAAATAAAGCATTAGCGTTGCTAGAAAAAATATGTCTTTGTTTTAAAAATAAAAATTAAGAAATTTGAAATAAATACTTTCTCTTACAAAAGTACAATTTTTTGCTCCAAAAAATAATATTCCGTGTTCAAGGACGAATGAACTGCAATTTTTGTACATGTTTGAAAAAATTATTTCTTTGAACTAAAATTGTTATTGTTCGTAGAAACGGGTAAATTGGAATTAACTAGATAATGGACTATTCATCAATCGTTGGACAGCGAGTCAGTGACTAGCCATTAAATTTATGTCTCAAAGTAAACATTACTAACCTGCGCAAGTTACGTTCTTAATTATACTGTTTATATATGAATTAAATTCAAAATAACTGATTCACAGTTTGTTGAACAAACTACAATATTTTATTACTTTACAAAAACATGGCATTTTTAAGGTTTATAAAATAATTTATATAGTTATTATTTATTTTATATAGGTGCATGCATTATATTTAAGAAATTTACTAATGTAGCTGTAGTTAAGATGCATAATATTTGTTACGAATCCATATAACACGAATATGAGAAAGATTTCGCACAAGCGCGATGGATGTATAATAGTACAAGTACAAGACCACATCTTTGATTAACTGAATTTATATATCTGTATAAATGTGTGGTTGTGTATGTGTGTGTTCATTTGTTTATTTATAATTCAATATTTTTTATTCGCACAACACGCCAACCAATTGAAATTAATTATTTTACCTATACAGACGTACAGCTGCAGTAATAACACTCAGTCAAAAAAATGTTCGTACATCTCAATCATCTTATGAATTTTACAATTGTTCTCTAGCAAAATTTGCTTAAATAGATGTGATGCTAACACCACACGTTTGCTATAGAAAAAACTATCGAAAGTTGTGGTAGTTTATAATTACTACATATATTATATGTGTTGGTGCAGAAGCAGAACCAAAAAGTTAAAATTTACGTTTTATTGTTAGTGTAACCAACATAATCTTTACTAGAGCTTTTATAAAGAAATTTCTGTGATTCAAAGTATGTTCATGATTTGTTTATTTTATAAAGATTTTGTCTAGTGTATGTAATATTAATATATAATTAAATTTATTTGTATAATTAAATCAAATTTTATCCGATGGTTTGTTTACTGAGTCTATAATTAGGAGTATTAGGTCAATTTTATAGGTTTTATTGCTGTTAACGATTTTATTTTTTCACATCAGGTTGTAAAGAACTTTAATTTGGTCATGCTAGTCTAGGAGTAAGAAAGAGAAAGAGCTGTTCGGAATTGGAAAATTTAATTTCGATATTACCGCAAGATCCTAATTGCGATAGGGATTATGGGTATAGATTCAAATATTAGAAATTGATATTTTCGGGGATGTTCAGAAATTTTATATCGCTATACCGGCGTAATCGTTTATATGACATCACATAAGCTACAATAGAGTCATACATTAGCAAAAGAAACAAATTTTAAATAATAATTTGTAACTTAATTTTGTGACTTTTCCCTAATAAACCCAATTGAGGAGCGATTTTTCGTAATATGTAAATGTAATCTTTGCAAAAGACACAATAACATCCACAATAATTTTTAGCTGATGAACTGAAACCCGAAATAATATCACTTTTGGCCAAAAATAGAAATAAGTCCTTTTTTCGGATGTCCAAAGGCAAATAATTCTTCAACATGGACTGTTTGATTTAAAGTTTGTTCACTTAAAATTCAGTGCTTGACACTTGGTTTTGATTAAATTAAGGTAGATTTCGCCGATACCCATTGGTGATCAAGAAATGCTTAATTTTTTGCAAAAAGGAAAGTTACTTGAAACTTAGGACAAATTAGGACAACAACAGCGTACATTTGATACGATGTATCAATCGTATCAAATGTACGCTGTTGTTGTGTTGTCGATTATATCGTAAGTTACAATTAAACCTTAGAAACAATAGGTTTTGTATTCTTCTCTTATCTATTAATCGTTGGTACGAACTAACATCAATTTAATTTAGTGGAAAATATCGGTGTCAAGCAGAATTATGCTAAAATTCTTCAAAAATGTCTTTTTTTATTTTCTCTGATGTTCCGTATTTTAAGAAGCCATTTAGTTTTTTTAGTGGGGGTCAATTATGTAAGCATCATGAGTTTAAATTTGGAGATGTAAATCGATTTTGACAAACTTTCTATGAAATTATAAATGGTACAAGTGGAACAACTCAAAAGTCACAATTGTGAAAATTCTAAATAAAAGCTCACAATAGCAAAGTTACTAAATTTCCATTTCATAATTACTCGTATATGCATATACAGCCGATGGCACGTTTAGTGTTGATTTAGGTCATTCACCTTGAAACTCTGTAGTTTGGGAGATACTGACGAAAGTTAGTTTTTTAAAAATTAGAACCTATACTTTTGAGTGCACGGTTATAAATAAATAAATAAATATTTTTCGTCCATTCAAAATTGTTCGTTAAGTCTATGGTTTGAGAGATATGAGCAAAAAAAGATCTGCATTACAGCAAAACAATTTTCTTTAAGTTCTAACACTGTTTCGTTGTAACGAGAAATAAAAATAAATAATATCAATTCTTCTTTGACTTATTAAGCAAATACTTGTTTGGGATCAGGTGGAATACAAATTTTTCTTAATTCACACTGAGAGAGTTTGGTTTTTTGTATCTGAGTCTAACTGAGATCTGATGGTGGTTTATTAAATAACTGTTATTTCATTTGTTGTTTAATTGCTCCCTTTGTTTCAGTTTTAGAAGTTCTTCGTACGGGGCCATGTTAGAGTTGTGTCTCTGAACAATTTAACATTCCGTACTGAATTGGGATCCATATTTATAAATTCCGTTAGACGTTTTGATATTAAGATGTTACTTGGCTCCTTTTTAGAAAAGAGTAAAGGAGAAGAAACAATTCTGATTTGTTAAAACCATTCATTAAAATAAAAATTTCAGAAATTCTTTTATCCACTTTTCACGATTGTATTGATCTCAAACTGCAATATTTTTTTTGTTAAAATTTTCTATACAACTTTCCCTACCTAAGAGGCTTAATTCTTTTCCAATTGATGATAATCAAATCGTGATTTCATGACACAGACAGATTCACTGATATACAAGGATGTTTTAATTGATACCTCTGTCAAAGAACATTAATTCGTATAATTTCGTAGATATGTTGTAAATAATAATTACGCAAATTTGATGCATACCGACTAATTATCTTTGTCTAAATAATTTTAGAGAGATTAAGTTACCATGTGTAAACTGATCTGTGGTATGAGATACAAAGTTATTATATTTGTTGACCAAATTATTGATATGAATGTAAATAAATTCAAAGACAATATTTTAGGACAATATTTTTTTGTTTAAATCAATATTTAATATCTTAAAATACGAAAAAAGACACACAACATAAGTTTCATGTTATTCTTTTCATAAAGATAGAACAGATGTCATAACCTCCATAAATGCCATATATTTGTTACGGCAAAATTGCGAGCTCGATAAATGTGTAAAATACACGATTATAAATGGGTTATAAAGAGGTCCCATGGTCACGAAATGTTCTCTGACCTCCTCTCCTACGTCCACGTTTCATTTATTCCCCATCAATGGAGGCATTGGAGTAGGTAACTGTACCTCCCGCGAGTCCATATATATTAAAGCCATACTCTATACTATTCCAAACGATTGTACTAAAATAGTACAGCTCGAATTTATCTACAGAACGTAGAGGAACTCGAGATTTCACTGCTGTAAGGATCGTGTGTTGTGTTAGCTATGACATTTATTTTCTAGGGGAAATTTTCAAACTGTAACATTTCTCGAGGCGAAACTTCTCAACCCTAATTCGTATTCGACTGAGAGATCTTAATCAATTGTACCGCCGGTCGGTACTATCCCATTATTTGATGCTGTACATTTTAAGATAATATTGTGTTACGTTTTTGTATAGAAATTTTTTTAAGAATGTTGGGAATGAGGATTCGGCTACGATTTTTTTGTATGAATTTTTAACTTCTGTAATTTTTCATTAACTTGTTCTATAATTAACATTACATACCGAAGTTTTCATATTAACTGCCGGATCAATCATCCACTCTATTTACTACATTAATGTATTTTCATCCCCAGTTTTGATTGGTAGTAAGAAGGTTGTTAAAGTCAAAAATATTTTTATTAGTATTTAGTGTGCAAATCATACAATTATTGATGAGTACGCACAGTTTTGCGACTCACTGTATATATTTCCAGAAGCAAAGATTGTTTTTTTTTTCAATTTTAAACTTTGTATTCGTTAAAATGGATATAACATTTATAATTAATCGACAAAATACTTTCTCCATTTTCGACGTATTCCAAAGATGCAGTTAAATATTAACACTGTATGGCATTATTTAATGTGGAATGTACAAATTACAATCATACGTCATTTGGGAAAAGCTACAAGCTCTTAATCGCATGTGATGTTCATCTATTATTTTATTATACAAAATAAAAATCAATCAATTAATCGATCGATCAACTTTTAATCATGATATAGTACTCGGTTGTTGATAAGTATTATATACAAATAAATTTAAATTAATGAATAATAGAAACGGTGTGTATATATTTATGACCGTTAATGCCAATTATGTGTACCATACAAAGATTTAATATAGATGTGTAATTTACTTTTTGCAGTAGGAAATGTGATAAAGAATTTATTCGCTGTACAAGTTGTCTAGAATCCTATAATAGATTTCTGAATATGACATGCTGAATTTTTATATAGTAGGCCAATCTTGTAGAATTATTTAAGAGAAACTCCACTTAAAATAGGACGTACACCTCTCTATTAATTGCATTATTATTGTCAATTTGTAGTTTGCAATTTACCTAAATTAGTAAATAAATATGGCATTACAACGATTGTGATAACCTATTTACTATCCAAGGGTCTAAATTTTATTTTGTTATTCACATTTAAATTTGTCTATTTTTGTTCAACTTTTAAGTAAATACCTGTATGTGTGTGAGTGAGTAATTTAAAAATAATCGCCTTACACAAACAAGTTTTGTCATTTATAATCATGTATTAGTAACTTTTTTTAGTAATACATATATTTTTTCGCAATAAAATCAAATCATTGGCAACAACGATGTCTTGTAGCACCCGCAAATGAATTGTATATTTGTATTTAATTTATTTTTACTTCTTTCTATATTTTTGTATATAGAAATTGTATACGCCAGGACGGCGAAAATAATAAAATACTAAAGTAAGACGCAGACATTGCTAATTTCTTGTCTGAGTATGTGTAAGAATATCTTGTGTATCATCCAACAAATGACCTTGTTATCATAAAGTTTTTTTTTGCTTTATTATTTATTTTTTAATTAAATAATGTAGAAGTACACATACATGTCTTTATATGTAAGACGATGTTATACTTAGTATTTCTGTAGGCCGCCGTTAAGATTGGGGCGTAATTATTTTATAATATGATTATTATTTGTGTGATACCTTAGTTATGGATTAATATATATAAAATAATAATTTTGTATGTATGATAGATAGTTTTCTTACGATAAATTCCGGTTTGACTGCAAATTTATCAAACGAAAAATCTTGAAAGAGCGAATTTTAATTGGAATTAGAGAATTTTAATGATCTTTGTACGTACTGAGACAGAATATTATTTTGGCTTCTAGTACATAGTAGCATACCGTTGTGTAATTTGTAATTTGAGTACCCAATTCTTTGTGATGGAGTTTCAATCTGTGATTTAAAGTATCAGATATGACCGGACACAGTTTATGTCTTATTATCTAGCGAAGTAGCTAATTGAAGGTGGTTTACCTCAGGGGCGAGCACTATATTTAGTAAATGGAGTCTTGCGGAAAAGTCTTGATTTCAATTTTAAAATGGCGTTAAATTAGGTAAATGAACGTTTATTTATACATAATTAAAACGGCTTTTAAGTTAAATTTAAAACACTTTCGTTTTAGTTAATTTATATATGTTTTATTTTTCTAGAATTACATTGCATTCTGTATCGTTTCAACGTGTTATAAATTCGTACACAATCCACGATGTTCCAAATTTTGTTTGAAACATTTTGCCAAAATTTAATTTTTTGTTGTTCCTATAAGAGATGGAAAATAAATTAGTAGAACATATGGGGACATTTGGTTCAATTTATTGGGGCCCAGTTACGTACAAAGAACTTTTTTATGGTAAACGTTTTTTAATAACAGGAAATTGGAATTGGTTCGAACCATTTAGACTCATTTTAAAAGTTCTGAGTTTTAACGAATAGCGAATCGAGCATTGTTAAATAAAATGAATTTCACTTTACACATTGCCACATACAAAATATCAATAAATATTAATATGGCACACAAAATTACAAAAAAATCGCTGTTTACTACGTTGTACGCCAACTCAAAATATTTAAATACGTATTATAAAGGATCTTAGTTCAAAGAAACCCTATGTAGTTCACCAATCACAATATTTTCGAGATACATTTTTTGCTAGTGCATATAAATAAATTAACAAGATCGCCACAGGTATTTTCGAAAAGTCATAAATTGATTTTAAATAAAAATTAAATTACACAGTTTTATAAGTCGATGACCATGAGCTAATGCATGTATATTTGTTCTTTTAAGTTTTATCTTTTATTTTTTTACGTCTTATGTATAAGACATAGCTTCACTGTATTGCATGGTGAAGTGGTGGACATTTCAGTGTCGTTTATTTGATAAGTTATAAAAAGAAACCTGCATTCATGAAAATATTGCATAAGATACATTTATACAAATAACGTGTGAAAAGGATTTTATTTCCTTTACTTTAGGTTGATTAGAGAAATACTAATATAATTTTATTCCCATTTATATAGTATCTTATTTCCTTTACTATTTTATCAAATCATTTTGTCTCGGCAACAATCTTTATCTAGTTAAAGTGATGTTTTTTATTTTAAATATGTGTGTTTGTATTTTTTGTTATTAGATAAGATAAGCAATGTAATTAATTAGCGATAATAATCTGTCTGTAAGTTAAAATAATACATAGAAATACAACATATTATAATACGATAAGTATTTTTCTTTAGTTGCGCCGTTACATGATATAATATACGTATATTGTTAATATAATTGTTTCATGACGAATAGTAATGCATTTTGTATATTTATGACTAATACATGAAGCCATTTAATTCAATTCTATTGAAATTTTTTAAATCCTTAAAATATTTTGTTCATGATTTTAAGATAGATAGATAGCGTTCTTCTTTCGTTTTTGAATGTAACCAGGAAATTTGACCGGTTCTTGAGTTTACTAAGTTACTGTGTTATACTTTGAAAATATTTCGATTATTAGTTATGATTTTACATCGAAAAATTTTATTATCCTTGTCTTTTGTATTTTTGGCAATCAAGTTGCTGTTTAATGCATTCGATCAAGATCCGTGAACTGTTCTTTGATATATTTTATATTTTATTGTTATTTCAAGACCCTAGTGGCCTCAAAGTTTTGATGAATTATATAGCATCTCTTTAGTTGACACCAATGCCTCAAAATTTGAAATTTTCGAAAGTATTTTGCATCTTAAATTAATAAGTATGCCTTTAAATTAAGTTGCGTTTTAAGGACAATGCATATGATTGTCTTGAGTTCTATCATTAACGTGATTATAATAATTTCTAAAACAATCATACTACCTATTAGATTCCATTAACGAAATATTTCCTTTTAAATATCTTCATCTTCGAAGTTCGAAGTTACTTAGTAGAGGTTATAAATGGTGCACCAGCTGGTAGTTTTTTTATATTAAAACAGACGCGAAAATGTAAATTGGTTCCATGCCATTTATGTATATATGAAATATAAATACAACATCGTTCATGTGACCACGGCTCCTGTTACAGGCCTGCATCCGACTTTCAAAATTGTTGATGACTTTTTACAATAAAAGCAGTTCAATGGCCTCAATTTCATCTTGAATGTTGTTCTTAAGATCTTGAATTGTATGTGGATCATTGCTATACACTTTCCTTTTCAAAAACCCCCAAAGAAAATAAACTAGACATTTCTTGAAATTATGTGATCATCGTACTTGGTTGGCAAGAAGTCGAATATTTCACGATTTACAAGGATTCATGTGTAAATCAACATGTACAATTCGATGTAAAGTGGTTAACGACACGTTTAGTTGTTGTGAACGACACCTGAAAGAGGTGTTTAGCTCTCTACGAACTGTTATTGTTCCACGAGTAGGAACTGGACGTTGATGTTCATATGCTGAACGACCCCCGTCAACAATTCCAGGCTCTGTAGGACGAGTCCAAGTTGATCAAAATGATCACGTAATTTACGGAAAGTTTTTTTTACAGAACAACCATTTTCGTAATAAGTTTGGTTAATCAAAACGCACAAATCAAAGTTTGGTTAATCGTAAACTTTTCATTTGTGAAAAAAATTTCGAGTTGCCATCGCACAATAAATATTTTTTTTAGCTTAAAAAATCTAACAGATGGAACCAACCCCCTTTATTTCGAAAGATGTATTTTTAAATTTGTACCATATAAAATACACAGCTTTATAGCGTATATTTTACAATTTTTGTTCTGTTAAGATGTCAATTTGGGCCTTTTAAAAAAAACAGCTTTCTTCATAAATTAAAAATTAGAATTTAAAAAAAAAAAAGCGAAAAGTGATCGTTTATAATGTTCTTCATTTTTTATTTTGAATATTGTGTCTTTGGATCAAGGTAGATTTGTTTGTTGAGTCACTATGTATAAAGTTTTTAATTTTTGATTATTGGTTAAAATTCATTTTCCTTGACACTAAAAAATTACTGATTTAAGAAACACATTAAATAATACATCGTAACTTATTATATCCGAGATGATTTCAAATGTAAATATTTCAAATGAGGTATTATCTCAAATTCTCGTTTGGTGCCACTTATCGAGTTATGGAAGGCTTCAAAACATAGATACTTCTTTTAGTACGATTTTTTACAAAAAGAAACTAACTAAGGGCGGTTTAAGGGTTTAATAAAACTGTCATATAAATACCTTATGAGGTACCAAAACATTTCGAGACAGCAGCGATACTAAGGCACGAAATTATGGTAATCTTACATTACCTTCAAAAACTCGTAAAGCCTTACGTCTTTTTTAATTAAAATGAACCTGTTTTACCCAAAAATGTGAAGGAGAGAAATACTAGGCTGGCCCATCGAATTCTATTTTGGATTATTGTCTTACCATATTTTACCAAGATGTTTCGCTTCGGTTAGCACTAACCTCTTCCAGGTCCTTGCGGATTCCATTTCTAGTGAAGCGTGTCGTATCTCTCTCCGTTTTCGTTTCCTGATTTCATTTTCAATGTAAATTTTATTTGGTTGGTGCAATAGTTCTTCATTGGTAATTGATTAGTACTTACTTTACACAAGCATTTAACATTCGTAGCTTAACACTTCTTGACAGGGCGGATGCATTGCAAATCTTTTGGAGCATGTGAAAGTGTTTCTCGCTTTGTTAATGTGTTGATTTATATCTTCTTCAGTGCCACCTGTCTTCAAGTCCAAATCATTTAGTCGAGTTTCTAGTTTTGTTAATGCGTTCATTTATCCCTTCAGTGCCATCTGTGTTTGCTAATAGGTGAATGTGGTGGTATCACAATGGACCAGTAGGTCCAACTGCTGTAAAAAGCGCAACTACGATTTAAACTTTTATTAAAAAATTACAATCAAGTAACAAACAAAATTTACGATACTAAAAGATTTAAGCCAGATTTATTGACAGAGCCACCAACCAGATACCAAAGCTAAACCACAAACCATAATTGTTTGTGGTTGAGCTTTGGTATCTGTTTGGTGGCTTTTCGGAAATGTGCTTCCGTTTTCTTGAGTTTTTATTCAAAATGTACCAAATCAGAAGATTCTAAGAGTTTATTCTATCAAACTGAAGATTTGTAATATATTTAAACTGTAAAAGGGTAGATTGACACTTAGTAAATTTTTGGTGACTAAAAATATTTTATAATGACCAAATACTTACCACGCATTTAAGCATGTACCACCTATCTAAGTATGAAACTAACGCCAATTATTTTATTTTCATTTTTTAGGCTAAAATAAATTTGCATCCAACGATTCAATTTGATGGAAATGATGGGGTAAGTTAATTAATTTAAAAACGTAAATTATAATTAATTATTATTTTAATTATTTTAAGAAATCAAGTCAGAGTTTCACTCATATACATTCAAATCATTAAATTTGAAAGTTTAAATTTTAAGTTTTCATAAATATTAGATAAAATATACATATCAATAAATCTCTTCCTAACCAAACAGTTGGTTTAAAAAATATGAAATAAGTAAGTGAAAAATATTTTCTATATACTTAAGATAAAATCTCTCGAGTAAGAAACGAGCCATGTCTTGAAATTAGTTACTGAATTGGTTTTACAGTGTCACCATTCATTGAAATATTAACCTAAAGACATAATATTAGCAAACTAAATAAACGTTTTGTGTATCTCAACCGTGTTTTTGTTGTTGAAAAACTTTCCTACCTGTTTGACGATTTACTGAATTGTATAACATTGCCAATTGAATCGTTCTTATACCATTCAAAATCGTATAGGTGTTGGTGTTTGTGCTAACACAATATTGTGTTATATCATTGAAATGAGGAGAGACAATAATTCTGGAGGAGTGTCAAAATAATTTTTATGCGGTTTCAATGGTTAATATTTATTATCTTCTGTGTATATGTAACCTGTGACTATTGTGTTTGTGTTGGTATTTTAAGGCGAAGAACGTTTATGGAATTTATAAAATAGTTTTCATTTTTTTGAGATTTTAATTATATGTAATTCAAAAAAGCTATGTATATTTATTTAATTGGAAAGCACCAGTGTATCGTGACATAACAAAAATATACATTGAAAAAAAAATACTCGATACCTAAAAGCAAAATGGTGAAAGTTGATTTAATTTTTAATGCTTTTTGTCTTATATGCTTTAAAGAAACAAAATGTATACACAAAATAACTAAAGAAGTTATTTTAACGCTTTATTTATATATTTTTATTTTTAGTAAATTTGGACGTTGATAAAATTTTAATTAATCGATCGGTCGTAATTATTTTGAACATGAATCCGGATATATGAAAATGATAGACTGGGAATTTGAAAAATTGGTTCATATCAGATGTAGCATAATCTTTTAAAAATATTGTGTTTTACTTTTTGTTTGTCTTCAAAAATCTTAACAATTTACAGAAATGATTGCCACACTCTGCCGTAGTTGTGGTATTTTACAACATCCTAAAGAAAATATGAAAATCGACGTAAATTTTGAATGTCTGAATATCGATTACAAAAGCTTAACATTAATTTTAAAATAAATTTGTAAACAATCTTTAAAACATATTGTCTGAAGGCGTGGTTTAAAAACTTTATCAATTATTTTATTCAAATAATTTATTCCCAATTGAACTTTTTGTTTTAAATTTCAAAATAAAACTTTCATTTTGTAATTTATTTTTATCACTTATGTTATGGTGGTTTTAAAATGGCCCAGGTATACTAAACTTTTAAAGAGTCCGTTGAATGCGAGATCCATTGGTTCGATGATTATATTTATGACGGTTAACGATGGATTGACGAACATTTTATCATGAAAATGATTTGAATTCTCCGTTAGGTTTTATTGTCGTTGATTCTAGAAAAAAAAAACGAAAAACCATTTTGATTGTAAGTGCATAGTTAATTTGATTGTAACGTCTCCATCATTAGATTTTCACTCGTCCCAAGGATTTGCTGAGTAATTTGAGATCATGGAGTAGAAAAGATGAACCGGCGCAAAGAAGTTCGAAAGCCGATAATCATAAAAAAAAGTCAATACCACGATAAATTCTGAAGTGCACTATCATCAACTGGACAAATTGTATAATTCACTCAAACATAATAGGCCAGAATTGATCAATAGAAAAGTCATAGTGTTCTACCAAGATAATACGATACCTCATACATGTTTAGTAATACACCAAAAGCTAGCTTTACAAAATTTTTTAGACGGCAAAGTCTTTTCTTCGAATGATGTCGTCAAAAATGCATTGAATCAGTTTTTTGCCAACAAAGATCAGAAGTTTTATGAACTTGGAATTATGCTACTACCAGAAAGATGGCAATCGGTTTTGGATCAAAATGGAGAATATTTAATTCAATAAAATCTTTAAATACTATACAATACATCGTGTATCATACTATACATCGTCTTTCATTTTCGCCAAAAAACGAGATTACTTTCCGAACAACCCAATACCATTTTCCATAGAAAATACACATTTGGGTATCCTTATTGAAAGCTCGATGATTGTTTTTGTATGCAATCAGGCCTGTATTTCTTTGGTCTTGGTTGTGACAAATTTGAAAAAAAATTTCATTAAGTGTAACCATTTCAAATATTGACCACTTCTTAAAAGATTCAAATATTATCTGTTATTTATATTGCTGATCTGGAATCCAACATTAAATATAATTTTTTTACAATCAAGATGCCATACGAGTATATCTTGAAAACGTTTTTTTCTTTTTTGGGTTATATGGCCATACTAGAGCTAGGACGAGGAAGAGAATTGTGTTCGGTATTATTTAGGCGCTTTAAACTAGACAATTTATGAGCCAGGTGATCCAATAATTATTTATCACCTACTCACACAGAAAAACCCAGTGTGTTTTAAGCATTGTTATTGTTATTTCACTGTTAGTCTTACATCCAACTCTGAAATTTTATTATTTCCACATCCGCGAGGATCAGGATTGAGATATAATACGGATTTTTGCTTAAATAATACATTTCATGTCAAATAATATTTGCATGATGCTCATGCTTTATACCAAAAAATGTATCGAAGTGAATTTATAATGAGCGGAAATTTTTAAAATCAATGGAAAATTTTTATTTTTGTCTTTTTTTATTTTATTCAGTTTGTTTTTGTTAGGTCTTTATTGATCTATTTTCGAGATAAGCCAAATTTAATTAATTTCTAAAAGTAAATATTTGTATGTGAATAAGGTAAATTTACGATTATTCTGCTTTAAAATATTTCCACAATATCCATCTAAGATCTACAGTTTGTGTGTCTCGTCATATCTTAATCGTAACAACCATTCCTAGTTACAGTCAGTCACAGAAGTCTACATACACCACTAAAATTTGCAAAATCGAGATAAAGTAAACGAACTAAATATTGTAATTTTAATTAAATAATATATTTAAACAAAGAAAATTATTATTGGACAAAAAAAATTAAAAAAATAATAATTTTCAAAATATTTATATCACAAAAGCCTATATACAGTAAATAAAATCAAAAGGATCATGTTCAGACACACTTAAGAACTAAAATTAATATTTAGTTGGGCCACCATTAGATTCAATAACATCGCTTAGTCGCATTGATAAAACCAGGTTCACAGTAATCGCTGACGAAATTTCGGCCCTGCACTCAACAGGACATTTTTTAATGAATCCCTATTGGTAATCCTATATTATCGGACTCTTTGATCCTGTTCATACCAGATCCGGTTACTGGGAAGGGGGATGAAGTTGTTTTGACACATTATATAGAAGCCATTGTCTGTCTGCTGCCATCGCCGTATGTTTTGGATTATTATCTTGATATAAAATCCACTGGTTGCCTAGTTCTAAGCATTCTACGGACGGTTATAAATTGATACTCAATATGCCCATATACCAATTTTTCGAGATGAGCTCCAGCCATAGACCTCCTAACCATTACATTTCCACCACTGTGTTTAACGGTGGGAAGTAAATTTTTTGGAGCCATATCTTGGTTAATTTTTCACCAAATTTTCTTCATCGGATCCGAATATATTGAATTTACTTTCGTCAGTGAGAAACACTGCTCCAAAATTCAGTGTGTTCATTAACGTATTTTTTTTACAAATTCAAGCCAATTCATTTACTAGGCTTATAAATGGTTTTTTCCTTGGCACTTCCATTAAATCCTTCATTTCGTAAAATTGGACGAACTATTTCGGGATGAACATTCTCACCAGTGCTATTCAACCACTGTTTTTGGAGCACTAATCCTCGGATTGGGTGCCACTTTTTTAATTATGCTTCGAACATCTCGTGCATTAGTGCATTAAGTTTTTCAACACGCCCAGATCGTTGGTTATTTTGAATACTTCCTCAGTTATCAAAGTTTCGCACTATTGTTTGTATGGTTGCTCGACTTACCAGTACTTTTAGATATTTTATTAAAATTCTTATTCTGTTCCCGTAGCTTTATTATTACATTTCGTATTTCGATTGACACTTCCGTTCGACGCACAATATTTCTCAAGACGAATGCAAAGTTAATACTGAAAGTGTCGATAGACGTGCCTAGGTATTTATATAAAAAAAGATAAGGGTACTTTGCAATAATTCGAGAATAAATAGGAACGTGCAACTGTATGTAGACTTTTGTGAAATAAATTTTATGAATTTCTTGAATTTTTTTTTATGCAATAATAATTTTCTTTGTTTAAATATATTTTTTAATTAATTAATATTACATTATTTAGTTCGTTTCATTTATCTCGATTTTGTAAATTTTGGTGGTGTATGTAATCTTTTGTGACTGACTGTAGTTACAACTTCCATAGCAAAAATTACCACGCCATTCATAAAAAATATCTCAGTTTATAAAAAAAAGAAATTTAATTTTAGTTGTTGTATCACAATATTTAGATTATTAACAAATAACACAAAAATAATGTAAATAAAGCATTAAACAGTTGATTTCCGCGCAAGAATAATTTCAAATTAGTTAAAGCTATTTTAGAATCAGATTAAGATAAAACTTTGTGGTTTTTACTATTTATTAAGGGTCATTGATTTTAGTTTGGTTTTATAAAATTGTTCGAACGAAAGAGTTAGAACATTATTTACGATATTTCGTAAGAATAGCAATATTTAAAAATATGTAATTGTTAGATATCAAACATTAATGTTATATGATATGATTATATGATAATTATTTTTGTTAACATTTGACTCCACTTCAACTAAAATGTGTCTGCAGCGCTTAGGCTTCCAAGATCTATATATAATTGTATGAAATCATAATTAATTTAATTAAGATAAGTGCCAAGGACCTTGAAGGTACCAGAATTAACTAAGTACAACAATAAATTTTTTGGATTTAAATTTTATTTAGTAGTTTCTACAGCAACCAGACAAGTGGTTAAGGGTTAGAGCTTCGAAGTAAAATGAAATTTTCTGATCTGATCACAATCGGTGATTTCATCGCCGACCCATCTTCCGTGTCAGTATACAGACTGACATGCAGATGATGTATTATAATTGTTATTTGACTAGATAAATATATGAGATTTGTGTGAACGAAAACTGGTTCATTAGACACTGAATGGTTTTATAAAAAATGTTTCCTCAACTTTACAAACTCACATCAACAATATAAGTCAATTCTTGATTAATTTCCTAAAACCAGATTTTAGAAGAAGCAAATTAAGTTTACTGTAAAAATTTCGATTTTCCTTTTACACACATACAGTGTGACATCCCCAAATTATTATTTTTGAATTTTTTTAAATACAAATTTGACAATTTCAAAACAAATTAACAGCATAAATTGACAGAAACTAAGTCGCGATACGGATAAAAAAGGTTATATGAAGAGGAAATAGGGGTAGGATCATGAAATCCGCACGAACAAATCATTTGTTCCAAAATAATAGTCTAGAGACCTATTATGAATTTTTCCGACTTCGGATTATAGGCAATCGTAAAATAGATCTGCGGCTTATATGCCTACTATGAAACATATATACATATAAACGAAATGTCAAATTTAGAAAAACTAATGCAATTCTTGATTTTGTCTTATGTGACTTAAAACTCTTAATATTCAAATTAATTATTATTAAAACACATTAAATATATTTAAGTAAATACTGGTTTATGAAAAATTATTTAAAAACTTCAATAAATATTCATAAAATCAGTTTTATTTAATTTATACGTTCGTATTTTATGATATCCGTTAATTAAATAGTAGACGGATTTTAATATTACATTTTATTAAAATCCGATTTCGACTCCTATTTTAGTTTAGAGCGAATAGAGCTGGATTTTACAATTCAAGAAAGTTCATAATGCAAAATTCGCGGTGGATCGTATTTTCGTTATCGAAAAATTTTCATAATCGGTCCCGACAAAATTTTGCCATACTTTTCATTATCGAGCATTTTTGTACAAAAATCTTAGTAACCGGTAGAAATTTAATTTAAAAATTCTTTTAATATATGAAATTACCATCAAAACACTACATTATAATTTACACCACCAACCCTAGGAAAAATTTGACTAGTTTTAATAGAGCTGTTATTTTGAAAATATTTTTCCGTTCGTTCAAAAATATCCGATCGTTTTTCATGATCCCGCCCCAGATTTTCTCAAATTTCGTGTTTTCGAAAGTGGCCTCCGGTAGATAAAATAATGTACAATTTTAGTAATAAATTTAGTAGTAATAATACGTCTTGTTTTAAATATATACTAAGTTAAGAAAAAGAAGCATATATTTTGATTAAACCAGTGTTTTGTCCAAAATTCCGATTTTTCGCTTAGAAGAGCCAATCCTCACGCAGCGCTGATGTACTTGACTATTTGTGGGATAGGCTAAGATGTGTGGGATAGGCTTAAATCCAAAGGAAGCAGTGCCAGAAATCTTAGATTATATACAATCATATATTAATTACAGCTGTATGGAGAATTCATAAATGAATAAATTGCAATGAAATTACCATTCAAGTTTTAATTTAAATCCAATGAAAAATATTGGCTTCAGTATTTGAATTTAGGTGAAATAAAACATTCCAATCTGTTAAATTGTATTTAAACGATAAATCTTTTTGATAGCTTACTGGTCGAACTGTTTTTGGGATTAAAATCTATTTACAGTCTCAATTTTCATTAGCAAAAACTTATAAAAGCAATATTTTTAAAAAATGTTGAAATCAAGTTATCTAGTTTTATTACTTGCACTGCATCCCCAATGCAAAAATCTTTTTCTTATCACTTTTGCCTTTTACTTTTACCTTATCAATAAAATTCGAACTGAACGATACTTCATTATTTATTTGTTTACCAAATTTTGACATATTTATTTTTAACCTCCCAAATTTTCCGAAAATTAATTTTTAAAACATCAAATCCATTAAAATTCAATTATATATGTTATATTCAAATATATATAGTTTTACAAAATTACATTACAGAATTTTATATTTTCATACGTAACAATAATAATTTGGATATCGTTCCGTTCAAATCATAATAATAAACAATTGGCATTAAATTCAAATCGCGGTTAACTTCATTGTATAACTTTTTTCATAAGAAAATCACCAACCTAACGAACAATTTTTTTTTTCTCAATAATTTTTCATACTTTTCTGTAAAGCAAAAGTCATAAGTTTTCTATTTCGGATGCGCTGTTATATTTTATCAAATTTTCTTTATCATGTTTAACTCATTAAAACATGGTGCTTATTGAGACAAGTAAAGTGAACTTCAAGGAATCTAACAACGCCATCCATATCAGCCAATTTCGAGCCACCTTATATTGCTTTTGTGTTTATTGACAGTAAAATTCTAACATTTTATTTATTTGTTTATTATTGGTTTGTTTTTTGTTTATGTTTGTTAACAAAATGTTGTTGTGTAAACAATATTACGTAATATATTAAATAATGCTTAAATATGAATATTAATTTTGTTAGCTGAAGAAAAATATCACAAATAACAAATAATAAAAATGGCGTCTTGCTGATTGTCATAATCGGCAGTAAAATTTTTGATGATATTGTAGATCAAATAAAAGTACATAGATTAAATCCGTCAAAAAATTAGATTTTTCAAAATTGATCTAGATCAAATCTTTGTCATTTTTACGTCACATAGAAAGTAGAATATTGATTTAGATCAAATCTTTTTGAGCTAGATAATTTTTTTTGGAGTATAAAACTCCACATTACAGAAGATTTTGTTTAAAATGAAAATCTTAATCACGTTTGGTTCGTGTGTTGATTATTTACGGTGTTGCTGTTTGAGAATAATGAAAATAATTTACATTCCACTGTCATATTCATTCAATCAACGTGGTCCTTCTTGAATACAAAATTGTTAAAACTTTTAGGATCCTCTATGGAAAGTTACCTTTTTACTTACCTTCTTAGACTTCCTTCTTAGACTTAAGGAGTATTGCAACCTAGTTTATTTTTTCTTTAAATCCAATAATTCAGCATGTTGCTTTTCATTTTCTTTCTATTTTCCTTTTAATTAAAGCAAAAGTTAGCTCACAGAACATCGCAAACGAAAATTTGAATCAATTCCTCATCGCAATTTAATTCAATAATAAACACGTCACTCTAGTACAAGCAATCTCATTAAGTTGTAGCTGCTTTATCGCAAGGTTGGGTTGATAAGAATGTCTAAGATTTTTGTGATAATTATTTGTGTGGCATATGTCTATTGTAAGCAAAGCAGGCACCAGTATACCGTTATCTCGGATGTATTTTCTCTAGTATCCAACACCGGTATTAGGTTCCAATTACGATATTTCGATATTGCTTATTGTTAAGGCTGTAAAAATATTAAATTATGAGTTTTAATCAGGTTTAATTTTGGCAAAAGCAACTTTAGTTATTTATTTATTTATTGAAATGATCAGCGAAGTTAAATACAACAACTTTTAATTGCTTTGAAGGTTAAAATAAAAACCTGCCAGTGGAAACGACTGTTGGATGAAGCCATTTAAAAAAGTGATATACGGATATTCAAAATTTCAATACGCATAACTGCGATATGCTGTTTGTAATAAGTTTTTAAAGTAGCAATGCGTTAAGTGCCTACAATTCTAATTTGTCTTGTTTTAAGTAGTGTTGACGATTGCGTAAAAGTAAAGTTAACATATATGTAAAGGATACATTGTGAATTATGTGCATGATTCGCTACAACTGACGTGTAATAGAATGGCATCGATTTAATTTAAATATTTTAGTTATTTCTTCTATACTTATTTCATTAAATTAATTGGCGATGATTGGTGATTAATAAACACATCTATGATTCCCGGTTAATGCATGGAATTTCGTATCGATCGTCCGTCCATATTAGTGGTAGGTTGACATGCGAACTAGCGACATATACGCTCGCGAGCAACTAAATCGACTCAAACCTCCAGCGCTTATAAAAATTGCGCATTTTTTTTAAATGGGCTTAACCGATTTTCACAAGACATCATTTTTTTGAAAGCCTAATATTTTTACTTTAAAATGACACAATTTTCATGAAAATTGGTTCAGTACTTTTTTTATAATGAATTTTAATGAAAACGCAAGCAAAATTGATGATTATGAAAAAAATATTGGGAATATTTAAATTTAAATTACAACAATAAACAAGCAAAACAAAAACAATTTTATTGATTAATACTTAGTATTGCCTTCCTCTGCCCTTGCATCTACAACGGTTCGCATGTGGTTGCCTATTGCTCTTATTAAGGTTTTAACAAAGACTTGGAAGATCGCACCCCACTCCTCATCCAACGCAATCTTGAGGTGACTGATGTTAGATGGTACTATATTTCTGGCTCGGACTCTGTGTTTTAGTTCGTCCCATAAATGCTCAATTGGATTCATGTCTGTACTGAGGGCTGGCTACGTCATCGTCGAGTGTCCAATCTCATCCACGAACTGCCTAGTGGTTCGAGCTGTGTGACACCGAGCATTGTCATGCACCAATATGAAATTTTCCTGTGTAGCACTACGAAAATCGTTTTCCTGGACGCCGGTAGACCCTGCCCTCATCACTGGAGACATATTATGCACTCGTCAGTGAATAGACCGGAACTCCCTTGCTCGATGTTCCAATTGATGTGTTCGCGACCAAATTTGCGGCGATGGGCTGTCAATTTTGGCCTTTAGTTTGCCGTCTTGGATTGAGATTGGCTTCCTTCAAGCATCTTTTTTTTTTCATTGATTAGCAGCTCCATCTCGAATTTGTCTTAGCTCCTGCTGCACGTCGACGCCCTTGAGATTATAGAAATTAGTAGTGAAATGAACCAAGGATTGTTTAACAAGTTTTTCATTTGACTCGTACTGTTCAAAGTTTGGAGGTTAATCGCATCACATATCAGCGTTTTATTCTTAAGATTTAATCACTTACTAGGTCCTATTAGTACGACGCATTAGATGTATTGAAAACAATTTTGTTTATTCAGCAGAAGATTGCAAATAAATTTCTCATATTATTTCAAGTGTTTACATACACACAAAAGATAAACTTTATCAAAAGTATAAATGGGCATAGAAAGTTTAAATTTGGTTAAAAACCGGTGGTACACACTTACTTAGGTATATTGACCTTGAAACGGTTGCTGATTAGAATATAATTTGCATCTACCATTTTCTTCAAACCGGGCAATTTTTGTTCTAGAACATTTTTTAAGATACCTATACCTATACATCGAATTACTTTTAAATTATTTTTAGTAAGAATTTTCAAGTGAACATGCATTTTTTAATACCAATTGCCTAGTTTTGCTATCTAAAAATTGAAAGTAGTGCTGCGTTGTTATTGTTTTGGTGCTAATAAATCTCTTTTCTGGTACCCAAAAACTACGTCCGCCGACACTACAACCAACATTTTATGGCATAATTAGAATTATTTGATTTTGTATCCATATATACTAACTCTGATTGGTTATGGTAATAATGTTATAAATTTATGTAATATACCAATTTTTTTTTTTAATATTTGTGTGTTGCATTGCATAATCGTTATCACAATCGCTTAACATTTCAATATTAAAACAATCATGCACCGAGAAGAGAATGTGGTGCAATTTGTTTTCTTATAAAAAGTATTTCTTAGTTGTATGTGTGAATAAAAAAAAATAAAGGCGAAAGTAAACCAGTTTATATATCTTATAACTATTACAAGTTATTATTATTTTTATTTTAAATTTATGTCACATTAAGAAGACCATACACGACAATAATGTTGATTGTTTAGCTAAGAAAATATAAATATTTGATATTCTAAAATTTGATTTCTTTATGTTGAATGTGTGGAACAAGCGTGCTATATAAATTTTTATGTATATGGTATGGTATGGTTATGTATATACAAATATATAATAATTTTTAATAAAAGTAACATGTCTAATTCACATGTTTTCTTCTTTGTATTTACTCGTGTTTTCTACACTTGTGATAGTATTGAAAATTTATACATGACACTTTACTTGATTGTATATTATAGTTTTAGGTTATGCCATTACTGAATTGCCATTGTAGCAAATCGATATTTCTATGTGATAATAATCATTTCCAGTTTTTGAGTTATCGATTAAAGATTAATTAAATATGAATTCACACACTGAAATTGAACTTTGTACGTAAACAAACGAGTTCTTAAGTTTTTTATTTAATAATTTTTGTTTTCAAGAAATGAATAAAATGTAGGAACGTATGTGTGTGAGATACTAAAAATATTTATTATTCTCGTGTAATTTGCAATATTCTCGAGAATATACATACACATATAAACAACACTATTAATGAACTTGGTGATTTTTATTTTATTTAGCTTATTGTTAGAATGAATCACTAAAAATTTCCAAATTTTCTGATACGTTTAATTCAATACTTAAACAAGATTTCCTTGATGATGAATCATGTATGGTATTTTTCAATTAGGTATTATCCGTTGCAATTTATGTAAAAATTCTAAAAATTTTATACTCTTGTGGGAGTTTGATTTTTAATTATATATAGTACATGTTCAATTAGTATTTGTGTATTGATTTTTAATTACCTTTCTATTGTCCTATATTTTCACGACCTTGAGATATTATATAAGAAATAATCAAAAACTAATATAAAATACAAACATCGTGCTTGACAATTATTCGTATGTATATAAATACAGTTGTATGTACGTGCAAATTACGACAAACTTTCCATTTAAAATACACGTTCAGGGATGTTGTGGTATGAATGAGAATCTTAAGTAATATTATATCCGTGATAAGAACATGGAATATATACATATGGAGATGACTACCCTTGATCATCACCATCGTTTTTTCACAATCCGTATAACTTTTTTATAAATATACATACATTTGTGTCATCGATGTTGATTCGGAACAACATCGACTAATATTTTGAAGTATGTATATGTATCTATTTCAGTGAGTGTAACATACAAGCAAAATTATTATAAAATAAAAATAAATAAATGCATATATGTGTATTTGTATACATTTATATCGCAATTTGTTTTTGCATTTGTATATAAATCGTGTAAAAATGAAATTAAAAAATGTTACTGTTCTGCGGTTTGATAGTTACCAATCGCGAAATTTTTAAATTTATTACAGTAACAAAGAAAGAAAAACAACTGATTTTAATAAAAATAAAAAAGGTGAAAAGGTGAATTTTATATAACATCATTTATTGAAATATATTTTTTAACAAATTTTTGTTCTGGTAGTATTGTGAAAATATTTCACAGTCAAACAAAATTATTAATTGTGGTCGATCTTGATGATCATACTATTGTTTGGCCAATAAGTTATTTTCGTTTTGTCTGAAATGCGTGCGCCGAATTAATTTTAGAAAATACTGGTGTTTTTTGAGTTAAATTAAATTGTTTGATAAGTTAGTAAAATTCTTCATTGCAATTTCAATCATTATTTTTAGACGTTCTTAGGTATTTATGAATGTTTACGAATTATGCAATCAAAAAAGCTTGTTTGCAAATAAAAATCCCTTGCAAACGCTTCAATTACCTGGTAATTTAATGTTTAATGCTTGATAACCATACCTTCTTCTTTTCATCCGAAAAGTCGAGATTTGTTTTTGAGTCTGATTTGTCTAAGCAACGTTTCCTTACAAAACCCGTTTTTCTTAAAAAAAATTAAAATATTTTAAAATCAAATACGCATGTACCACAAATGTTGAAAATACGTTGGGCACATTAAAAATCATTATAATTTGTTTGTATTATTTTAATATTGCACTTACCGTAAAAATAGGCCTAAGGCTAAGCTAATCCTGCTATATAGGATCGGCGACATAAAATTAGAAATATTGTCTAAAATAACATTATTTTAAATTTTAAAAAACTATAGTAAGTACCATAATTTTTTCGTGTTCTTCTTAAATCGTTAGCAAATTTGCTGATCTTTACAATGATATCAATAGGGTTTCGGAGTTAAATATAACTAAACATGATTCACTTTCACTGTTTATCAATTAGAAATGTAATTTTTTGGAAATAGCCTTTGGACCAACATGAGTTCCGCTTTGGTTGAATTTGATGTAGCGAATTTCCAAATTTCCATTTATTTATCATTACCTGTTTGATAGTGACTATTACATTTTCTGTAACTTACAGTAAAGTAAAATTACATTAAATAATGATGTGTAGGCGTATTGTTTAACCAATTTAAATTGCATAATCCATGCATTTGTTGATGAAATGTTTTCACTCTTTATAACAGTAGATACTCTTTGGCATTCGAGACAAAAGCTGGATAGGTTGCTTGGGGTTGGATATCTATTTCTTGCAAACAGACTCAACCATCCTATATATTCTCATTTCTCAGGGGTAAAGTCCATACTCATTATTCGTTGGGTAAACTACATACTCTGGAAATATCAAATTTTGGATCTAAAGAAATATTTGACCAACGAAACGAGCAAGAGAGACTATCTTAAATATTTCTTAGGCTTGCTAAATTACAAACTCAAATAAAAATCTGATAAATTTATTTTTCTTATGGATTTTTGTAGAGGACAGTTAAAAATTTCAGTAAAACTTTTGTAAAATATCTAATTGGTATAGAAGATAGAACAAGTACATTAACACCGGTATCTTTCTAATCTATAATAATTGTGATAACTAATTTCCATTTTATTCTTAATATGAGTGAGTTGCGCCCTGGTCCAGGCCCCATTGACCAGGTTGCGCTACTCAAACAAGGGCTTTCGGCCAAAGATAAAATAAGATAAGATGTTTACAATGCAGGGAGGGCAGCTGTTAGGCTGGTTACCTATAACATAACTGAATTTCTTGAGTACATGAATATTACCGCTTCTGCATTTGATTATCACCTAATTATTCGGAGAAATTTGTTCCATAAGACACGATTCGTTGCCCAACCTAACTAGGAATCCCGAACCTGCGAGGGTCTCTAATCCTACAGGATAAGGATATGTTAAATTTTTTTAAATTATGAGGAAACCTACTTGAGCGAACTGTTGTTTTTCCACATTACAGATTGGTGTTTCTCCCCACAAGTGTACCATCACCATTTCAAAATTCCCGTGTTAGTAAATAATTATTATACTAAACTTATAGTAAACAGATTAGTTTGAATGCTTCTATTGAGTATTTTCCTTCGATTCGCCATGATGAGGAGGCTATTTCGTTGAAATATTTATACCTAAATAGTTATATTCTTCTTCAGATTTCTTCTTAGGAAATTCAAGAATAACATGAACCACATTCTTGTAACTTCAAGCAGTGCATCCTAACCCTTCCCCAGCAGCAAATTTCCAGGATACACGTCCGCATCAAAAGTGAAAGATATGCGCATCCATCCGTATATACTCTCTCTCCTGGTCGATGAAATTTATTAAAATTGTGTTTTGATTTGAATTGAGGCGAGCCTTAAACATCTTTTATTTGATACTAAAGCTGCCTAAAATTATTTCCGCGAAATTGTGAGTATATACTCTCTTCTTCAAGAGGCCAAAAGAGGTAACAACACCAGAAATTGTCGAAAAAGTCTATGAAATCATTATGAATGATCGTCGTATAAAGTGAGATTGCTGACATTGTAAACATCTCATATGAACGTGTACACAACATCATACACGAAGAATTGCTTATGAAAAATCTGTCAACAAAGGGAGTGTCGCGAGATGCTTCAGCGCAATCGAACTGAATTTTTGGCGGTTGATGAAACATGGATCCATTACTGTACGTCAGAATCAAAACAATGAGTAGAAGCTTCGAGTGCTCCAAAACGAAGAAAATTGAAGAGAATGAAGAAGAAAATTGCTCTTCCATTACGACATTGCACCATCACATATTCATCTTAGAAAAAACAATAAAAATTGGATGAATGAATTGGGCTTCGAATTGCTTCGCCATGCGCCATATTCACCTGATCTAGCCCCTTGTGAAATTTTTCCTAAAAAGAAGTAAATTTTACTTTAAAAAAAATTATATGTTTACTGTTTCATTCTATAGACTTGTCAATACACCGTCGTAAATATTCATCTCATTTATACTATCTGATATTTACGGAAATAGGTAGATGATTAAACGAATTAATAAAATAGGAAAATAGAAAACAAAAAGAGATTATACAGAATTTTGCTACGCGTTAAAATAATCCGACCACATCGAACTAAACGCCTTGGTCGAACTAAAATTTTTGCGAGACAAAGGTCACGTTAAAGAATCATTTACGGGTTACGATCATTTCGTAACTTCTCTGCGGTATTGTAAGCTTTCCAATTCTTTTGTAGGCTTAGGGCCTAGCATTATTCTAATGACAACAATAATGAAATAATGATAACACCAGGCGATCGTCACAGGAAATTAACAGCAATAATTCATGAAGGTTTTTTATATTTGGGCAACTTGATGTAAATTAAAAATCTTCGGTGGCAATTGATGCTCATTCTATTTGTGTTGTACTTATTGAAGTATCGAGTAAACGAATAGAGTCGCAACCAACGGGGAATTTTTTTTACCATAAACCACTACCGTAAACCACTACCACTAGTCGTTGTGACTTCTTTTACGCGAGTATGTGGAAATTCGTGTTTATTACTCGTTAAAATTCACCTATTTGTAAATATCGTAAAGATTGAGCAGTAAAATATCGCGCATACTTTTTATATACAGGTAACCCCCGAAGAACACGATTAATTGGTTCCGTGTACTTTGAAACCATGCTGTTCGAGACCACAAAAAGCGGAATTCCGTTCAAGTGTGAAATAAAAACAATCGTTACGTTTTAATTTTTTTTGTTATGGCCTACAAACAAAAAGCAAAATAAAAGAGGAGCAACATGTACGAGTATAATACATATTTTATACTTTGTCAAAAGAATTACTCGAAAATCGTGTAATTTGAAACCGTGTAATTCGGGGAGAGTATTCGAGCTCTTCAAAACTCGTGTTCGTCAAGTACCGTGTTCTTTGGGGGGTGTCAAGTATCTGAGCAAATTATAAAAGACAAAGATTGGACAGCAGTGCTTACAAATTCTTAAAATTTGCGATTCGTGACACTTTAAAACTTAGGGATCGGTGTTAGCTATAATTGTATCTGATCTACCTGAACATGCAATCTTTAAATATATTTTATTAAAAAAAACATGTATCATAACATTTTGAACATTTGAAAATGCAAACAAATGTTACCCACACATCATACTTATCAAGAAAGCTATTTTTCTATTATTATTTTCCAATTTAAAGTTTTTACCTCCTACATTCATTCAATTTTTGTTACACACATGAACATTTTCTGTATTTGAAATTCTATCATTTTTCGTCACATTTTGTACATGGTTTTCCTTTTTTCATCATTTCATGCCATGTGGAAAATCATAGACTGTATTAGTTTAAACAGTGAGGCTAACACACGTTTTGAAGATTTTCTGAATTAATATTATGCCGTTGCTTGATTAATTGTTTTGATCTATAGACAAAAAATGTCTCTAGTAGTGGGTGGGACTCCTTTTATTCCGATGATACAGTTTGAGTTCAAAATTATTGTTATACTTATTATTTTTGCGACGAGATGCGTTGATTCGTTCTACAAATAGATATTTTTTCTCAGTTTCAGATTTTATTTTATTTGCGATAAAAGAAAACTCGAATCTAAAAATAGACAAATTCCTTCAGTGACGTAAGAACAAAACAGTTTTTTGTGCTTTATTTTTTTATGAAAAATACAAATAGAAGACAAGCAAGTGGTTTGATTTTGTTCTTTAATTTTGCTGACAATATAGCAAAAGGCAATGCGATTGTTGCATGACTTGTAGTGTACGATTTGCCTGAGGGATAAGAGCACAGAGGTATAGAGTTTTCTATGGTTTTTGTTTACATATTATATATATGTATTCATTTACTTGTTATATGTATATTTATATAATTTCCTAAATATGTATAGTAAAGCATATTACACAGAGAGCGAGAGAGAGATAGAGAGACAGAGAGAGATAAAAAAAGAGGGTAAAGATAGAATTTTACCATGTGGGTGTTAAATCCATTCATCCTATGTTTTGTGAACTTTTCGTAATGCTATAGCTTTTTTATTCGTTATGTATCTGTGAACACTAATTAAACATAAACGGGATTCTACCGAACGGTGATATACTTTATAAAAAGGAGGTTTTCGAATATAACCAAATTAATATGTTTTAAATAATCACTCATTCGAATGTGTTTCCTTTTCCTTGTCTACATATTTTCTTTTGTAAGTAATGAAAACATAGTGTGTAACAACAAACAAGAAAATAATCGATTTTCTGGTAGTATTTTTTATGAAAAACAAAGCGTGAAGAATTTTTTATTTGGTTGCTTTTGGATTTTATGTACTGTATGTATGTAGATGTACAATGTAAAGTTTATATCGATTTTCAGCAAATTTTTCCTTTATAATATTTGGCAAATTGTGTTTTTTGTATCGGTTTATGTTTTTCAATTTACAGAAAATACACGGAAAGGAATATAGTATTAATGGATTTAGGATAAAATTTTGTTTATTAAATTTTTAGTTTAAAATTTGCTCATGTGTATAGCTTCATTTAATTATGTGAACAAAAATCTATTCATTTCTTGTGTTACAGTTGTAACTTGAATTTGAAAGCAATTAGTCGTTCAGTTTTAATTGATCGGTTGTACATATTAGATTCTTGTTTATGTTGAGATATTTAAATCCAATCGTTGCGAATCTCTGTCTCAACGAATCAAGACACAGCACAATGAATATGACTCGAAACATGCTTCAAGAAAGTCATAAGTTTCATGCAAAATTAGAGATGTCGTCTATCCTGTACAGATTGACCTGAGTATTGTTCTAGCAAAGATATTGCAATCATCGTAGGCATAAGCTAATTAGGAACATTACCTGTGAATTTTAAAATAACACTGAATTTAAAAAAAAAAATGGGAATTTATTTATTACCTTTCTGAAATAAATTTTGTTGTAAAAAATTTTTGTTTTGTGAAAAAGAATATTGTGCCGGTTTAATTTTTAAGAAGTGCAGACGTATAGGTAAAATTTGTAAGAATATTCTCCATGAAGAGAAGGAGCAGAAGAATTGTGAACATATATCTTAGGTTGTTTGTACAGACGAATGGGAAAACATTGAGATGTGTATTTGCTGCATCATATTTTGTTAAAGATAACTAGGGACAAGCTGTTACTGACAATAGTGAACTCTGGCGGAGCGCTATTAAACGTTAACTGTATTTTACTTTATCCAAAAAGGAAGGTGTTTTTCAATCAACTTAAGCCAACATTCGACCAGAAATTATAAACATTTCGATTGAAATATTCATCTAAAATATTAACTTCTTATAGGGATTTGATCGAGTTTAAGATCATTGTTGTATCATTAATTCATATATTCTAAAAGTGAAGGTACGAACATTTGTTTGAAAAATGAATAATTTATGGCCCAATGTTTGCTGTAAAGAGCTGAACAGGAAAATAATAATTTTTGATAACAGATTTATAGTTCACTCCATCAGTTGTTTGTTGAAGGGTTAAACAATTTACAACATTGCAAAAATTAGAAAGCTCTGATTGAAGCTACCCCTTTCAGTACACAGATTTCCACCAAATTTCGTAAAGATCTCCCTCGTAAGGAATTAATTGAAAAAGTTTAAGTTTGGGGTTTTATTCCGAGTAGTCAATCTGCCTGCACTATAGAGATGCCGAATTTTGGTGAATTTTTTTTTAAACAAAAATCGTCATTTCCGGTAAATTTAAACAAATGGACTAATTTTAAGCTAAGCGTTTTTTCGTAAACGCTATATAGTTTTCAAAATATTTGCAGAAAATGAAAAAGCTTCTATGGAAGTTTTTTTTTGTCAAAAATCGTAATTTCCGTTTAAATTTTAGAAAACTGATCTGAACCGGTATTGTTGTAAAATTTATTTACAATGTTTTAGATCTTAGTCGTGTTTCTTCCGGTGGACAGATGGCTTCAGTTCTTGAACCAGTTGAATTTTGTAAGGATGTAAACCCAAATCTTTTCTTAAAATTCTCCATGTTGTTATTTGACGTGGAACCGATAAATTTGAATTTTCTCTTACACTTGCTGCTACCAAAGCAATATTGTCTTGTGTGCGTGCATTTCTTTGTCGAACTGGTACTCTTGTATCGTGTAAAGAAAATTTATTTTCAAATGTGTCTACAATACGAAGAATAGTGAGTCGATTAACTGAATAATATCGTCCGTGAATTCTTCTTAAATTTCTCTCAGTATTCACAAATGAACACTGATTTTGATAAAACAATTTAACAATTTCTAAACGTTGTTGAAGCGTGTATCTTTCAATGATTAAATGGTATAACCTACTGAACACAAATGACATAAGAAATGTTAAAAAATAATAAGCAGTGTTGCCATTATAACCATTTTAAATTGTATCATTCCTATTGGAAACCCCGTTATATACATAAAATTTCGTGTAGTAGAGTTCACAACTGATGTAATTTTTTCATGACATCCCTAAACTTCAAATAAATCATAAAATCTTGTTTAATATTTCCAACACTAAACACATTAATTTTGTCTTGTTCTATTTGAACCATAAATTTCACATTGATTTGGAAAAGTAAATAGAATTTGACAATGATTCAAATTCGATTGCTGTGAAGCTGGTGTTTCTTGACGCTTGATCTGAAGCAAAACTTGGATCCGGTTTTTCATATAAAATTTGAATTGATTCGGATCAATGTCATGAAACACGGCGATTATAACAAACTCGAATTTCATTACTACTGATACATATGCCAGCTATGATCAAGAATTTTCTTTTAAATTCAGAAACCGAGTGCTAATTTCAAAACTGGCCTCTAATATTTTATTTCTCAACAAAATGCAGCTATCGAGTAATTTTAAACGAAAAATTACTATCGGTGAAAATTTAATTTCAAAAAATTGCATCATCACGTCACATCTAATTTTAGTAAATTTAATCGAATATGTTCAAAAAATTTCAATCCGTTTAAATAAATTTCCCGGTTAAATTTTATAATTCCCGGAGTCGGGAAGGAACTTTCCGCAACTAGTAAAATACAATTTAGTTTCATGAATTGCCCTATACATATTTCTCCCCGTGTATTTTTCGCGACACTATCTTTAAGCACGGTGCGTTAAATTGCAGATTAATTTTGATATTTGTTTATTTCAAAGGTTGTAATTGGTCTTTTAAGACGTTGTTGTATATTTATGAATGTAATATTTTGATGCTGGATATTGGTTGTCGACTGCTAGCTTTAAAATTATTTGATATGTATGTTGTTGATGCAGTAGAACACTATCGAGCCTAAAACTGAAATGGCGAAATGTAAACAAATATCGTTGAAAATTTCGTTTAGTTGGGGTTTCGTCCTTGTATCTTAGTACACAGTTTGAGTGAAATGAAATTTTAACACGGTGAAAAATATATTTTGTGAAATGGACAAAATCATTTGATTTTCAATGCTTTTTATGTTTAAATTGTTCTTTACAAAATAATTGGAGACTTCTGGCGCCATAAAATCTGCAGCGAAATTTTCAGATTTCAAGATGTGTAATTTGTATAGAAATGTCAGATCACTCAAATATGTCCTACCGTAGAAAACAAAACGAATTGATTTTTTACAGTAAATAACTAAGCAAAATCATTTCGAAAGGTTTTTTAAACCTATTTAAGAATGTGGCTCTCGTCAACTCTGCACACTGCTTCACAATAATCTTTGTTAACTTTTACGCAGGGCGTTCTTGAATTTGCAGATGAATCTGACACGAATACTTAAAAAATGTCTCTTTTATCTAGCAGGAATAACAACAAAAAGAAGATAAGACCACTATCGTTATTTAAAATGGATATTATCAAGTACTTTAATGGACTGTATCCAGACAGATGAGATATAACACTCAAGGTATCGAAAATTATAAAATTGTGTAGAGAACCGTTTACGAAAAGAAAAAATAATTTTTAATCTCTATGAGACAGCTGTATTCGTTCCTTTCGTGTTTTGAAATGTAGTGGCCAACACAAAAGCAGCCAATATTTCTTATTATATTTTTCAGTTTAAATTCGCTTTCGGAATTCGGATCCCCTCCGGATAATGTTTATTCCTGGATAATTATATTCGTTGTTTTGAATGATATCCATAATAAAAGACTTTTCAAACTCTGAAAATAAATAATTAAGTATTAAGTTCTTACATAAATGTTATTACAGTTAGATCATTATGTCAAGTACACCTATACATAACAAGTTGATTTTTTGGATTTTATTTGGAAACGCCCAAAAAGCCGGAATTGTAACTTAGATATGCTTTCACTATTTATGAGTGATACACAAATAATAATTATGGGGCCAAAAATTATGAATATTTTTGATTATTTTGTGGAATAATCAGTCTGCAAAAAAATGTGTAAATTGGCCACATTCGTGTCTCACCTATAAACTATTTTCAATTTTTTTGCCAAAACAAATTAACACATTGCATTGGAATTTCACTGTTTTGCTATAATATAATTACAAATATATGTACACAGTATACACACTTTTTCTTTTCACCTTCTCTTTTTTTATCTTGAAAATAAAAAAAAAAATAAGAAATACAAAAATAAAAAGAAAATTGTCTTATATTTCATTCATTCAAATCACCTACTTTGTAAGTTAAATAAACTAAGAATAAAATAAATAAATATTTTTGTGGTGTTAGTTTACTGGCAATTTGTGTATTAGGATGCTCTGTTAGTGTTGTATTAAGCGTGATTTTTTCAATTATTTATGATTTTTTTAAGCTGTATTTACTTACTGTATACTTACTGTATTTCTTTTATTGTGTAGATTTATTCTATTACATATTTTGCGTGTGACTTGTGCTTATGCAATTAAAACATATTATTTCAAAGGGTGGTGATTGTATTTCTATTATATTATAAAAGCTGTATTACATCTTTTAGCTATACACGGATCTGTCAAAAATGCAATGAATGCTACACTTCTGAATAGATTACTGCGAGGTTGTTTACTTATTAATTATTCGGTTCTATTTCTGGAGTAATATTTCTGTTGGGTATTCGTCGGGTATTTTGTTTGGGTCGTGCTTTTAATTTTTTGTCAAATTTGATAAACGGACTTTGGTTGCTAATACAAACCCAATTCCAATAAATTATTTACTGCAATGGGGCTTATTTAGCCAAAACTATAAAAATGTTTTGCTATAATTCAAAATTACAAATAAATCTAATTAAGAACTCGCTAACCGTAACGTGAATTAAATTAAAATGTTTATGTATGTTCTATGTACTACATATAAATTTGTAATTGTGAACTATCTATGGTATAGAATTTTTGTTATTAGTTGTCAATTAAATTATCTAAATCTAAATTACTTATTATTATATAGGTATAGAGATATTAACAAGGTCACAATTTTTTTTCTACATATGCTTATTTTCAATTGAAACTTAATTATTCTTAAATTTCTATTCATCTCGGAACTAGATTTATAAAATAATTAAGTGCTAATTAATTATATTCTAGGGATTTTATATACTACTCTAATTATATAATAACGAGTTCTTTATAATTATTTAAATACATTTTAAATATTTAATTTATTCATAAATATACAATTTAGATTTTACAAATTTTTGTTATTTATTTTCCTTCTAGTTACTATCGTTTCCATCGGTGACAAATAGCCTAGGACAAAAATTTAGTTTCACAATAACTGAAATAGAAGGGCCACAGGGTTCTTTTGAATGTATACAACAAAGTCAAGGCCACTTAGACATTTTAGGTTCCTTAGCAACTAAGATGCGAATACATGCAAAAGATGATGTATACGAAACAACAAGGGTTCGAATGGCTGAAGCTGAAGAACATCAAAAGAAAAAAAGGTGAGACGATTTTATTCTAATTTTTGTATTTTTTATGCAAAATTTGTATTACAGTTTATTTTTGTTTTGTTATTTAAATTAAAAACCTCGTTCTATTTTATGTGTATGAGCAACTTTTAATAATGATCTTGCGAATCAAAATTCACCGTGTGTAACCAATTATTTCGTTAGATACGCGCATATATTATTTCACCAGGCCTTTTGTAATGGGTCTGGTATTATGTGATATCAGTGATCAGTGTTATCAAAGCCTGAGGCCTTAAATGTTTATAAAAAAATTGGGGCGCTGCGAAGGTCGTTCAACTTTGAAATTTGCTTAAAAATAAATTTGAGTATATCTTACCTAAAAATAGTTTGTTAAATTATCAGTTATTCGTTTGTTCATTAAATTTGACTACCAAATTTTGTCCAACTCACTTAATTGGCTTATAGTGCTTATATAATGTTTGTATGTGTGAAATTACTTAATAAATTCCTTAATTTCATCCGCTCTGTAACTTGTTTCTAAAATAAATATATTTATAATCGTTAGCAGAAGGCAACACATTTTCGATGAAAATTAGTGCAGTATAATGCCATTGCTGGTTTCTGCTTAGACCCTACAACTATAGAATGTATTCTGACTGAAATTATAAATGTTTTATAAAACTTGCAAGTTTGGAAACAATTGTTCAAAAATACTGTCACCTATATTCAAGATCCAACCTCACCGCCAACAACATACTATAAGAAATTATCCTTTCTTGTTGAAATGATTCAGAGCCCGATTTAACATCAGAATTATATCGATCCTTCATCACTTGAACTCGGTGCTACCACGAATTTGAAGCCGCCATACAAAAACTTAGCACTAGAAACAAAGTTCTCTCCATGGCTGTAACTATGCATAAAACTCAACAACAGTACCTGAAATTTTTTATGGTTCATAATTTGCTGTGCCTACCCTTGCAAATTGACCACCACTAAGACCTCTTGTTCTTAAAAAAAATTATGGAGGGCTTGTCTCATCAGCGCCGTTGTTGTTTTGTGTGATAACGCCCATGGAAAATGATAAATGATAGACTGTACGGGTTATCAAAATCGGTTTATTTATTTCAGGCATCCGCCGCCGTTGGAGGAAAACGATTTAGTACTCCGTAACTTGGCCGAACTCAGCATGCTATTCTCTAGGCGTGCATAACTTCAATTAGCGCGGTCTCGTGGTTATATGGAGGAGCCGATTCATGCACAAGCCACATACGTGTTACGCAGAAAATTGTCTTGTTTGATTGAGGCCATTGTAAGTCTATTAGCAGCTATTGCAGGTGGATCGCTTTCGATCTGCATCTTCTGCCTAGACGCCAACATTTCTGCCTCCGGTATCGCGTCCGAGTGCTCTTCTTAATATTAAGCTCGTGATCGTTTTGGTCGGTTTATAACTCACCATCTGCGATTAGTGAATTTATTTGATTTACATCTACCTTAATATTGTACAGGCGATAGGGAGTCAAGTTTTGCAGTCCCTTATACGCTACGTCTTTAGGGTCTGCTTGCTCACAAAGTCGAGGATTATCTGATCTGTAAACTAGGTTGAGCTTGATATTTTCATTTATGTACCGGTATTTGTTTAACTGCCCAAGACAGTAGTACACCATCGCCGAAACTTAAGGTCTTGTTTATAACTTGGCCCACAATACTGTTTGTGAAATTGTATCTTAAGCGACGCATCTGCGCTGCAAGCGTGGGGCAAACAAACGCTCACTAACGATCTTATTTTGGCGCACTTGCTAATTTGTCCGGGTAATTTTTTAAGGTGAGCAAAAGGGATTGCTCTGCCATTCGGTCGCTAAGATGTACCATTGTATCACATCCCTATGTAAATGGCTTCATGGTCCATAAAACGGTTTGTCCTTTTCATGAATTGCAAATTTCCAGTAACGAGTGAGTCGAAACAATGTGATCTAATTAAGGAAGTAAAACGCGGAGGAACATAAGAAGTGAGTTTCGTCGGTAACGAGAGGTCATACCAGTTTATAATGGTCTGTACGTGTTTCGCAGAGATTTTACTTAACTCCTCGTGAATCCATAAACGATTGAAATTGGCAAATGGAATGCTTGAAGTCGTTCTCGTTTTTAAGAAGTGTCCCAATAAGAAGTTCAGATTTAAAAATTTAATAAAACAAAAACGGCTTAATATATTTCCAAATTTATTGTTTTGTTTGAAAGTACAATCCTCGTTATTTATGGAAAATAATTTCATTCAAATGGAGGCCGCGGCTGGTCTTGGCGTATTCCATTCGGATTTTGTTCAAAAAATCATCTTTTCGAACGAGGCGCATTTCCATCTCGGTGGGTTCGTAAACAAACAAAATTGTCTCATTTGCCAATGCATCATTTGCGTGTTACTGTTTGGTGCGGCCTGTGGCGTGGCGGCATTATTGGGCTAATGTTCTATTTTAAAATTCAATTGATTTAAGTAAAATTAATCAATTTGCTAATTATCGAACATTTTAAATAAAACACCATCGTTTAAAAAGCAAACACAAATGAGTTATCTAAAAATCAACGAACAACGATTTATCTCAAATATATCTAAACACACATCTCTATGTTTGTTTGCGCGAGATCTGTCAAAATTCCAATAAGATATTTTTCGATATAGATGCGATTTAGTACTTCAGTTTTTGAAGCCACATCTGTTTAAATATATGATTTGCATTTTTATGGTTGTACTTAGGTGTATTTGAACAACAATAAGCAACAGCCTGAACGCTTCCTAACACAATTGTTAAATACTTTGTGGATTAACTTGTATAAGATTTTGTTACTAACTGTCCATGCTTAGATTGCAAAACTAGTTCGATATATCAGGCATGCCTTGGGTATCTTCTCGAGATAAATGACAATCCGGAGAAAATAATAATATAACATTATAGATGATTGCCGAAATTCTTAATAAAAATGAGGCAATTTTATAATCAGTTGGATATACTTGAATTTATTTATTTATTATACTCGTATATAAATCAAATTCAAAATTTTGTTCATCAATAATAAATATATTCGGAGCATAACATGCAAACGAGTACCCTTCATTCATGCTTATGCTGTACTAACACCTTGATCTGAAGCCAAGATCTTCTCGTTCCTTGTAGCTCGATAGTAACCCATCTGCATTACGAATTTTTAAGTCGCAGTTGTGGGCTCCTTGTTTGTTCCAGTAATAACGTCATTTGCGTAAAATCGTTCTCTTCTTACTTAATCAACCCATTGCAATTTTTTCCGAATTATTTCGAAGGAGTTTCGGGCTTTCGAGCTACCGTTGGTAATGATTGTAATGATGGTAATGTTTGTAATGATAATGCTATCAAAGAACCAGAGATTATCTTCTTTGCCGATCCGCATCGATTTACTTTTGGACATGATCTTTAACCCAACGTTTTTAGGTTTGAAATCTAGTCTACTAAGCTTTTCATCAATGCTGGCTTATTATGTGTGTGTGTGTGAGAGTGAGACAGATATCGTCACCATAGACTAAGTCGTCGAGTCTTTGATATGGGCGTGATTAGATGCCGTTGGATTCTTTGGTCTTATTTTGCACCATAGGGCTTTCGAGAAGGGCCAGAAAGAGTGGTGATAAAACACAATCTTGTTAGAATCGTCTTTTCATGGTGAATGAGCTTTCTTTGCCTTTAATATTTGACACCTCCCAGAGATTATGTGGCGAATTTCATTTTATAGAATATTCTATTATAATGCGGATAGTGTTGGTCGACGCAGGAACGATTTAACCTAAACTCAGCTTACTTTCGTTTTAGCAGTTTCTTTACAGTTTGGTGACATATGATCAAGTATGAGCGAGTACTTTTTAGATAATATTATAGATAGTCATACCTCTCCAGTTCTTACGATCACTAAGGTCTCCCTTTTTTGGTATCATAACGAAGCTCCTTCCCAGTCGTTTGAGACTTTGTTGCTTAATCACGCTCTTCGTATAACCTCTTGACAACCGACGTCAATGTGTATCATATACGTAGCAGTACCCGATTATAATTATTGCGCAAAAATATCCGTTCTGTAAGGGGCCTATAATATTGTTTTACAAGAATGTAAACTGTATATTTTTGTTATGGTACAGGTGGTCCAGTATTCTATATGTTGTTTAATTTTTTTGGAGTTATTGATTTTCACCATTCAGTAAAAATTAATGAACGACTAATACTTAGTTGCAAATCACAGTTCCTGTACGTTTTGTCTATGAAACAATTTATTATGTCTTATTGTTATAACAAATATAAAACACTCCGTAGTCTGTATAAATACTGATCCAACAATAATTTGCATAATCATAGTTCTATAGTAGTGCATTAATTTATTCGATGGAATTCCCAAAGCGGCAAATATGTCAAAATTTATTTTAAACAATTCCCGCACGTTTACCGCGCACTAAATTATTCTAAACCAAATATAAATTGTGTATGACGGACACTACTATGGTTTCTCATAATTTGTTTGTTTGCTAACTGAGGCATCTGACTAAGCACTACTTGTTGATGTGCTACAGCTTTATTTATTAGTCAGCAAATAATTGTTGTACAGTATCTGTTGTCTTCCGATTAGTTTTCGGTAAGTGGGAAATATAGGTTTTGTTAAGAGTTTAGCTTAATAGGTAATCGTATAGTGTATGAAGAAAACCGCAAATTCCGTTTAAGTATTAGTATTTTTTGTGTGTTTACTATAAAATTGAAGTAAATGTTTTATGTAAAAAAACAATTTTTTATGTTATTGACCCAGATTTCAGTGTCGAGCTGCTTCATAATACACAACAACAATGATAATAGTATTGGCGTTATATATTAATGGTTACTTATTGCATTAGTGTCTGTTTGTATATTGCAAATAAATTTCAATTTCATTATTAACTGATAAATGGATTTTTCATAATCGAAATATAATGCGACCACCCAATTAATGATGCTGCAAATGGTAAATACTAATTAATTATATTTTAGTTGGCTGAGACCCAGTTATTTTATGTAGTCTTGGTTGGGACTATGGTGACCACCGCACATTTAACTATTTTGAAATTTTGACTTTTTATCGATTGGATAGCTAAATGCCAATATTTTCTCCTCTCAACATTATTATTTTTCTTATGTTTCAAAGAAATAGATAAAATATTCCATTTACTTTCTAAGATTTTATTTTTAGATTTATTGTTATGGTTGTACCAAAATGTAAAAGGTCAATTATATCTTTTGTTCAACAGCATCGGCAACAATATAAAATTGAGAAAAAGCACAAAACACCCTCGAAAAAAGTGAATGGTAGAATTAAATGCATAATTTGTAACGTATATGGAATGTTTTACACGGGGTTTATTTTACACTAGTCGAAGGAATTGATGGGCCAACATTTGTTATCAGTCAGTTTTATGAAATATAACATATTTTCGAGAAATGCTTTAGAAACAACAATCTTTGGTGTTGTTATCTATGTTTTGATTCATGGGTTGGGTAGTTTGTACTATGGTGTTGTTGAAAGTTGTATAGTTGCTACTACATAGAAGTCTGATCAGTTTTCTTCTTTGATTCTCCTTGTTTATTGTTTTCAATATTATCGTTTTTTCGATTAATTATTTTGAGTTTTAAGTTATTATATGTATACATTATGTAATGTTACAACTTATTTACTCATAAAATATTATCAAATTTGTATAATTTCAGTACGCGAGAAATTAAACCTAACCAAACAGATATTGGACGGAAAGTGAAACTTAAAAATTCATTCGATCGTATACCAAACATTCCTAATAATTTATCTAAACGTGATTCATCTCAAAATAATAATATATCATCAATAAATAATAATAATAATTTAATAAATAATATAAATAATAATAATAATAGTAATAGTATAATTAATAGTAATTTAAATAGCATAAATGCATCAAATCAATCATCATTGTTAGGAATTTCATCATCTTTGGCATCAGGACTAGGAACAGGAACAACGGCATCACTATCTTCGTCTAAATCAAATAATCAAAGTGGGCTAGTTAATAGTAATTCTAATAATAATTCTTCTAATTTATTAGTAAATAATATAAATAATTTAGCAGCCCTATCAAATAGTAATACAATAGGATTATTATCACAAACTACAGGCAATGGTTGCTTGATGAATGGCTTATCGCCTGGTGGTAATCATGTAAATAATATTAATAATAGTAACGTACTACCTGTATCAAATGGCTGTCAAAATGGTATCCAAAAAAGTGGGAATAATCGCAATAGTCGGAATAATGATCTTATGAAAAGACCTATCAAGTAAGTAAACTAGATAGACGTCAGAAATATTTTACTAATACTTCTAGTAATCAATAAGTAAATAGAAATATATAAAAAGTGAAAGTCTATAAAAAATAAAACTGTATGTTAAGTATTTCTTTATGTATACAAATACATAGTTTGTATTTTTTGCGAAAGTGATTTTTATTGAATTTGATGTTTTTTTTTAAATTTATTATTATTTTTTTTGTAATAAAATAAAATAATAAATTTCAATTGTAATTTATCCAAATTAGAATGTAACATGTAGTAGAGTTTAAAAATTGCGCTACTCATGGTCGTGATCTTTTATTAAGTTTACTTCCGTTTTATTTAGACTTATGTTATGACATTATTACAAAAAAAAATTTCTTTTTTTATTAACTTGCAGAGAAAGGCTGATACATTTATTAGCAGTAAGACCGTATAAGAAACCAGAAGTTTATGCAAGGATTACTAGTGGTAAGTGTACTATATGGTTTACCTTGATTAATAATATATAAAAAATAATTTTAAATTGTTTTGTATCTTTTAATTTTCTTATAATAGAGGGTGTACGTGATCGTGATAAAAGTAGTATAATTCATGTCTTAAAGACAATTTCATTTTTGCGAGACAATAGTTATCATTTACATCGTTTTATATGGAACGATGTACACGAAGATTGGCCTTTCTATACCGAACAAGAAAAGGCAACACTAAAAAGACGCAAACCTCAAAATTTAACACCCCCACTTAGCTCGGATGGTGGATCATCGACGTCTGGACAAAGTCCAACAAGTACGCACAATGGTAGTCCACCACCCCCCGTAAAACGGCCATCCATGATGAATGAAAAAGTTTTGGAAGGACCGATTGTCAAAAAACCAAGAATTAGTCACTATAAAAAGGATAATGTTACCCAAGAAAATACAACAAGGTTTGTAGTTTTTTCGGCGATTTAATGTGGGTTCTGTTGTTAATTTGGGTTATTTTTTGTGGTATTGCAGTAGGCGAGGAACTAACGATTCTCGTGATTCGTCCAATATGAATCCAAGGTCAAGGGAACCTGAAGAATCCTTAAACAATAATTATTTCGGGTAAATATTTATATTTATTATTTTTAAATTAGTTGCAAATTAATTAATTTAGTTCATTTTTTAGTTCTACTATAACACCAAATGCCAATGAATCTGAAGATAGTGGAATGAGCTTAAGTTACTCGGTACTAAATACTGAAGCAGCAAAACGGATTACATCGACTATCCCGATTACAAGTAGTCAAGATCTAGATGGCCATGATGAGGAACAGCATGAATTACAAGTGGAAATGGATAACCAGAAACAATTACTAAATGGTGGTTCGCCAAATAATAATCACGACTTTAGCAAATTCACTAGGATCGAAACAATAGAGCAACGTCGTAAATACAAGACTGAATTTGACAACGATTATACGGAATACAGAAAATTGTACGATGAAATAGATCAAACATCAAAACGATTTGAATTACTTGGAGATCGATTACGTAGTGAAAAGCACAACAATAAAAAATACAAGGTCAGTTTCTTGCCAAAAAATAAATAAAAATATGTGATGAGATTATAAAAACAAATAAAATAATTGATTCTAATCTACCCTTTTGATATTCTTTTAGGATATTCAAAAACAAATTTTAGCGGAATATAAACAAAAAATGCGTGATAGCCACCATCAAAAAACTAAGAGAAGGTATTTGACTAATTTATTGTTGCATGTTTTTAAGTGAATCATAATGACATATGTTTACTAGTGACTTGTTTTGCATTTCACATTTAAAAAATCCCTATGGCATCTATTTTGTCAAAGTTTAGTTTAATATTTTGTTAAAAATTGCGAAAATAGAAAGAAAATTCTCTCTCATTGTCGTGTTTTTTAACAAAATATTAAGCTAAACTTTGACGAAATAGATGCCATAGGGATTTTTTAAATAGAAAGCATTGAACATTAAAAATGAAAAAAAATCTTTGTAGATAATAGATCGTAAACTAGATAAGCCGACCATTGCGGTTTGGTGACAATATTTAGTATAATGGATCAGAGACAACCAAAAAGAAATATCTCATCCTTTGTAAATGTGAAATATGTAAACACAGCATAGTACTTCTAGGACTTCTTGCATGAAAATTGCGTTTAACGAAATACGTAAAACCGATGGCATTCGGATTATCGGAAGTAAATATATATAACTCGTTTTGTTCGGTTGAGGAATTTAATATGATTGTCTATGATTAGACTTAGCATAGTAATCGCATTTATTCTTAAGCTTTACATTTTGATCAGACTTTTGTTCAATGTCTTTTTTCGGCCGTAATAGTAATGCAGTTTGCAAAGTAACTTCAATAAAAATCTAAGCTCTTCACCTTGTAGTTTAAATTAGCGATTTAAATATGTATAGATAAATACTGTGGAATAAGCGAAAATTTATATGCCAAAGCAGACTTCTCAAAATCCAATACACATTGGGTTTTGAGAAGTCTGCTTTGGCATAGAAATTTTCGCTTATTCCACAGTATTATTTTAATAAATCCGTTTGAATTTGGAATCCGTATTGGACTTTACAGTTTCCGTAGTATGTGGTCGGATTTATTAAACCACTATCTGCCAACTTTATAATACCACTGACAGACTAGGAATTAACTAAACGGAATGAGTAACTTTTTTAAGAGTATCATTTGTAGTAGTGTACCAAGTAAAAAGCTAATCTCGGTTTGGTTTTGGGATAATAAAGTGAAACTAATATATATAAGCTGCGTAATTGTGAAAAATAATCGGGTCGAGTTCGCGATAGCTATTTTCAAATTCATCTAATTTAAAATTAGATTTTTTTTTTAAATTAAATAACTTAGATCTAATAATAATCTAAGTATATTATTAAAAATAAATCATAAAATGTCTATACTTTTCTTGTAATATCGTGGTTCTGTATAGTTCTGAACGCAGTTTTGACTTTTGAAACTGCGGAAGCGAGAATAAGAGAAAGATGGTACACCTATTTCTTGACCATATGTCATACGTTGAGTTCAGCCTAATCACAATGTAATCTCAAACTTGCAAATTGGCGCTACAATAATATGCGGGATGCGCATCTACCAAGAATAGGTACCAGACATCAGTAAAACATTTAGTAAATGAACTTATAGCCTACTACCATTGTTTATTAATACATTTAGTGGCTTCCAAACTGAATTGAATGTGACTAATTCTTCTTTTAATTATAATTGATTTTAGAACAAGATTTTTTCAAATGTTACTTCGGATTGTTTAAACCAACCGCTATTTAAACCGCTATTTATTTTAGAATTGTACATATCATTTTAAGTAGGGAATTTGTCGCTCTCGTTGCGTTGAAATTTGCGTAAAATAATAGTTTTATCGTTGTGTTGGGCTAGAATGTGCATTTTTCGATTTTATTGACACAGCAGCCGAGAAATATTTTTGGTCCACGGGAATTCTCGAGGTGTCTCGAGAAAAATTAAGTATTAAAAAAATAGATTTTATTAATTCGGAAAACTCACAGATCGTAATCTGATGATGACAATTTGTTTTTGCATCCTGACTCTATCGGGATTCGAACCGGCATAAGAAACGAGGTTATTTTATGAGTTGGCGTTCGGACATATCATAACGACGAAAGTATATCAGGAACAAGTGTGAATGATTGTAGCGACGTAATTCAAATCGAATTTACGGGATGCATCCTTTTCGGAAAAGCTGGCCGTAAACCGGAATTCCGTTTATCGAATCAATATTTTTCATATAAATTAGTACAAATTATAAGCAATCCGTTCCCATCCTTACTGTCTACAATAAATTTAAATGATAAAGAAAATTCATAATTTTTTTAAATTAGTAATTCGATTTTTGGTTTCGTATAGCGGGTATGAGTGTACTTAATTTGGACTGCTAGTTTATTTTGTTTTTTAAATTGAATGCTAACCGAATTAGATTTGTTTTCTGTTTTAAGTTCACGCTATTTTGGGCTGTGCTGAAGATTGCCATAACAGCTTCCTTGCTCTCCACAGCCTGGATTATTTCGATGGAATTTTGAAATACAGCTGGTGGTGTCGCTCATGTTTTCGTTGGTCAGTCATTTTGTTCTATTTTTTGCTCGAAAATAATTTTTCTCTTGTACAAAATGACCAATTTTGTGTTCTGGTTGAGCCACCTACACAAATGCCATTAGTGGTTTCTAAAATAGCATTATGTGGATTTGTGAAAGCTCACCGGAAAATTGTTGCTTTGAACAATTTTACAAGTAAGGCAAGCCAATTTAAAGGAGCTGCCAAACTACCGCGAGAAGATGTGGGCGTCATATAATTTAAATGAAGCAATAAATCGACAAATCAGGAATAATTTGTTATTGTCCCGTTAAGATCTTCGGTATTGTTAAGTATAGAGATTGTCGTTTCAATCCCGCCTTAATTACTGCAAACCTCCAAATAGTAGTAACTAGTAGAAGGTGGGCAAAGAAGCTATCATGTTGGGTTGTAAATTTTGTCTTACTTTTTATTACCATTGCATGTTGCAACAGGAATAATATTGCTAAGTATTGCCATTTTGATATCAGAAGCCTTTGTTTACATGTACGCTCTAGATTTTTAGTCCTTGTACATTCTAAGCATAAATAAAAAAATAATTGAAAATATCGAGATTCTATGTGATTTTTAGGTTTTAGTTGATCGACCGAATTGCCACATTTTATGTTATCGCGAAAAATGTAGATACCGAGATTACAGATTTGGGTGACTCCCAAATCTGTAATTTCTTCTCTTTGGCGTTGAACACGTTATATTTATTGTTGTAAATCATATTAGTAGAGTACCGCTATATTTCACATTTAGTTCTACAATATTTCCAGAATTGTTTTGAATTTTCATTTAATTTTGTTTTGGATACCAGCCAAATAAGACGTTTAACGTTTCGAACTCCTAGCTCTTGATGTAAGATATTTCATCAAATTTGTCAACATTTTCATTCACTCCCATACACGTTACAAAAATCTCAGATTATTTGCAATATTCTTAATATGGTTTAAATTATATTATCATCATCAAATAATAATGATTCTGTAACAGATTTTATGTTGCGTGGGAGCATGCAATTTAATTTCGGGTCAAAATTACACAAAATATTGGGAAGATTAAAATCACCAAGTACAAGAACTAAATCGGATGAATTATTTATTTCATTAATTTTAACATGGGCAGAATTTACAAATGCAAATATTTCAAATTTTATTTTTGAAAAAATGGTATATTCACCCGATTTTGAAAGCTTCGAGCTTCTTGGTCAGTGACTAATTCTTTGAACTTCTCCCGGAAATGCAAGCTTTTAATTAATAAAGCTTTTTTAGGCAATTTTTCATTAATTATATTTTTTCTTCAAGTATTTTATATGAAAATATATTAATGTTTTCCACTGACTAATTATAAGTACAAAATAATGGGCACCATTCCCGATAAAGGTATATTGACAAATTTGTCTTGTATGGATGTGTAAATTACATACATACAAATTATTGGAGATTCCAATTTGAACATTTACCTTAGACTAGACTGCCGATTTCCATTTTGTGTTGATTTTACCGATAAAGTACTCGCTTGCTCCGTCACATTTCATCAAATATCATCGATTGCCGCGATAAATATATCAATTTAGCCAAAACATTGTTTTCGGATACCATGTACCATCGCTCATTCTACATCTGATTCAATAGATTCATTTAGTTCGATCAAACCAAATTGACCAAACCTTGCTTCATTCTTATTGTCATCCACAATCTGCTTGGTCTCCTCGCACTCTGGACGGCGTATAAAACAGTCGAAAAATAGGTATCGCTCTCTCGTAGCTAATTCTGAAATTTATTAAATATTTATAGTAGTGGAATAAATAGGGTTTGATTTTTTGATGTTTCAAACAAAACACCAAATCACATCAAGTATATAGCTATTCGGTGGATCAAAAATTGAAATCCCCCAAATTTTAATTATTATTAAATATATTTGGACAGTTCTTTGCTCCTTTAAAATCAAGAATCGTTTCCTTTCAGTCTTGTTCATTTTCCATACAAATTTTACAAAGCCAAAACGAAACGAGTCTTATGTGCTTCGTGCTTAAGCTACTTAAAAGACAATGTAAAACTAAACCTTAAATACCAAAATATACCATATCGTTGATTTTTCAGACAATATATTGAAATATTACCAATAAATTTTTACAAACAAATGTGAAAACCTAAAATACTCAAAAAAATTCATTTTATTTGAAATCAAAATTTCCTTAGACATTTTTACATAAGAAATGTAAGGAAACAGAAAATATTTACATTTGTACTCGTACATCAATCACAATTCTAATATATATAACCATTTGCTGCTCAAGTTTCGAATTAAAACGAAATCGGCTCCATTCTTGATGAGAATAATTCCGTTGCAACACTCCTGGTTTAGAATGGACGGCTATAAAACATCGCCGCTCGATTTGTAAAAGCTATGTGCAAAATATTCCTAACTGCGAATTCCCGGTAAAAGTGTGGCTTTTTAGATCCTATTTTGGGGTTGTCTGTCGTGCTTCGAAAATAAGTCTGTGTAAATTCTAACTCTTTGATGAATAATTCTGGTGGCCAAAGATTAGAATTAATTAAAGTAATAAAGCCTCTTCATCAACACTGAGGCGATATGATATATAATGGTACCGGTCACCATTTCTACGTTTGGTACCATTCTAATTGTATTAGTGAGCTGAAATTTGCAATTAACGAATCCTTTAAATTGTTCATTAGTAACAAACGAATGAATTCTGTTTATAAAACTTCTCCGCCTGGGTGGGTGGGTTTCATAACACTTATTACATTTTGGTCGTTAGAAACACTTTGAATTAGTGGATTAAATTCTAACGGATTTTTTCATTCTTCGGCTTAGTTGGAATTTTCGTTATTTGAGCTGAAATTGCTTTGGGGTGTTTTGTTAATTATAAAGTTGCTTACATTTGTTAACGGTTGAACAACTGCATCGATTTGTATTTCGTGTGATGTATGTGATTGAATAGGCCGGGATTTCACTGATAATTGTGGGATCGACATAGATGGCAGCAAGTACCATCAATGTTGGTTGAAGTTTATTGTTTGTTTTAGATCTTGTAAGGCGAGTATTGTCTACAATTGTATCTCTCTGTAATGTAACATGTGGAGAGGTTTTGGGAATTACAACGAGAATCGATTCATCAATTCTGTTTAAAGAATGTTCTATTATTGAGGTAAAACTATAAATGTCTGCCTTGCATTTCTGGCAAAACCAACGTAACCCGTGCACCCCACACCCTTTATAACTTTCATTACCTTTTTAACTACAATTCAAATGATTATGTTCCACACATTTTGTTCAATTGACATAGTTAAATTTTACTGCGGGAGCTTTTATGTAATAATTATGCAACAATCAATATTATTATATTAGATCACTTTTAGTTCGCGTAATTGAAAAAATTGCTTGATTAACAAAAAGTTATTTTTTAAATACTAAAATTTCAAAAGAAGATTGGAAATTAAATAATATTTAAAATTTATACCCAAAACAGCAATGAAATACTGTTAAATAAAGGATAACAAGAAAACACGTTCGATTGGAACGAATGTAAAAACTAAACAGATAAATTTACCGAATACCATCCAGCCGTCCGTGCAGGACTAAATAGCTATCGAGCGAATAACAAGTACAATTAAAATCATTACTGAGTTAAAATTAAAATTAACCAAACCGTATAAATCAAAAATGTACAACATATTTAATTCGTAAGAATTAGAAAATTTTACATTAGAAAATGTAAAAATAATATTTTGGGAGAATTTAATGTCATTATGATTCAAATTATAAAAACATGTAAATGCAATTAAAACTAATTTATATATTTTTTCTTCTCTATTTATATTTAAGATTCGACTATTTGCATCAAAAACTTTCACTAATAAAACGTTTGGTAAATGAATACGACACAACTTTAACAAAAACAAAACATTTAACGCAACAGAGTTACTGACGATTATTAATATTTATAATTCTGTTTTCGTTACTATTGCTGTATTGTTGTTGTTGATCACCACTCTAGAAATTTAGAAACAAATCAATCCTTTATCCTTCTCCCCCTCAACCCAAACAAAATATTATAATAATTATTATTATTATTAATTACATAACTAAATTTTATTTGTTTTGTTTAAATGACATTTTATTATTTCATTTTTGAAACTCTTTAAAAAAAACAAAAAAATATAATTAAAATAAATATAAAATAATAAAAAAAACTTTAATTAATATTACTTTAAAAATGCTTTTTGTGAAATAAAAAAAAATAAATAAAAAATAATATAAATACAAATTTATTAAAAATATATATATAAATATATAATAATAAGAATAATTTCTTTTGTGAATGATTTTTTTTAATTTACCTAATTAATAATAATAATTAATTTTTTTTTCTTAGATATATTTTCCACAAAATGGATTTTTACTTCCTATTTTTAATATTTATTTTATTGTTTTTATTTAAATTTTATTATTTTTTATTACTTGTTATATCAAAAATCACATGATAAATTATTTTAATTAAATAAAATTAAATTGATATGAAACACCATATATATACATATACATATATATGCATAGGAGGTCGCTTGGCACATCTCCGTCCGGTATATTCTAATTTTATTTGTTGTAAATTTTGTTCAAACTTACCAATGCGTGCGCACTATATCATACTTCCGTTTTCCCTCAGTGTCAAATCAAAATAAAACGCGTGTATTTGTATGTATTGGTTTTATTTAGCGGCTCAGTCCGATTTGATATTATCCAATGTCCTCATTAATTTTTAAGATTCGGAATAAAATTAATCCATATGCTGGCTATTCGATTTTATTTATTATTATGTAATCTTGGTGCTTGCTTACACGGATTTATATAAAATATATATACCGGTTCTTCTCAATTTTGTATTACTATGTCCAGATTGAAACCGATCCGAAAGAAATTAATTAAAAATTTAAGTTACCATCCGATCCAATCTAATTTAAAAGAAAAATTAAAATTATATACAAAAACAAAAATCTTCCAAAATCCGTCGTTTTAATTAAATTATTAATTAATTAATATGAGATCTTTTTGATGTTCCAGTACACTTTTAATATCCGTCCGGATGTCATTTCGAACATTTTTTTAAAACATCACAAAACTATTAAGCATCACACAAAGTTACCAAACTATTAATACATTCTTTTTTTGTTAAATTGTAAAATCACCGCTCAAATATGATTTTTGTTACCAATCCGATCCGTTAAAAAATTATAATATATATACAATGTTAAAAAGATCTCAAAATCCTTGAAATTAAACGTCCTAAAAAAATTAAATATAATTATGGTCCCCCGGAACATTAAATTAGTTAATTATGTGCTTCCGTTAATTTATTATTTTGTTGTTGTCAATTAATATTTATTTTATTTTTATATAATTTCAAATTTATTTCTTCCATTTTGATTTTGTGTTTTGTTTCACGTATAAAAAAAATATATATATAAATAAATAAATTACCACCAAAATTATTAAATTAAATATTGTAAATAATAAAAAAAAGCATATTTTTGTAAATAATATATGAAATATATTTTAAACAGTTAATTTTTTTTAACGTGGCAAATATTGACGTTTTGTAGTGATAAGTACCAGTGTGTCATCGTGTCAAGATTCACGACGCGTAATCCTAAATGCTGAAGGTTTATAATATAAGCCTTGTGGTATTCCGGCCTTAGATATTTTGAAATTGAAATATAAAATACAATGAAACTTTATGAAGTAGTCTAAAATCAATAAAATCGAAAGCCATTTAAAAAAACTAAACTGAATATAAATGTATAGATAATAATATGGATAAGTTTTTCTCATCTTACATTTAAATGAAATAATCAATTTTATAAAGATAATGACTATTCTAAAACAAACAAGTGTTCGACATTTTGTCGTTATTTTGTTAATAATATTATTTTTTTTTTTTGTTAGTTAAATTATTATTTGTTATCATTAATATAGCACAGAAAATATGGACCATTATAATTTTATTTATTGGTTGTGATTTATTATTATATTGTTTTTTACTTTAAATTAATTTAATTAATTAGATTTTTTGTTTGTTTGAAAATTAGAAAACCTAACATTTTATATAAAAGAAAATAAATAATTATAATGAGAAATAAATTCTATTTTGTAATAATGAATAAAAAAACTTAATAATATATTTGAGAAAAGCAAATATTTTTTTTTAAAAAAAGAAATTAAATTCCTTGCGTGCCGTTAAAAATCAGTAAAAAAATTAAATATGGACGATAAAAAATTCAAACAAAATAATGTGATAAAACATGAATGAATTCAAATAAAAATGAAAATATTTAATATTTATATAACAAATTAATAAACTCTATATATTATATATTTAAAAATTAAAAAGCAAATAAATGTTGCCAAATTAATTTATTAATACTATTTGGACCTTGCCAACACAAACACACACAAAACACACATAAATTATATTATCTGATAAAAATTAAATTTACATAATTTAATAAAGCAAAATGTGAAGAGTGTGGTTTTAAAACTAAAATCACGTTTTAGTACACCATAAATTGATATACATAAAATATATTATGAAATATAGTATATGACATACACATTTAAAAAATATTTATATAGTCAAAGAAAGGCGTTGTAATAATTAATTAATAAAGTGTCTTGTTTTTTTCTTAATTATATATATTTGGCTCTAGATGTTCTGTGTCAATAAGTAAAAAAAAGTATTTTCGTTAAACATTTGGAAAATGTAGAAATTTTTTATTAAATTTAATTTTTGAATGACAGGACCACTAACGTAGCTGTTTTTAATTTTTTTTTTAAACTGCTTCTTATAATATACAAAATTTGATGCAGAGACAAAATTACAAACAAAAAATGGTTGTGGTTTGTTTTATTAAGCGTAGTCTTGGTTTTTATTTTAAGTGTGATAAATATAAATTGTGTATTCTTTTCGATTTTTATAAGTGCCAATAAAATTTATTTTTAATTTTTCGTTCTGGTAAAAATAATTTTCCAACTATCAAAATAACATAAAAGACAATCACACTTAAAATCAATATCAAAAAAAACATTTAGAATGGAATTTTTATTTACACGCGCATCAATTTTAGTAATACAAATTTAAAAAACAAATATATATATAAATATATGTATATATACATTATAATTAATAAAAGGCATTCGTTTCTGATTTTCAATTAATTAAAACAAATTATTTTCTGTACATAGATTATTTTTTATTACTACTATTGAGTGCAGTTAAAATAAAATATTTGTTGTTGTAATTAAAAAAATAATATAAATAAATAAAATGGTTGTTACCATAATTTTGATAAGATTTATATATTCTTCTAGTCTTTTATAAAAATGTGATTAAATGATAATGTTGTATGTGTATGAAAATTGTATTAAAACCCATGACATATTAAATAACAACGAAAATAAAAAGAATATTCTTGACGCTAAACATAAACCAAACAACAGAAACACATGAGATAAGTAGTTAGATAACAAAAAATATAGTATTTTATAAATCTTATCAATTTTATCATAATATAAATACGAGAGTCTTTCAAAATTTAATTTTGCTCAAGAGTAAAATACTTCCTAACATCTATATAAAAAAAAAACTTTACTCTTATAATAAATAACTAAATTATAGTAATATAATAAATACATAGTCTCTGTGTATTTGACTGATGAATATTAATAAAAAAAAAAATTAAAATATAAAATTTTTAAATGTTGCCATGTATTATAAAATTAACTGCTCTCAATTAATTTTTATAATTTTATTTAATTAAAATGATTAATATTATACCATGATGACATCAAGAAACAAAACTAAAAAATAAATAAAATTTAAATAAAAACAAAATTATTTAAAATAAGCGCGATTATAATAAAATCGCAAACACAACAAAAAAATCTTCTATAAAATAAATAAATAAATAAAATAATTGAACTTTTATTTTTTTGTGCATATTATATAATATAATTATTGATTATATTTTTAAAATAATTTTATTGATTTTTTTTTTATTATAACAATTATTTTTTCTGGTGTAACTGATATTATAAATACTATTATGATTATATATACATTATATAATATGTATATAAATTTATATCTTGGTAGAAATTTTATGCAATCGGAAATATTTGTGATCGAGAAGTTCTTCAATTATTATTTTCCACTAAGCGAATTATTAATTGGGATATGTCCCGAAAAATATTTTCCGAACCAATAACTTTTCTAAGGTACTTTTTCTCTACCAAGGTACAGAAATATATACGTTAATATATTTGTATATATAAATATATGTATATATAAATATATATATGTATATATTTATATATATAACAATATTACTGTTTATGATTAATTATTATTATATTATAATTATTATATTACATATTATTATAAAGAAACTTCTTTTTGTTATACACTCTATTGCAAATGAAAAATATAAAAAAAATATTAAAATTTAAATTAGAAAAAATTGTTTCGACTTTTATTTATGAAGATTGTTTTTAATTATGTGATCTTAAATCCCTCCTATTCAGCTACCTCGTATGAACACTAAAATTATTCAAAGCAGTCGAATATGTAAAATTTTATTTCTAATTCTCTTGAACATCGTCATACTCATTTGTTTATTGGAGTAGTCGTTTCTTACAAATGTAGCCACTTCAAGTGAATTTCTGAGATTATTTTTTGCGGCCGCCAAAAGTAAAATGTATTTTTATTATTGATATAAAGATGTAGGGTAGACACCCAATAGAAGAAGAGACACAATTTATTTTATTTATTTATTTATTTATTAAAGAAATCTATTCTGTGATTGATTTAACATTTAAAACTTTAAAAAATAATTCTTCAGGATTATTTTGAAGCTGTCCTTTAATAAATTAAAGTCAAATATGTCATAGATAATGTTGAATGATTTTAATAACCTATTTATGGAGTTGTTTTCTCCATAGTTTGTGGAATGGTGTTCTAGTTCTAAATACTCGTAATTTCGAAATGTCCCGCATGGCACATAAATTGATGTTTCCCCAAATGTAAGCTAAATCAATATGGCCAAGCAACACGTTACCAATGATGTTTGTAATCTGTGAGTACGAAGGTAATCAGGCCACATTTTCATGGAATGATAAATTTTGGTCATAATCTCAGTTACTTTTCGTTAACAAAAAAATCAAACACCTTTTGAATGCTTTCAATACTTTTTAGGTGCACAGCATAGTATGGTATCCAGACCGTTAGCTTAGGTTAGGTTAGGGTGGCTGTCCTAAAGAACATAGACACAATGAGGTCCGTAGCCGTGCCACATTATTTTCTCTCCTCACATAAACATAGAACCATCTTGAGCTCTGAACGAAGTGTAGGATATCATTGGCGTCCATTTTACTGCGGTTCGTCATGTCATTTAGGAAGGGAGCTCTCAGTAATTTCAGTATACTAAGCGCTCGGCAAGGGCGAGTGTAAAGCAAATGGATAACAATTTCTTCCTCCTCTTCATCTTCGCAAATACGACATGTTGTTGTAATTTGTTATTACACATGAGGTACTGTTGGACCATCTGTCGTTCATTGTTCTCTTCTCTTGAAGCAGTAATTTGTACGTAGTGAGCGGTATATCAAAATCCGCTCTGCTTGGTGAAATGAAGATACTTGTAGAGCCAGTTCATCCGTCTTTTCATTCCCCGTAATATTGAAATACCTTCGCACCCACCTCAGATGGCTGTTGAACTGATCTGCTATCTCGTTAAGAGATGATAGACAATTCTCGGCTACTGTCGAGGTAAGGAAATATGATTTGAGTGTTTTAATTGAACCCTGATTGTCCCTAAATATGCGAATATTTTTTGCAGTTGTTACATTATACCTCAACCAGTCAACGCTTTCCCTTATCGCATTTAATTTAGCTTGAAGAACGCTTCATTAGTCCGATGAAAAAAAAGGTTTACATCATCAGTGAAGAAATTAACACTTTCAGTATTCAGAAATAGTTATCTGAACCAGTCCTCTGGTGGGAATATCAGTCCTAAACCTCTGATCAAAACATGATGATGACAGGATGTTGTATTACATTAAACTGAATTGATAAAACTATTGTAAATATTCCTTATAGTGGCAATTTTTATTTTAAAAAATCGATTTCGAATATAATTCTTCCTCAGTTCCTTTACAACTATTCTAAAAATGGATTTAAGCCATAACAAGGAAAAAGGATCGTATAATCGGTAGTATTTGGGAGTTTCCTGTTTCTTAGAATATATTAGTATTGTTACAGTTTCACAAGGAGATGAAGTCGAGCCTTATATCTGAGCTCGATACCATTTATTTACCTAGTATATCTAGGGTTGTGGGATGAAAGATAATCTCCAGTGCTTGAGTAGATGTACTCCTAAGAATCCCACTAATTCGAAAGGCAGTTGTTCGCTGTACTTTCGCCAAGGATTTTAGGTTGGTCAGAATATTTAAGCTGTAATATTTAATAAAATGGGTCTAATAGTGAAAATATAGAGCCCATGCACAATGTAGGGCCCAAACACCTCTTTTCCAATGGCATTTTTACAGGATTTTTTGAGCTGTAAAGCGCTGTTTAACTTTCTTCACTCTTTGTATTATGTTAGGTTTCCAGCTTAGTTTGCTCTTCAGAATGAGACTCAGATACTTCGCTTTATCAGTGAACGTCAATCCAATACCATTTAAGCTAAGTGGGTCGTTCTGAGGAAGTTTGTAATTCTTAGAGAAAAGGACCAACTATATTTTGTGTGGATTCGCATTTTTATTTATTTAGCCAATCAATTCAAGTTTATGTAATTCAAATTTGTACAATAAATTTTTTTATATAGAAAAATTAAAATCGAACATGGCGGAAACATTATTAAATACACACTTAATTAAAAATCGGGCCCGTCATACTAAAGTTCGACCCATGGAAGTGCAGATCGATCACGAAGCCTCTTAATCTCATATCTGAGAAATCACATAGGAGCACGTATTGAATACAAAGTAGTTGTGAAGAGTCAATTTGACCCATTACTATATCGCGCACGAAAACTGCGCAAGATACCTGTCTACGGACGGACGATGGTTTATATTCAATAACAAACAACGGCCTAAATACGGCGGTAGCACATGCTATGGAGTGTTTACCTCTCGAAGGACTCGTTTTAAGGCAAACAACAGAAGTCGCTGAATTGATTTTAAACGACTTGAGGAATTGTTACAGTACGGATAAGTAAGGCATATTCAAAGTGCGAAGGAACATATGAAGCGAAGAGGACTTTTAGAGTATATGGATCATGAAAATCTTCGGAGAAACGCAGTAAAACCCGAAATATTGAATTAGCCTTCATGATACTTCTGACAATATGGCCTTTAAACGATAAATTTCGAGAAAATAAGACACCTAAATCTAGAAAAGAATGAACTAGCTCGCCATTTAAAAATAAGCTATTATCAAGACCATTTCGTCTTCTACAAAGCTTATTCAAGGTACACCATTAACAGAAAATATTTAATTTCCAGATCGCGATTATTTCGAATCTTGCAAGAGATTTTAACATCATCATCACAAATTGATAACTCACAATATTTGGAGCACCGTTTTACATTCTCTATAAATGCAATAAATAATAGAAGCCCAAGATGGCTATCTTGTGGGAGGCCTTCAAAACATTTATATCTCTAGATAAAATGTTATTTAAAAGCTTTTTCGAGTTCACACTTGAACTGTTCGATTTTCTTTACAAGTAAGACATGATCAATTTTATCGAATGCTTTACTAAATTAGAAAACACCACTTCAACAGAATCACGACCTTCTAATGCTAAAGTCAAAAAATTGGAGAACAAAACAAGATTTGTCACAGTTGACCGGCCGGGGTAAAAACCATGCTGGTTTACAGAGATGGAAATTTTAATTAAGAAACAGATCCATCGATTTAAATAATTTAGGCATAGCTGATAATATAGAAATACTGCGGTGATATTCGATACCATGTCTCTGTCCACTCTCGAAAATTGGCTTAATGAGACTGGATTTCCAAATTGAAGGAAATATTCTACTCGCCAAACCCAAATTAAAGAGGTACCTCAGCGGTTGAACCAAGACAAAAGCACACTCTTAACACAAGAAGGTGAATTATGTTCGTTCTACTAATCATCATACTAATCATACGAATATAGGAATTGTACAAGAAACTATTTAAAAGCTTAAATTTACATTTGAGAGCCCTAAATATTTCATAATTTACGGATGGACTCAATTTGTATTTTTATGAGCATTAGATTTCCGATTTTAGGCCAGACAGGCGGCGATTAAACCATGGCTCGTGTGCTGACAAAATGACAGACGAACGATGAATAAATAGTTCAATCCAAGTTTATTACTTTATAAAACTGATCAATATAAGCGTTCAAACTACCCGTTTTATATCGATCCCAATTAACATTGTCTAGAAACTCATTTAAAGTATCATAGTCTCCCATTTGAAGAGAAGGAAGAATCTCTCCCTTCTTTTCAGAATTAAAATTTACGTTAACATTAATACAATTTTCAAAAATTAATTGGATGTTCAATGGTGTATGAAGAATACTCCTTGATTGTAGCATATAATCCCACTGGTATGAACACTAGATCGAGGATATTGCTGCTCTCGTCCTCGATGTTTTTTATCTGACTTAGTCCGAGTGAACAGATTTAGTCCGCCATCAGGTCTGTGAATTGCCATTGAATGGCAGAATATCTTCTTCAACAGTAAGCAAAAATCGAATATAATCGAAATCAGCAGTCGCAACTAGCTAGTATGGTTTGAGAAAAATGGAGGTAGCTCTCCGTATATCAGCTGACGATCCGTATGGATTGTAAACAATAACTATCATTGAAAGCAAGTTTAACAGACAAAATCTCCAATTCGTTACTCAGCAGATCAATAATATTCACACGTATGACTACCGAGATAGCTATAAGATGTCCTCTACATCGCCGTCGATTCAAGATCCGAATAACGATCGCTTCTGAAAGTATAGTAGTCCGGTGAAAAATACTCTGCAGAACTATGCAAGCTTGTCAGCAAAGTTTCCGTAATACAAATGACCTAATACTCATTTTCCAACACGGATAAGTACATTTCATGCGATTTTGATCGAATCTCCCTATAGTTGTGATAATAAATAGACAATGTATCGATTTGGGCAGAGATTAGCACTGCCGGTTGAGCAATAGGTACAGACAGCGGCATCGAACTTGTTAGAGGCACATAATCGGTTGAGGTTGCAGTAAATGTTGCTACAACGTCGGAAAGCTTGCTGAAGAGTTTGCAAATTTTTAGGTCACTGTACGAACTCACGGACTAGAATTTTTTCCGGCCAAATTGTTGGATCTGATGCTTTAGAAAATAGTTTCTCTGGTATATTGATTATAAAACTAATAAAAGTTAGTCTTAGCTCTTTTGAACGATTCTTCTTTAATAAAGGCCCCACATTTTACAGATAAATCCAACAACTTGCTCAGCTGTTGTTGAAGGATTCAAACGGCTGACGTAAAGTTGCATTATCTTAGGCACATCAATAGCAACAAGATTATTATTAGCACAAATTCCAAAAAACAGTTCATTTATGACTAAGTTCCAAAGAAGAGGGGATAATACCTCACCTTGCGGTGTGTGCATATAATGAACCATTATAGACGGAAAGGTAAATAGGTATCGTGGCAAATATCATCGGCAAAACTTCAGAGATATCCGTTGACATACTAAAGATTGCATTCTTGTCTATCGATGAATCAAAAACAGTAACGAACAACAATAGCCAGTGCCAGTCTTCTGGTCCAGGAGCAACTAATTCAAACATCGCACTACAAGCACCAACGGCGAAGTTTACTAGAACAATCAGAAGTAGGATTAACCCCGCACGTTTTCTGTACAGGCGGAGTGGTGTGGCGGCATGTATTTTATTGCGTTACAAGATATGATGCTGAACTCTAGTTATTTAGACCGCATACATTTTATTGTTAAATTTTTACTTTTTCGCTGTTCTCATTCTGTGTAACAGTTTTTGCGTTAAGCTCGTGTAAAAATAGTTTAATGTCAAAATTGGAAATAATATAAACGTTTATAAAATATCAAATAATATAATTAAATTATTATATTAACAGTAACAGTTTTTTTAGCAGAATTGGCTCTACGTGTGCTTTAGTTACGCCGGCTTCCGGATAGTTGGTCCTAAATTCCGGAATCATTATATTGAACGACGTTGATGATCGTCGTTGAGTTAGTTTGCCAAATGAGTAATTCAATGAACACTAACTTAAAAATGAAAAATAATTTATCAAAATTAACAATAAATAAGCAAAGTTCAGTCAGTTGGATTAAAATTTATTTTTCTGCCACATTTACGAGATATAAACAAACATAGACAAAAAAAACTTAAGAAAAATGTTTAATAACGACATTTGTACGGGACTATTTTTCGTGTTTGCGTTTTATAGCTTTGCATCCATACAAACCCCATTTTTTTATTTGACTTTTCCTTGGCTATGCATATACGCAATGCTATTAACTAAACCTTAATTGAATATAAAGATTTGATTGGGTAAAGAATTTGATTAAAAATAATCTCGCTTCGTAAAGGCACCAACCATCGAACCTTTGTTTCCTGAGTTTAAACATAACCGTACAAACACGATGATGATGAACGCTCCGGTCGCCCGATTTCAGCACTCATTCCAGAAAAGTTAAAAAAAGTGCATCAAATCGTTTTGGCAGACGTGAAGTTGCGTGAATAATCTGACACCTTAAATATATCAGAAAGCAGTGTATGCAATATTTTGCATCAAATTTGACCATGAGAAAGCTGTATTAAAAGTGAATGACGCTCTTGTTCACATTGGATCAAAAACAGCAACGCGCCAATTACTTAGAGCTCTGTTTGTAGCTGTTTAAATGTAATAAACAGGATTTTTGGATCCACCACTATTCGTCGGAACCAAAACGTCAGTTAGCTGAGTGGAGAGCAGCCGGTGAAAGCCGGCCGAATATATTACGCCGTATTTGGCGCACAAGGTGTTTTGTTCATCGACTATCTTGTCTAATAAAATGGGATCCTCATAAACTGAACGAAGAAAACTATAAACCGAAGAATTAACATCTGCTTGAATTTGCTTTCTCGGTACAAAAGAAAGAATTTTTTGCACAACACCATTATGGGTGATAAAAAGTGGGTTTTGTACGATAATCCTAAACGCAGAAAACCATGGGTTGATCTAGGCTATAGCCATCAATACCAATTGCAAAAATGAATATTTATGCCAAGAAAGTGTTACTGTGTGTTTGGTGGGATTGGAAAGGAGTCATTTACTACGAGCTTCTGGAACCTAGTCAAACTGTTACAGCTGAACCTTACCAGGGCCAATTGACCAAAATAAGTGATGCTCTGGAGGAAAAAGGTCATTTACGGGTCAAGGAAGGCGGAAGGTTATATTGCTACATGACAACCCTCGGCTATATATAGCAAAATCAACCCAGAAACTGAATTTCTTCTTAGGCTGGACAATTTTACAATATGCGGCGTATTCTCCAGACTTGGCTCCCTATGATTATTACTTATTCAGATCGATGTCATCATATTTGAAAGAACAGCGGTTCACGAAAGTTGAAGATGTGCAAAAATGACTCGATGTCCATTTTGCTTCGAAACCACCAAGCTTCTATCGCGAAGGCATTCATCATCTACCTGATAACTGGCAAACGACCATAGATAATAATGGGGAATTTTTCGATAATTAATCGTTGTAACAATTATATTTTCAATAAAGTTGAATTTGACCAAAAAAAGGCGAGTTTCTACTTGCACACTTAATAAACCGCCCAAATGCTAAAGCAAAAGTGCTCTTTCACAAAGATAATGTACTGTCTCACAAGTAGTTGGCTACGATGTCAAAATGGCACGAATTGAAGTTCGGATTATTTCTCCACCCATCGTATTCTCTGCATCTGACTTCCAGTGACAGCTAGACTAAATCTGCGTCAAATGCTGAAGTCATGGTTAAATAGAAAGAAATAGAAAAAATAGCATCAAAAAAGAATTGTTGTTGTCAACTGTCAAATTTGTAGTTGTATTCACAATGATCTAAATTTAAAATAAATCTAGAATCCCTACGCGGCGCTGCAAACAACGACTCGCCAAAATTAATGCGAGAATTATAATTTGTGCTATAATGGTTGAAATCCATTTTTAGACTCACTGTTAACATTTGTCACTCATAAAATTGAATTTGAATTGTTTTAGTAAAACACTTGTAAACATTTTCCTTAGAGTGACAATATTTATTTATTATTAAGAAGATCGATTTCGAAAATAAATTTTTTTTCAGTTCCTTTTTACAACTAATGTAGTTGTATTATAGTTGTATTATTAGTTGTAAAAAGGAACTGAAGAAGAAATTTATTTTCGAAATCGATCTTCTTAATAATAAATAAATATTGTCACTCTAAGGAAAATGTTTACAAGTGTTTTACTAAAACAATTCAAATTCAAGAGAATTATTACATGAAAATCGAACTTGGGCGATGTGGTTAGACGTGAATAGTAATAGAGCTACATTTTTCAGTGTGATCGATGGTATTTCGATTCTTGTTATCTTATCCTTCTCTTGTCATCTGTCTTTTCAGGAGTTAGATAAGATAACATAGTCGTAATTACATGTTTACGATGTCTGGAACAGGGAATTCGATAGATACTCAATAAAATAATAGAGCACGTAAACCGGTAGGATGTTGTTCATAAGTTGTCCAATCTAGATGAATAAATAGGTCTTGTTTTCCGTAAGAAGCAGCGAATATTGAGATCATCACCAAATGTAATCTTGCATATTTCCTATCTGATAAAATTAATTAATTGGTTAAGAAATGTTAAAAATGTTTGTTTATACTTTTTTCGTTATTATTATTTAATCAAAAGTGATAAATCATTAACATAATTGCCGTATAAAACCATATATTGGAGTGACATCTAGTAAGTTTATTAAATCAGTTTAGTTTTAATACTTTAAAAAAAATCTCAACAGATGGGAGTGCGGGTGTTTAATGTAAAATTTGACAGTGCAACATGATCTATAACTTTAATTTACCCTTTAGGCCGAGGAACGAACATATGAAGTGTTCGAATATACTTGGATTCAATACCAATCTGTACAGATTCATAACGTGCAATCAAAAAACTAAAACTCAGATTTTATTTTAACAATAGCATATTGAATATTCTAAATATTTTAATTATATGTTTTTCTTTTTTCATTATTTGCAATTTATTTATTTTCTTGTATTTTATTTTTTACATTAAATTTTACATCAAAAAATAAAAATAATTATATTTTATTTTAAATATTTATAATTAATATTATATAATAGTATATTAGTACGGGTTTAAAAAAAATATATTTAAAAATAATGTGCATGCAGTTAAATTTGAAAACATATAAACAAAACAAATGAATTTTTGATTTGTCAATTTTCCATTTTACTAAACAGTGATCACCACTCTTGAATTTTTTTTTTCGTTTATTAACATTTATGAAGCGCGGCTACCGAAGCGTTTTACTGTTTTGTGGTTGTAAGTGTAACTAATTTTATTTTGTGTGACGTAATTTTATGAAAATTTAATTGATAGCAACCGGTCTCGGTTCTCAATTTTAATACAACAAAATGGAAATTTATTTTTTAAAAACATTGTCGAAAAATTTGGAAGACACAAGAAGGGAGTTTTTTTTAAAAATATTTTTGGCAAAAAATACAACCACAAAATGGCGACACTTTTTTTAGCGAATTATTTTATGTTGCTGATTACATCAAACAAAAAATTTAAAAGAAAATATTTTTTGTTTTGTTTTTGTAAATATATATATATATTTTTAAATTTTTAACATAATTAAATATAGTTTTTAATTTATATTTTTAATTTTTAATTTAATTATTAAATTTTATTTGTTGCTCATTCTAAACGATATATTTTTTTGTTCTTTATTGAGCAATTTGCTGAATCAAAAATAAAATATTTGATTAACTCTACATTATTGAAATTCAACAAATATTTTTATTATAATAAATTATAACAAATTATGTTTTGTTACTAAATAAAAGGAACATAAAGATTTAAATGATTGATATTGTTGAGAAATATCGAAAAAAATTAAGAAATGATTCGTTTTGCTTTGTGACCATAAAATAGTTATAGTTTTTGAATATTGTATGTAAATTTATAGAAAAATCGTTGTGCTGTGTTAATTTGTGCAGATTTCGTTTGTATTTGTAAAAAATAAAAGTTTTGTAAAATAGTTTTAAGAGCACGATTTAAAATTAGAGAGATATTTTTATGTACGAAGTTGTCGAGTACTCGATCGTGCTATAATCTCGAATATAAATAAGTCGATCGAGTGTGACGTTCAATTGTTGCAAATCGCCTTTTTTGTTTTGTTATTTTCAAATTGGGAAACAAGAAAACACTTAAATAAATTAGATAATATTAGATTAGATTTGTTTTACGTAATTTAATAGTTTTTCCTTTCTTCGTTCACAAAATTATTTACTATGTTTTGTAGTGATTCTCGTAATTCAATGTCTTGGTGATTACCCAGCTCTTGCATTATCTCACTCGGTATCTGATCGCTGGTTAGTTGTTGTGTCGTTGTTGTCACGGTTGTTTTAACACTTTCTCCCTTTGAATCAGGACTATTTACCACTTCAGTTGTTTCTGTGTATGTTGTTATGGGTTGTTCGTTGTTTTGGTAAAAATCTGTTTCAAATAAAGAAAATCGTTAGTTTTATGCTGTTATGTACTTATTTTGCGAATTTCGTAAATATGTAAGGCAAAAATAGCGGCTTAACCTCTATGTTGCGTCAGAACCAATCTGGTAGATTTAAGCAATAAAGTATCATTAGGATTTTAGTAATATTCTCACAGGGTAGTGTTACGTTACGACTCTCGTTTCGCCTATTTTCACACTGGGTGAATATATTTTAATAAATTTAAAAAATAAAATTTAACTAACCAAATAATTTTATACATTTGTATAACAACATAATTTTTTATAACATTTTTAAAATACGAAAATAATAGCACATAATACTAAGAAGGTAGAAATGGAAGGGTGGAAATTCATCCTCCTCAAATAAGGCCAGCTATATGGATTCTGAGAGGAGCCCACCGTTGCAAGTATGAAAACTAAATCCAAAACAGAGATCGAATTGTTACATTCGGTAGGATGAACTGGTCACCGAACAAGAACGATTCCTATATAAGACCCTGCGTCTCGAACGAACAGTAAGAATGACGACGCTCACGAAAAAATCACCGATGAAAGTAGAAACGCGCCATAATCAAAACCACCATCGGTAATTGTAAATAAAGTAGAAAACTGTCAAGATTCAAATCAGATACAAACAACATTGCTGAGCAAAGAATGCAAAAGCAGATGAAAGCAGCACATCAAATACGGGTGCTAGTGAGGAAAATACGGTTAATCAATTGCATACAAAATACTCTAGGATGTCGATTAACTATGAAAATATGAAGACACATTTTCTGATTCCGAGCAAAAAAGAATTCAGAAATTAGTATCCGGTCTCCAGTTAGGTGACCGTAAGCCATCACATCTACTTAATAATTTGAGGAAATTGAAACCAAATATTGGCGATCATTTACTTAAAACATTGTTGAATGAACCGTTTACCAGTGCAAGCCAGATCGATTGTTGTCGCAGCAAAAGGATCATTAAGCAAACTAGCAGCCATTGCTGATGCGTTATTTGAACAAATAGATTTCAATAGTATTTAAGCTATAGGATATGACTAAGGAGGTGGCCGCGTGACAGTAATCAGCTACATTAGAAAAACCCGTTGTTGAATTACCTAAACAATTACAACAAGCTCGATTTCAACCTCGGTCATCATCTCGAAGTCGATACCAAGGTATGCCAAATCGAGATAAAACGCCAAATAGACACAAACAAATGTGTAGAACTGTGTTATTTTAATTCGAGATTATGTGATAATAATTCTACAAATTCAAAAACCAATAGAAAGCACATCGCCAATTTCAAACATCCACAATCAAACCATTGAAACTGGACTTCAGCAAGAATCATCAAATGAGCTAAATAATTAATCAACTAAAAGTGAAACATCGATCGTCACACAATCAAACATCAATCTACAAACAATGAGTGGAGTAGACATATCAGTTCCGCCTTTATTAACCGATCGCCCAGAATTAAAACCAAATGTTAGTTTGTCTGCAACCGAAGGAACTCTGATCAAAACATTTAGAAAGAAGCGTGCTAAAATAAATTTAAGACTTTGCAGATGTTTTGACTGGACATTCATCATTTCCGATGTCAATTCACCTATCATTGGTTCTGACTTTTTAGCAAATTGATGTTAAACGAAACATGTTAATTGACAATAAAAATCATCTGGAACCTTGTGGAACTTCAGTGTCTAACTTACGCCTTAGTATAATTAAAACATATAATTTGCTGCATGAATTCAAAGATATTAATCAACATAATGTCAACAAGACCATTTAGACCTGCAGTTTATGCAAAAGCCAGACGCCGTCGGTCTAAGTATCAATCCAGCAAAATGTGAGTTTGCAAAACCAGACATATAATTTCTTGGTTATCTTGCAACACCATCGGGATTTTAGCCACTACTGGAGAAAACCAGTGCTATCAACAATTTTCAAATGCCAGAAGTAGCTAAGGGACTCAAACGATTCCTAGCAATGATACACTTTTATCGACGATTTATACCGAATGCAACAGATAATCAAATGCATTTGCAAAAACTTATCAATGGCAATAAAAAAATGATAACACAAAAATCGAGTGTGACGATGAGATAATTAGTTATTTCAATCGGTGCAAAATGGGTTTAGTCGAAAACAACTTATTAGCATATCAAGCAAAAAACGCTGAATTATCGCTTTGCTTCGATGCATCGGGTTTTGCAATGAATGCAGTACTTCATCAATCCATTAATGGAGAAACACTACCACTCGGATTTTATTCAAAAAAATTCACAGACACACAACGAAAATACAGCACATACGACCAAGAATTGACCGAAATGTGTCAAGCAGTTAAATATATCCAAAATATGATTGAGAAATTGTATAAATCAGCGCCACGTCAAATTCGTTAACTTGTTCTTATCAGCCAATACATAACAACCGATTTACTATCACGAGTCAACTCAATCGGGAATTTTTCCATCAATTTTAAAGATTGCTCAACATCAGCAAAAAGACGAACAGTTAAAATTAATATTGCAAGATAGCGGAAAATATTCATTTTTAGCATGGAGTGGATTTGTTTTTTGAAAAAATCTGAGGTTTTTATGCCTAATGGAAGTATTTTTTTGTTGTTGATGTTCATTCATTATGCTTCCATATGTGCTTTTCCTCTACTAAAATTGTTATGTAAATCTATCAATCTATCTATTCATAGGCGCAACCATTCAAAATATTAACGCCAATCCAACCAAATCAGCGATTCGAGCATATATAAACATCGATGTGGATGGTCATCTACCGCCATCAAATGATTACATTGCTGTTTGACGATAATCGATAGATTCACTAAATGGCCGGACGCAATACCATTTGTAGATCAGACCGCTGGGACAGTAGCCAAAAATTTAATTTCTGGATGGGCTGCGTGTTACGCTATGCCGCTTCGAATAACATTTGATCTAGGCAGACAATTTGAATCTACATAGTTTCAAGAACCATCTGGCCTAACTGGTATCAATCACTTAATAACAACGAGCGGATGGTAGTAAGCCAACGGAATCATTGAGAGATGTCATTGTAGACTTAAGTCATCAGTAATGTGTCATCAGTCACCAAAATGGTCAACTTATTGCCAACCATTTTACTAGGACTCCGATCAATTTACAAAGAGGATACTGAATCAGCACCAGCAGAATTGGTATATGGTACAACATTGAGATTACCAGGTGAATTATTTGTATCAATCAAAAACATTTTGCAATCCGAATTTGTTGATCGATTTCGACACGCAATGCAGCAATTACAGCCAGTTCCAGCGTCAAATCACAATAGAAGGAAAATGTATTTAACGACAAAGACGTATGGGGTAGTACGCATGTTTTTCAATGGGTAGACGCGGTGCGACCAGTGCAAATAAATATAGTTTTTAATTAAGATCAACCGAAAAACTACAGCCCCGAACCCCGAACATTACTCCCCTTTTCCCCATTCTCCAGCTTGCTTAGAATTGGCATAATATAAATTTAATCATTAATCGATCTTTTAAAATTTATAGAAAGATGTGGAAACCCCATTTACTCGTATGTTGGAAAACCTATTTAAAACTTATTCCAGATTTTTCCATAAATTACTCAACAATTAAAGTTGTCTAGGATTTTACCCCTGGTCAAACTCCTTTCCCGTCCGCGATTGCTGGCCTTCCAATTACCTCCGGCCGATTACTTTATTTCATACCAACCCGCCATTAGGTCAAACAAAACAAATAATGGAAGAACCATTTACATCGAAAGTTTCACACTCTCAGAGTTTATTAAGTTAAAACCTTCAGTGGGGCGCAGGTTTATCTGTATGGTAGCAAATGCGGTACAACACAGTGTTCAAAAGGACGAGAAACAAAAGAATTAAATGCAAACCTAGTAAAGAAAATTGCAGAAGTGACAACCTATGTAAACCAATCGCGAGGCAACCGAAACACCCAACATTCATGTTAACATAAATATACTCAGGTGTAGGCCATGGTCAAGCAATCAGAAACCATAAGCTTGTATTGATAACACTGTATTCTTCGTTACCGATATGTCCACAGCTTTCCTACAGAGTGAGTTGAACGACGCTTCTAAGAAGTTGATGCCTATCAATACTCACTGCGGCCTATTTCAGGTGCGGCCTTTTCCATGCATCGGTGCAATATCATCGAAGGCAAAACAAGAAGCAAGATCACGAACGCAATAATTTAAGAACAAGGTTTAACTCTACCCTTTGGCTAAAGTCGCCAAAACGCTTGTTCGGTTAAAAATCCGTCAAGTATTGAACCACTTATAATCTCAATAATTTAAAAATAATTTACCAGTTGCCGAGCAGCATCATACATTTTTAAACTATGCAGTTCTTAGGTGCTACTGACTGATATAACAAGTTTATACTCAATGTCAAAGAAATTCGTGATCCACTAGATGGACGGATACAAGGTGGACTAGGGTACAGGTGGAATGAAATAAGAGCTACCTAATTTAATTAGCTAAAGCAAAAACTTGGACTGATTTGGCTCGCACATACGATGATCCACGCAGAAAATTCACAATCGGATCTTATGTAGCTGGTCATTAATGGGGTTTGGGTATTCATGCATTAGTTATATTCATGTGTAGTTTTGGTACGCACGTTGACGAAATTTTAAGCGGATCATTAGTAGCTGCTGTAAGCGATACGGAGATAATTTCTTTGTCTATGACTTCGATATCACTATATCAGGTATGTGGATCATAAATGTTTCGTGCATGTCGCACAGCTCGTAATTCAGAGGCTGGGCGAATCCATGGTGACTAGGTGACGAGACATCACCGTACAATTTTAATTTTGATATTAAGATTCTTGCACAGTAACGCGTAGGTGAGATTCATATTAAAGGCCTAAAATTCACTAAACGTGACCTCCTGTAATATCATTATTATCACTTTGAACAATGTCGGAGTCACACCTTATGAAGCGGTGCTTCTAAAAATATTGCAAAATTGAATGTCTCTAAAACTAAATTGAATTAGTGCCTCAAATATTGTTTTCTTTTCTAGCAAAACGTTTTTCAATATGCAAATTAGTCCTAGGGATATCACCTGATCATTGCCCTCCATGACTACCCCTGGACCACGGTCGTCTTGTGGCCTAGCTATTTATCCGTCAGAAAAACGAATTTAAATGTTTAGGCATTAGACTTTTTTGTCGATCTTGCGGAATGAGCACTAGGATCTAGAACCAAATATTTAAAACTCATTTAAAATTATTTTAACTCACCTGTTTCATCTTCACTTAATTCCGCACCAGGCTCATGTAACGCCACATCACTGCCACTTGAAGATTCAAATGTTCGTGCCTTTAAATTGGGCAACATTGATTGGTCTGATTCACTATTCCCGTGCGCTCCCAATATTTCTGATTTGCCCGACGATTGTGTAATTACATGAGTATCTACAGACACGTCTCCATTAGGCTTCTGTGTTTCTGTTATAATTGTGATTTTCTCTGAACCATCAGGATTAATCTCTCGTAATGTTTCTGTTTTTACATTTGCCACAGTCTCTTTTAGTATCACCGATTCGATGACTGCATTAGGATTTTCCTCTCGAATTTTTTGTAATTCCTTTTCAATTTCCTGCTTTATGTGATCCTGAATATCATCATTATCCCTAAAGTTATATTCTTGTAGGTTAATTTCTGTGTTTGGAATATCTTCATCGCCGGTTTCGTCACTGCTCACGATAATTGTCGGATCTGATGATGTGTTGGCCTGTGATGTAACATCCTCTAGAGCTAGGCTGGAAATTTCGTTTTGTTCATTGTGTTGACTTAAAAAGTGTGTTTCGGGGAACGATGTCGTTGATGTTGTTGAATTTTCGATGTCAGACGATTTTACGTCCCAGTCTATATCTCCAACAGCCGGTCGGGTGACTGGTGGCTGTTTTTTTAGTTCTACATTGACTTTTGAATGTTTTTTGATAGTTTTTATTTTTATTGGGGTGGATGTTTTAGCTGCTACTGGGATTTTAGAACCGTGTTCGTCGATTTTTTCAGATGATTTGCCAATATCTTCATCAGCATCGTACTCGTTACTTTCGTCTTGCATTTGAGAATTGTCTATGATTTGTTGCTGGCTTAAATGATGGAAGTCATGTTCTTGTTCCGCTGTTGGTGGTAATTTACTTTCTTCTGACGATTGTTTCGATAAGGGTAAGGAACCATTTTGTTGTGATTTTTGTACATCAAATTCTGCTGGACTTGGAGGAGGTGTTGCATTATCGATGCCTATTTTAGACGAAATTCCTAATATTTCACTTTCTGCACGCACTTTTTTCAATTCTTCATCGCGATTATCATTTTCCTGAGATTCTGATGAGTCGTGCCCATTAAGAATCGTTGTATTCGGATCGAACTGTTGAATATGATTTTCTAGTTTTTCCACCACATCGTTACAGTAGGCTGGGTCAATTGTTGTATTTCGATGCAATGAGGTTTCTCGGGATGGTCCCAATTCTTCTTTTAGATTATCAAATCCTGATTGGTCTAATTGCATTTTGGCTACCGCCTTTTCCATTTCGTCGGTCACAAGCTCCAAATTAAATATACATTTATCAACGATATCGGATCGTTTTATCCGATGAAGCGCTTGCTCCAAGTTATTTCCAGTGGCTTGTTTGCCACTTCGACGTAACCATAATCTAAGCATAATCATAGCTTGTTGTGATTCTTTATTCGGGTATTCTGATTTAATGAGCTCAACATCTGTATCATCGATTTCAAGTTCTTTTGCTAGTTTCTCCCAATCCGATCCCAATAGGTTACAAATGTCTGAGAGTCGAATATCACCGCGTTGTATTTCGTTTGCATTGACCTTAGAACTGTAAAGATTTTTATCGAAAAATACTCGATAATTTTTCTCAATGCTCCTCTGATCGTATTCGAGACTTATATCATCGTCGATCACCTTTTCCGGTAGGGAAATATTTAGTGTGCAAATTGGGGTTTGAGATGGATCGCCCTTTGCAACTTTTGGATCGTTCATAAATAAGAGTCTTCCAATCGAGTCGTCTTGATCTTTTACACGAACCGTGAATGCCAAACGATTTTCTTTAAACGCATTAAACTGCATGTTCAATTGGTCACCCGATTTTAATATCGGAATTAAATTTCCAGCAAATTCTAGATAAATCGTTTTGCCTTCGAGAACTTCTACATCTCGACTTTTTGCCACCTCAGAAAAGTGTTCTTGTTGTTCCAATGTTTTGTCTTCTTTATCATCGGTCATACAGAAAACGCTTAATTTTGCCTCATTCGCATCGATTCGTTTGGCAAACACAACAAATTTCACCATAAAAGGTACTTGAGCATTGTAAATGTAGAGATCGGTTGCCATTTTTGATGCTTCAGAAATATTGATGCAATCCATTAACCAAAATCTGGCTGAAACAGTAGTTGTGAATGAGACACAATCTTTAACGAATGTGAGTGGTGTGGATCCAGTGACATCTTCCCAAACAGCACGCGATTGTCCACCAGTTATCGAACAAAGTAATCGCAAAGTTGGTGCATTTTCTGATCCAGAATACTGATTAATCATACCTTGGGTGTGGGCTTTGGGAGCCGGCATACTTAATGTGATTGCCTTGTGGAATTTTCGTCGACGTGGTTCAACAGTAACAACCGGCGATACGGCTACACCACGACCAAGTAATTTCGCCGCAGTATTAGAGTCGATTGGTTGAGCTTGTAGGCCTACTTTAATACGTTTGGTTAACGCATTGGCTGGGAAAATCGCTTGAACTTGTGGTACTGCAATGGATGACACAGTGCCACCTTCTGGTCCAATACAATGAATTTCTTGGCGAATTCGTGAAATTACAGCAAAGAAATGTGGGAAGTCGTGTGTTACAATTCGTGTAATCCGATTTGTATGAAGGTCTTCTAGTTGATACAATTCATCACCCTCAAAACTATTATTGAGAACATGTTGGATCGCTTCATCACTATCAAATAATGTATGCTCACGCCATGTTTCGCCATTGTCTGAACGTAAAATTACAATTTCACGTTCCTTATCGCGAAGTGATGCAAAATGTGGAACTTCCAATATGACTGGGCTAAATTAAAAAATATCGAAGTTTAGTAATTATATTTAATTGTTTTATATATGAAGTTATTTACCCCAAAAATTTAGCCGCAATCGGTCCAAGCTCCAGAATACGACTAACCAATGCCTCACCCTCCATCAACGGCGGCGGATTTGGAGTGCGTTGTGGTTTTACATATCGGCATGTAATACGGGTAGGTTGCGCCGCCGATTGTGGCGGAACGATTACGCGAACTCCGCTATGTCGGCATCCTCTCATTGCGCCGCCACGGGCATCCACAAGGAATGACACCAAAAATCTAGATGATGTGAAAATATATTTTAGTACATTGGTTTGGCGCTGCAATAAAACTACTTGAAGTATGTTAGTATGAATTGGATATAGCCTTAAAGCAATTTGATAGCTTGAACGATTTACTTGAACAGGTTTAAGTTTAAAGCAAATGATTAATGATATAAAATTTATTTGAAAGCAATAGACAATATTAATTATAAAATTCATTCAATAAAATTACCTTTTTTGTAAGAAAATTAATTAATTAACTTAAACAACAATAAAAATAAATACCTTTCCCTACACATAGGTGACACAATCTTATGTCCACCGAAGGACTCTAGGCAGGGTTGTAATGTGTCGAGCACGTGCATTCTTGCATTTTTCAAAATTTAATATTTTATGTAAATGTTTATTTTTTTATGTAAATTGCAGCCAATTAGGTATGGTTTAAGTATGTTTAGGTAAAGAAAAATTTTGATTATAAAAAAATTTATAAAAAAAGAAAATTAAATAATTGTTGGTTTTAGAAATTATCAAACTTAATTTTTCTTTTAATAATTGTGAATTAAACGTTTTTAATCTGCGTGTAAAATAGAAATTAATTTGTTTATTGTGTAATTTGGAAAAATAATATTTCATGCCAAAAATTATACAAAACATTAATACTGTAGGCTTCACCGGACATCGTTTGTCTAAATTATTAACTAAATTTATGGTTAGTTTACACTAGTCATTGATAGATGGCGCAATACAAACACGTTTAATATTTAATTATAATTTACAAAGACGCGTGGTTTGGGGATATCAGTGCCTCTAAATATTAATAACTATGAGCTAACCGTGAATTAAGGTAGTCCAAAGTTTAGACAAAAATCGGTTTCAGACATACAGCTTCTCTAAATAAACTAGTAAAAGGTAAAAATTCAGGTGCCCTTGTCAATTTCATTTTTTTTGTATCTTGTGCTGTCCGTTGTTAAGGTTTCGATTAGTAAAGGGATTCATTGAATACACTTAGAAACCTATTTTATTACACGTTTGAGTGGAACTTGTTTAGTATTATTAAATTTTATAAGCACTAAGTTTGTTTATGTTACCAGCAACTTGTAGAAAACAAAGATTTCATGTAATACCAAACAATCTCACCGCACTGCTTGCTGCGTGCTTCCTTTTCTCGTATTGTTAAACTTTAGTAAAGTATTAAAAAGCACTGGTCATGAAAACCTGCTCATTAAATTCTTCTTTTTCAATTCCGGCATCAGTCTAACCCGTGCTTACCTATCTCTAGTCGTTTCTAGAATGGAAAAATAATTCTAATAGGCCCTATTCCACAATCGGCTTCCACGATCGTCTTTCCTACTACTAAGTAAAAGGATTGTGTTCTTAGGGTTCTTGTTTTATGGTGATTGATTTTAAATATACCTTATAAATATGTCCTGCACCTCAATAGCTTTTAACCGTTTTCAGGTTAGAGGCACTCAGTCTACTGATTTCCTTCGGATTCTCTACTTGGCGAAAGACTTGTTACCCGGGACCTTTATGGCCAAGTTCTTCAAAGGTAGTTTGTTTTACAATTTGTGTCAACTATAGATTATACGGCCATATCACGTTACAGTTTCTCGGACACCTGTTGGTTTTTGAGATTCTGAACTTTTGAGTTGGGATTTTGTTAAAACAATTTTGCTAATTCTCAAGAGAGGACTCGATCTTTTTAATTTCTAGATTCAGTTTTAGAAATTCTAGTAGGGTGGCTCTTCTCTTAATTGCTGCCATCTTCTGTAGTATTATGTAGTAATCTTTCTCGATCAAAAGTCAGCGGTCTAAGGAACTCATTACTTGGACAATCGATTATGATCAAATTGGGAATGTACGATGGAAATGGGATTCTAAAATTACTTTTGAAAGCAGCGTTTTAACATGGCCAAATGGGACGGAACTCACCGATCATCATAAAATTAGGTGATTTAAAAATGACTTTTTAGTGAAGTTCTGATATAAAGCCAATTAAAAGGAACTAGTCCATTTTAAAACCGATCATAAGAAATCGGGTATATACGAGGGTTGTCCGAAAAGTTCCGATGTCAACATGAAGATGGCAGCACTCGTCAACTAAATTGGAAAAATGCGTTTGTGCATGCGTTGAAAGGTTTGTGAGGCTTTGAAGTTTAAAAAATCGAGTATCGAGCTGACATTAAACATTTATTTTTGAAAGGAAGTACGCCTACGCAAATAAATAAGTCGTGGCCGTACCAGCTTGGGTGACGATGAAAGTTCGGGACGTCTAAAAACTGCAACCACTGATGATAATATCGCTGAAGTTCACAAAATGATGCTAGATAACCGTCGAACTAAAGTTGGACGGATAGAAGAGGCTATGAATTTGTAAAAATAACGTGTTTGTTTTATATTGAATTAGGCATGCGTAAGCTGTACGCGCGCGCGTTGGGTGCCGCGTTTGCTCATTTTGGAGAGAACCAGAAACTTATTCGAATAAACATTTTCAACGCTCTGTTGGTGCAGTTTAGGCGCAAAAAATCAGAATTTTGACGCTGTCTAATTACTGTTGATGAAAGTTGAATACACCATTACACTCCAGAATTAAAATACAGTAAAAACAGTTGACTGTCAAGAGGGAATTGGCTCCAGAAAAGGCAAAGGCTATTCCTTCGACTGGAAAAGTGTTGGCCACTGTTTTCTAGGACAATCATGGAGTTAACTTAATCGGTTATCTTCAAAAACAAAAAACGAGTACAGGATCATACTACACATCATTACTTAACAAGCTGAAGGCAGAAATTGCGGAAAAACGGTCGCATTTGTAGAACAAAAATATTGCTCTACCAAGGCAATGGGCCGTCTCTCATCTCAGCGGCTGCCATGGCGAAAATACATGAATTACGGTTTGAACTGCTTGATCACTTTTCTTATTCATCAGATTTAGTCCCAAGCAACATTTTTTTGTTCCCTAAGCTAAAAGTTGCGCTCGGAGGACAGAGATTTTCGTCGAACCAGGCGGCCACTATCTTCGTAAACGATCATCTTCGACTTTGCAGAGAAAGATGCTGAGCACTATTTGGACGGGTTGAAGAGATGGGAGCGTCGCTGGGGGAAATGGTTAGACTTACAAGGATACTATGTAGAGAAATAAAAATAAATTTGAGGAAAACAATGTCTTGTATCTTTGGTAGGTTGGAAATATTTCAGACAATCTTCGTAGTATGGGAGAATTTCTGGAATATAACTAACTGAGGTGGAATTATTCCATTTGATAACAGATTATAATGAAATTGTTTCTGAAGGATTGAAATGGAATTGGAAATTGGGTATGTTGGACGAAATGTAAGCTTAAAATAATTTTTGAAAGTACTTCTGTAATATGATCAACTGAGACCGAAGTAGTTAATTTCTTCAACAAGAAGCTGAAAACTGTATGTTACTAGATCAAAATTTTTCCTCCTGGTTGCTCTTACCACGACTAATGTTACCCAGCCCGATCACTAATACATGCACAATATCTGCTTAAGTCAGCTCCTGATTGGACTGCATTTATAAAATTTTAATTTTAAGACATTAAAATTTACAAAACCGTTTTATAAAACCAATTAAATTTACTTAATCTAAAGCGCAATAAAACTATTTAAATTACTTAATTTGGTGTTCAACACAAATATTGTTGAACGGAATTTGTAGTTTGTTTTCAATGTAGTATCTTTTAGGGACTTGTTTATTTTCCCTCATTTAATAATGAAAATTACATTAGGTTTAGCCACCGGTTCGGAAACGTTAAAGTTGGGATTAAATAATTTTTGCTTTTTCTTTAGTAATCGGGTTTTGTTTTTATCGTCTTAATGGCGAAATTTGTAATTTTCTTTTCCTGTTTTCTCGGCTTCAGTGGTAGTCGACTAGTTTTTTCCCGTAATCACTAATTAGCACAAATTACGCTTAATTGGTAGGCCAAGTTTCATTTGGAATTCGAAAGTTTCCCTGCTGTAGTTACCCACACATAAATCCCTTTCCTCTGGTTTGAAAGCAGTACCACAGAATTTGTTTCCACCTTGTCACGTGATTGACAAACGATGAAATGAATATCGTAATCACAATACACTTGCAAGTAACATAAACATTTTAAAAGATCAGAATTAATTTTTTTTACTGATGACATGTTGTTATATTATGGCAACATGCATGCGTGTAATCGTACGATATTAAACCAATTAAATACAAGATGACCGCACAATATGATTAGTCCTAAATTTATAAATAATGATGAAAGTTTAAGTAATTACTGTTCAAAATACAAAATGTCTCTCTACTCTAGCATTCTAACGTAATTATCACAAACAAACCAAATGAAAGATAATTAAAATAATTAAGCCATGCAATCATCACCAAGCCAAAAGAACAAAAATAATAATCCAAATTATAACAGAATATGAAAATATAACAAAAACAACTAAACAGCAATCTAAAGAAAAATTAATTAAATTTTCATATTTTGTTTTTCTTTTGCTTTTGTATAAAATTGAGGAAAATATTTACCCAACATGAATAGGGTTTCGTGCGATATCCACATTATCCAATGATGTAATTGCTAATGGGCTGTTCTCCATGTGATATCGTTGTGATTTCACCTGATGGACAATGACTTCATTTATTACGTCTGAAACGAATTTATTAAAGTAAAAGCAAAAATATTCTCAAATCGATTAACAAACCATTCGAGTACGGATGGTCCTTCTCATCATGATCATGATCTGGTTTCATATTATGATGGTCATCGCTTATATTCTTCATATCGTCCATCATGTAATTGTAATTGAAATTGTCATAAACGGTGGCATCTTCGTTCCCTTCGTCTTCCGAGTCTGAAATGTACGTTTCGTGCATGGCCTCGGGGGCCACAACTTTATATTTTTCTTCAGGTTGATTGGGCGCGGTTGTTGTTGTTTCGGTAACAACCTTGAGCGTTTCCACAACTGTGATGTACCCCAATTTATCAGCAATATTTAAAGCGGTTTGACCATTATTTGTGACCGCATTTGGATCAGCTTTATGTTTTAACAGTAAACTAATGATTAATGTGTGACCTTGTTGGGCAGCTTGATGTAAAGGACGATACCCAACATTAGTACTCTTTTCAACGTCTGCATTATTTTCTAATAAATATTTAACCATATTGATTTGGCCAAAGTGGGCGGCCACGTGTAGTGGGGTATAACCAGCTTTGGTTGCTGGGTCAACGTCACTGCCACTGTCAATAAGTAGTTTTGCAGCACCAACACGATCTTCTTGTGCACATAAATGGAGTGGTGTTAAACCGTTTTTAGCTGCATGGTCTGGTTTGGCTTTGTGCTCGAGTAACAACGCAGTCATTTCTGTATGACCTTCTTGCGATGCTAAATGTATTGGTGTAAAGCCAGATTTACTTTCAGCATCGGGTGATGCACCAAACTCTAATAGTTTTGTGGCAATTTCCATTTGGTTCTTTTTAGCTGCAATGTGCAATGGCGTATGTCCATTTTTAGCAGCGGCGTGTGGGGATGCACCGTTTTCAAGAAGCAAAAGAGATACTTCCTCGTGATTATAGTGATTGGCAACGTGTAGTGGTGTAACGCCATTTTTACCTTGGGCGTCAATTTTGGCACCCTTTTGCAGTAAAAGTTTAACAATTTTAACGTTTCCATATTTTGCCGCGGAATGGAGTGGTGTAAATCCTTTGGATGTCGTTGCATCCAAAGATGCGCCGTTTTCAATTAGGGCGGCAGCAATTTCTTCTTGTCCCTCTTTAGCAGCGATGTGTAATGCGGTGTACTGATCCTTCGTAGATGAATCAATGTTTGCGCCATGCTGAAGAAGTAACATTACAATATCAATGTTTCCCAATCTGGATATAGAAAAATATTTAAAATGAAATTTTTTTATAGTTTTATAAATCAAGATGAATATTTACCTGGACGCAACATGAAGTGGCGTTTGTTCTTCCCTTGCCTTGGTGTCAACTTGAGCACCGTTTCGTAATAAAATTCGTACAACATCGGTTTGATTTGCGCGCGCAGCTAAATGTAATGGAGTTTCACCCCGTACGGTTGGAACGTCTGGACTAGCATCACATTGTAATAAGTATATAACAATATTCATGCATCCCATAAAACTGGCGACATGCAACGGTGTCAAACCACTTTCAGTAGTTGCACTTATGCTCGCACCATGCTTTAACAGGAGTTCGACAACTTTGATACGATTTTTCTTGCACGCAATATGCAATGGTGTAAAACCATTTAATGCTCTTGCGTTCGGATCAGCATCCCGATCTAAGAGTAATTTGGCGACTTTTACGTGACCACAATGTGATGCTACATGTAGAGATGTGAGATAATCTACAGTGACTTCATCGACTGGAGCTTTTTTATCGAGTAAATTTCTCGCGGCATCGACGTGTTCACCTTGAGCTGCCATGTGAAGAGGCGTTAATCCATTCTAATAGGGGAAATAATAAATAATGTGTTAGGCACTGAAATATTGAAATATTGGATTCGCCACTCACCTTTGTTTTGGATAATATTTGAGCATCGTTCGACAATAGAATATTTATAACCTCTTCGTTACCGTTTCGAGCGGCACAATGCAACGGTGTTAAACCATCCCGTGTTGTTGTATCAATTTTAGCACCTTTGGATATTAATAGTTCGACCATATTCACTTTGCCCCATTTACATGCGACATGTAGTGGGGTGATATTATGTTTCGCTTGATAATTCACATCGGCACCTTTTTCAATAAGTAAATTTGCTATTTTAATATTACCGTAATGTGCGGCAATATGAAGTGGTGTGAAACCGCTTTTTGATGGACTATCGGGATTATGTTCATTCTAAAAAGAAAATTGATTAATTGAATGATAAGGATAAGTGAGGGGCGTTACCTCTAAAAGAAGGGAAGCGGCCTTTATATCATCTTTTTTAGCCGCAATATGTAACGCAGGGAGTTTTACTTTACTACGGGTATCGTTTTCTAGCAAAACGGCTACAACTTTTTCATGTCCTTGCTGCATCGCGACAGCGAGTGGTGTAAAACCATCCTACAATATAAAAATATCGATATTGAGTGGGGTGATTTTATAGAATTCACGCGCCTAAATACATACATCGGTGGTTAAGTTTTGATTAGCCCCTTTGGCTAATAAATATCGTACGCAGGCGTCATGATTTTCCTGGGCGGCCATATATAGCGGTGTAAAACCGTTTATTGATTTTACATTGACATCGGCATTTTTCTGTAGTAACAGCTTAATGACTTCTTTCTGTCCGGCAAGCGATGCAATGTGCAACGCCGTATTTTTCTTTTTTGTTGCATTATTTACAGCCGCACCACGATTTAGTAATTCGCGTACCACTTCAACATGTCCATCTTTTGACGCTAAGTGCAATGCATTTAATCCATTCTGTAAATTTGTTTTAATTTCATTAATTAATTAATTAGGTGTATCTAGTGCCGCGTTTTACGATGCTATATATAATTTATAATTTAATTACGAGTTGCGTGTCAGATATTTTGCTTATGTATATAATTTAATGCCATATATTACCTGATTACTTGTGTTTATATCGGCTACGTCACCACTTTCTAAAAATTCAATAACTCTTTCGAGATCACCAGCACGGGCAGCACGTAAAAATTCTGTATTTGGATCAGACGACTGAAACGAGAAGAAAAAAATTTTATTAATTAAGGCTATATGCCGGCTAACCCTTTCTATATATTTTCCAACATAATTATTAATTAGTTTCAATTAAGTGGAGACGATTTTATGTGAACACTGAGCAGATCTGTATTACATAATTTTAAATATTTATTTTAGGGTTACACTTAAGTGCAACATATGATATTAAGAATTACTGTATTAAGTAATAAACTAAACATTTGTTAACACTAAGCGTTGTAAATGAAACGTTCAAACGCATGTTATGATCGTGGCGGCGGCTTTTAATGTTTACGTCACAATGACCTTACCAGATGAGTTCACATGTCCACCCTTTTTGGAATTTTATCTGTATCGGTTTTTTATCAGAGTAGACCTTATGACTGTTTTAACCTGTGTCGAAATTTCTTTTATTCAGCAGTTTGTAAAATATGCCTATAAGACGGCCTTTTTGTCCAAGTATTTAGTTAAAATAGCTAAAATAAGAGAGATTTCGAGCATCCAACAATCGTACTTTTCACTTCTAGGCATTTTGAATATTAAATAACATTGGAAATCTTAAGGTTTGATTGATGTTGGAGATGAATTTGGAATTTGAAAGTGTTGCTTTTCTACCCTTACAGTTGATACAATATAAATTGAGACTACTCATTAAGTCATAGAGCTTCTGCTCAAATTACAATCACTTATGAAATTAGTCTTGTGGATTTGAAAATTTTAGAAATTTTAATTCACTTCTAACTAAAAAGAACAATAAATAAATGAAATATGGTGAAACAGTAGCGTCAGGCCCATGAACTCCAATTGTGAACCGGCTGTTTCAGTCCTTAACTAGTTTAGAAACGGTTAGTGAATTTCTACGACGAAATACGAAACCATGGAGACGTTTTCTATTTTCTTTTTAAATTGGGGAAGGGGGTTTTCAATTACCAGCGATCGATTGCGAATGGTCCAGATTCCGGGAAAATTCGTTTAGAGGATCGTCCACTGTGCCCCAGGTCCCTTTTCTTTAATATTTTTTTGGTTCGCACGTCAAGTTGAAGCATGTTGCAAAATGTTTCACTATGTTGCACCATGTTACACGATGTTGCACCATGTTGCATACTCTTGTACCATTTTGCATGATGTTCCACCACGTTACGTTATGATGCACAATTTTTTGTAATTGCATTACGTTGCGGGATGTTGCATCATTTGCATCTTAGCGCACCTTGTTTCGTGATGTTGCATTATGTTGCACAATGTTATGTTGCAGCATGCTGCGAGAGGTTGCGCCATGTTGCATCATGTTGCGTGAAGTTGCACCACGTTGCGATTTTGTACTATGTTGCATCATGTTGCTTCGTTTTGGGTCTTGTGTTTTTCGTTAAATGGATATCTGGTGTTATGTTCCATCATAATGCAAAATGTTGCATCATGTTGGTTGCGTTACGCGGTGTCATTATATGGTTGCACTAATCCTTTTGAAAATATTAGTTGTTATGAATAACAACATTGATTCAGACCACTGCGTCAAAATTTGAATATATTATTTATAATTTGTTTGCGTCTTGCATTTATTTTGATTGCAATATTCTACTTGCTATATTACTACTTGCTACATTAAAGGAGTCACACGATGATGAAGATTAATGTCGATCAAGGCTGTTGTCGTGATATCGAAGGATATCAGTCGATATGCTCATCACGATAAAGATTGGGTGTCAGTCCGTTGTTATTGTCATATCTTATCTTAGGTATCGTAGGATTGGCTGTTCGATTAATGCGAATTGATATGTGATTGATTGAGCAATCGCTTTATTCATTGATTGAGATGCCAAAATATATTCGTTCTTTAAGACATTTAATCTTTTGGTAGTGGTTGTGTTGCTTTAGATGTTAGGCAGTAGTTCGTATTCAAAATGAGCCTAAGAGATGCGTCAGCTTTATGAATAGTTTCGAATTATGTGGCTAATCGGTCGTTAAGTTGACTGATACTCCGAATCTAAAAATGTAATTTTCGGGTGAAAGTGGGAGTTTGCTTGATTGGATGTTAGTTAAAGTGCCAATCGTAGCTAGTTGTTGTGATATCGTAGGATATCAGTCGCTAACGACTTCTGATCTCTCGATATTGTTTGAAGTTTTGAGTAGGCAGTCGATCACGAATGACCGCAAGATTGTGCGGGATAGGCATAACTAGAAACACCAATTTTGAAATGTTTATACTAAATGACACAAAAATTTCCAATTTTGCGACTTAATAAAGAGTATTCACCCAATTAAAGAGTATTTAAACATAAGTAGAATACCCTGTATGGACGTTCCTGTACTCCATGCATGTGTTTCATCGTTGTTGTAGATTTGTTTTTTGTTTTCTAGGGTTTAAAGCATCTCCTTGTAACAATTTCTTAACAGAACGTATTTTTTGCAAATTTTAACTAGTTCAAGAGAGGCAAAACGTTAAGTGCAATTCAGATAACAATCCAATTACTTATCTAACTAAGAATAATATGTCTTATCTCTTATTGAATTAATTGGTCTTTGGAAATTATGATTATTATTATTAAAGCATTTTAATTTCTATTTTATTTATATTTGATATATCTCTAACGGCAGATATGTACCAATTAAAAGATTTAACAATACAGGGTGAGGAAAAAGAAGGAAAACCATGAAAAGACTAGAGATATAAACGTATGATCGAAAATCAAAAAAACAAATTGCTGTTTTTTTTAAAAAGATCAAATTATCAAAAACCAACCTCGCTATCTAACCTCGACACCCTGAGAGTCGGGTCAACTTTAAGATTTTAATTGAGAACCCCAGTTTTTTATTGCAGATTCTGATTTTACTCCTTATACGTAAGTTCACCGACCAAATGGCACAGTGGTTAAAGCTTTGGCGTTTGGATCCGGTACCGGGTTCAAATACCGATAGGGGCAGGATGCAAAGAAAATTTTCATTAACAGATTACGATCTGTGATGAAATGGAATACATCTATGACTCCCTGTCGGAGTGCAAAACTCATGGGCCGACCCATCTTCCATGCCCAGTTTAGGCTGGCAAGGAGCCATGCAATATACAGATGGTGATAAAATTGAACCTATAACCGTACGTCCTCGAATTGGCTTACACTGGCGTAAAAGTAAAGACGAAAAAAGCAAACCGCGAAAGAATTAGGAGAGCCTGTCCCCAGAACAGCTGCAATCTAAATATGCGATAATAAAAAAAAGTACGTAAGTTCTGTACGAAACTTTTTTGATTGATATTTTGTAAACGGCTATCTATCCTAATGACACTAAACTCAACACCCACTTCATATTGATTCACGACTCTTAGCCTAATCCGGAATAACAGCGTAGTTATTTTTAGTATATTAGATGTTTGCGATTACAACACCATCTATCACAAATCAAAATAAATAATTTCAACAAAACTTTGAAGAGTAGAATTCGAATCTTCTTTTTTGATTTTAATCTTTGTAATGTGTTCTGGGGCGAAGCACTCCCAAATCTTTCGCGGTCCGCATTTCACGTCCTATCTTACGCATTATCTGCCAAATCGAGGACGTACAGCTATAGCTCCAATTTAAGTAGAACCATTTGCACATTACATTGCTCCATGCCAGCCATAAGATGCGCATTCCGAATTAACAACAAGTTGATGCTTTCTCATAGAATAGAAGCTTTCTCCCAAGTTTACCAAAAGGGTGTTTCGTTTAAAACGATTCTGCTTCTGCTTTACAAGCTTGGAATTCAACAAAAACCTACACAAGCTTGAAAGAGGCATATGAACCATAATTGAAGAATAGCAATGCGGAGGGGCATCTGAACACAGCCGATCGCAATCAAAAGATGATAATTCGCTTTTCATCTTGGTCCTAATGGAATACCAGCCGAATACTGAATCCAATTTTAAGAATTTTCTAATTTGAACCCAGTTTTAGCCACCTTTTACGGAATTTAATGAATTCAAAATATTTGTAAATAATTTTGAAGGATTCGTTTACAATTAGTGTTAATAAGAACAATTTTTTCCACGTTGCCAGATGCCTGAACGCCACTTCAATAATTTTATAATCAAACTTTGTTTGTTTCCTACACTTTAACCAAAAATACAAATTAAAATTAATTTTCAAATCTGTTTATCTATACTCACCTCTTATTTAATTTATTAGTCAATTGAAGTCGGTTGGAGGTCAGTCTGAGTCAAGTCCAATCGACAATAACAACAAAATGTAAACAAAATCATGTATGTATGTGAATTCGTGTTGGTTTTGGTAAACCAGATAATTCAAATAATAAAATTATTATTTCTGGGCTATCTCTGAAATTGTACCGGCCAAGTTGATACTCGTCCTAAACATCATAAGCAGCACAACACTATTGATCGATGTTTCTCAACATACATAAAATGTTTTTGAAATAAATTCCTCAACAATGTACAAATAAATGACATTTAACTGCTGGAAATACGAGGCTGATTGCAAAGTGTGCAAAAGACATGGTAGCCGAATATACAGACGAGAAGCTCTAAATACCACAAACCAGCAAAGCAAATTTACATTCACTTTTTGAGCGCGCAACGCAACAACAAGTAAATCAAGTGTCCAAATTAAAATTGTTCGATTTTGAAATTTTTGGGTTTGTTTCTCTTAATTTTTTTGCACAATCTTGACTTTAGTTGCTTTCTGTTTTATATAAAAGCAATTTTTTTTTTGTGAGAAATCATAAGATCAAAACCGGTCCCGTCATTGGTTCTGTGTATCTAATATGGGTATCTTATATACACTGGTGCATATAGTAGGTATTTAATACTCCCTCGTTCTGTTGGTACATGTAAAGTAGAATCTTGTGTAGTTTTGTTGTATTAAATATTCTTATGTACAAGTTCGTTTTGAAACCGGCATAGTTTTACGAGACATCGCATGTACAAATACACTTAAAGTTTTTATTTTAATTTTCTTCTTAATTTTATTTTGTGATTTTAATTTTACTCTTTCTTCTTATTATTTTATTAATCGTAAATATGTACACAGTTTATATTTAGAGAATTGAAAAATGCATTTTGCTTACGTGTTTCGATGTTTGTGTAAAGCGATCACACTTAAGCATCTAATCCGTTTATGACGTAATAAAATTATGAAAGTGTGGTACATTAAGATTAAATGGTTGGGCAAACAACTTTAGATCACCCATCATTGAGGTGGGTTTTATCACCAGTTTTATCGTTATACCGGTATTTTGTTAAACGGATTACCAGTGGACAAGACACCACAGAAAAGTGGAGATTCATATACCTGAAATTGAAGGTCGAGCAAAAAACTCAATAAGAGATTGATCATAATGTCAACATCTCGAAAATAATATTTAAAAAAATATAAATAAGCCGCCTGAAATTAACGAAGAACCACCGTCCGTGGTTTAAAATTTCAGTTCGAAACAGTGGGCCCTCCAAAACTCAGGAACGGATGCAATCACGATTAGTGTAATCTTAAAGGTGGAATAGCGAAGAAAAATCATTCCCCAAGGTTGTTGCGGTCACCTTACTACATTATAATGAAAGTTTGGAAATATAGAAGTGGCCTTCAACTAAAGCCATTTTTGACATGGCATTTCGGAACTTAAATCTTCGTATAGTACCCCAAATTTTGGCACAGTATGAAGATTTAAGTTCCGAAAAAATAGTAACGCAACAATAATCAATACAATTCAGATAGACGATCGTTGGTATCGAGGGTACAATCTTAGTGCGAACATGACGTAGGCGAATGGTTTTGTATTGGATGTTGGAGAAGGAGTACTGAGTTTTGACTTATTTATAAGATCAACCCAAAGCCGATTTTTTATCGGATTTTAAAATTGAAGCGCACAAGAAAGTTCGGTTCCTGGCCGGAACGAACTATAACTTAGACGGGAGTAATGTTTCGATAATCATGACATTTGTTGTGGAATTTATTAATTTAGAGTTTGTTCTGTAAAATCTTAGAGATTAAATAAATTGTTGTTGTAATAAATTATATAGTCAAGTTTACTCATGGCGGCAGGATTTGGGCGAGGTTAAGAATTTAATCGTACTATACTGATAGTAGGCCAATTTGGGGGTCCAGACTAAAAAGTAACTTAAACTCTAACGGTGTATTCGGATACCAGATATTTTCCGAATCAAATAGTCCTTTTTATTCGGCTTATAACAAATACGGAAACCAGAGTAGGTCATCCAGGTGTAAATAACACAATTACGTTAGTCTCATAGGACCACCTACTAAACGAAGGCCCAAAGAGCTGTAACCAGGCTCTAATAGATTTTGGAAGAATTTTAATAAGAGGCATATGTAAACGAACAGGTGCGAAAAAGAACAGGTTGCAGACAACTGCTACTAGCTCTTTAATGTATAGTATAACCGAAGCGCTCAAGAAGACAAAAGAGTAGGCTCTAGCCGCCTCCTATCAGTCAATCTGGCACAACTGAAGGTTAGACTGGAGACGATATCTCTTGTTGAACCGGGGCACAAGCTCGGAACCCCAAGAAACCTAGAGATCCTGGAAATGTTGCAGATGGCGGATCAGTCCTTAGCTGGCGTAGTCACGTGGAATGTGTACCAAAATTACGAACGTGACAAAGCAGGAAATCAGATATTAGGAGAGAACACACTAGTGGTGTTTAGCCCGTTGATGGTGGCTTGAAAGTCACCAAAGCTGATAGTCAGTCGGAGAGTAGTGTCCAACCTTCAGACTCCAAACTATATATGTACTTTTACGTGCAACAAAATTAAAGCAAAACTGATGTAGCAGATCATGAAATTTTTGGCTTATGTCTGCTTAAATTTCACTTGAAGTGGAAGATATTCAACCTGCAATTATAGGAAGCTCATTAACATAGGTTCATCGTTCCAGCTACGTGAAAGCCTAATTGAAATGCACAATAGACCTTAAGGTCACAGTGAACAGAGGTCTGCTCTAAGTTCAACCTTATCTTAAATGAAAAAGATAAAACGGAGGCTCATAAGCGACTTTAAGCCTATTAAACCGGCGGGATCGAATGATAACATCCCTGCCGATGTGCATGTACTGATATTGAATAAGCTTTTGCTGCAATCTTGCTCGAATATTTTTAATACTTCTAACAACATCGAGTTTGAACCGGATTGTGCGAAATCCTTATGGAGTACCATCAGTGATATTACATAGAATTGTTTTGATTTCGGTTATGGGTATACATATGCGAACATGCGTAATAATAATTAGATTTATAAGTTGAATAAACCACTTGAAATAAATGCATTTCTGATATGTTAAATGTCATCGTTTTTTCACTCACAGATTTTCACTCAATATTTTAACGACATCGTCGATCAGCGGGGAGATTTTTCGGTTAAATCAGAAAATGTTTTCTGGATTTTCATCTATATAAAGTTTGCTTTTTAAGTCAAGTTTATATTGGGGGTACAAACAAGTTTTGAGGGATTTACAAAAGATGGCGTTACTATAGTATTAAATCGCATCGGGCCATCTTGTAACTATATTCATGTTAACGCGTCACAATTTCTCTCTAAAAATCAGTATGTGTCATTTCGCCGAAGTGTAAACATCATATTTTTTGTGCTTTCACCATCTCAACCTTTGTGCCAACAACACACAATTTGTGGGAAGCACTGCTTTTTTGTTTTAATTTGAAGATAATTATAGCTGATGGACATCGATTGCTGTGTGAAGCATATGCAGAAAATGCAAAACACAACAATAAAAACATATGAGTTCTGGTTCTGCCGTTTTACAACTGACGATTTTGACACAAGTGACAAAGAACGCGAAGGGAGACCAGTAAGATTTGAAGACGCTGAGTTGACGGTATTGTTGGACCAATATTCCTACCAAACTCAAGAGAAGCTTGCTGAAACTTTAGAGTGTCTCAAGACCATGGTTATGGTGCAATAACAAGGAAAATGGGTTCCTTATGAACTTAAGCCAAGAGACGTCAAAGAGTTTTTTGCATCGAATCGTGACGGTGTGGGAAAAGTGGATCCATTACGATAAGCCAAAGTGCAGAGAACCGTGAGGTAAGTGCGATCTACTATGAGTTGCTCTAGCCTAACGAATCCATCACTGAAGAATGTTAACAACAACAATTGTTGCAGTTAAGTCGGCATTAAAGCTCAAACACCCACAATATACCAAAAGACATGACAAAGTGACCTTTCAGCACGACAATGCTCGGGCACATGTTGCAACCTTGCAAGAGTCGTCAAGGAAACTTTGTAGGAGCATCAACGGAATGTCTTACCCCACCCGCCGTATACACCAGACATTACTCCTTCCGACCACCACTTGTTCCGGTCGATGACTCATGGCCTGGCCGAGAAGCACTTACTGCTTTCGAAGAAGCCATAAATTGGGATGATTCTTGGATTGCCTCAAAATACGAGGGATTTTTTCGACGAGAAATTCGTATGCTTCCTGAAAAATGGAAAAAAGGCGTAGCTAACGATCGACAATACTTTGAATAAATTAAATTCTACCAATTTCTCAAAGCTTTAAAGTTATTTAAAAACCTCAAAAGTTATTTATACCCCCAATATATGGGCATTATTATTAATTAATTTTAAGTTACTGGATAGTGGAAGTGAAACTAATAACTAAAAATTAAATTTCAGGAAATTCATATCTAGCTTTATATAAAACTAATGTAAAATCTAATTTTAAAACTTTAATACTAAAGGTAGGGTTTCAGCCATGGGAGGAGATTATTTACCGCTGATTAAGTAGATTAGAATTGTGTTACCAGCTATCGGCTATACCTAGGTGTCACCTAATTAACATACCGCACATTCAAAATCAATCAGTCAATTTAACGAAAAGCAAATTTGCTTCAAATAGGTTAGATTAGGCAAACCCAATATAACCCAGGCAATATAAATATTTTAAATATCGGAAAGGTAACAAACTTTCACTAAAATTAGGTTACATTCCCTTAATTTTTTTGTTATTTTGTTGTTGCAATTTTTTTTACAAATTTTATTACTGTTTATGGAAGACAAAATATTTTAATTGGCTTTATGATTTATTTATGGCTTTTTATTTTTGGTGGAAGCCCAAAAATCAATTAAATTATTTCTATTTTTTCCATTTTGAAGAAGATGAAATCACCGCTACGTTTTCTCTACATGTTAACGTTGTGCGCGAGACGTTGAAAATTGGTGAATATCGTTCGAACATTCTAACACAAATTACAATTTTTTTTTACCAGTTCACAATAGCACGATCCAATATTAAAAAACATTTGGTTTAAACTACTAATCTTAATTCATACACTAATATTAATTTGAATATGAAACACAATTTGTGGTGTCAAACCACTTTGCACGAAACACAACTTAAAATGATTATGAAGTTCCGACTTTTTTTGTATTTTTCGTAAAGTTGTCGGAGAACCACTGAACGAGCTCAATCTAATTTCTTAAATTTTGTCCGATTAAACCAGTCTTTACAAAATTCGTATGTTGTTCAATTCTTTAATTTTGTGTACAGAATTAAATTGAACTCATTCAGCAAAATATTTTTGTTTATCAATAAAAATTCTGACACATCGCGCTACATAAAGTCTACATGGTATCAATTAGCCTAATTGATGAATAGTTTAGAGTCGTTTAGACTTTACGAGAAATGAGTAATACAGTATGTTGAATATACTCGTATGAATCATCTGCTATTCTGCCATATTATGTATATGTACTAACCCAACATATATGTTATGTCTATACGGTTATGGCACAAATATATACATAAATTTTATGTTTATTTTCAAATTTTGCGGAGTAAGTAATAAATTTATGGATGACAAAGTTTTATAAATGAGATTTGTTGCGTTCCATTTTATTGTCTTTTGCAACAAAATATGTACAATTGTACATCTGTATATGAATAAATATGTTGAGATAATTGTTTACAAATCTATACGTACACATTGATGGATGGATTATTTGACACATATGACGTCAAATTTTTAAGAAGTAGAATATTATTTCAACATCATTGGCGTATTATATGAAAGTCTATTTATATCACAATTTTAGTATACATATTTTTGAATATGCCATATGCAATTGTATGGCCCATGAGTGATGCGGGAATTTATTAAATTAAAGGCTAGCCGCAAAATTTGTGAGCAATATAGTTGAGCTTAGCGATATAGGTTTTTGGTTTACAGCTTAAGTTTCACTATAAGAGTCACACATTTAACTAAAAATACAACCAGTGATTGTCCGTAAATTAGTACAATATATTTCAGAACATTTATACTACAAATTTCCCACCTTTCATGGCCTAATTCTGGAAAGTCTGGAAGAACTACAACAATCAGTTTCGATCCGATAAGATTAGTAATTTGGAAAATCAGTCATCTCGTCGTCAACGGTCGTTGTTGTTCAATGGGATTGGGGCAATTCTGGATTAGCACAAATTCAGCCACTATGTTTTTCTAATGGCAATGAATATACCTGACACGAATATGTAATCAGAAGTGCCAACTTCAGTGGTTTCTAGAACACGTTATGCCAGAAATTCGTTCATTCAACGGTCTTTATTGTTCAATGGAATTGCTCTAATTATGGATTAGCACAATTTCAGCCACTATATTTAAATAATTTTAATATTTTAATAATATTCTATCTGAATTGCTTATTCTTGGATTTTGGAACATCTTATTTCTATTGTTTAATTTATTGTTCAACACAAATATTGCTGAACGGTATGGTATACCTTGTATTTTATTTGTTTAATATATTTAGTATTTTTTATGGGCTAGTTTATTTTTACTTAATTTATGAAAATTATATTTCTATGAAACACATATTTCGTCAGTTTAGCCGCCTTTAGAAAGTTTTAAAATTAGGTTTAAATTATTTTTGGTTTTCTCTAGAAATCGAATTTTATTTGTTTCGTCTTTCAGGCGAAATATGAAATTTTATTTTCCCGTTTTTTCGACTCCTGGACTAGCACTGCTTTTACCCGTGAGCACTAATTAGCACAAATTGGACTTTATCGGTATGTAAAGTTTCATTTTGAAATTCGAAAATTTCCCTGCTGCAGTTACCCACACCTTTATAATTTTTATCAATGTATAAAAATATAAGATCAGCAAGCATACATTTAGGCGAAATTATTTATTATGTCGGTAATATACATAATGTACAGGGTGTCCGCCGGGAAGGTTTACTACTTTGTTTGTTTATGATTTTTGATTAAATGAAAGAGAATGGATCTTATATTGATAAATGTTTCATTTAATGTCGGCAATTATGTATGGAATAGAATATCAGATAAATGTCCGCCTCTGTTAGCCTCACAAATGCGAGCCCTTTTGAGCACATTTTTCATTACATTCTCACACATTTCACGCGGTATTTCATTAATTTCATCACGAATATTTTGTTTGAGTTGCTCAAGCGTTTCTGATTTGTTTGCATAAGCCTTGCTTTTTAGATATCCCCACAAAAAGAAGTCCCGAGCAGTCAAATCAGGCGACCGTGGAGGCCAATCAACATCACCATTTTTTGAAATAACTTGTTGTGGAAAGAGTTCTCGCAGTAATTCCATTGTAATCCTGGCTGTATGCGATGTGTCACCGTCTTGTTGATACCACATGTTAATCAAGCCCAAAGTATGCAGTTGTGGCGTTAAAAAGTTTTCAATCATATCACGATATCGCTCCCCATTCACAGTTACTGTTACGCCGTTTTCATTTTCAAAGAAGTAAGGTCCAATGATTCCTCCTGACCAAATTGCACACCAGACTGTCACTTTTTATGGATGTAAAGGTGACTGATGAATAATGTGAGGGTTTTCCATTGCCAAGAACCGACTATTCTGTTTATTCACATATCCATTTAAATGAAAATGTGCCTCGTCACTCATTATGATCTTTTCATGAAAATCGAGGTTGTCATGGGCGAGCTGTAATATCCTATTGGTATATGTACGGCGGCGTAAATGGTCTTGTGGAAGAATTTGCCACGTGTCTACTTCACGACTGTCAAGTATGAACTGTCAATACTAATATTCGCCTAAATGGCGGCAAAACAAAGTAGTATACCTTCCCGGCGGACACCCGTTACTTTTTATAAGAAAATTATATACCAGAAACGCAATTTTCCTGGCGATTTCTCTACTAAAATATCCTGAGAGCCTTTTAAATTTAAGCATCTTATAAAATATTACAATTATACCTTCAAATATAACAATTTTATGACGACGAAAGTTTGATTTAAATCAAACTGCACAGCGTTTAAATGAATATCTCACTCAACTAAAAATTACAATTTCGGTGATTTTTGTTTCTGTACACAGGTGGCTATTTTTTGTTTAGTTGTTGTATAATTCCAACCACAGATTGGAATTGCTTATATGCTGTGTCTTTTGCGCAGGCCGGCTAAGGGTCTTCTCCGGGATTCTTCAAGCTTGGTGTGATTGTCCTTATAAATGGAATTTTATAGTATGTCGTCCATCAGCATGCCGCTTCATTGTTGTTTGAAATGAATTTTTTACCTGGTTTTTTTCTTCCGTCCGGCTTCTTTCTTCAGGAATGTTATCAATCTCCACAAATATTTTCACTTGCTCCTCGATTGACTTGGTTGTCACTATGGTTGTTCTTGCTTGGTTGTTTACGTTACTCAGGCTGCCAATTATGATCCGTCCGAACTTCGTGTTTTATGCCATTGGTTCTCGTTAGTCACTCTTGATAATGCTATTAGTTATTATCAATAGATAGTAATCTGCTCCAAGTATGAGATCAATCGGCTGAGATTGATTGTAGTTTGGATCCGTTAAATTTATGTTATTAAGATGGGTCCATGCTCTAGTGTAATGTCAGTTTCAGGTAGTTGTTGGGTTAGCTTGTTGAATATTAAAGCTTCGATGTCTGAGGTAAAGTCTCCGTTGAATCTTGGCACTAGCTTTATATTGATTGTGTGTCTACATATTCCTGCCTCGTTTTCACCTATGCCTTTTGAGGATATTAGTGTTGTCTGTGACCCTGAATCAATTAGTGTCCTCATTGTGGTGAGTTGTCCAGTATCGGTAGCTGCCGGTAATAGTACTGGCCATGTTGATTAACTATGCATGTTTCTAGCACCCCTTTGCTCGTTGAAGCCATGTTATTACTATGCAGGAGAGTGTGGTGATAACCTTGACATTCAACATATCGTATTGTGCACGTGGTCCACTTATTTTTGATGTATTTTCCCTTGCATGTTGTGTTAAACAGTATACATAGGTAGCTGTTTTACTGATTAGTTTGTTTCTGTCTAATGTTGACATCAGTTTGAATTGTCACAGTCTTGCAGTTCGTTTTACTAGACACTGGCTTTTTACCGTTGTGGCATGTATACTTGCTTTAGTGGCGCCATTTGTTGTGGTGGTATGTTTATGACTTCCTCATGGCCTCTACTGATTGAAATCTCGTTTCTAGAAAGTCAAAAAACGTTGTTTCGTGTAGCCTAGTGGATTCAGGGTCTAGTTTTTTGCCTAGAATGAACATTACTAGTGCTTCGGATTGAGAGTTTATCTTTAGCTTGTTGATGTTGTGTAGCATTTCAGTTGTAGTATCATGCAGATCCTGAAGTACTATACTTGAAGTACTTATTTGCCATTAATCTGGCGTTATAGTTTCTTGCTTGCATTATTTCCCATGCTCTCGTATAGTTGTCACCAGTTGTTGAGAGATGACTTATTAACTGGGCCGCACCTTTTTGTAAATTTGACTTTAAATATGTCGTTATTGTGTTGGATAGTTGGTTGTTGTTATGGACGAGCTCTGTGAAAATGTCCTTGAAACAGTTGCACTGCTCATACTCGTCATTTTACGTTGGCAATTGTACTTTGGGTAAATGTACGCTGGCTTCTTCAGAAGGTTTCGTTATTTCTTCATTCTGCTTGCGCTGCCATCACAATATTGTTGAATCCACTCTATCCTTGAGTCTCGTAGTAGTAGTTTTGGAAGTACTTATAAGTTAGGTGGCTCGTTGTTTGACCACGTTTTGATGCGATATTCAAATTACTGCTGGATTTTCATACTGGACAATGGTTATGGTGTTGACGGTGTCGCATTGTTTAATTTGTTACTCCCGCAACTGTTTTTCTTGTTGCTCCTCTTTTAATGTAGAGATACTCGTTTTATCTCGTGATCCTTGGCAAGAAAATCGGATTATAGCTTTTTCAGTTCTTCTATCCTTCTTTCGAGAGAGGTTTTTATCTTTCGACTATCTTCGTCTTTGTTGTAATTTCTTGATTGAGCTATTATTTTCTCACAAATCTCCTCTTGTTCCTTCAGCAACATCTCCATTTCGATTTTGATGATCTATGTGGCTCTCGAAATGGAGAAAATGCTAAATGCCTGTTATTCCCAAATAAAGTTTTAATTTGCAAAGGATCTTCTACAAGCGGAATGAGACGGAATCTAGAAAGTGTGCATAACATTACTCCAAACAAACGTAAAGGACAGCAATATTGCAGGCTGTAGTAGTATTTTGGAATCCCCAAATCATGGCGGTAGTATAAAAATTTTTGGAAAAGTTGAGCAGCCATCTGGGTCTGTTTTGTTTTTTAAAAAAATCTGAAGTTTTTATGCCTAATGGAAGTATTTTTTGTTGTTGATGTTCATTTATTATGCTTCCCTATGTGCTTTTCCTCTACTAAAATTGTTATGTCAATCTATGAATAAATCTAAATCCAAAATGTAAATCTATATCTGTTATATCTTTCATGTAGCGCCAATCCATGGTGGAAATTGTTGCGGGACTCCATGATTTTGGGATTACTCTGCCAGATGTCATGGCAACAACCACCGACGGAGCAGCAGTGATGATAAAATTTGGACGTGATTCATAATATCAACATTAACTCTACTATAGGGTGTTTTTTTAGGAGGTTTGTTTTTCCGATAGATGTCGTTTTATTTTATGACAGTTGTTTTGACAGCTCAAAGTGGCATTTCTACTCAGTATTGTTTGGCAAATCATTATGAATAGGTTAACTCCAGAACAACGTTTTCAAATCGTGGAAATTTATTTTCAAAATCAGTGTTCAATTAAAAATGTTTATAGAGCACTTCGTGAATTTTATGGTGCACATAATCGTCCGTCAGAGACCACCATAAAGAACGTAATTACCAAATTTCGGTCTACATTCACTCTTTTGGATGCCAAGCCACCGACAAGAATGAGAAGAGTTCGTACAGAAGAAAATATTGCTGTCGTTGAGGCCAGTGTCGAAGAAAACGACAATTTATCGATTCGTCGTCGTGCTCAGCAAATTGGACTTTGTCCATCGACTTTATGGAAAATTTTACGTAAAGATTTGGGTTTGGTGCCATACAAAATTCAATTGGTGCAAGAATTAAAGCCACACGACCATCGTTTGCGCCGTGAATTCAGTGATTGGTCGTTAAATCAATTGAACGAAGATCCATTTTTTTACCGTAAAATTCTCTTCAGTGATGAGGCGCATTTTTGGTTAAATGGATACGTCAACAAACAAAATTGTCGCATTTGGAGCAAAGATAATCCACACGCCGTTCTAGAATTACCAATGCATCCTGATAAATGTACTGTTTGGTGCGGTCTATGGGCTGGTGGGATCATCGGTCCATATTTCTTTAAAAATGAGGAAGGACGACGCGTTACCGTGAATGGAAATCGATACAGAACCATGTTAAATGAGTTTTTGTTGTCAAATCTTGAAGATATGGATATGAATGAAATGTGGTTTCAACAAGATGGTGCCACTTGCCATACAGCACGTGAAACAATCGACTTATTGAAAGAAACTTTCAACGACAACATTATTTCGAGAAATGGTCCGGTGAATTGGCCTCCGCGTTCGTGCGATTTGACGCCACTCGATTACTTTTTGTGGGGATACGTGAAGTCATTGGTTTATGTGGATAAACCTCAATCGATTGACGCTTTGGAAACCAATATTCAACGTGTCATTGCTGACATACGCCCTCAAATGCTTGAAAATGTGCTGGAAAATTGGACCTCCAGAATGACATTTGTGAAAAATAGTCGTGGTAGCCATATGCCAGAAATTGTGTTTAAATGTTAAATGCCAAAAAATTATCTACCAAATAAAAAAAAATTTTGGTCATTTCATAATTTTATATGTGTTTTATTCAAAAAAAAAATCGGCAACCTCTTAAAAAAACACCCTTTATAATCATAGCATTCATCTGGCAATTATGAATGTCATTTACAAGAAACGTAGCAATACAACAGGGGAACCAGAACCAGAGGATATTAGTGATAGTGATTACGAAGAGCTATTAGTGATAGAAGATATTAGTGATAGAGATTGCTCTGTAATTGGTGACGATAAGACGAATCCGAATGATCTCTTTGTTAAACAACTTCATCACACCAAAATTCGCATTCGAGGTGACTTTAGTGCGGCAATGGAAATCGTTCGAAATATTGTAAAGTTTTTAAAATTTTCACAAGTGCGAAACACCATTTTGCAACTTCATGTAAAACAGAAACATGGACAAGAGTTTAAATTACTCTAGGATTGCAAAACCAGATGGAATAGTATGGTCGCAATGCTAACTGCGGACGCTATCCTAAAATTTTTGTTGAAGTCGCTGAAATCAAATAAAAACGAAATTTCAAATTAGCTTTATGATATTTGATTAGCGCGAATCAAAGAGTGTCGGAATATCGAGCTTGTCTCGTGACTGAAATTTCTACATACTTTGAATTTGAAAGATGAAAATCTGTACCCAAATTTGCAGTGAATGTTATGAACATATTATTTGTTGTAGACAATTCATCGGAATCGGCCTCAGGTTTCACAAGAAATGAGTGTTTGGAAACAGCAGCAGAAGATGACGAACAAGGATACCGGCAAAGGACAGATGAACCAAATTTGAAGGAAATGCCGGCCGAAACGATTACAGGTTCGATGATGTCTAAACCTGCCTCTTGTCACGTTCTACAAAAGAGAAATTCAAATTTACGAAGCTACCGGTAACACAACAATAAATAATTATAGTATGATGTATATTTAATAAAGCAAATGTTTATTATTTCATTAAAAATTACATTGGACAATATTTCCTGGGAATAAGATTTCAAAATTCCCGTTTCCGGGAACCAAATGATCCAGAGAATAGTGACCCCCTACTCGAAAACCCTCTGTAGCCGTTGAATCACCGTAGCTTATATTCCAAACCAATTTCTGCTTTGGGCCCCGGTAATTGAATCACCCCCACTTCGGGCGGAGTTCTAGAATCAAGGGGCCAGTAAAATGACATCGATCACCGGCTTGAGCGGAAGGAATATACATTTTTGTATCGTTCTATTTGACATATCTAGCAAAAGTTAATTTAAAAACGATTACTAGTGTTTTTCGATAGATTATCGCTACGACGACGAGAACAAACGTTTGGGCACCTTGTACTGCATAAAGGAAATACGATTTTTATACCAATGCGTTTCACCAACGACTCGTGTGAAACTTGATTAAATTTTGTTTCAAGGCCAACAATTTTCTTAGTCTCATAATCTCTAGTTGTAATAGTTTTTTCCTTTCAATGGCAATGATAAGAATGAAATTACCTGAAATTTATCAAAAATAATTAAAATACAGCTAAAATAATCATAATACTGAAGGGTTTTTATCAACCCTATGTTGTTATAACACAAGAAAGCTAATAACCTCAAACTATTTGACATATTACATTTTATTTTTTTATTTTCAACGTTACAAAAACGTCAATTTATGTTTGTATGTAATTTACTTCTAAAAAACCACGTAAATTACATCGCGTAATTTACGCGTCCAACAATGAATATGCATAAATTTTTCCTCCTCTTTTCACGGGGAATTACCAGAATAGGTGTATCCAGGCAGTGTAATATTCTTCTAAAATTTCTTACCCAAAACACATACATTTCTATTTCCTCATTGAGTTGTACAATTTTATTAGTTTTACCTGTACGTACTTAAAACCGATTTTACCGTTATTTCTTTAAATAGAATTTACAAAAACAAATAACACATACGAATAAAATTTTATATATAAAAATTGTTAGGTTAAGTTCATAATCAAATTAGTGATTTGATTGTTAATTCATATTGTTTAATACTTCTAAATGTAATTAAATTTCCATGAATTCGAGACGTTAGTTTTCCAATATGACATTGTACCCTAATTTGTACATCTTTAAGGGTCATTGTCATTATCATTTTACCAAACAATTGAACGTTTTACCATGACATTGCATTGGTGCCTTTTTAACCATTCAAAGCGACATTTTGATTTATAATTATTATGGGTTTTCGTTTTGGTTTGATTTTATGACCGGCAAAGGAAACGAACGTCCAGATGATTTAATACCTGAGAATATAAACTTACACCTGCATTTACCAGACGCTAGATTAACAATTTAATTAGAGGGAGTATTTGAAAAGTCGGATTTATCCAGATTAGACAAAACAAATATTTTAGATGATTTTTATGTTCGAGCTGTGACCTTCCTGTTAGAAATCTGCGTACGAATGATCTAATTTGATATATCACAAACATCATTGATATTAATTGAAAATTGATAGAACCATACATAAATAATACTCCTAATAACAATTAGAAATCAGGTTTACGGATTAGCCAATTTAAACTGAAATGAAACACGTTTATTTTTATTGTTTTTATAAATAGAAATAATATGGCGTCATCAGATCAGTTTTAAAGTGATGATGATCATCATCATGAGAAAGCGAATCGCGTATACATAAAATACACAGTGGTGAAATTTTGTGGTACAAAACGGACTCGTTCCCCAAAATTGTACATACATTTTACTAGATAGTGATAATGTATCTAGGGTATAAAGCACGATGATCTCAACAATAATTTATTTCAATTTAATATAAATTATAAAATGTACAAAACATAATAACAGCAAAATTATATCTTCTGAACATTATTACGTGGAGGAATTTTATATTTTATCACATATCGGTACACCATCAAGATTCACTGTAATATCTCGCCTATACACACATATATGGTTAATTCAATTTATGAATTAAACAGAAATCTTAAATTGGCCAAAAATTGCAACGATTTTTTTGCATTAGAATTTGTCTTAATTGAGTTTAACAACATAATACGTCGTCTCAAATTTCTGTTTGTTGTGATCCACTTTGTTTAGGTCTTATCATTTTAATATCAAATCGACTTTTAAACTAAACGTATATAATTTAATATAAATTTTTGGTTGAGTTATGTTCTTTAGATGGGAACAGAGCATATGTACATATATCACTTTTATTAGAATTAATATTCTAATAGCTGTATGTATGCAAATATGGGGCAAATATTTTTTAAGCACGAAATGGTAAAATTGGCACTTGTCACGCGAGAGAAGCCACCACAGCGTTACACATCGCGACAACAAAAGTTCTCGTATCTATTAAACCATGATGATAACAACAAAAAAATATTACACTTGGAATAGTTTTGTGTATTCGTCATCATTACAATATTAATATTTCTATTACAGTAACAATTATCATATTACGAGTACTATGACAAAAAACTATTAAGTAACACATCTTAATATATTCTGTTGTTGTTCATTTAATAAAGTATAATTGTATTATTATTGTTAAGATTGAATTAACACAGTAACATGCTATTGTTGTGTGGGTGGAATATTATTTATATAGACGTGAGGTGGTCATCACACCGATCATCATTGGACATACATATACTCATTTATTTGCATATTTGATTAAACCTACTCTATCTTGACATCCAAAATGATATCATAGTAATTAGAAGCAGTTTTTATATGTGCGATAGTATTATGCTATAATTTACACGAGATTAAATCTAGTTTTATTTTGCAAAAATTCTAATTTTAGCCAGGCAACGAGGGAGGTGGAATAATAGTGATGGCCAATATATTTTCTGTCCTTATAGGAAACACGCAATATTCCGTTCCCCACCTTTTATATCACAAATGAACATTGTTATGCACATAACAAATATTTGGGAGGAAAGACTATCTTCATATTGGGATGATGTTTTTAATTATAAGAATTAATAACTGTTCCAATAAACTGAAACTTCACCACTTTCTGGCACTAATACACATCAAAATATAAAAACACGATGAATTAGTACAGATAACCCTCCAAGAATACGGTACCTGAAGAACACGGATACCTTCCCTCGAATTACATGGTTTCAGACTACACGATTTTCGAGTAATTCTTAAAGAAAAAATAAAATATGTATTATATATGTCACTCCTCTTTTATTTTGTCTTTTGTTTTATTTTCTCACTGTCGTGGTTTGTAGTCTCGAACAACACGGAACCAATTAATCGTGTTCTTCAAGGGTTTCCTGTATTATAATTTTACAGTATTTCTTAAAAGCGCCAAATCTCATTTTTTTCAAAAGACTATTTACACGATGCAAATCATATTCTGTCACACGCTCCACCATTTAATTGAATTTAATTCATTCATTTTTTTACCGGATTTAAACAGTTTTGTGCCTGTTTCCACATCTCTTAAATTTACGCAGCAAAGTACTATCAACATAGTCAAAAGGTGTCACTATAGCATGTTGGATGAATATGAATATCAAAGCATATATTAAATAGCTTATATAGGACAGACGTGTATGACCCTAATGCTGCACCAGCACTTGTAGCACAATCCAATGAAAATGGTACTGGAATTTTTTACAAATTAATTACAAATTTATTACACAGTTAGAAATTTTTTTACAAGTCCCGTTATTCTGCAATTCGTGTGTGGGCTGGCATTAGACAAAGCTACACCACACTTTTCGTATTTTTGTTAATATTTATTGTATCGGGCTGGGGGTGGTGCTGGAATTTTTTACAAATTAATTACAACATATCGGCATAGTTCAACCCCCAAAAAACTATCCCTAAGGGTTGCAATTCTTCAAAAACCATATTTTTCGTGACAACATGCTTATCGCATTTCTGTTAATTTTCTGTTAATATTTGTTGTATCGTTGTATCGTACTGGGGGTGGTACTGTAATTTTTTACAAATTAACTACAACAAATTGGGATAGCTCAACCCCCAAAAACTACCCTCAAGCGGTGTAATTTGTGAGCGGTGTAAACACCCACAAAAATCGATCGTAATGAATTGAACTTCCTTCCTTAGCAAGAATTAGGTATCCCTGAATTTATTACAACAGCCCACACTCACAGAAATCGATCAAACTGTATTGAACTTCCTTCCAATGCAAGAAATAGGTATCCCTGAATTTATTACAACAGCCCACACCCACAGAAATCGATCAAAATGTATCGAACTTCCTTCCTATGCAAGAAATAGGCACCCCTGAATCTATTACAACAGCCCACACCCACAATAATCGATCAAAATTTATCAAACTTCCTTCCTATGCAAGAATTAGGTATCCCTGAATTTATTACAACAGCCCACACCCATAAAAGTCGTTTAATATGCATCGAACTTCCTTCCTATGCAAGAAATAGGTATCCCTGAATTTGTTACAACAGCCCACACCCACAAAAATCGGCCAAAATGTATCGAACTTCCTTCCAATGCAAAAAATATGTATCCCTGAATTTATTACAACAGCCCACACCCACAATAATCGATCAAAATTTAGGTGGCAAGAATTAGGTATCCCTGAATTTATTACAACAGCCCACACCCACAATAATCGATCAAAATTTATCGAACTTCCTTCCTATGCAAGAATTAGGTATCCCTGAATTTATTACAACAGCCCACACCCATAAAAGTCGTTAAATATGCATCGAACTTCCTTCTTATGCAAGAAATAGGTATCCCTGAATTTGTTACAACAGCCCACACCCACAATAATCGATCAACATTTATCGAACTTCCTTCCTATGCAAGAATTAGGTATCCCTGAATTTATTACAACAGCCCACACCCATAAAAGTCGTTAAATATGCATCGAACTTCCTTCTTATGCAAGAAATAGGTATCCCTGAGTTTGTTACAACAACCCACACCCACAAAAATCGACCAAAATGTATTGAACTTCCTTCCTGTGCAAGAATTCGGTATCCCTGGATTTATTACAACAGCCCACTCCCATAAAAGTCGATAATTATGTATCGAACTTCCTTCCAATGCAAGATATAGGTATCCCTGAATTTATTACAACAGTCCAGTATTACAGTAAGGGTGTACAAATTACACCGCTTGGGGGTAGTTTTTGGGGGTTGAGCTATTCCAATTTGTTGTAGTTAATTTGTAAAAAATTTCAGTACCACCCCCAGTACGATACAATAAATATTAACAAAAATACGAAAAGTGTGGTGTAGCTTTGTCTAATGCCAGCCCACACACGAATTGCAGAATAACGGGACTTGTAAAATATTTTCTAACTGTGTAACAAATTTGTAATTAATTTGTAAACAATTCCAGTACCATTTTCATTGGATTGTGGTACAAGTGCTGGTGCAGCATTAGGATCATCAGACGTGTTCTTTTTTTCTCTTATCCTACTGCATTTTAGGTAATTAGATTTTTTGGCACGGTGTCGCTTTTGTCAGTTTTCCGAACTTCGAAAAAATATTCGAAGTAAATCAAGCTGTTAAAAAGTTCATGATTTTTGGTTGTCAAAGTGTCAACTGCCAACTTCCAAATAAGTACATAAACATATACAGTGCTGGAAAAAAAAATTGGGCAAACATATTTTGAAAGCAATTGGCTTATTGTTTCACTTTAAATACATGTATGACGTAATTTTTGAAAAAAAAAAATTACCTGCAATTTAGGGGAAAAACCCTGAAAGTAATAAAATAATTTAAGCACCTATTTTTTAATTTTTATTTAGGTTTTTACTGATTTATAGAAGTTCTATCTTTAATATTAACTCCGCAACTGATGTGCAAAAAAATTGGTCGTCATTAGGGTGCAGATGTTTTATTGCCTGTAATTTTGTTTTGAGTATAAATAGTGCATATTTTGTAGGATTAAGTTATTCTGTAAGTGATCCTAGTCAAATAAAGAATAAAGTGCAATTTTGGTTTAAAAAAAATGGGAAAAGTTAGTGAGCAGCGTAAAAGCAATATGTTGATTTTGGCGAGAAAATTTAACCACGTGTGAAATAGCAGAAAGATTAAACATTCCTAAAAGTACTGTCGCGTGGAATATTAAAAAAATGCGAGAAATGGGCAGTACACAAAGAAAGAAAGGCTCTGGAAGGCCCAGAAAGACAACGCCAGTGGAAGATCGTTTCATAATGTTACAATGTCGTTGGAACCGTTTTAAAACTTCATCGGACATAAGACGGGATGTAGAGCGAGCAACGAGAAAAGAAATTTCAGCCAGCTTAGTGAGAAAAAGACTTGTTAAAGCTGGTTTGAGAGCACTTAAACCAGACCAGAAGCCTGAGTTAACATTGAATTGAAAAATGAAGGAATTATGGACTGGGGATGCTTTTCTGGAAATGAAACCGGTCGATTGTGCTTCCTTAGTTCCAGCATTACAGCAGCTCTTTATCTGCAGGTCGGACACAACGAATTTGAGTCTTCTGTGTTAATGCTTTTTGGCGAGACTTGTAAATTTATTTTTCAACAGGACAACGCTCCGTGCCATACCGCCAAAGTTGTGAGTTAATAATTTTGAATTGTAGATAGAAAGATTGCCTTTCATATAAACATAAACAATTTGCTAAAAGCTTGTTTTTTTTCTTATCTCTTCATTTAAAGATAAAAAAGTACTTCGAAGAAAGAAGTATCGATGTGTTGAGCTGACCCCCGTATAGTCCAGACTTAAATCCAATTCAAAATATTTGGCCTATAATGAAGCTAGAAGTAGCAAAAAAGCGCCCAGAATCGATCCAAGCTTTAAAAAGTTTGTTCATGACGATTTGGGAATCCATACCTCCTACGACTTTGAAAAATTTATCAAATTTAATGAATCGGAGGTGTATCGCTGTAATAAAAGCAAATGGCGGTTCAACAAAATATTAATATTAAAGATAGAACTTCTATAAATCAATAAAAAACAAAAAAAATTAAAAACTAAAAATCCAATCAACGTATTTTGAATATTTTGGCATTTTTCGGGGTTTTTCCCCTAAATTGCAGGTAATTTTTTTTTTTTTTTTTCAAAAAATTACAACGAAAATTTACCAATTGTTACTTACCAATGGTTTTTAACCACTAAGTGGCCATCTGCTGATTTTATAATTACAATTCACAAGCAAGAAATTTCTGAAGCCAGCTTTTCCAACGTACTCCTCCACAAGGTTTATATATAAAAACCAAAAAACCTTCGAAAATTAAAAAATCAGAAATTTCCAGCAACTCTGAACCTTATGTGCATCAAGAAGAACCAGACATTACCGTCGATCAAACGAGCGATTCTTCTCTTTCAATTGAGCACATCTGTGTCAAAAAATCATGTAAAGTGTGTTCCAATTTGAGGTTAATTAATATATATATGGACCGCCATCCATATTTTTTGTACTAGATCGCCATATGTTATTTGACAGTAGACAAGTAGAAATATTCCGATTTAAGCGTGTCTTTATTATTAAAAATTATTAATTTGGTGAAAGTTATGCAGAAATTGTAAGAAAATTTCGTACGGGCAAAAGCAAAATGTACCATCGTATAGTGGTCGTTCAGGAAAAAGTACCGCTAGTGTTAATGAGTGATTGAGTCGTTGTGAATAACAACATTGGTCAACATTGTTATGAAACAAAAAGCCAGTCTCGGATTTTATTTTAAACTCCTACCGCGTGGTAGCGCTAATAAATATGGTGGTGAACTAAGCATAATTCGGGCCCTGGGAAAGTTGTGATTGACCCTCACAACTGGCCCTCAGCTAAACTAAATAAAAATTTATGCGTTTTTGAACTTATTAAAAGTTGTTCCACCAGCAAAATAAAGCTCTTCTTTAGAACACTTTTCATTTAATTTAAAGCTTCAAGTGATAATTAGGAGAAATTTAAAATGTATTGCAGTGTCGTAATTTGTCAACATATTTTATAAATCATAGTTTTCTTCGTATAAATTTAATAATTTTTAATAATTGCCATATTTAATATTTTTTTTTGGTTAGTTCATCACAAATTCAGATTAGTATTGTTTTCACGTCACGTTAAAATAATGGCAAAGAAAAAGCTTCATATTTGTAGAACTTAAAAATGTTGAGAAGAAGCGTTTGGTATGAAAAGTACATTATGTTTTAATAGGCTAGAAATATTATTCCTACTAACGGTAACATTTGAATTCATACGTCTTCTAATGGAACATCTACTTCCACATGATTTAATCCCAACAACCAGTTAGTAATTAACTTAGTTACCAACTAACTATAACTAGAATTGTCTGTTACAGCGGGCATGCTTTTCTTACACAAGTAATTATTTATTCCTACCACTGGTAATGTAACAACTTGAAAAATTAATATTAAAGCTACAGGCCTTATTACGTGCCTAAACATAAATCCGCTCTTGTTAATTCCTTTATATTTTACCATTTACAGGACCTATTTAGAGCTGGGGTTACTTAGAGTTTCTTATTAAAATTAGGACCGGTACTGAAATAGTTTGGGGATCCATGTTCTAGAATAAGTGGTTTCAGGATGGTGCCACATGTCATAAATATTGATCTTTTGCGCGAATGCTTTGGCAATCGAATAATTTATCGACTAGGAAACATTATTTGGCCATCTAGATCATGTGATCTAACACCCCTCGATTTTTTCATATAGGCTATTTCAAGGCAAATCACTATGGCATGGATCTACAAACAAATGTTTCCTGAAAGTGATTATTAAATTTATTTTAAAAATTGAGCGGAAATTATACCAGAATGTCATCGACAATTTTGGTAAAAGAATCCGTACAGCAAACTCGTACCTCAATACTTTTAAGACATTATTTTCCATTACTAAACCGGAACCGTAAAATTTAAAAATTAACTTCAAATTGGAACTCCTTTACAGATGTATTCGTAGTGCATTTCCCACCCAAATCGCCGATAAAACTATACGGCCAACAATGCTGGGATTCGTCCGATGCATCACGGGTGATTTTAATTTTCCTGACCCTCATAGAGCCCATTATGAAAAAACATTAAAAAAAACTGGAAAATCGTTATCGTGTCTCGAATTTCGGACATCAAAATAATGTTTTCTATATAGTTTGAAAGTGGCTTTTGTAAGCCAGAAGTATTGCTAAATCTAAAGGAGGCAGACATCTATGCAAAGGTACGGTTGAAAAAACTGTCTTCGTTCCGAATTCAAATTTATGCCAAACTCACAAGGCGAAAATAAAAAATTCAATGGCACAAAGCACTTCTTTTACTCACAAGTAAAATATACAAGAAAAATAATAAAACATTCAGTTTTATGTTTCAGTGGAATTTTAAAGGTCATTTATATTTTTTCGTCCGTCATAATTTCAATTTTCGCTTAGATACAATTCTTGGTACTAATGCAAATTGTTACCCGTTTAATATAAGCATCTAGGTATGTATTTAAATTAAGGCGTTGCTTATGGGGATTATGTTAAGAACGTTTGTTTGCGAACTAGTTTTATTGTTTTCCAGTCTAACATAATAGTATCGGTTGTCTATAAGACATAAACATAGAATCTTCAGTATCCCATTTCTAGAAAAATATCATAGGCCGTGTATTATGTAAGCGCCCTTATAACTGAGTCTGATCGTAATTGATTTGGTCCAAGAAGCATAAAATTTACTTCGACTATTTCTACCCATTGTGAAATTATATCATTCATATAAAACCAATATTTTATTACTTGAGCGTGAAATTACATTATAATTCGCATAACCACTTGTATAACTATACTTGTACATAATCGAGCATATCTTGTAATCGACATGACATGGCTGGGACACTGTTATAGCTATAAAATTTATGCGATAAAAATACAAGCAAATCAATTCAAAACATAAACAGTAGCGACATGATTTTTAATGGCATCATCAATAATTTAATCAAAATTCTTGCATGACGTCATTCCGGTATAGGGAATACGCGGCGCGCATACCCCAAATAAAGTTGAATGTTTTTTCGCGTGTTAAAGAAAATGAGAAACAATTTATGTTTAACAATTTTACCGACGAATGGTACATGAAAATGGGAAATGTGAAAATGAAATGAATTTTTTTGGAATATAGCACCCAAGTGGGTTTATTAAATTAAAAAATACTCGTTTTTTTGTGTGTGTTGAAATGATCAAAATTTACCGTGTACCTGGATACGAATATTCATTTCACGATGAGATTAAGAACGGAAGCATTTATTTTAAAATTTAATGAACGAATACTCAAAATTTTTAAGGTTATAAATAAATGACGTCATATGCAACGCAAAACTACCTCAACATTATAATAATGAAACTTTCAATTATAATTCGCGCTTATAAATTTCCAGTAAAATTCTATAGAGTTCTTAATTTGTTCCGCTACTAAAAACGATGTTGTAACCTTAAAGAATTATTAAATATTTTATTTTTGGTAGCTCGAGTTTATAAATATCAAAAAGTCGTTAAGCTTGGATTTCCTTTTAGACTCCAATTTATTATGTAAGCAATTTATAAAGATGTTTCAAAATGTAACGATGCGTAAACAATCGCGCTTCCTAACATCTCTATTGTGCTCGACTTTTAATTCACTCAACTAAGAGGTGATAAATATTAATAAGCTAAACAATTTTCAAGATTCTGACTATTGTGTGCAGTGTAATTCTAAATTTAGCAAAAATTACGAGTTGTAAAACAAAGTATAACAAACTTTATACTGATAACCAAATTATATAACAAACTTAGTTTATAAATAAAAATAAGTTGTTATCGTTAACAAGCTAATTAATGACGTTGGAGAGCTATGAAATCAATTTTCTACACTGTGACGATTTTCTGCTAATCACAGTTTTAATGACAACGCGCTATGCTAAATTGATTTGCATTGTGTTATAGAAAAGCAGCTTGAGACTATTAAGTTTATTATCTAAAAGGTATTTAGAATTTGAACACGTTTCATTCGTTCAATTAATTATTATTTTTTGGCATAATTCTAATGTTTATGCATCGTTTCTAACCGTACTTGAACCGCGAGCTGGTATGAACCTGAGCTCGAAACCAAAATTTGGCGAATGCGATTTAACCGGGTTAAATATAAATCTCTAATATAAATGAATTTTCCTATTAGGTTTTTCCTCGATTGCTTCCATCAAACCACTGAGTCAGTTATATGATACCGCCAAAATTATTTTGGTTGTTCATGCGAAGACGTAAGGAAGTAAGCCCTAATTATGCCACCTTATTATTATTATTATTAAAGTTGGCGGGAACCCATGAAAGTTCCGTACTCAATGCCGCTTTGGTGTAAACCGAGGATTTTATCCCAAATTACAATTGCGTTCCGCTGCTTTGGAAAACTGCAACTTTCAACCTCTTCAAGGCAGTTGTCATACAGGTCGTCAAAAAAGTTGACAAATAAAATATTTTGTCTTTCGGCAGGTAGAACTCAACGCTAGGGAATCAAACACCATATTTACCTTCGATATCACAATGAGGCGGCACCCATATGGCCTTGACACGATTGTTGCAACACAAGCGGCTTATAAAATGTTTGGAAGTGGTCACAGGATTCTTTATTTAGCACAGCCTTGCTATCCGTACACAAAATAATATCTTCATTTGAAGCAGCGAGGTTAGAAGCACAAATCGCCATAAGGTAGACCATTTGAAAGACTGCCATAGATCGTAGATCATGCAAACATCAGTAGGATTCAAAACCAGCACCTAAATCAGAGTGAGAGATCCCTCTTCGAAAACTAACGACACCAACTCCTAACTATTGAAATCTTGGGATAACTTCAGAAGAGAATCTCGAAATCGAATTCGGGTAACAGTTCGTCGTTAACCACAATGATTTCTAGAACAGTGTGCAAGCTCGCCACGCAAATAATACGCTTTGAAAGATTTAAGCGACGCTAACTTCTTAATATGTAACGAAATGGAATTCCAAAAAGAAATACCTCTAACAGAAAGAATGTATTTAATGATCTGTAGAGTAGAGTATTAGAAAACAGAATTAACGGATAACCGAGCAAAAATTCCAGAGAGTCGGTTAGATAATGACCAATTATAAATTCTTACCAAGTGATCATTAATAAGAGAAATATTAGAGTAAATGGAATCATTGTCTAAGCAACTACTCCTATATATTTGCACAGCATCAGCAAGTATATGGAAAGAAGAATGGTGAATCGAACATACAACGTCATTAATGTACACAGAGAACAGTAAAGAATCAAGAACTGACCTCTGAAAAAAGACTATCTGAAATCGACCCAGTCTAAATTTAGCAGCAGAGAGAGAGAGAGAGAGAGAGAGGAAAATTAAAGTTCGAAATAAGTTTATTAAACAAAATTTGGTGATTGATTGAATCAAACACTTTAGAAAAATTCAACATAGTAAGACAAGTAATTTCTCTTTTGCTCATACTACGATGAATATGCAACTTTGCGACTTGTATGACATCTTGCGAAATAAACCGATATACCGGGCTGTACTTCAGCATATACGCCAAAAAATTAGAGGTAATGCCAAGTCAGCGTTGATGTTCTAAAACATTTTCAACGAAGAATGGGCTACAATTAAAAATGCCTGTCATTACATTACGGCGGTAAAGTAGTTCTCCACACATTGGAGCACCAACTAAGTACACTGTCGCAAAAACACATGACACATTAATTCTCCTTGATAGTCAATAAAACCATGTCAGAAGACTACATATTGGACTGAACGTGTTCAGTCGTGGGTTAAATGGAGACCTGTCCAAGATGCTGATCACACAGAAACCAGCCGTATTACTCGAGGCATATGCATCATGCCTAGAAATTCAGAACCTGAATTTTAGGAACATGGCCATTCAGAGGAAAATATCAACAATGTTGTAACGGCTCCGATAAACGAAATTTTATACACTCGCAGTTCGTTCACCCAAGAATAATGACGCGTTATCATTTCAACGGAGAAACATGCATACAACATTCAGCAACAGTACTACAGCATCCCTTATGATAATCAGAATTCAAGCAACGTCCCGCCATCAAGGCCGAACAATCCTAAACCGCAAGTACAGATGGACCTTGATTCATCAGTTCAAATGCGACAAGTAAATTATATCAAGCAACAACGAATCAACCACTTGGAAATACATCTGGAGGATGAGTACTATAACCAATTGGCATTCGATAACACCGAAAAGTACCGGCTTAAAAACGGAAATATACTAAAGTTTCTCATCGATCCGGAGCCAACAAGAACTTTATATAATACGAGTTAGCCCAACTGGGAATAAATTCCAAATCAGATCAGTGGGAGGTGACATCAAAGTCAGTCATAAAATTAGTACACTTCAAAAGCATTGGCATCGACAATACCATGTATATTTTCAGTTACCGGGATTGAGATGGTTTGATGTCATCATAGGAGATGACACATTGAACACAATGAATTGTATTGAATTATCAAGACAACAATGTAGAAGTTCGGGTTGGTCATCTTTCACCTGGCACTATAAAAATATTGCACACTGTCATCTCAAAATTCGCAATGCTCTTTGGACCAGTTAATAACTTCGAAACCATCGATATCGAGGTCCGTGTTGAATTCAAAACCACTAGTGAGGAACCGATATACACCAAATCATACCCGTATCCATACAGCTTGAGGCAGGAAGTGATATCTCAAATACACTAGCAAATCTCGGAAATTCGAAATATTTTACCACCACCGATCGGACTTCAGAATTTTATCAGATTAAAATGAAAGGGGCTGATATTTCGACTTAGCGGTGAGAGAGTCCGGGTGCGAAACCTAATATTGGTGGAATGTAAAATCGTTATCTGAGTGAGAGGGATCGTTATGATGATTATGCTACTGTTAGAGCGTAGCAAACAGCCTTAGTGACTTCTTATAAACCCAATACATATTCAATAAGTAATGATGAAATGCACATGATTTAAAGTGTTGACTAATGAACACAACTATAATCCCCTGTCAGAGTGGAAAATTCATATGACGACCCATTTGCCAAGTCTGCACTACTGATTGATACGAGAGCTATGCAAAGCTCAGATGGTCTATACGTAAATCGAGCCTATGCTGGTACTACCCCAAAACCGCAAGATTAGAGAGTGCTTGGGCCCCAGAACAGGATGTAGAGATTGGAAATAAATAAAGGAAAACAAGTAATGGTGAATTACAGTAATGCAGTAATTAATTTATTTTATTTTTACAAAGCTTCATTTTTATAAAATTTGATGTCAAATCAAAAAAAAATATCTGGCTTAAAGGAATTGCCCTTACTACTGATCGAGTTTTCACTACTAAATAATGTGCCTTCATTATCGTAATAAGAACAATATGTTTCTCTGATTTGCTTGGCATACGAAGTACTATTCCGATTCACAGTACTCTGTATATCTGCAAAGCTACAGCAGGCTTGGTTATTACCCTTCATTAAGAAATTATGTAGATAACGACATTCTGCCTTTTTTGATTTTAAATTTATAGGCTGGATGGTCTTCTATTATACTCATGCCGAGCATCTTTTAATAGTTTTTAGCAAACGTCCCATCCGCAACAAACACATAAAGAAAATGTTCCTTTGTGTTGGGTAATGGACTGCCAAATTTAAAAATTTTTGTTTAACATTTCCCTAAATTTGGAATAAAACATAACACCTCCATTTGACACTCGTTCATTCATTCCTGGATCTACCATTATGAATTCCTTGCGAGCCTTAACCACAGCTAAAAGCACAATAGTGAAATAAAACTACGTATTGTTGTAATATACGAGTAAAGATCCTGAGTTGCGAAGTTTTATAATGGCAATATGTTTGTCAACAATTGTCCCCAAAGTATTCCAAAACAAATTTAAAATTAGCAAAATCGTCAGCAATATTAATCCACTCTTCTGAAGTTCTCGGAAACTGAAATTTATTATTAAATTTAATTTAAGTTTTGTGAATTAGTGTACCAGAAAATACGTAACTTTATGTAATCTTGCAATTACGTAGATAAGAACCTCGCATGTTTTTCAGAATTGCGAATTTTTCTTCCACTTGCCAAATATCGCATGTCCAATGTCCAATGTCTTACAAGAAATGACGCCACCATTCGCAGCAATACTTCAAAATTTTTGTGACTCATGCGAAAATAATTGTGGAGATTTCCCTCTAATTCCAAACTTATTTCATTCAAAGGAACTACATGAGAATAATTTTCCCTTTTTTAAGCCACTCTTTCATCCAGATTCGTCTTGGGGATTTTTGCTTTAAGCATAATGCTAAAATAATGGCAATGCAGGCCTTATCACAACGAATCATATTAAATTTTTTTGTTTAAGAAAAAACGTGGTTTGTAGCTGTTTTCCAAACACCGACTTATTTGTGGACACTGACTTATTCAAATTAGTCACCTCGCGAGGAGACTTATGTGAATAAGTACATCTACACAGAAATGTCTCCAAAAATGACTAAATGTAATCATAGAGCAAAATTTGCATAAGAGGACTCATGTAGACATTCCGAGGTTAATCTATTTTACAATTGGCCATCTGTATAAGCCTAACAAGAACAATGAACTATAAAATAACTATGCCGATATGTTTATAAGATACGTATATATGGATTAAATATAGCAAAAAATTAAATTTGTGTATATAAACATATCAAAACTATAAAATAAGATTAACCTCGGAGAAATTGGCTTATAAAATTTGCACTACTTGATTTCTCTTATATATTTATTCCTCGATGATGTAATACATGCAATTTTTATTTTCAAATCTAGTAGCAACGACCAACATGTCAAGAAATGTAGTTTCTTCCATATAATAGAAATTGCGTTTTGTTTTTTGTTATTACGTCACAAATAAGTCGGTACAATGAATTGGAATGACTTGACCGACTTATTCAAGATGGCTTCAAATAAGCCAATAAGTCTGTAATAAGTCGGTGTTTGGAAATTCCAATATCCAAAACTATAAAACAGCATGCTTTTCTATAATCTGCTTTTGCGCAGTTCTTATGCATTTTGCTTTATTTATTTTCTGGTAAATCTTTTTGTTTTCGTAGGGGAAGGAGAAGCATACAGAAATAATATAGCCTTACGCATACCATGAACAAATATTTTTGTTTTTCGTAATTTCTCGTACAATACCCGTCTTCCAGTACTTTTACTTGGCTAAATAAAATGCGCGTGCCATTAAAACAAGTATCTGGTTAATTTATGTTGGGTGGGAATAAGAATGATCCAGAGTTATAGTAAAAGGGTGTTTTGTTTGAGCCACGTTTGTTTAATCAGAGAAATTAATGGAATTTTTTTTGTATGAATATTATCAATGTTTGCATTTTCTTGATTCACTTTTTGTAAGCGGCTTGTTTTCCTTTACCCGCGATAAGCATTTCTTATTGTGTGTTTAGAAGTTTTGACGTTTTCTTCCTCGAATCGTATGAATAAATAATTGGCGATGACGTGGAGACTAGGGAAGGTGAGTTTTTGCTCCATATATCTTTGTCCTATTTACAAAAAATATAAACCCGGAGTGTGGTAGATGATTATATTTATGACAGTGGGTGTGTTATTTGATATCTGCAATATCAAAGCGATCATAGAGAAGATAATAAAATGAAATAGAACCAAAATCTGAATATTTTATTTAGAGGACAACCTTCTGCAATAAATTTCAGTGAAAGTGGAACTTGTTAGAACATTATACGATTGAAAATAAAGCCGATACAGAGTAAATATTCTCAAATTTTGGCAGAAACATTATCTCTCTATTCTCGGCCAGTATCTTAGATTTTAATTTAAGAACGCACTTCTAATTATTCGTTTAAAATATCTTTATTATTTAAAATTGCTTTAACGTCAATAATGAGGAGCGATTAAAAATTAAATTTATAAGAGGTCTCTTTATTTGCAATTTTATCAATTAAATAAACAAATTTTAAAGGCCTTTTGTAATAGAATGTTGTTTTCCATATCCTTTCAAATTCAATTCAAGTGTGTTTATTTCTGATGTTAAGACAATAATGTTTTATTATAATCGGGGTTAATTGGTGTTGGGTTGGGTGATTGGGTGTTAGTGCAGCCGTGTTATACAGCATAAGATGAGATGCTCCCTGGATGCAATTGATTAATTATTTGAGTCATTTACTACTGAGGATGATAGATACGATGAAATTTAGATATCATATTCCTAATGACAACTAACACAAATTAATAAATTAACATCCACAGACAAAATGTGGATGTGTAAATAAATGCATGATAATGACTTTGCTGCGTGGCGTCCTAGTCGTTTCTATGGTTAACTAATCTTTTCCTTATATTATCTTTAAAGTGAGGATGCAGGCAGGGCCCGGGCCCGATGGCCATAATGGTTGGTCTGTGCATCTCTTTTCATATCATACCGTATCACTTTTATTTAATTCAGTATGATACTCGTATAAGAAAATTATTTTTATTTATTATACAGGGTGGCTGAGACCAAGTGTTACCAAATGAAAACGCTGTAATTTTTTTAATTTTGATTATTTCTTATTACATTTTATGAAAAACATGTTAAACATGCTCGATATGACCTCCTTTGGCTCTGATTATTTGATTCAGTCTTCCATAGAAAGCATTGCATGCTGACCGAACGTGAGCTTGCGGAATTTTATTCCATTCTCGAACAAGAGCTGACTTCAATGCATCAACACTTTCGTATTTTTTAGTGGACACCTTACTCTCCAAAATGGACCATATGGAGAAATCCATGGGATTCAAGTCTGGTGAATATGGTGGCCATTCTTTCGACGAAATCAGCCGCGGAACGCAATTTTGTAAAAATTGCTGTGTCGCTCGAGCTTTGTGTGACGGTGCCGAGTCCTGTTGGCATGTCCAACGATTCGTACCAAAGTGTTTACGTGCCCAAGGTAGCAAAGCATCGTTTAGGATCTTTTGGCGGTACACCTCTTGGTATACCTTGACTCTATGTTCGACGAAAACCAGAGGAGTGCGTCCATCTGCAGTCACTGCAGCCCAAACCATAACATAAGCTGGTGATTGCTTGCGCATGGCAACTCGTGTGTCCAAATTATCGTTGGACTTGTGTTCTAACCAAACACGATCATTTTGTTTATTCACATACTGTTGAATGGTGAAAATTTTCTCATCAGAAAGGCCAAGGCCTTCAATGCTCGTATTCTTTCAAGCCTAACTTTTTTTTGAGCCTCCGTAAGATCTTAAACTTTTTGTATCTTGTAGGGCTTCAAGTGTAGTTCATTTTTCAATATGGTTTGAATGCTGTATCGTGAAACATGTAGACGTGCGGCTAATTGATTGGCACTTTGACGAGGATTTCGTTGGATTCGTTTCTTCACATTTCGTATCATTTCTTTTGATGTTGCTGTCTTTTTAGGACCGCCTCTGTTGCGTTTAGCGATGCTACCAATTTCGTTGTATCGAGTTATGGTTCGATACACAAACATTTTATTCACATTCAAATGTTGGAGCTGACGAACTATTGCTGTTTGTGAACTTCCACCCAAATACAGTGCAATTACACTATTACGTTTGAATTCCATTACGATTTTTTTATGAAGATATTAATTTAGAACAATTATTTGTTGACCACATGTAAACAACTAACCAAACTTCAATCTGTCAAAAAATTGACGCGCGAAAATGACAACTACACAAATGACAGCAGAGTGAAGTCAGTAACATTTGGTCTCAGCCACCCTGTATAAATATACAGGTGTACTTATTTATGTGGGAAGCCATTTACTAGTAATATACATAATATATTTAATAGAATGGCGTAAACTGAATATTTCATGCGTCCCATTTTCAATTTATTATCGATTACATAAATTTGCAAAAAACGCCATTTATTTAGGTCAATTGAAGTTTATCGGATACACAATATTTAATATTGATTAAATTATATACTATATAATGTACTCACTCTACGCTTATATAAATAAATAGTTGTTGTTGTTTTTATAGAGCGGATCTTGTAAATTACGAACAGAAATGACAATAATATGACATAACATTTTGAAAATATAAATAACCTCAGTCAATGAAAATTAATTTGTATTTTTATTTATAATTTAATTAAATTAAGTTATAACAATGCTGTAATATGTAATAGTAGAATAGTGTATCGGATTTCAAGGTCATGCAACTATCTATGGTTACATAATCTAGCATTACATAATATTCTAGAATAGAATTCGTAGATACGTGGCCCCAGGCCTGGTGCAATATATTTTTTCAAAGTTTTTGTAAAGAATTGCGGCAATAACTTGAAATTGGTTTTTATTCTTAATTAAGATAAAAAAATTCAATCCAGTAATGTACACAACATAACAAAACATAACAAAATTTGTGTATACAACATGTTTATAGGTTTTTTCCATATTTTGTCTGTAATCTAAAGTGGCAACGTATGTGAGCGCGTAGGCAGGCAAGCAATTTATTTTTTTAAATATAAAGTTGAAGGTTACACATAGGATATGTACTCGTATGTGTATATAAAATTCAACAGTTTCATAAAATCATAAAATTTTGTCTGAGTATAAACAGAAACGGATTATAACAACCCGATCTATCTAAATATTTAGTAGAGCTCCGGTAAAGTAAATTTACATTATCAATGTACTTGTAAAATGACGGTTTTCATTTATAACACTTTTGAATGTCAATCTAAACGTCGAATAGAAAACAGGAAGTTTATTTTTAATCAAAAAGTGTAAATACATAACTATTTCAACCCTCGAAATAACAGGCGGTTTATTGTACAGAAATTTTATCATCACAAATACAAAACCACATTTTATTTTGTCATCAAGCTTATAGAAATTTTCGTAAACCTCTTATCACGTACACCGCAAAGAAAAACTACAAATTTTCGAATAGTGAACCTAACCGGAAATATTTATAAATGTGTAAAATAGTCTAAACTAGAAATATGTAATCAGAAGCGCCAAGTTCATCATTTTCTAGATTATTTTATGACCTCCGCTTTTTAGTACCCCATTTAACGGTTTGATGATGATTCCATTTGGACAGGATTGTTCATTAGTATACGGAATTAAATTTCATTAGATAATTATTAGCGATGCGGTTAGTCACCATATTTTATCATGCGGGGTCACCAAAAGGTATCTCATGGGTACTTTCGCAATAAAACGAAAAATCATCCAATTGGAGTGATTTATTCAGATAAAATGTTGTAAACTGGACTTATTCTAAGGGTTGCATTCGAAGTTGGGGCTTATATTTTCATAATTTTAAAATGAAACAAAAAATTCTTTTGAGAGCGCCCGTAGTTTCCAAATTGAAACTACGCAAATAAACAAAGTATTTGCAAATGCTATACTTTTCAATATACTCGTATTTACAAAAAACGAACAAGCTCTTAATGAAGCTGAAACTTCCGGCCAACCGATCTCGGCCGAAAAACACTGGGATTTTCGTATCAATGAATAAAGCTTAAGTAGGAAATTTCATCCCGATCGAACAAACCGTCTGGGCTGTGGAGACACACGCATAGAAATTTTCAAAAAGGACTTTTTGAAAGTCAAACTTCGTTGATATAGCTATTGGTTAATCTGCAAAACACTCGAGGTTAAAATATTTCATGATTACTATACTTTATTTTACTATGTAAAAGAAAGTAAAGGTTAGTTGTAAAGCAAGAATCGCTTAATATGTTTTTGAGCCCTCACCAGTGGTAAGTCACAAATATAAAAACACGTATGTACAATTAGCAACATTTGATCCTTTGAGCCGGATAATAATAAAAATAAAAATTGATTTATACTTGGATTGAGAATAGTTTTTCTACGTTTTGCGTTGCAGTAAAATACTGTTTAAGGGCTTTAGAGAAGACCGGGAGGCTCACAGACATTCTAATTTCAATAGGTAAATTCTTGAAGATGATGGGTGAAACCACATTGAAGAAATGTCTACGAAGATCTAACCTCCAGTTAGGGATAGGTTTTCTGTATTGTGAGTTCAATCGAAGACCGTAGCAAGAACAAGTGACAAAGTTATTTCCACTCTTAATATAGAAAATCTTTAAGACCTTGAAAGATGGGCCAAGAAGAAGATAGCGCATCATGAAAAGTCATTAAGCGAATAATATGTTTCTGTCGAACCAAAAGCGACCGCATTAATGTTTTACAGGCACTCCCCCAACATGCCAGCCCGTAGACAAGAATAAAATCAACTAGGGCATAATAAACTAACCCTCGTAGGTATAACGGACAAAAGAGGCGTAAGACATACATTTTCTTTGATACTAATATATATAGTTTATGTTTCAAGCCTTCAATGTGGGCCTTCCAATGTAGATTTGCACCAATCAAAATACCTAAATGTCTAATTACTACACTAATCTTAAAACAGCAAGTCGAAGTACAAGTCTGAGCTTTGTTACAGCCAAAACTATGGAAAGAATGAGCATCAGGTAGTTCTTGACTATCCCTAAAATGTACTATTTTAGTTTTCTCACTCAAAAGTAAGTTGTGAGCTTTAAGCCATTCCACCAGTAAATCTGATATGTTAACCTGTTTGCTTGAACCAGAGCACACAAATGAAAAGTCGTCAGCAAAAGCGATGAGGGAGCCTGCAAAAGTTCGTTGTGAAATTCCATTCACGTAAACAAGTAATAACAGAGATTCCAACACCGATCCCTGAGGAACTTCTGCCTTAGTTGGCAGTTCTACGCTCAGTTGGTGATTGACACGCACTACTTGTGATCGATCAGATAGGTAACTACAAAGCCAGCTATAGATCATTCCACGAAAGCCACAACAATAAAGTTTCCTTAAGAGAATCGGGTAGCCTGCTCTATCAAAAGCTTTAGATATATGGAGGGAAAATTACTTGTATTCCGAAAAGGTACCATCCTACTTTGCATGACTTTTTGGGATTTTGAAAAAATGGAAAGAAGCGATATGGGTCGGTAGTTATCGAAACTCGATTTATTATTTTATTTTGAAAATTTGCGATAACTACAGCTCACTTTAGGGCTAACGGAAAAATCACTGTATTGACACTTAAATTCATGATGAAACTTAAGATGTCCACAAGATAACAAGCCATCTTCTTAACTAATACATTCGAAACACCATCTAATCCAGGTGTTGAATTGTTTTTAAGCGAATTGATAATTGCATATAATTCACCCGGGAAGATCGGGGAAAATGAAAGCTTCTCGTCGTATCGTAGTTTTCTGTCACCAATCTATGTTTTCCGACTCATCCAAAGTGATAGTCGAACAACTGGAGTGAATCGCACAAAAAAATTGGTAAACTCATTAGCAATGGCACTTGAATCAGAGATGACACCACCCGACTTATAATTTAATTTTTTAATTTCAGCAGACTTGGGGTGCTCATGTATCAATTCATTTACTAACTGCCGGTTTTTCCGGGCATTAGTGCCATTGGAATTAAACTGTTCAACGTAGTACTCCTTTTTACTCTGACTTATTTTAGCATTAACGTTGTCACATAGTTTACAACTAAAGTTAGCAAAGCTTTTGTCAGTATAGGATCTTTCCATGCAAGCAGATCAGATTCCAAGGCCTATAGCTGCTTTTCCAGCTTTAGAGGTAGTTTTTATGCAGCTACTAAGATGACAATCAAAAGCAAGTGACTCACTGAATTGGCTATAAACAACGCGCCAATTCTCCAATAGAAGCAGTTTTTACAGTTGGCAATAGTCAATGCGGACAATCTCAACAAAATTTCTTACGACTGCTCTAGAAATGGGAGCACCAAAGAAAGTAGTTTCTATTAAACAATGATCTGATATGTCCAAGCCTAAAACATTGCATGAGGGACTTCGGAAATACCTCTGATCAAACATACAGAGAACGTTATCTATACGGGTTGCTGAAGATTTAACAATACTGGTAAATTACTGGTATTTACTGTCTATATCGATGAAACCAATTGTTTCGGTCGATGTGGAATAATGATTTGAGGTGGCATGGTGTTGGATTGGGGCAAAAGTGAGCTAATAGTGATTGAATAAGTATCGATTACGGGTGAAAGGTGAATAAAGCTAATTTTCAGAGGCCAAATCAAAGTCTTCGCGGATTTTAGGCCTCATAATTTTGTTCATTAGGGATGAACATATTGTGACAATGAACTGGTTAGGGAATAGTTCAAACCTAAAACCCATCGCGCAAGTCTGGTTAATAAGATTAAGCTTGAGTAGAGTAAAATAACTCAAGAATCCATCAAAAGGCTGACAAGAAGCATGCACCTATATTTGTTCTATTTATTTGTAGTTTTTCGAAAGGCAAATTAGTTTGGGTGTTGAATTGTATAAGTAGGAGTTGGTGATGTTTAGACTGTTTGTACTTTTCATCATTAGATTTTGTTGAGAGTAGATTCTAAGTTTCATTCCTTCCCAAGCCGCTACTGAGTTGATGATTTCTGTTATAATAATTTGGCACTATTTGACTATATTTTTCGGTTTGAATATAGTCCAATTCATCAGAAACCGAGCAGTTCAATCAAGTTCGTTGTTCGTTAGTTCAATCAAACGAATATATCTCTTTGACCTTATGATAACCGACCAAACTGCACAGTGGTTAAAGCTTTGGCGTTTGGATCGTTAGGTACCGGGTTCGAATACCGATAGGAGTAGGATGCAAAAGAGATCACCAGATTATGATGTGTGATGAAAAGGAACACAACTATGACTATGGTATTTTGTGGTTTTACAGGATCGGACGCAAGGTTCCAGAACACCGAACGACAAGTCTACGCGAGTTACATAGAATAGCTGAGTTTACGATTGCAACTGATAAATAGCACGTTCGGCACTGCATTCTATATGAATTTCAACAAAGACAAAATGCTTCTAAAGCACATGAATCAATTACAGGTAACTATTGGTACACACGTTTTAGGAGTTAGTCTCGACAGTTTGAAGATGCGGAATTGCAAGCTCTACTGGATGAAGACTCAACGCAAATGCAACAAGGGCTTGCAGCTCAGCTAGGCATCACTCCAAATGGAAAAAATTCAAAAACTTGGAAGGTGGGTCCACATGTGCTGACCGACCACAACCTAGGTCAACGTATGAACGCGTGCCTTTCACTGTTTGCCCGGCAACAAAAAAGGACATCTTGTGCAAAATTGTGACAGGCGAAAGTATATTTTTTACGAGAATCCCAAACGTCAAAAGTTGTGGATCGCCGGCAACCCAGTACAGATCGCCGGCAACCCAGTACATCGACACCGAAACAGAACATCCATTTAAAGAAGGTTCTTCTGTGTATCTGGTGGAACATGAAGGATGTGCTTTATTACGAAATCCCGGAAACTGATCAAACGATGTCTGCAGAACGCTACATCCGACAATTTTCTAACTGAGCGAAGAACTTGGTAAAAAAAGCCATTTACCGGGCAAGGAAGCAGGCAAACTTGACTGCTGCATGACAACGCTCGACCTCACGTTGAGTGTGAATCAGAAAATCCTTTTAAACTTGCTTTTAAACTTTAGACTATACCATTTGTTACGGTCAATGCAGCACGCCTTGGTGTATAAATAGTTCAAAAACGCTGCAAGGTTCTTTTCGGCATTCGCTTGTTACCTGAGGCAGAGCGCAAGGTCATAAAAAACGATGGACAATACTTCCAAGATAAAATTCGTTGTTGTCTATTTTTTATATAACTTTGCTGAAAAATCTGTAACAATTACGTCATACACAGGAATTTAAATAAATATTTTAGTGAAATGGTCATTCTGGGTGATAGGCCAATAGTGTTTTTACATCGAGGTGAAGTTACCAAGATGTTTGGAAGTTTAGTTGAATGAAATTACTACCTTCCCCTAATCCCCTTCGTATCCTCGAACTTTATTGTATTTAACACATACATGCGATTTCTATGCGACATTTTGGATTATTGTGAGTTTTTTTAGTGTCGAAACCAAACTTCCAAACATCTTGATAAAACACGATGTAAAAACACTATCTGGCGCCATTAAAAACAACAGAACTCAACAACTTTTATTTTTATATAATTTATTAGATTAGGCTACCTCGGAGTTACAAAATTATGAGTATAGTCCAAATCAGCATCGCCCATTATGTAAGCAGTAATAAATTGATTCTGAAACACTTGACGTTTCAAAGCGTCCGAGCTTTAAAATCATATACCGGCTTCGAAGTACGAAAGTATAGAATGAGGCTTATCACACCATTGTCCAGGGTTTGATTTCTGATGATAATTAAAAATTGTATAATAAACCTGTCTAAACGAATTACAAAAATTGAGTATTATGTTATTTTAAATATCTAAATTTGGTGTTAGAAAATTCAACCTAAAACCGGAACAACCGGTTAAACCTTGTTTGCAATCACTAATTTACTAGTCTGACCATATCAAACCAGCGCACGTAGATAGATTCAATTGTTTTGTAAGTGACACATAAAAATTAAAAATTTTATATAATTCGTTACGAAATAATTTTATTTGACAAAATATTTCCCAAGATGATTGTCGATATTCAAAGAAATGGAATTTTTATTTTATGGGATGGTTTATTGAAAATGAGGTTACTGCACTTTTAATAATAATTTGGTTCTCAGAATAACTAATGAGAACTTGTTTTATTATACATCAAACATAATTTTGTTTTTGTCTTATCATATAGAAGATATCAAGTGATTTCAAGAGCATAAATATTATAAAATTATGCTATCAAAAATTTCGAGCATCAAAATACAATCCAGATCCACCACCACCACACATACAATTAATGACATAAATCAAAATCGTTCGTATACAAATAATTTCACTTACCCTTTGTTGTGACTCTTTGGCCTGAAAGAAACAAAAATGAGAATGTAAATAAATAAATATCAACAATAAAAGATTGAATTTGATAGGAAATGTCAATTTTCATTGAACTGATTATGTATGCATGAACCGTTGAAGAGCACATGAGTTAACTTGCTTATTTGGCCAATCATTAACACCATCGTGGTGTGTGTAGTACGAGTAATAAGCAACTAAACATAAAATGTAATCAAATCATTGAATTGGAATAAAATTTTTTTGATAATTTTATCATGAGCATCGTAGTCGCATACCATACTATTCTTATGGTGTCGTAATCCAATACGAATTTTAGAGTGAAAAGTAAAATAAAGGAAAGAGAAAGAGAACAGCAGTTTTGATTGATAACCATAACAAATCGAAAATTGAACTTGAATAATATTTGGGTTAACGCATTTATAACAAGGAATGTGTAAGAAACCCACCGAGCACTTCGAAGAAATATAAAACGAGCATGTATGTAATGTACCATTATAGCTCTAACGTGTATTTATACATACAGTGCGTCCATAAATCAGTTTAGTGTTTATTCAATTTACAGAGAGTTTCGTATAAACAAACGCAGTGCTATTCTGCCTTGTATTTTGTTTTGTTGTATTTCCGATATTTAACACGAAATAGAAAGTGATTATAAATTTAGAATTTAATTTATTTACATTTACATATTTTGAAAAACTATTTTTAGAATTTACGAATTTTGTATTGAAACATTTATATACTCGTATATATTTTAATATGAATGATCTTGGTTCCTGGTGTGTGGATGCTGGCTTTAAGAAGGAGTGATCAACCAAAATTTTCTAGCGGCTTTCCGAATCCTAAACTATTTGTATTTTTACAAAGGTAAGGAAATATAGTTGTGGGAAATTGTGAATCATATCCCTCTGAAAATTTGTTTACTTTTAGGGTATAGACAACGGGACGACAGCGAATATTAGTTTGAACCCCACTTGGCTTTGATATTTCGAAGGGGTTTTCATTCTAAAGTTAACGGAGCTTAAATTGAAAAACAACTATGCTGTAGCGGAAACATGTCAGCACTATCACAAACGAAAATTTCTGTTGTGGAAATTTTTTATTCATTTTGTCACTCTGTTTACATAAATTGATTCTCCGAAGTAAAGGTACTCGGCATATGACGTTTTATAATGTTCCATCTTTCTCCTCCATTTCTTAACCATTTGCCAAATCGTATCGGCCTTACGTATTGGCCAAATTGTAGAATCTGCCCATGCTGGACTAAACTTGTCCATTTCATAACCAATCCTTATGAAATTTTGTTTCTAGATTTTGGATTGATAGCTGTAACTTTTTCATTCGTGTGATTAAAATGAATTTTGAGCTGGAGAGAACTCGGTTAATTCTTAATTAATAATTGTAAAATTTGCATCGCAGGTCTGTATTGTAATTCAGGTCTGTATTGTATTTCTAAGTATTTTCATTGCTTTATTTGTGCAGAAGTGTATTTAAATTTTGGATTATAAACTTTCGATCGAATAAGAAAAATAAGGGAGCTTATCGTTTAGAATTGTCTAAGTAATAATATTTTGATGTTTTGCGGCCAAATAATTAAGATTCAGACTATCACTAATATCTCCAGGTCTCCCACAAGTAACCAAACAACTGTACATATTGGTTACTTGTATGTTTCTTGAGATATTAGTGATAACCTAAATCTTAATTATTTGGCCGCAAAAAATCAAAATATTACTTCGGGAATTCTAAACGATAAGCTCCCTTAATTTTTTTATTCGATTCGAAAATACCTATTAGAACTACAACATAGACCTGTGGTTCAAATTTTACGGTTAATAATTAAGAATTAACCGAGTTCTCTCCAGCTCAAAATTTATTTTAATCGTGTGGAATGCACAGATACCATATTTCCACCTAAAATTTAAGTTTCAATCCAAAGTCAATGTAGAAACCAAATTCCATAACGATTGGTTATGAAATGGCCGAGTTGAGTCCAGCATAGACAGATCCCAGAATTTTGTCCAACTTTGTTACGTTAGAATCCCTAACCAATACTAATAACCAAATTTCATCGTAATTCGTTTAAAAATGGCGGAGAAACACGGAATTTTGTAAAATTTCAAAGTTTCATATACCGAGTTCTTTTACTTCAGAGATCAATCAATCTGTCACTTTAAGGAACTCTTTTAATGTTCAATTCCACCGAAATGTTTTATTTTCTGGAAATAGAGGCACAAAATGGATAAAAATTTCTACTGGATAACAACAACAGATATTGTTGTGGCGAGTAGAGTAGTCTGTTATTTTACGCTGGTAAATTTCTACTGTCTTATCCTTAAAGGATATTGCCTAATTAAATGCATCATTAAAATATTTTGGACTCTACTTGTTCTTTGTGAAACGGCAATAATCTTACCGTGCAGGTAAATGGCCAGGCTGAGATCCTACGGATGAAGTAACCTTATATTTGTATCATGGATCTCTGTTCACCCATGTTCTTCGCTAAATATTTGACTATTATAGATCTAAAACAAGGAAACATAGGTGAGGAGTCTGACTTTTTAAAAAATGGTCTCCATTGAGCAAGGCAAAACCAGGCCATAATCCTGGTACATGGTTAGGAACCATGCCAGGTTGACAGCTTGTACCGAACAACGGTCATTGTTTAACGGTCATTGTCGGGAAATATCGGGAGCTGAGGTACCGAAAGAGGGCACTTCAAATGGTACCCCACATGGTGATGGTAGCAATCTCAATAATATCATCAATCTCCACAAAATATCTAAATGGACCCTTAATAACGGAGGCTTATAAGAGGAAAATTAAAGTCGCCCTGGGAAGCGATGCGATTCTTCTTTATAAAGAAACGCGTAAAGAAGGAGGAAGCCCAACTAGGATACCTTGAGAATTTTTCTACGAAATTCATTACCGATACTGGTTCTATAAACCCCTGTAGAATATTGTGTAAACCTTAGCTGCTTTTGTGTTGAAAGAATTCCAAAGGATTCGTTAAAATTACAAGAGCTCTTCAGACAAGCCAAAAAACACAAATGCTGTTGAACACTTGGACTTCTGTAAGGAAGCCCACAGAACGCACAAATACTAACTAGGAAAAAGTTAGAACAAACGGATGGCGGTTATGTTTTGCTAACGTAAAATACTAGACTTATCATTCCGAGTCATCTTCAACAACCGGATGGACTCTGGGCCACAACTAGCTACGAATCTTTGGAGCTGCTAATGAAAATTCATTTTCCTGGCTTCTTTGAAATTGCGGCAAAAGAGCCAACGTCGCTAGAGTTCTGAACCAAGTATAAGTCAGATTAGAAGTAGGAAGATACATTTTTTGGTCAATAAACCGCTTTAAGGCAGTTAAGTCCTGCGAATTTCAGCCAGCAGACCACTGACTTGACGCTGCCATGGCTTGAAGTTACTCACTAAAAACCAACCTGAAAATGTATCATAGTAGTAATAATTATTCCTAAGGCGAGAAAGCGCGCTCATTTTAATCCCAAAGATCTTAGAACTATACCTTTATAATCCTTTCTACAAACATTTTTGCAAAGATAAATAGAAGCTCACATCGGACACTCGATCATGTCGAATAAGCTGTCCAAATTCTCAACATGCGTGTTATAAATAGAAATCGGTGGAAATTGCTCTTCACACTCTTATTAGCCTTATTGAGAAATCAAATGGTGCTAAAGAAATTTTTATGTTTGCTTTTCTGAAGCGGGAGAAGGGGTGATGACTCAGATACTCACATGTCTGGTTGTCGGCAAGTCATTCATAGGCGGGATAGGTATAGCCTGGGTGGTGTGTTGACCAGGTTTATTCATTCACAGTTTTGTAAACTTGCATATTATTGACTTTTTATAGAACCAGGAAGATTTTTTCGGGTGGAAGAGTGAAGACAAGTAAACCGCGCTTATCATACTTTCCAATTGGGAAAAGATGGCGTTTGGTAGATTCCCATCGTAAACAGCTTTGCCATTCCTCAATTGGGATTCCTCTCTGGTGGGCGTTTCTAACGAACCTTTGAATAAAGTGTAATAAATAGCTGTACCTTGTATTAGGCACCAAGAGCACACCAATTTAAGCATGGATGGATCAAGTAATCAAATAGCCACAGGCTCAGTTAAAAGACCAGAATGAACACAGGACATTCATATTTCATAAAAATCTGGATGAGAGGATTTGTTCTTTACCTGGAAGATGTTAACTTCCTCACAAACTATTAAAAAGGCTGGTCAAACTTTGTCAGGGTGTTCAGCTTTGAATTTAAACTCTCCTCTCATCAGCGTGACTGAAACTGGAGAAATGGCAATAAGAAGGGCCGTGAGCCCGCCAGTCTATAATGTATGTGAAAGGGATATTCTAGTTTTTATGGGCACACAGATCGATGAAAGCGCTAAAATCATTACGGTCAAAATTGTCGATTTTTCTTACACCTTTAGCCCAGAATTGACTCTGATCAGAGATCGTTGGTAAGTTATTACCATGCGTTGGTATTACTAGATGTAGATGGTCCAACATGCAAGCTAATGCTTTGTGAGGCAACAACTAATCACATATGGCTCAGACTAGACCTACTAAGATTCAGACCCTACCAAGATTGAGGCAGCTGGGTAATATATGGGTTATGTGCGTTATATCAGCGTGGATTTGGATGTTATGCGAGGATGAAGACGAGGAAAATACTGTGCTCCATTGCTTTGCACATCTCCCTGTCTAGTGTGGACATTAGCCGATTTGATGAGCCTCTGTAAATTGGACGTCAAGACAGTTGTACGCATTGATACTTTAATGAGTAGGATCAGGCTACTAAACTATTTCTATACACGTACTTTAGGACAGCTACCACAACCTATCTTGACCTAATCGAATTAGCCTATAATAAACCGTTAACTTTACATATTTTCATTTTTTTTTATTTCGCTGGCGCTAGAGAGGAATTTGACCGCCTCATCTCTAAGGTTACATAATCAGTTTTTACATTCAGATTAATGATTTATTATTTCATTGAATTCTGGCAAGGTCCCAGGCCTGCTAATCAATTTGATTCTTCAACTTTGGAATCCTCTTTTGTCTCTTGGATTAGCTTAAATATATACGTCATTGACAAACCCTAACACGACAGACAAACTCTGAGCTGGACGACATAAATTTTATTTAAAATCTTATTAATGCCGAATTTAAAAGCCTACAGCTAAGCGACCAATATTTGATTTTTGGATTGAAAATTCCTAATTAAATGATCATCATGACTTTGTACACCAGAAAAAACTAATTTTTACAAAAATGATTTTTTCATTTCTTATAGCAAGGAGGTCCTTAACCTAATCTATTAACTGGGCGTCTCTAAACAAGTGTAATAGGTTTTAAGTATCTGTAGTCTAATTTTATATTTCACAATAAAATTTTATATTAAATCTGTACATAAATTAGGCTGTAGGGCATAAATTAGTTGCCAGTAATATCTCGGCTAAGTTACTTAAAAATTAATTATAAAACAAAAACTAATTATTTGGTGGCCAAAATTTATCAGCAACTTGCTTTACGAACATTCTTATACTTTAACTCGTACATAGCTTAATAGGGTGGGTAAAATTAATTATTGGATGGGCAAATCCATTTATTTAAATTGGCAATTGATAGTAATTTACAAACAATCTGACTATTTAACTCGAAAGTAGAGGATGAATTAGTTATGTGATGGACAGAATACATCAACAGACGGACAATTCCAAAATAACTGGAATTCGAATTCAAAATGATTTAGGAACACTCCTGTACATTAACTTAAAAGTTTAAGTAGAAATTGTAATAATCAGCCAAGTTTATATAGATACCCACGCGAGAATCCGCCTTTTTCTTGTTGCGATAAAAACGTGCGGTATCAAAATCACCTGCCATTCAAATTAAACGGAAAATTCATAACAAAAGTGTATTTCAATGAAAAATATTTTGTCTCTTTAAACATAAATCATAACCAGACGGGTATATAAAGAATAGTCGTTTTCGGCGAATTATCGTTTTCGGTGAATTGTCGTTTGCGGTGAATTGTCGTTTTCGGTGAATTATCGCTTTCGATTAAGATAATTTTACCGAAAGCGACAATTTATCGTTCTAGAGCTTGAGTGCTTAGAATAGTACTAGGTAAAATACTTCTGCTTGCAGAATTCTGCATCAAGCCAATCATTTTCCAACCGATAATTATGGAACTCAATTTAATGATTAAAATGGAATTTCAATAGCATTGTTGGAGGAATCTAAGATGTTAGTTATATTTCGATGAATTGTCGATTTTGGTGAATTGCCAATTTCGATGAATTGTTATTTCGGTGAATTGTCTCTTTTGGCGAATGTCGTTTTCGATGAATTGTCGTTTTCAGTGAATTGTTCATTTCGCTGCATTGTTTTTCGGTGAATTGCTCTTCGATGAATTGTCGTGCTACCGAAGGACCTTCCACATTCTTACTATTCAATTATGAAAATCCGTTGCCCCCGTGACAATTGTCCATCCCTGGTGTATAATTTGGTTACAATATATGAATCAGAATTGTGTTATACAAATTTCATTTTATATAAGTTCTTTGTAAAGTCAATCAAACTTTCACCCTAATTTGTAAAGAATCATAATTTCATAATTTTAGGAGGGGGATTATGTGTTATTCAATAACCAGCTGTTTTTTCATTTAGGTCAATGTTGATTTGATATTCGTTTGATCATATTATACTAGTTTATTGATTATGACTCATGTCCCGCACAGACCATGATAATTTGTATACTTTTATAATTATTGAGCCTACAAGATTTGCGCAAAAATTGGATTACTTAATCCACAGTCAATAAACTGGCTGCAATCTTATATTTATATCGCCTCGTTTAAACGCTTCGCTTTTATGTTCACAAATGAATAAGAAAACTTACTGTGTAAAGATAAACTTGATAATCATACGCCTACAATTAATTAAGAGTCAAGACCAAAGTTGTTGTTAATATTTTCTTTTAGTTTTCGAAACGATCAAACAGTTTAACTTGAAACGAACGATTGATTGAATTTGGTGGGATACAGAGCTATTATATCGTTACACTTAAATTGTAATTATGTATTATTATAGCTCAAGGCGAAATTTATTGTGACGCGATGTACGATGTGCGTGTGTAAATTCAACTAACATAATGTCGTGTAGAAGAATTTGGTGGACGAATACGAATTCTAGACAAAATACCAACGACACAAATTATAAATTAAAACGTAATTTAAACTAAACAAAATTATTAAAACTAAGTCAGTAAGTAGATTACGTGTGGCATTGAATAAAAAAAATTTTTACACGTAAATTGTAAGTTTATTTTACAAGTAGTTTAGGACACCATTTTATGATCACACAATATAAAAATATTGTGGCCAACAAGTGTTGATATGAGCACAATAACAGGCTTCCTTCCGACGACCACCAGATAAAAATGTTTATTCATTAATTAAAAGTTGGTTTCACGTTGATTGTGAACCAAATAATGTTACACATAACAGAACGCAAATAATGACCTGACACTCTACATACGAGTATATACACAGAGCTTACAGGATATATGGTTTGATGATTTGGACATGAAAATAAAAAATTTCGTTGTATGGTTTTTTGAATTTTTAAATTTGTACAATTATGTATTTCTTAAAGTGTGAAACGAAAGATCGGTTGTTGTATATTACATCACACAATAGTTGTAGTATATTCAGCCTGTTGATATATACAGAGCATATTTTACATAACCGACTGCACCCTAAAAGTTTAAAACCAAACAAAAAACCTTTAATCATAACAATTTTGTATGAATAAAAAGTTGAATGACATTTCAGAACCAATTATGGGTCTATTTAACATTCACGCATCATAAATTTGATGAAAGAAGTTTAGGCACACGTGAGTTAGTCTTTATACCAAAAAAAATAATACAATTGTTCGTCACGGATATCCGAAGCCGCACAAGAGTCAAAATTTATATGTTTAAGAAATGGATCAAATTTAAATTATGTGAGGGAGTCTACCTTCTTATCCAAGGATTCAAAATTTTCCGAAATTCACGGTGTATTGTAAACAAAACATCATTCTAATTTTTAACTAACATATGGTTAATTTTTACTTTTACTATATCACAGTGTTTTACTGTTTTTCATAAATGAGCACGATGAAATATTTATTTGGAAATTATAAAGAGAAAATGTGTGCGGCTCGTACTCGTAATATGTAGACGATAAAAGAATATTCAGTTAAAAATAGCGTCATTACTCATTACACCTCGTAATAATTATTTTTATTTGGGGTTTTGGTTTAGGCGCACCCCTGAAATCCCGCATCCAAATAGTTTTCTGTGGCGCAATTAAGGTGGGAGTGAGATTTTAATCGATATTAAATTACAACAACATTTTCGGGCTAATATGATGCTACGCAGAACAAATAAATTACAAGGTTACCGTTTTTTTTTTCGTATACAAAATTTAATATTTGATATAAACGTGTACATATTTGTTCTTTTATTTGGGGCTCTGTGCTAGGTGGTTCCAAACTTATAATACCGTGTCCTAGTCAGAGTGAAAGGAGAGCGATGTTTAAAGCAAAAACGGCAAACCAAGTGTGACACTCCAAGTGGTAAACACTCATCATGTCAATGAGGCCAATATCACCGCTAAGGCTGCGTTCACCAGGTCAGCCACCACCTTAGTAAAAATTCGCGACCGTCATCGTTATTTAATAAGATGCCGTGTTTTGCTCTAGTCGGGTACGCAATTAAGTTTTATAAGCGAATGTTTAGCCCGGGTTCTCGGTCTAGAGCGGACCAAACTGGATACTTCAATAAGCGGAATAAGTCGAAGTTCGTACACATATAAAGCAAAAACTTTCTGTAACTATGGAATCATGCACAAGCAGTTACAACACCCAATTAGATGTTTTCGTTGTCCCAAGGGTCACCTCTAATCACCCCAGCAGAAACATTACCGTCGCCGAATGGAAAATTCCATCCATTTTCCATATTCAGGCAGCAGATTCGAAGTTCTATCGTTCGAAACGTGTGAATATGCTTGTTAGAACTGAAATATTTTATACTCTACTTGTTCCAAATGGTTTTACCATCGATGTGCAACTGCCCACGCTCCGAAGTACAAAACTTGGATGGATTGTATCGGGTAAGATCACCAATCTTGATAATAAAAATGTTTTTTCGAATGTTTTAGACCAACCAGAAGAAAATGATTTCCCTGAAATTAATAAAAACTTAGCGAAATTTTGGATTATGGATGGATTTGATGAGCGAGAGAAGCTATATTCAGCGGAAGAACATGTTTGTGAAGCTCATTTCACTCAAAACTAAAGAAGAGATGATACTGGCAGATTCGTCGTCAAACTACCACGAAAGAAAAGCGTTGAGTTTCTCGAGAATAATTACTGGATTGCCAAATTAAGATTTTTGAGTTTGGAAAGAAAACTCCTTCGAGCGGAAAGTGGGGAATATGAAACATTAAACCATATGGAGAAAATTGAAACATCCGGACAAAATTACAGAAAGTAACTCTACACGACTACGTATCGTTTTTAACGCATCCTGCAGAACCGCAGCCGGTTACTCTCACAATGCTAACATGAATGTTGGTCCAACTATACACAAGGATCTATTTTCAATACTACTATCTTCAATACATGTATCGGGCTTATCTACGGTGTATTTTGTAGCGGTTTTTACCTACGGATCCAGTTTGTTTATATTGGCTAAGAACAATCACATTTGAGACCGCAACAGCTTCGCTTTTAGCTATTCGCTGCCTCCATCAGCTTACGGTCGAAAATAAAACAGCTCTGCCTCTCGCTTCTAAATGGATTACCCAAGATTTCTACGTTGATGATATGCTTACAGGAGCAAATACCATGTAATGAAGCTTTACAGCTACAACGAGAAGTAAACAGTATCCTAGCGTTAACCGGGTTTGAAATACGGCAGTGGGCTTTTAACGATCCGAATTTATTAGAGAAGATTCCACCGGAACAGAGCAGAGTGTTTCCATAGATACAAAGAACTTCGTCTGAACACGCGGACTCTCTTGGTATACTAAAGATTAAATCTCTAGATACAAGTATGTATCTTGAGCATTCTCAGCCCCATCATTGTAAAGGCGAAAATAGTTTTACAACATCTGTGGCGTTTCAAAATTGTTTGTGGCAGCCCACTACTATAAATCACAATGGGTGAGGTTTCGAGAGCAATTGTCATTACTCGAAAGATTCGAAATACTACGTTTTGGGTTTTGCAATACATTTGATTTCGGCCAGCTTCATGGATTTTCGGACGCATGCAACAATGCGTATGGTTGCTGTATCTACATACGCTTTGCCACTCAGAAATCTCGTGTCGCATCGCTGAAAAGTGTCTATTTGCCCATGGATTGAGGTATGTGTGTCATCGTGTCACTTCAGAGATAAAATATAATTTCAAAAGGATTTGTTGCAGGACTGATTCGGAAATTGTTTTGAATTGGCTTGCCTCACACCCATCAAATTGGGCATCGCTTGTGTCTAATCGTGTATCGTCTATCCAGTGATTAACTGAAAAATATGTAAGGAATCATGTAGATATAAAACGTAATCCGGCCGAAGTTGTATCTCAAGGTATGCTGCCTAAACAATTATTAAAAGACAATGGCTGGTTTGTTGGACCGGATTTTTAACTGACCCTACGCGGCGGAGGACCCCTTTAACTGCGTGCTGGCCATACCAACGTATACAGGTCAATATAAAAAACGTACCAAAATAGTTACATACAGAGGCTACGGCCATTCCTTGATAACGAAGAAATAATTCGGGTTGGAGGGCGTCTTCAAGAATCAAATTTGGCGTACAATCAAATGCACTCCTTATTATTGCCAAAAAATAGCCAATTTGTATTTTCGCTTGTCGAGTGTTTACACAATAAGAATCTTCACGGCCTCAAGCACTTTTAGCTGCAATCAGACAACAATACTGGATTATTAATGGAAGAGACATTGCCCGCAGAATAGCACAACGCTTCATTATATGTTTCAAGCATCGTCCTGTACTTTATAGGCAGATAATGGGAAATCCACCGTCGCGCCGAGTTCAATCGGCTTGTCCGTTTCTAGTGTTTGGAGTAAATTTTTGCGATCCTGTAATGCTAAGGCATATTTAGAAATATTTGCGTGCTTTACTATGAAAGCTGTTCATTTGGAGTTAGTGAGCAACGCGTCGTCCGAATCATCCGGTTCGATTAAGTGAACTTCGAAAGTTGTTTGAAAAGATTGAAAAGAAACTCGTGATCACATTATTAAAGCTAGTGCTGAAGATAACATTCGAATATCACACATACCACTACGATCGCCGCATTTTGGTAGCCTTTGGGAGGCCACTGTCAAGACAGCGAAACATCACATGAACCGAATGCTGAATAATTCAATGCTCACTTATGAGGAGTTTAGTACGGGTTTGGCTCAAATTGAAGCAGTTATGGATTCAAGACCTCTAACACCAATGCCTTCGGATCCGGCTGATCTTAGCGTACTTACACTATGCCATTTTTTGATCTGTGAAGCACTTACGGCGCCAATAGAACCTGACTTGTTTGCATTAAACGTCGATCGCCTCAAGCACTATCAACTGATTAGGAGAAGTTATAGCAGGAGTTACAGCAACGTTCTAAGTGGAGATCGTCGTGAAAGGTGGAATTAGGTACGATGGTTTTAGTTTCGGAGGATACTGTTTCGCCCCAGAAATGGATACTTGGTCGAATGGTCGAGGTCCTGGGAAAGATGGCATCATCAGGGTAGTAACAATTCGAAATAAGACGATTCGTCTCAAAAGTTCTATCCAAAGGCTCCATTACTCGTGAATGAAGAAGGAAGGCGTTGAAAACCCGGAATGTCCTTTCAACAGGCGACAGTATGTTTCACCGCAACAACGTATATATTATTTATCTGGTTTACAAAGCATTAATAATATAACTCGGTCAGGTTCGATTTCTATTTATTGATAAACTGTTGTACAGTTCTTCTATAAAACTTTAATTTTATATGAGAGTAATTTTCGGCCGTGGTTAAAGGACAATCGAGTAATCGTTTGTCTTTCATTCATTGCGTGTTTTTGAATATCATTCAAGTGGCCTATTTGAGACTTTTGTGAGTGTTTATTATAACCCATTTAAATTACAAATCCGAACGAACGCCCTTTATACGGAATTTCGCATAACAGAACTAATAATTTCCCATTTTCGCTATACGAAAGAACAAAATTCGTTTTACGGAATAAATTTTTTTCAAAATTCGGGGAAAAACTAATTAAGTCAAAATTACGTTTTTATTATACACATACATACATGAAATCCTCATTATTTTCTGCTTCAAATAGATGTGTTAATGTTAATCAAGGGTTAAGTTTTATAAATTTATTTCAAAAGTTTTAGATCATTCAGCGGAAAACTTTTTATATTGATACTCGTACAATGTAGTTTCTGTGCTTACCTAATTTTAGAAATTAATTTTGCTCGTTTGTTTATAGCCTAACAGTGCCACCAAAGCAGATATCAGGTTTTGTGAAGAAAACGGCTCAAAAAAGAAGCCGAAAAGCAATTTCTTTGAAAACGAAATTAGATGTTTTACGCCGTTTTGAAGCAGGCGAAATACTTGTGGAAATTGCAATGGTTGCTGGGTCTTGCAATGCCGACGATTGGCCCAATCAAGGAAAACCGCGATAAAATTGTGAGGCAATCTAAATTAACTGCACCATTAAGCGCCTCAAAATTAACTTGACAAAGGAGCGCAATAATGGAGGAATTGGAACCAACCAACGCAACATGCCAATGAGTGAGCTTATCATTCAGGAAAAGGATAAGAGCTTGTTTGAATATTTAAGAGTCAAGCGTATTGATGAAAATTCTGAGGAAATTTCTTATTTTGTTCGTAGAGGCTGGTTCGATCGGTTTAGAAAATAGCAAAATTTACATATCGTCAAAATGAGAGGTAAAGCTGCCTTGCTGATACAGAGGCCGCTAATAAATACCCTTATATTTTAAAATCAATTATTGAACGGGATAGTTACCTCCCAGAACAGATATTTTTTAACGTAGACGAGGCTGGTTTATATTGGGAAGAACGCTAGAAAGAACTTTTATATCCAAAGATACAAAAAAAGCATCTGGGCATAAACTGGATAACGAGCGTTTAATCCTACTACTTGGAGGCAATGCAGCAGGTGATACAAATTGAAACCGCTCCTAATAATTTGTCGGAAAATCGAAGGGCTCTTAACCTTTTAGCGTAAATGGGACATATATGCCCCCCACATATATTTTCCTTGTTTATTCACTTATTTTTGCTCATTTCTCTTTAAATCTTTTTTAAAGTGTTTCATAAAGCAATATTTAACCGTTATATATTGCTTTGATTTGGTTAATCTGCCATTTTATATCAAAAGTTACAGTTGGACAAAAAACATTGAAAATCGTACAAATAATACATATTCAACTTGTAATGTTCATCTGTGTTTTACAACTGAAATTGTTTTACCAAGTTCCTTTGCTAAAAATACTTTGTTTCTTATTTTTAGTTTAGTTTTAATTTAATGTTGAATTCTGATTTAAAAAAAGCAACCTGAATACATGATATTTTAAAAAGATCACGTATTTTATTTAGAACATGATTTGTCTGGTGAAGCATATTAGAACACTTTTGTGCCCTGAATTTTCTCGAATTCTGGAAGCAATTGATGGCTGGCCATGAAATTTACTTTTTTATGTCTAAATAAACCTATTAAACTACGGTGACCATATAGCCAGCATTTTACAGGACCAGCCTGCATTTGAAATATTTTTGCTTAAAAATGACCCGCAAAGTTATATAATCGCCCTCGCGAGTCCCGCATTCGTGAACTGGGTGAATAACCTCATCAAATTTTGCGAAGAAGCAGACGAACAATATTCTTGGAGGCTGCAAAACACTTTGGCTAGTACTCTTATCAGCATAATAGAACGTATATTACAAATGTTCGAACCTTCGAAATTCCCTTTTCTGTCGCTCGATAACTGGCCAAAAATATTAAGAACGTTTTTCAATGACGAAACATCTGAAATGTATGAATTGAATATGAATTACTGTAAATACTTGGATCGTTAAACCCCACAGTTCGTTAGCATCGATTGTTTTTCATGGATGACGCTAAAAGACAGGGGTTACAAGGGAAAATGTGGAGGTCATTTTTGAATATGTCACCAAAAAGTTTCCAAACATGATTCTCTGTGTTACTAAGTATGCCAAAACACTTATGAATTTATTTATTTTATTTTATTTTTTCTAAAATAAAAACCGCCGAGTATAGGAATAATTTTAATATTTTAATTTTATGTATTTTTTTCTATTATTTAATTTTTGCAATCTTGTTCTGCGGCCGATTAGAAATCCCAACATTTTATCGCTATCTGCACATTGCATAGCTCCATGCCAGCCTATACTGGCATGTAAGATGGATAAACTCATGAGTTTTGCACTCTGACCGGGGTTCATAATTGTGTTTTATTTCCATTTCATCACCGATCATAATCTGATGATTGCAATTTCCTTTTGCATCCTGCCCCTATTCGGAATTCGAACCCGGTACCTCTCGATCCAACCGCCGAAGCTTTAACCACTGTGCCGTTTGGGTGGTAAAATAATAATTTTATGTATGATTCCGTGTGATTCCGCAGACAAACAAAGGCATGAAAGAGATATGTATATTTAGTTTTGAATAATACAAAAATGTGGCGAATAAATTTGGTTTTCTCTTTTATATTTTTTACCTGTTCTGTATTTGCATCAGAAAATTCTGGTCACCGTATATTAAACTGGCCATAACTTTTACTTTATGCCTGGGTAAGTTTAGTGCATGAAAGGGTTAAGAGATGTGATAAATTAGGGTTACTCGTAATTTGGAAGCCAAACAAGAAAGCTTGGATTACAATGTCCATATTCGAAGATTGGTTCAAAAATAACTTCTGTCCGGATGTGAAGAAATGTTTACAAAAGGAAAATCTTTCAAATACTTTTGCTATTGGATGATGCTCCAGAACATCGAATTTATTTGGCTGAGATGTTAGAAGGTATATAAGTTGCTTATGGATCAAGGTTTTATATCTACTTTTAAATCCAATGAGATGAAGTCAAGCTCGATAAAACACGTTTGGAATTTTTTTGGCCAGAATGCATTAAATATGACGAATCTGATCTTGATTCGCTACATGCCATTCGTCAAAATATTGTATCACTTGCTCTTCCACTTGGTTTCCAAGAAGTACATGAATTTGATGTGATCGAACTGGTAGAAAAAAACCAACAAGGTGAAGATTTACATAAGACATCGATCACCACTGAACGAGAAACGAAAGTCACTTCTCGTAGATTAAAATCGCAAAATTTGGCATCTATCGCATTTTAAAGGCGGCATAAAAATGTTGTAGGACAATGATGACAATAAAGAGCGTTATATTAAATCTCTTCATGGTATCAATGAGAGCATTGCATGTTACAAGCAGCATTATAAAACCGTTAAAGCAGAAGCCAGACAGGCAACTTTAGATTTATTTTTCGTATACGTTCCAGTTCATGCTCTAGCACATGCTCTAGCTCAAACTCTCCGTAGAAAATTTGATTCTTTATTTATTGAAATAAACCAAAAAACTGAATTATTAATTAAAAAGGAGTACGGGATTGACAGCCTCCACGAAGTGTTCATAAATGGATACGGGCGTACTCTGGGCAATGTTTTGTAGAACGAACGGTTGCGGTACCCAATCCCTTCGTAGTAGTGAAGCAGAATAGCTAATTAGTCAATCAAAACTATGCAATGGTGCAAACAAAAGGAAATAATACCCCAGGTGGTACACCAATATCAACATTGGTAAATCCACTCTCTGTGGGGACTGGTCCTATGGATTCTGGGGAGGGCCATCTATTGGATTACCAGGGAACATCAAATCCGTTCCAGAGAAGACCAAATTTAAAACGATCACCGATAAAGAAAAATAGAAGCAACTCGGTAGCTGACCAAGCCGATACTTTTTCTAACGCTATACCTAGACAAACATTACACTAAATAAGTGATGCCACTGGAAATTTTACTTTGCAAATAGCCGAATCTAGTAAAACAACTATTGACCTAGAAAAGGAGAATATGAATCTATTGGCGAGGCATATGGAGCAATTATTTGCCAAGCTAAGCGAAGAAATTGAGTATCTAAAGCAAGAAAATGAAAACCTAAAAATGAATCGGGATCCAAAAGAAGATTGCGATATAGGAAGCATTGAACTAGACAAAGTCATCTATTCCACTGATGAAGATGAATTACAAAGAGAGACGGACTGGATCCTAAAGAAGGAAAAACAGTCTAGGAAGAGTAAGAAAAGAAAAGCTGAATCGTCACCTGAGGCTGAGCAATTAAATGGTAGGGGACAATCTAGTCCAGATTCAAACGATGCTCTACCCAAAGCCAATCAACCAAAAGGTAGTAAATCTACCAAGAACATTACACCAAATTTGGTGCAACCGAAAGAAAAATCACCCCCACCAATAAATATTGTGGGTGTAACCAGTTACCCAGAAATTCAGTCACTGATGAAATCGGTTACTGACAAAGACTATAATGACGTTTGGAAAATTAATACTTTGGACTCAGGTTCTTATAGAACCTTATCTATGAAATTGAATGCGGAAAAGTATCAGTGGTTCACTTACGAAAACAAATAGGCCCGACTGCTGTGAATAGTAGATGCTGTGAATATTGTTAAAAAAGAGAGAACAGAAATTCAGGAAGGAAACCAAATTATCAGTAAAAGGGTACTCCCTCTTTTTATGCTAGTATTTGACAACAAAGAAAATATTCAAAACATTTATGGAATAAAAGGAATTCTTCACATGAAGGTGAAAATTGAACCAATGAGGAGAACCACAACACGCCTACCCCAATGCTAGAAATGCCAGGCATTTAATCACACCCAAAGATATTGCGGCCGGGATCCAAAATGTGTAAAATGCTCAGGTAATCATTTTACCCAGGCGTGTACAATAGGGAGAGATGTGCCAGTCAAGTGTACAAATTGTAAGGGCCAACATCCGGCTAATTATCGAGGCTGTGAGGTTGCTAAACAACTACAAAAATTAAGAGATAAAACAAGAAATAAACCGCAAAATCACGAAAATCGAAGGGTTCAAATATCAAATCAGATGGATCAAAATCCACAACCAGCCAATACAGGGCAAAGAAGTTCATTTGCGCAGGTAGTGAAAGGTTTGGGTTCAACCAAACATATGGGCTCTAAAAGTAACCAAATTATGGAAAACATTATGAACAGCATTGCAGCTATTACAAAGCGGCTAGATGACCAAAGTAATCTGAACAACATGATACTTGATCAACTGAAGATGCAACTCCCTCAACGCAATCCAACAAAAAATGTTAAATAAGGACACAACTTTCAAAATAGCAATCAGGAATGCGAATGGCATTATGCAACATATTCCAGAAATAGAAATATTTTTAAATTCAGAAAAAATCGACATTTTCTTACTATCTGAAAGCCATCTAGTTAAATCTTCGTTTGTTAAAATACGGGGTTATAACTTATATCACTCCATTCATCCAGCGGAAAGAGCAAGAGGTGGTTCGACATTACTAATAAAAGAAAATATAAAACACCATTTTGAATCTAATATCGAAGAAGAAATAATGCAAGTCACTACTGTATGGATCCAAATTAAACACAGACAGCTTACTGTCTCTGCAATATATTGTCCTCTCCGGCATAACTTGAAAAGGGAGGACTATCTTAAACTATTTAAACCGCTTGGACGTGATTTTATTATTGGAGGTGACTTTAATGCGAAAAACACCTATTGGGGATCTAGACTTACCACGCCAAAAGGTAAAGAATTGCTGCATGCAGGGCAGACATCAAAATGTGAATTTTACTCTGGTGGTTCCCCAACATACTGGCCCAGTGACGTAACGAAGATACCTGACCTAATAGACTTAAGAAGTAAGAGCTATATCCCAGAACTACATTCACATTGAAGACAGTAATTTTCTAGTATCGGATCATTCCCCGGTTATCATGACAGTCAGTGAAATGGTAATTCAAAGGGAGAGTGCCCCCAGATTAACAAATTCAAAAACAAACTGGGATCACTTTCGTGAGGTTTTGGAGGAAAAAATCAATCTTCAGGTGCCGATAAGAAATCCCCACCAGTTGGAAGATGAATTAGAACAACTCAATAAAGCAATTCACTATGCTGCTTTGGCAAGTACCCCCATTATACAAAATAAGAAGAAGCTTAAAATATCCTACCCAATGGAAGTTAGAGAGTTGGTAAAACAAAACAATTCTTAACAATTTAGGTAACAGTCTCAAATCTCTTCTTAAAGAAGTTAAAAATGCATCAATCAACAGATATCTAGTTAGCCGAACCGATGAAAAAATTCAGATTATTCTCTTTGGAAGGTGACGAAGGGACTCAAACGACCCAAAATGCAAGTGCCTCCACTTAAAAAGGACGATGGAACCTGGGCAAGAGGTCCTAAAGAGAAGGCTGATCTGTTTGCAGAGTATCTCGAGGATACCTTCCAACCACTACCAAGGCAAACGGCCAATGAAAATATAATGTCAATCCAAAAGCTAGATGATTTTGATATTCGCCCAGTAACTCTCAAAGAATTAAAAGAAGAAGTGAAAAGCGACATGAATGTGTAAAAAGCCCCAGTATATGACTTGATTACTTGCCAAATAATCGAGGCTCTACCAGATAAAGGATTTCGTAAGCTATTACACATAATCAATGCAAGCTTTCGGTTAAAATATATACCGTGGCAATGGAAAGTAGCAGAAGTAATCATGATAGCAAAATCTGATAAACCACCTAACGATAAAAAATCATACAGGGCAATTTCATTCCTGCCAATTATGTCAAAACTCTTTGAAAAATTATTACTAAAAAGACTTAAACCAATAATTGAGGACCGACAACTAATACCTCCACATCAATTTGGATTTAGGGAAAAGCACTCCACAATTAAACAGGTGCATAGAATCACCAACGTTATTGAAAGACCGTTAAAACGCAAAAAAGTATGCTCCAGCATATTTCTGGACGTCGCCCAAGCATTCGATAAAGTTTGGCACAGTGGACTGGAATTCAAGCTGCATAGAGATCTGCCGAGGCAATTCTATGCCATAAACAAGATACTCCGAACTAAAGAAAATCTCTGTCGGTGTCCCACAGGGGAGTGTCTTAGGACCAGTCTTGTATTTATTCTATACAAGGGATATTCCAACAACAGATGAAGGAACCATAGCCACCTTTGCAGATGACACAGCAATCATGGCGACTGGAAGTAATGTCGCTGATGCAACGAGCAAACTCCAGAAGATTACCAATGAGGTTTGTAACTGGGCTAAGTGCTGAAGAATCAAGCTTAATGAGACGAAATCCACGCATATTAACTTTACATATCAAAAGACTTCCCATCTACCGATAGTAATTAATTCACGACCGGTGCCATATGCAAACAAAGCTAAATATCTGGGCATGACTCTCGATGCCAAGCTCAAGTGGAGAGAGCACGTCAAAAAGAAAAAAGAAGAACTTAATATTAAGTTCAGAAAAATGTATTGGCTCATAGGTAGAGGCTCTGAGCTTACAATATACAACAAGCCGCTGCTATATCGGCAAATACTGAAGCCGATATGGACCTAAGGTATTCAACTCTGGGGATGTACTAAGCAAACAAACGCCAAAATGATACGGACGTTTCAAAACAAGGTTCTCCGTAGCATCGTAAATGCTCCGTGGTACACAAGAAATGAAGACCTTCACAGGGATTTACAGATGGAATGCATCAAAGATGAAATAAAAAAGCCCGCCGCCAAACACGAAATAAGGCTCCAGGAACATGAAACTCCTATATTCGCCATATGATAGATAACCCTGTCGTTGAAAGAAGACTTCAAAGAACGAGGCCACTTGGCCTAGTAAACATTAAAAAATTAAATTTTAAATAGGTTTAATTAATTTTGGGACTAACCATTGGGTTTCACCCCATCAAATCAGAATTATTTAAGAAATGTAAAATTTGTAAATTTGACAGATAAATTGCTAGATGAGCACAGTCTCAGTTGTAATTAATAAAGGAAAAAAATGAATTTTCTTTGTCATTTATATTTATTGTACCGTCTTGGGAACGGATTGCTTATAGTTTGTACGAATTTATATGAACAATATTGATTCGTAAAACGGAATTTCGGTATAAACAGCCAGCCTTTCCAGAAGGGGTCCCTTCCGTAATGAGCGTAATACGAACACATAATTTCTAAAACAAAGGATGTTGAGCGAACTTCCATGCGCAGCGAGTAGTTTACGGTACCCCGACTTTACCCTATACAATTTTGTGGATTTGTAAAATGAAAATTTTTGAAATATAAATAGCACTGAGAAAATATTAATATACAGCAACAAAATATGATGTAATCATTAAATTTAATTTTTTATTAATTTATTTTTCTTCAAAAGTAAGAATTTCATCTTAAGACTATAAATTAACGAGGTCATCCATATATACTCGTACATATATATATATTAATCATGCCGCTATTTGTAAAAAGAATGATAAATACGAGTACAGTGTTGTGTAGCTGGGAAACCGATGCTAAATGTGACACAAAAATAAAACCGCGCCCAAAATCATTTTCGGCTACGTACATTTCACAAGTGTGATGTATAACGAAGAAAACAATTACTCTCTTTTGTGAACAATTAAACCCTTTGTGAAAGTTGGTGTTCGAATTTACTCGCGGCCGGCAAATCGATTGTGTAAGCGACGTATAATTTTTGCCACTTATATCTAATCCACATTTATATGGCTGTGTTCGTCTGTTTTCTGCTACACTTGAATCGTTTTGTGATTTTCGCGATGTTGTTGCTACACACAACACATACACCCGCACTCATTAAAATTTGTTTGGTTTTAATGAAATTTATATGGAATATGCGTTGTATACATTTTCGTATATCATACATGAATGAATGGAATTAACATTAAAATTAACAGTTTTTTGCAAAATTTAGTTACGTACGTAATATCCGGTATACGTATTATGAAATTGTATTTTATTTAACTTTATAGTCGGAGTACCAAATATGTTTTAAATGTCCCACATGCATGCACCTAATAGTTAACTAAGGTAAACAACTACATTACCACTTTACATAAATTGCATAATCGCATTCGATATTTTGCAACTCGTATGCACCAGTGTGTCCATATTAGCTACTTTATCTCAAACATGTTTGCAGGTTGGTTTAATTAGCAAAAACGATTTTTTATATGTGATTTACCAATTTGGTCATTTATCGCGTAATTGTTGCTGCTTCTGTTTTATTTGAATAAATTACGTGTGCAACACCATGAAGTTGTACCTCTCCTCCGGTTTCAGCGATCTACATACATCTACACAGCGCGATATTTCATTTATTTTTTACGCTACAAGTAGCGTTCATGACGAAGAAAAATCGTGTGTATATTTTTATTTTAATACTAAACTTATATTTCACGTGACTTGGGTTGATAATAATCAGAATGGCATATGTGTTGTGTATCTGTATAGTAACGAGATTAAGCTTACTATACCATATTTTACGTATTCAAAACATTCTTCTGGCCTGTTGTCATTATTCTTTTATCTTACACATGGATTTCTGGACAAATTATCCGCATATGTCATATCGCACATCGTGTTCCAAAATAGTTACGTTATCAGATCGATTAATGTCTTAAAATTGTCTAATTCCTATAAATTATTTCCCTGTTCTTACAAAACTATTTTATTTTGTATTTTTTTTGTCTAATCCAGAAATAGAAATTGCATTATGGTTGAAAGAATTACACGACTTTTACGAAAAAACATTTTATAAAAAAAAATCTCAGATGAAATAAAAAAAACGAATTGACTAATCGACTATAAATAAACATCGAACACCAAAAAATAAAAATAAAATGTTCAGTCAAAATACGATTTTGAGTTAGAGAGACATCGTGTATTGCGAGATAAAAATCTTGAAAAACTGGAAATACTGTGTGCACTGCTATTCTTAAAACACAAACATTTTGGCATGTGAAATTTCTAGTTAATTGTGTCAAGTAAAAATCTTACAAGTATAGCGTTATGCTTGTGGACTTATACTCGTACCGAAAATTGTATACCGTATCAATATGCACTGTGAGTAGAGTGAACAGGGTAATTGTCTAATCCACTAACGCTATGTAAGCTCTGTAACGGTTTTCGTATATAATGGGTGTTTCAATAAGGACACTCGATTTGTAAATGTAAATACAACGTCGTTCAATTTTTGATGACTATGTCGCTTAAATTGATCGATGGCGTTCGTAATGTTGACTTAATATAGCCCCAACGGAAGAAGTCTAAAAACGCGATCGTGCGATGATTTCGGTGGCCAGTTCACGTCGTGGCATTCGCTATGTGACATGTAGCCACGTCCTGTTGGAATCACATATCGTCGGATCCGTATCATCAGAAGTTGGAAGAAGTAAGGACCGATGAATCCACCGGACCAAAATCCGCACCAAACAGTGACTTTCTCGGAGTGCATCTTATGGAGTGCATCTTATGGATTTTATCACCCCAAATCCGACAATTTGGCTTGTTCACATTGTTCAACGCTATCGCATTGTTCGTTGTGGCGATTTTCTATATACTATGAATAATCCACATCAAATTTGACAGATGTTGATTTAACAATTCCCTATTGAAAGATCCTTTATATGTTGTTAAGAATAGCATCCCTATACAAACAAAAGGTGAAGCTGCCAATTGTACAAGGTGGGCCATTTGTTGGTCTTTTTTCAATCGATGATTTTTAGTACTTAATGTTATCTGTTCTACAAAATTCTTTGACATATGAAAAGTCAAAAATATGCCATTTATCATCATGGAGTCGCTAATAACACAAGAACGCATTTTGATTGCCCAAATTAAGAAAATAATCGTTCGAAAACATTTCGTAAATTACGTGAGAGTTTTGGTCGACATGGACGCCCTACTGAGCGTGCAATTGGCAAAATTATTGATCGTTTTGAACAAACTGGTTCAGTGGAAGGTCGTAGACCGTATCAACATGTTCATTCAGTTCGTATTCCGGAAGCAGTGGCAGTTGTTAGTGAAAGTGTTCGTAATGGACCAAGCACATCAACCAGGCATCGTTCACAAGAACTACAGATTACGAACCACATTACGACGAATTTTGCATGTTGATCTCCATTCGTAAAATTGAACGAACTCAAAAATTGAAGCCACCACTGCCACCAGACCATTTAAATTGTCGTCGTTTTGTTAATTGGATGCTTGAACGAAATGAAGGTTTTTCATCAAAAATCATCTTTGGCGATGAAGCTCATTTTCATCTTAATGGGTACGTCAATTAGCAAAATTATCGAATTTGGGGAGCGGAGATTCATTTCAACAGTCATGTTATTCACGAAGCAGAACTGTTTGGTGTGGTGGCATCATTGGGCCATTTTTCTTTGAAAACGAACAGGAAATGTCCTTATAGAGAATATGAAATGTTATCGTAACTGGTTTTTTGTGGCCTAAATTAAAGAATTGCGTGTCAACGACCTTTGGTTTCAACAAGACGGAGCAACATGCCACGCAATTCGTACAACAATCCATTTATTGACAACAAAATTTGCTGATTGCATAATTTCAAGAAATTGTGAAGTTCCTTGGCCACCAAGAAGCCTGAATTTAACATCACTTGATTATTTTTTTTGGGGTTATTTGAAAAGGAAGGTGTACATGGTAATCATCCACAAACAATTCAACAACTTAAAAACAACATTCGAACTGAAATTGAGGTCATTGATTCGCTTTTATTGGAAAAAGTCATCGAGAATTTTGATGTTCGGATGCAGGCTTGTAGACGAAGCCCTGGTGGGCATATGAACGATATTATGTTTCATACATAAATGGCATAGATCTACTTTTCCTAGCGTGAAAGAGATTTCGTTTCTTTCTCCAAGTAAACAGTATTTGGAACAAAATGTGTTAGCTTATGGCGTTGGGGTGTGGTATTGCAAATATAAATCGCTCCAAAACTTCCGAAAGTTACGAGATTGGATTGATTGATGGTCTTTAGTAAATCAACAAATCCAGAACTATTTTATGCTTTACTGCCTCTAGCAATTCGTATTTGTTACTTTCTTTATAGGGTAAGAGTAAGTGTGGAAATTAACGGATTGGTTGATTTTGATGAAGCTTCATACTTGAAATTTTATCAAAGGATCTGTGACAGGACTGGTGAGGATCATCTTCCAAAATTTAGGCGGGAGTGATGATTTTTGATAGTAATCTGTTGTTTCATTAAAGTTCAGCCGCGGCCAGGCGTGTTGACTGATAGGGATAGAACTTCATACTTGGAAGTTTTTGTTAGTTTGAGGGAAGTGGTAACTTCCATTAGAACTTTATCACGTTTGCCAGTATTTTTGTATTGCATTTGTAAGGGAATCGATGAGGAATTGGTTAATTCTAGGTTGAAGTGGAATGACGAGTTTAGATAGAAACCGAAGTTCTGGAGAAGTTACGATTTTTGATAAAAAATTGTTTTTAAAACCAAAGTTTGCGTTTTATTTTTAGAAGAATTTGTTTCCGGTTCTAATTTTTTGGGTTTTTGTTATTTTGGAGAGGAGTGAACGACTACACATCAGATGCTGAGAATCATAAAATTCTTTTGTGATGTGTTTGTGAATTACGTACATTTTGCGTACTTTCATTTTTAATAGCATTTTATAATATTGGGAACATTCGGAAAATCTTTTAGAATTTTACTTGGACGTTTTATACTTCCGTTCATTAGCTAGAAGCAAGGCCAAACTTAAGTCATAACATTACGTTATAAAACTATGTACTGCGCATCAGTAAGGCGCAGATTTCAAAACATTTATTTTATGCTACAAATCGTTTGGAGTGGCCATGAGAACTGATTGAACATATTTACATACTTCGTAAATTTAATTGTACAAAAGCACAAAAATGTAAATATTGATGGTTTTGGGGTACTTTTCCGTACACCATTTCATATTTTTGAATTACGGTATCTTGCAAATCAAATTGGTTGTGATGAAAGGAGTATAATACTCCAGAAAGTAGTACGTCTGGTCGCCTTAACTGTGACATTCAATATTTTCTTGTTGAAACTAGAATCTCACCTTCTGTCATAATTTTTCGTACCTAGAGTGTTGGGGCTAATGATCACGGTCTCAATATGTGTTTAATAGAGGTACCATTACTCATATATTTTCCAGGTTTCCTGGAAAAAATATTGATAATATCTTATTCAATATTGATTGGCCTTTGATGAAAGTGACATTTTGTTTTGCATGGAGGCAATTCTTTGTTCTGCAATTTATTGTTCATGCTATAGTCCTAAAGGCAATTGGTTTGTTATATTTTGTATTAATTCGGTCCATAATACACGAACGTACCCGCCTTGTTTCGGGAAACATTTTTGAGGTGTCATGTTTAAAATTGAGTGACATGAAAGCCCAAAGTAGAATATGAAATTTTCTGTTCAAGATTATTCCTACTCAATGATATTTGTGGCAACAGTATGTTCGGCAACACCCAATACTTCTAAATTTGAAGTATTCTAAATTAAATTTGCACAATACTGATACATTTCATGTTCCAAAAGTTTACCGGAAATGATAATTTTGATACAAAAATCTTCTTTAAAAGTAGCTTTATCGTCGGAGTAACACCGATGTGATGTTTTCTAATCGACGATCAAAACTGTGACTTACCAAAATTCCGCTGTTTTTTGCTGTTAATTTGTTTTTGTTAGTTTAGAAGTACGAAACATAGACAGAGAAACAGAACTAACGTCACATTGATTTTTGTGGCAATCGACTAACTGAAATATGTTTGAGGTTTTTTCCACATAGCTAAGGAGAACAAAGAAAACGAAGCAATTTCAAAAATGGGATGTCGATATTTAATCAGTGCTGTGTGTATTTTTGAATTGTCTACATAATGATGGCGAAGATAGCGTATAGTATAAATTGTGGTGTATAAAATGTAGATAATTGGTAGATTATGTAGACAATTCGTAAACAATGTAAAATATGTGCGGTATCGCCTTATTGAATTTCAGTTCAACGAGTTATTCCCATAATTTTGAAGTTAAAGTCAAAAAGTTCATTTACAGTTAAACATAATTATTTTTAACTTTTAGTTATCTAGATCTACAAAAAATGTAAATCCCAATTACCAAATTTAATTAAAACTAGAAGGCAATAATTTACCCTACTTCAATATTTTTTCTAATAGATGCCAGTAAAGCACCTTCATTTGTGGACATTTTTTGAAATTGAATTGAAGTTTCACTGTAAAATTGGTTTATGATTTTGTATTTTTTGAGCCAATCTTTGGAATTTTAAATTAACATTATCTCAGTTTGAAAATGAGCTTGGAATCTACGACCACGAAGATTTTTACTATATTTTGGTGGCCATTGGAATGTCAACAAATACTCATCAACATTTACTTACCATTTGACAAATAAGGCTTTTAAAATAGTGGTCGGTTGCTATGGATAAAGTCGTTCGAAATTCGGAAATGACTGTATTATCGGAATCAAACTTTATTTCGGTACGGTAGTTAATTTTGCCATTCACTCGGTAAGGTATTTAAATGTTTCCTGATTTGACGTTAACTCTCCGTCGATTTAATTTTGGAATGTTCAATCAGCACAATCAAAATAAATCCGTTGTACCTGTTAAATCTCCGGATTTTTATTTGGTGCCAAAATTGAGTGCCAAAATGATTAAAAGGATGAATCAGATTGGCAAGTCTTGCTCATATTAAATTAAATCGCTCTTAGAAATCCGCTTTACGTGCGATATATTAGCTATGAAAGTGTAGGGATTGTTTGAAGGCCATAATCAAGTAATTCCGTGAAACACGACTCCTCTTGGCTAATTCTGGCAGCTTCTAGTCGATTGCTGCTTTCAGTCGGTTCAATTGCTGGCATTAGAGATCCAAATTACGCGTTTGGCCATTGGGCAGCAGCTCAATGTAGATGATTCTCTCCCAATCCCATCGAACACACAGCTTAGCCAGTTCCTGGCTGTCACTCCTGGTTTGGCCATGATCATTTCCGCTTGACATTGTCGTATGTGACCTATTTTTTGTCGTCAGTCCCCATCTGCTTCAGAAATGGCTCGATTTTGTTCCGTTTGGCCGAGGATTCGTAAATGAAAGCACGGTCCATTAAATTTTTTTGCGTTAACTCATGCGGCACCAAAACATCAAGGTTTTTTTTTGAAGCCAGCCTTATGCAAATGGTTTAAAACTGTTTTGTGGTCGATCTTCAGCTCCTGGGCGATGTAACGACACCCCGCATGCCAGCCTACTTCGAAAAGTTTTTTGAGTTCTTTGGCTTTCGAGGTTACGTGTTAAGTTGACAACGTCAAATAAATATACTAAACGAAATAATAGATAGGAAGTGAGCTGGTGCGCATTCCAAATCAAATACAGAAAATTGATCATTGTAGGAATTCCAAGTTCGTACAGTACTAAATTCGCTTGGTGCTTTGAATGTGATCGCCGAAAAACTGTCAAACTAAACTCTATGAATGGAGGATGAATGCAAACAGCAATATGGATGAGCTTCCATGTTTATACAGAAAATAAGTGTAAGGACCTCTGCTGATCAATAATTGCTTCCTATTCCAAATTGTGGTTCTGCTAAAGAAATATGGTGTAAGGCTTCTATCGGTTGACGAAGAAAAGTCAGATGCTTGTGTAAATACAACAATGCATATCACAAATACATTCAAATTCGTTGATAAATATTTCGATGACTTCATCTGTTCAGTTGCTCGATTTGGAAATTAATTTAAATAAATGAAAGAATGTAGTTTCTAACGTTTTTTTGTGAGCCAATGGATTAAAGAAACGAGCATCAACTCTCAAAATCAATCAGGACAAAGTGCTATTGCTACTGGGAAATACAAATACGAGATATTTTACAATATACGTTCCATTAATGATATCGCGTTCGAACAGCGCTACCAGTGCACATGAGCAACGGTCAATAAAGTCTTTATCAGGCGTATGAAACCTATGAAAATCCTAGCACTTTTCAGTGGAAACCACTAACGATAGAGGACTAATATTCCAGTCAAGCAAGTTGAGAATTTAATCCTTTTGATAGATGTGATAGACGAAAGGATAAAAATGTTGAAGATCAAGCGAATGTCTGGTCTGTTATGCCTGTATTTTTGGGAAAATTTACCTACGTCAATTTTTGGGATCAGCAAGAAAATTTCAAAGGTGAAGTGTGATATGTCATATTATTTGAGTGGTAGAGGAAGCCATAAAGATTTCACACAGATTTATCACAGAGTCCAATTTATACGGGAGGCTCAACAGGCTTTAATTCATTAAGCAGCAAATTTAAATTTTTACCAGCATTTTACAATAGATTTTGTCTGTAGCCCGGAGAATACAGCAGAATTCGAAACAGAATGATGGTTGAGGCCGCAAGGACGAAATACCATTTGCTTGGATTTACAACAATAAGTGTAAATAGCAGTGTAAGTAGAGCGAACGCTGTTTGTTAGTGCGTTTTCTTAATACGAGTATCTTAAACCGTAGTTGTTGGCTTTTCTCTATAAATATTTTTTATAGTTTTTTCCATTTTTAACATATTAAATTGAATCGGAAGGACGATGTTGTACGTCTAAATTCGGAATTGTCGAAATGTTTTGAGGTCGAAAATTCCTTCGGTAATTCAAATGAAAACATTATTGGGGCGTACAAATAAGTTTTGAGGGAATTACAATAGATGGCGTAACTAGTATTAAGTCGCATCGGGCCATCTTGTAACTATATTCATGTTAACGCGTCACAATTTCCCTCTAAAAATCGCTGAAGTGTAAACAAAACATTTTTTGTGCTCTAACCATGTCAACGTTTGTGTCAACAAAACAAAATTTGCGGAAAGCGCTGCTTTTTGTTTTAATTTGAAGAAAATTGCAGCTGATATACAAAGATTACTGTGTGAAGCATATGGAGAACATGATCCATCAATAAAAACATGTGAGTACTGGTTCCGCAAACGCAAAGGGAGACCTGTAAGTTTGGTGAAACTTTGAGAGTGACTCAACAAGCAATTCAAAGCCGTCTTAAGAGCATGGGTATGAAGCAAAAACAAGGAAATTGGGTTCCGTATGAACTCACGCCACGAGACGTCGAACGCCGTTTATTCACAACCGAATAACTGCTCCAAAGACAAAATCGGAAGGGTTTTTTGCATCGAATCGTGACGTGGGACGAAAAGTGGATCCATTACAGCAACCCAAAGTGCAGAAAATCGTGGGGTAAGCTCGGTCATGCATCAACTTCAACCGTCATATTCATGGCAAGAAGCTAAAGCTGTTCATCTGGTGGGATCAGTTTATAATGATCTTCTATGAGCTATTCCAGCCTAACAAAACCAGCACTGGAGAAGAAAAAGATAAGCAAATTAAAAATTAAACAGCATTTTGAAATGAAGATCTATATAAGGCGAGCTTTATGTAGTTCGATTTGATTCTTTCGGTTTCTGCTAGAAACATATAAAATTTCATCAGTTTAATATCAAAACTATATTTCTAATTACAGGAAGATATTTATATGCAAAGAACAATAGGCTTTCAGGATGAAACCGATCGCGTTTATATATTTCACCGGTCTTTATATGGTCTAGCACATGTCACGAGGTGTCGGAACAAGCGGCTCAAGTACGATTTACCAAAGTATAGGCAAGCGATACATGTATATTCTTCAAATATCGCAAGGGCCTTTAAATCACCCAATGATGTAATTATTGCTTTCACAAACTCAAAGATGGCAGACCCACTAGTGCAAGAATTGGACAAATAATCCAATATCACTTTCCGTTGCTTTAGAAATTACTACTATACTACTATTAGACTAATAAATATCTTCAATTGTTTCAAGGAATTCTCAAACGCACACCGTGTTCGTATTATCTAGGGATGATACTCTCCCTCTACAAACCAAGTATTAATTAATCGATGCAAATATTTGCATTTTAAATTTTTTGTTTATATACAAAATACAATAAAACTATTTCTTGCGATAAGACAAAGCCGGCTTCATTAAAAATATTATTTATATCTTCTTTTATATCTGTGTATCGTATAACATGCGCGAATCGTTAATTCGCTGATAACAAAACGATTTTTATGTCTTTTGAGACTAGAGATTAAATGCGTAGTCCCGATAATTTAATATTGGTTTGCTTACGAATTCGACAGCATTCTTCTATGTTGCATTGCGTATGTGTCGTCAAATGTACTCTATCGCCGCCGATAGGTCCTACATGTTTGTTATTTTATCTTATCAGAATTTGGTTATCATTTTATAATACATGCTTTACACATTTTGTTGGACGACATTGACGACTGTCAATGATGTCGTGTAATATTTCAATCAACCGTGTGTTTATGGATGTGATTTGGATGGCAGTTTCTTATAACGAAATGTTTTTACTTTATTATCTATATTCGAATATAGACTTGACCATGGTAGGAAGTTATGCGTTCATAAATATGTAAAAGAAATAGATCGAATATCCATCAATAAAACGTCTATTTACATAAAACATTACTGAGAACTTGCACATACAAAATTACAGATGTCCAACCTTGACATGGGTTTGTATCCAGATTGTGTTTATTTTAATACGATTTTAATGATTCTGTATAATATGCTGACGCAATTTACTGTGGACGCACGATTTGTTTCTAGATTTATGATGTACGTTTACAAACCCTGTACCAATTTACAATAAAACAATACTCGCGGTATGTTTCACAGATGTAAAATTTATTAATCCAATGCTTTTCTTTCTAGCGCGCAGGTCTCGTATTTTGTTTTTTACCATCATGCACCGAACGAGATGGCAAAACCTAAGAATTTATGGATTGAATCTGTTCATAAATCCTAAACACAATTCCGAGCCATGAAGATTAAATATTTATTTGGTTAGGTCATAAATTTATATTATTGGGAGGCTCTGCATTTATTACCTTTTTGACTTGATCAACGTTTATAATTTCGGCGGTATCACCACCGTGGCCACCATTGCCTAGGACAGCCATTTTCGATTTATCCATAATAATTTTATTATTTTGATCACCTGATGGCGGATTCCCGTTCTTTAATTCTTCCAAAGCCATTTCAAATAGCTATATATATTTACAAATATATATTTTGTTTTATAAATTTTCAAATCACGATTGATTTCACGATTCAAACCGGAAACTTCTCCCCTCTACTACAAATTTTTAATAATTTTTTTTTACTCTTTTGTTTTATTAGAACATTTCACTTCACTTTACAGAACTTTTTCTCACTTTTGTATAATTTTTTCACTTTTATCTTATTTCTAAACTCGCACTTTACAACTCACGCACTACTTTTCGTAACACTAAGATAATTTATCTTTAATTTTGTTACTCAAGAATAAAATCGGATAAAATGGGTTGGGAATTTTTTTTAGAAACGCGACTTTTAATTTTTATTTTGGAAAAATAGACAAATTTGGAATTGTGAAAATTTTTAATTATAACTCTAGATTTTATTATTATTAAACTTTCTTATTGCGTGCGATGTGAGTTTAACTTAGTTGTAGGGTTTCGATAGAATAAAATAAAGAATAAAAGTGTAAGAAATTTAATGAAAATATTTTTTTTTTGGGTGAGAGAATCACGTTATTTCTCACTCACACATTAAAACAGTAAAATATATACAGTTATGCCATTGTAGTGTTTTAAAATATAACGCAATTCGAATTTGAAAAACAAAACACACTACTTTCTTTTATTTTTATTCTAAGAGTGTTTTCTAAACACCGACTTATTTAAAACTTATTGACTTATTTGACGCCATCTTGAATAAGTAAGTCTTTGCAATTGCAATTGCTTTTACCGACTTATTTTGACAACCACAAAACAAATTTAAGAATGATTTGTTTTATTTTAAAGCGAAATAAATTAAAATAAACTTAACGTAATTATTTAGTTGTAAAAAAATAGTTTAAATAAATTAATAAATGCATTTGTTTGCAGTGGTTCAGGTATTTAATTAGTTTGACAAAACTCAATTTAAAATGTCTACATGGCCAAATAAATTTTCTGTTTGGAAATAAGTTGGTGTTTGGAAAAGGCCCTAAAACGTGCTTACATAGTCGTTTCTATTTAACAGTGTATTGCATTGGTAAAAGTGAATAAGGATTTAGTTGTGGATTTGTGATTTTCCAAGTCAATAGCCATTTTTGAATTTATGTATGTTTATTTATGCATTTCGTGATTTATTAATATTTGAATTTTATTTTATAAATATAATAATTTTTACATCGATTAATATCGCTTGAAAGATAACTTTTTATAGTTTGGTACAACCCTAAAGTACCAAAAATTGGATTGAATTGTAGATCCAATTTTTGTTGGATTTATATGAACCGATTTTACCGATCATTCAGACCTAACTGTATAAAATGCACACATTTAAATCAAATCTAATACATATACAAATAATTCAGTGTATTTACCAGCTGTTTATTGATTTCAATGTAATCATGAATAAAGAGAGCCAAATCGGGTTGTACATATGTATAATTTACATTCAAAAGGGCTGCTTCAACAGCACCCTGTTTATATGAGATTTTTTTTTTACGTCTTGTCTCTTTATATTTTTTTTGTGATGATGTCATTTTTATATTTTGACTTGGGGATAAAAGAAAAGAAACTACTAAACGAAAGTAAATTATATAATTATTGTGTCTTGTTCGATATGCACGAACAATAAAAAAAACCGGTCGATACATATTAAATCAAAATATAATCGTAAGCCCGTATCCGCCATTATGTATATATAGATATACGAATGATCGATAATGCAGTTTATGTAAGATGCACAGTTAAATATTTCAAATTACACATAGATGGAGTTTAATATAAATTCCAGCAACTGTCATGAGATGGCGTGGTGAAAAAAATATTCAAAAATCGTTGATACATTTATAAATTTTATTTTAATTAGTGCACAACAAAATTTAATTTATGTTCGTTACAATTATTTTGATGCAATCGACAATGAACACGAATGTTATTTACTGATTAAAATTTAAGATAATTAAATTTTATTATAAATATACTTGATTTAATTGTAAAAAATTACAGTTTCGATATAGTTTTGGGCTAGTTATCACATATTGAGAATATTGTTGGTTTATCATGAAAATAATAATTTTATTTAATATATTTTTTGTGGTCCATTTAATTAAAGCCGCAAGTGTAACACGTAACATTCAAAATGAAATAGTAAGAGTAAAACGTAACGATGAGATGATGGGTGCGGCTGTAGGAGCTGCTACTGGTATGGCTACAGCTTTTATGGATGTTGCTAGTAAGGGAGCTGCCGCAAAAGACGAACGAGATTTTGAAGCAGGTTTAATATAACTAATCGTTCATAAATACGTGGTTTACCGTTACTTTACTTTTGTTATAGACATACCGTTTGCCAGTTTTAAAGGCAAACAAAACACGAAAATGAACGTAGGTGACGGCAATGAAGAAGATTATCGCCGCCGTAAACGTGCACCATGTGGCGGCAAGAAAAAATCTAAAGATGTAACAACAGTTGAGCCACCAATAGCGGAAGATGGAGCGGAACGCAGAAAAAGGCAAGCGATAAACGATCCGGATAATGTTCGACCAAATTTTGATGGTAAAACAGCAATACAAAGTTTTCTTGATTCATTTGTTGAATTAGCTAAAAAAATTGGTAATCTTTTTGTACCATCAGATCCGAATAATCCACAAACACGACAACAGGAAATGGATGATCGCTACTAATATTTTATACATGCAATCGTTACATTATTAGAGTTTTGCTGTGTTTGATATAATGTAACTTGTTGATTAAAATTATTGATAAATTAAACATTTTTATTGGGGTTTTAACTATGCACTTCCAATTTCGATATGGACATAATTAAATTAAGATTAAAATCTATATTCCAATCTTATACTATTATCACCTTAAATGATGATTTTAGCTTCTTTTACGTAGTTAAAGTCAGTATAGTAATCATGGAAAATTTTGACCTCGAAATTTTGCCGACCTACCTTACCTATATCTCCGTTAGTATGCGTATGTGTGTATGTGGTGCCCTGCCCAGGAGAGAACTTTTCTTGGGAGATCCCAGTGACTTTTGGCGAAAATCCGTCCCTCCGAAAGTGGCAGCCTCCAAAAGCTTTTTCGTTTTTTGCAAATATTTTGAAAAGTATATCATTTACGAGAAAAACGACGAAGAACTGAATGGTGCTAAATAAATTTTAGGAGGTTAGATCAGTTTCCAAAATTTAAGAGGAAAACCAGTTTTTATCAAAACTTCGGCCCTGCAGAGCCCGGAATTTCTTACAGTCTGTGCACAATTTGGTGAAATCTGTGTTCAGGAAGTGGCAGACTGGCAGATTCAATAGGAGCTTTTTAAATTGTTGCAATGATGTTGAAAAGTTTAGCATTTACATAAAACGTCAAAGAACTACCATAAAAGATTTAAATAACTTTGAAAATCATATTTTTAGGGGTTGAGCTTGTTGGTTTTCTGAAATTTAAGCAGGGTATAAATTTCAAAATTCATTATACAAAATAGTTTTTGCAAAAGTCAGCAACTTGAAACGGAAGTAATTAACAGTATGTATCAAAAATAGTTCAACATTACCTGAAATTTTGAGTTGCTTTTAGTCAGTACTGAGCTACTTAATCTTTAGGCATTTTTTTATTTATTTTGCTTATTAAACATAACTGCGTCCATTTTATATTGTTTCTGACCTTAAAATCGTACGATCAACATGGTGCTTATCACTGCTTGTTTCAGAGATATGTGAATCTTTAATTTATATAAAGAATCATCAAAAAGGCAAATACCAATATATTAATGTATAGTATTCGAATATTTTTCATCATAATTTGTAATTTTAAAATATTCTACATTGTCTCACAGTAAAAATGACACAGATAAAAAGTCTTATTTCGTCGCTACCTGGATAATGTTATAATTGGATTCAGGCAGTGTGATTGAGAGGGTAGTCATTTACAGTCCGTGATCAATTTGCTGAACGAGTCATTGGTGCCTTAAAAGTTCCCAATGTTATAGGGGTGGCTTGGAGTATAGAGGTCTGTCTTGCAACAAGCCGTTCGCTAATGAATGTGTTCAACGGCACAGGTAGTTCCATCGCCAGTGCGTGACCGACACAACTAAAACGAATGTTGTACAGGGTTCGTTGCCCAGTCGAAAACAAATCTACTGAAGAAACAGAAACTTGTCTCGGAAATTGACAGCCTACAATAAATTTCTCGACTTTTGGCTTTCCAAGAAGGGCAATGGTCGGAGCGTGTGACGTTCGATTCCCAGAGTAACGAATACTGGGCCCCAGCGAAATAAAATGAGAGAGAAACGGTGATTTCCAGACACATACAACAAATGGAGTCGAAACTCTGAAAATCAGAAAATCCTTAATGGAGTTCAATTCTGTTTCAGATTAGATTTAAGACTTGCTTAAAGTTATTCACAACAAACCCAAATGGTGATGTAAACAAGGATCAATTTTATATTTAATTTGAATCTAATAATTCAGTCGACGCACTGACAACACATATCTCGAGTTTATTGTCATTTCATGTTGAGGACTTCGGGAAACTGCGGTTAACTTAGTGAAAATGCTTAATGAAGCTCGTTGGAGAACCAACACTGACTTTTGAAGAACTATTGATAGCCACTTCACTATAGTAGAGGCTTAAACTGAGGCTTAGTGGCAAAAACTAAATTTAACTGCATAACACGATTTAAGCTGGTAGAAAAATTACACAAGATTTCCGGAAAAGAGAGACTTGAATTGTGGTTGTGACCCGGGAGGCATACTAATTAAAAGATAGAAAGATGTACAAATTCATAAATAGAAATTCATCACGCAAATACACAGTACTGCAACCAACATTACGTGTGTTCAATCTCACCAAGCAGTTAGACAGAGACGAGCATCCCCAATAACGTAATATTGAAACAAGATGATGGCTGATGGCTTTTTTGCTCCTGACACATCTAAAACCACGATAAATCCACTACCAACAGAGGCCGGAATATATTTTTATAACACCGGAACTGTCAACCTGATGGTATTACGGTGGAAAATTAATAGTAAACTACAACCTATCAGGATATTGGAGCAACATCAATGGTACTACATCAATCATTTAAATAATACTTGTGAAACCGGGTGGAAGGCGCAGATGAAACTGAAGCTTTGGGATTTAATGATATACCTGCTAAATAAATAAATGCAGGAAATTTCATCGAAAGGGCCTTCTCATATGAACTAACAAGGAACACGTACTGAAGAAACGGGACATAGGGGATACAATAGGATAGATGCTTGATGATGCTTTCGTAATCATAAATCAAAGGGGTGTCTCACACATAGAAAACAAACTGGAATAGGCAGAATCCAATGAGAAAGATTTATTGAAATTAATACAAAAATTAACATCAATCATAGGCGCAAAATAAAAAACATTGAATAAAATTCGTTTTAAGATTATCGCCCAACAGTTACTGTATCTCGATGAAAAAATACAACAATTGTCCTTATATGATGGTCATTTGGACAGGGTACAATCCTTCAACAAATACGATTCAAATAATGATGATTATGAGGCGATCTACTAATGCAAACAACGAAAGTAGTAAATTTGCATCGAGAACATAACGCTTCTCTAACTAACCAAGAACTTCGAAAATGCGTTCAAATTAAAACTGGATATGGATATTTGTAATATTTCGGCAATTTAAAATATACAATGTGAAATAAACCTACTGAGACACATATGGAAGCTTTAAACTTACTCAACAACCATATTACACCAGCCGAACTATTAGCCACAATTGGGCACAAGGCAATGTATGTATGCTTGGTGACCCCTAAAATTAGGTGCTCTAACATGTGCAGGTAACCACAATGGAACTGGAAATTCTGAGTATCCCAGTCTAGACCCGCAATGCACATTAAAAACGAGCATGTCTTTCTGATAACTACTGGAAATCCACATCAGTGAATAACGATTAGTGTAGCTTGGTTATTTTTAACCATTTAAGATTAAATTCGGCATCCTGGATGAAGTTAGATACTTCTGTTAATGTTTCGTGAAACTATGGAACTATACCTGCGATAACAACACTTGGTTTATTCATATATATATATTATTCTGTTTCCGGCCAATGTTCCAAAATTTTGGAGAGGTAGCCAATTTAGTTGTTTAGTAGCTAAGGACATATCAAGTTACAATAAAAATAACAAATTTATTTGTTAAGAAATGGTCGAAATTCTTTCAGCAGGTCAGGTTCAGCAATTTTGCCCCAAAAATATTTTAAAATCTCAATCCGATGTGTAACTGCTCTGCGGTATATCCAAATTCCAGACTTGAAACGAATCCTATGAATTAGAGTTCCATCGTGCCGTTTAAGGTTCTAGTGATACTGTGAATTCTGATGGGGTTTCAAGAGAAAGCTATACACTTTCTAGGTTTAGTAAGACACATTGATACAAATCTATTGATAATTTTAATTTTATTGGTATAAAAATCGTAAAAAAATATTAGCAAACTTAAAATTTAAATTTAATTTTATGTAAAAATGAGTTTTGCATTTCGACGTAATCGTTCATCTTCGATTTCTGAAAGTCAGCCGCCAGCTTATTCATAGGTTCGTCCGAGTACTCTTCCAGCAGGTCGACCGATGTTGAACGCATCACATTTTTCCTATTACCACCATTTTTAAATCGTCCAAGGGTTTTCGACTCAAATTTTTGCAATTTTAACTCATAAACGCATTCGTCACATTCTAACGATGTATTCAGCGATTGGTATCCACTATCGCTAAGCCTTGGCGTTTGTAATTTTTTTGGTACATCATAGTTTTCGCAGTAAAGCGATCGAATAATTGGTTTTGGTTTATCGTAATTAAAAGTTTCAGACTCGTTTGTTGAATGGCATGAAATTTTTTCCTGGCTCGATGTCACCATGGTCCAGCTGCGGGTCATATTCGATTCGTATTTCATCGGTGAATACGATTTTCGTGGTATATACAAAGAACTAAAACTCTTCGGAAACTTGGACGATTTTCGTCCTCGAGTATGTATCGTGTTGTCACTTTCTGTTGATTTTTCGTTTAAAAATTTATCCTTTTTGAATGTGCCTTGGGACGCTAATTTTAGAATTTCAACAATTTCTGTCGCATTTTCTGTTAGAAATATAAAAACACCTTGTCCTCGACTACAGCATTTCGATCCACCTTCGAAACATACACGTGTCGAATTCTCGATTATACCGTATCTGCGTAGACGCGAAATTTCCCAAACGTATTCCAATTTCGGCGGTATGCCCGTAGTAAGAGAAAATTTATAATTTTGTATGTGAATTTTACATGGGCCTTGGGGAATTTTTGATTTTGGTGGTATCGTTCGTAATAACAATCGATAACTAATTCCATCGTAAATTCCAGATGAATGTAGTTTTACCTGCAAGACATAATAAAATAAGAAAATAGCTATTAACATTTAAATATTAGAAAAAAAGTTTTTTGGGGGGTGAAATGTATGTATGCGAGTTCGTTTTATTAAGTCAATGCTTTAGCCAATTTCCATTAGTAACAGGCGATTGATCCTTCTTAAATAGGGTATGGGTATACTTTAAGATTCTTGTGTTTCCCTCTCGCCGCATCTTCCATTTGAAAAAATACCCTCTGAATTCGAAAAACCATTACGGGAATTGGGATGGATTTATTATTTTCTTCATAAAAATAATAATAAAAGGAGTTTCAATATTTTGATATATACGAGGGTGAGCGGGTAAAAGACCTAATCAATAAAGTGTGCGTATTCAATATTCGCAGGTATCGAGAACCAATTTAGTCCCTTACCTAACATTACCGCAATTTGAAATACCCAAAGTTATGATACGTTTTCAACACTCTCGTATTGTTGCAGAAATGGTTGATTGATTTCCCGTATGCGTATATGGTTTTCGGTTACATCATATTGGCGCGTTTATACTCGTACGAGTATATGTGTCACAATGATAAATTATGATTTCGATACACCAAACGAGTAAAATAATTAATCCGCAACAATAACAAGAGAGTAGGAAAACGGAATCACCCCAAATTTAGCAATTTTGTGTTGATGTTGTTGGTGTTTTTGTTATCAGTATGAATATACTTAAATCCACGTGGGTGACAAAATGACGCGAAGGGTGGAGAATGCGTCCTTTTTCTGTATATTATATACACGAGCATAATACGGTTACACCTCAACTTATGAGTTGATGGGGGTTTTACACTTTCGGTGTGTAAATAATTATAACGACTTGGAATAATATGTTTGTTATGCAGATACCATATCATATAATATAAAAGGGTTGGGTGGCTTTGGTATTGTGTATACGAGTATATGCGTAATGAAGTAATTAAAAATTATTGTACAAATTAGAGAAAAACACGAGAGTACATGGCAATGAACGTATTTTAAAATATTGCTGTTGAGCTTTACCACTATGCTCGGGATGTAAAATTAATTCTAAATAGTTATTGAGCACCCCAACACAGTTTAATTACATTAATAAAGTCCTGTCTAATCTTATGTAAATATTGCATTTCTTAAACATGATGTAAAGATACCGAACATCATTACGATGTAGGCCTTTATCTCCGTTCTACATCGACTGCAACAAACATTAAAAAGAAAATCACATCTTAATCTCTATATATACGAAAGGCAGCATTTACGAAAATTCATTTTGCACCCTCCATCTACTTTATCAAACAAAAGGAAAAAAACAAAATTTTCAGTTGTCGGGCTACATTCAAAAAGAGGATAACGACGGATTGATAAAACTTTTGTGCAAACATTAAAAAGGAAAAACAATTTCATTTCGACGTTTTTCTTCCGTTTCTTGGTTGTGTGAGTGCGGTATTTACTTAAGTTTCAGACACTTAATCTGTTTTGATCCGTTTTTGTTTCAAATTGAAAATATGTAAAACCACATGAATATACTTTGGGAGTAATGAAGAGTTTTTTGTTAACCTGATATACAAATTTGAACAATAATTTAATTTGTTTTAGCATATCACAATAACACAATTGACCAATGTTCGCAACAAAAATTCTTGAGTTTTGCAGGTAGTACCGATTCTGAAGGAGGGGTAAGCAAACAATTTCTGTTAAGGGTTTTTTTGTACCTCTACCGCAAACATCTCCCTAACATAAGCGACTAGGCGCCGCAACAGGTGAAAACCAAGGCTCCTACCAAAAGATGCAAGCGCACGAAGCCATGTCCAAACTGACTATTTTCACCATTTGATTCAATTTTTAATCGAAAATTTTACCGCATTTCAACGATAAGGAAAATTCAAACATCATGATGACCGGGTCACAATGGGTTTAAGTCAAGGATATTGAAAATGTATGTCTCATTGCATAAATCGATTTAATACCTGATAATTTTTTAAGGTACGAAAAGGCTTGATATATCATTTTACGAACATTGAATTACCATTGGCAGAAGGAAAACCAAATTTCATGTTAAGTCGAGGGCATTACTTGCTAGACAATCATTTGCTCCTTGCTCGGATTTGTGTCGACCGTATCACAATAATTTTATTAATAGACGATTAATTGTGAAAGACCTAAAACGCGGTACTTAATCCTAATAAGTCATTTGTATCATCAAACAATTCTGAGGAAAGAGAGATAGAGAAAAGCGACTTTGAAAAATATCTTCATCAACAAGAAACATCTAAACGTCACCGATTGAATGAGGAAATCCACAAGGAGACAGAAGTTTTGGTGTATAAGTGATGTGAAATTTAAATTAGAAATTTTACGCAGCTCTAAAAGAGGTTCTAAAGTTTGGTCGCAAACTAAAGCACCTGGGATGAAACAGGATCTTTAAAAGCGATTTTTTTTAGGAGTAATTCAGATTGTCATAACTAAAATTTTAAATGTTCATGTGCCATATATTTTTGTTAATATTTGTATATTCACATGTAATAGCGAGCAATTTTATTTTAATTAACTTTCAAAAGGTAACGAAACCTGTGCGAGTAACAACCATTTATCCAGAGTCGGTAGGAGTTAGAGTCACATTCAGAGTCAGAGGCACAATCATTGTCATAGTCAGATTCAGAGTTAGATTCAGATTCAGGTTCAGAGCCAGAGTCAGAGTCAGATTCAGAGTCAGAGTTAGAGTCAGAGTCAGAGTCAGAGTCAGAGTCAGAGTCAGAGTCAGAGTCAGAGTCAGAGTCGGAGTCAGAGTCAGAAATAGAGTCAGAATCACAGTCAGAGTCAAAGTAAGGGTCAGAGTAAGAGTCAGAGTCAAAGTCAAACCCAGAGTCAGCAGCAAAGGCAGAGGTAGAGTCAGAGTTAGGGTCACTGTCAAAGTCAGAGTTCGAGTCAGAGTCAGATTCAGAGTCAGGGTCCGAGTCCTTCACCGTCTTTCACCATCGAACATCTTAAGTAAGCTGCTCTGACTCGGACTCAAACTCGGACTTGCTCACATCGCTCATTTTTTGATCTCCTCGCTATGTAGCGACCCCACAAGTTTAATTAAAATATTTAAATAAATTAGTGTGTACACGCGCCAAGAGTTCGGTTTCACTTTATTTGACTTTGCAAAGTAAAACGAGAGGCTGTGTTTATAAAACAAAGCTCACTTCTAAAAAAAAAACAGCTCAAGTGTACAAGGGTCTAAAATTGGTTGAAATACCAAGGACATCTCTAAATTTTAAGTTGTATCAATAAATCGATTGAAATAGATTCGTCAGTTATTTGGGAAGGAAAAATTATAAATTCCTGTAGAATTTTTTTTAAACCATGCATTTCCTATTGTCAAGATGAAAGGTTTATAAATACAATTGGCTCGTTCATTCTGACAGTCAAGATGGCCGTCGCCGAGTATGTTGCTGTTAGATAATATACTATTTGATCACAAATCGATTCCTTTTGAATTTCAAAATAAAAATAAAAAATAAAAATCTGGCAAGATCGGGCGATGTGGCGTAAACATTTTTGCTCTTGGATACCCTACAGATAAGCAAATAGTCGCAAAAGTTGTAACACTTATACCCATGTGACATGCGTGAAAACACAACACTAATTTATCATCCCTAAAATTTCCGATTACACTGAAGGTTTATGTAGGATGTTCTATGGCACATTGAACTTAAAGCTCTTCCTCCGTCTTCACGACCAATCCCTTCTAAATCAAGCGGAATTATTTTCGATAAGAGAGGCTATATACTGGTTAATCTCATAATTATTTCCCGAACGACGAATTGATTTATATCTTCTATTAACGTAATCGCAGATCTCATCATCCACTAGATGTGGGTGTATTTCCATTATGCAGATGAGCTCACTTAGCAAGGTGCTGCTTCATTTCGCAAAGTACAGCAAATATTGAGATGACTCTCGTTATTTACTAGCAAATGATTCACGAAGAGGCTGTGAGACTAAGGGGCAACAAATGGGTTAATAGCGCCTCATGTGTATTAACCAAGCATAATTGGCTAATAGACTAGACCTGTTAAGATCCAGATGCAGCTGATATCTCTGCAAAGGCGTCATATCAGCATGGTAATGACTGATTTTACTGGACATAGAACCGAACCGAATTGGTATCCCTCACCTGATTAAGCAGACTCCTTCTGAGACCTTCCTTATTAAATGACCTGATGGAATTCTGTGGAGTGGACGTCAAGACAATTTTACGCTTCATTGAAAACTACGGTTATGGTTTCAATGAATAGATGCAAGAAGCAAAAAACTATGTACTCGTAACGCAGTTGCGATTGCGACTCAACATATGTCAGTTCTTATGTTCGCAGTCTAAGTTGAAATTTAGTCGAATGTTTGTTTCTAGTGAGTTCTTCTCTCTCTCTCTCTCATTATCCAAATAATGAAATGTCGTGCTCTGTACAGGCACTACACATTTGAATTATGGTTTTCTTTTTTAGAGTTAAGGTTTTAGCAGTTTTCATTCAGTTTAGCAGTTTTCATTACCGCAAATACATTTTATTTGAATTTATGTTTGGTGTAATTTGTTTTACTGAAAATATCGTTTACAACCGTGGCTGAGGAAACATATTTCTAAGGAGTTACTCTATATTTGCAAGACAAATGTTATGTCTGGTATTTAAAATGTGGTATTGAAGCTTAGTTGAACCCAGTGAACCCGTTTGTGCTAAATAATCAGATCATCACAATAGGAAGGTATCAACATGATCGTGACGCTATATTGTTGGATGGTTGAAGCCTGCTAATAAAATATTTATGGCCCTTTATCAATTTTGTAACAGGTTAGTTCTGATCCTAATCTGTAATAGTGCACTGGACATGCGATTCCCTCAAGATTCAGATGATCATAATGTCCAGTTTTACTTTCTCTTCGTAACTCAAAAGTTTGAATATTGATCCACGATCGCACATTGTTTTGAAATCTATGGAAAATATATACGTAGCCGTATTGCGAGACAATAGTCAAACCTAGAAGTTTCAGAGAGAAAAAAAATAATATTTATCTATTCATAATTGAGTCATTTTGGCCTTATTAGTTTTATTAGAATTGAACGCGTCAGTGCACTGGCTTAGATTAGGAATATGATTAATCGAAAAATAAAGGGACTTAACGAGCCACTATTAATGCCTACCATTTTTGCACTGCAGATGATGCACTGTCAGATAGATTAAAACCGCAGCGTAATGAAGACAAGAGGAAGATTAGCTATAAGATTTGAAGTTTTTCATCATTAAGTGAAATGTCTGGATTGTTTTCGCGATCAAATAAAAATTTCGAGATAGTCTTTGCACGAAACAAATTGGAGTTAATTTTGCATTATAGGGTCATACTTTAAAACCATACAGAGATAATTATCAGCCACGGTCGAGAACCTGAAAGATGACGTCAAACTAGCGTACGCACATCAGTCGTTCGGTACGACGATACCTCGAATCGAGGTTGCAGTCATCCAAGGAGACTACACTAATTGGATTGAATTCGATCATCTATTCGTCGATCGCGTCCACAGCCACAACCAGGTGACCAACTCACAGAAGTTACATTACCTAAAGGCGTATTTACTTGGAGATGCAGCATTGTTGCTCAAGTCTGTAAGCTTCACCAACGGTTATTATGAGTACGCATGGCGCATTCTTCGAGATCGATATAATAATCGTCAAATTATCATCGACAATCATCTTCGAAAGTTCAGAACAATGTTTGCATTACAAATTGAATCAGCCGCAGGATTGCGCAAGCTTATCGATACAATTACCGACATAGTTCGCGGTCTGAACGTTTTAGGAGTGCCGCTCACCATACGGGATATTATTTTAATTAATATCATCGGCGATAAGCTGGATCCAGAAACCCATCGACAATGGGTGATGTCGAAAACCTGAGGACAGTAGCCATAATACCAGGATCTAATCGATTTCCTAAACTCCCGACATCAATCACTGAAGATGAGCTTCATCATCATCGTACTAATTGCGCACTCGAGCGCAACGCAACCCTGACACACAATCGGCTCGTTCACTCATCGTCACTTCGGATTCTCGCGTCTTTACGTCTCAACTTTTTGCTGGAAATCACAACATATTCCAGTGAGATTCAATCAAGCCTCTTACATTTGATGAAAGATCAAACCTGATACCGAAACGTCATCCTTTGAATCATCATCTCAAACTCAGGTGGCTACGATTCACGTTACATCACCATTCACATATGCACTGCTTGCCACAGCAATCGCTGTCGTATCGCACTCTAACCAAAACTTCATCGTTCGAGCGCTGTTGGACTCGGCATTGCAAGCCAGCCTCATATCGGAGAGTATAGCAAATCGCATTGGATTAGCGAGAAGACCAACCGCAGTCGCAATCGGTGGAATCTAAGCGATCGAGGCGTTCACGCCACGTTAATTGTTGAATTTGTATTAGGCTTGCAAATCGATTCAAAATTTTCCATCATGGTTACAGCCCTCGCTGGAGTAGTTGGAACGTGTCAATCCTCAAGTCTGTAAGACTGTTGGTTACATCCTCTTTGGCAAGATGTATACACAGTCTTCCTGCCTTTCAATGACATCTTGTCAACTCTTGGAAGGTTACGAAAAAACGCAGTTTTGCGCCTACAATATATGGAACGTTGGTTTTCCAAGAACGTTCAACTTCGTTCTGAGTGCATCAAATAAGGTCAATAATCGCAATGCAGAAACCATGACAACTCATATTGATTTATACTACTTACTCGCTCAATATTCATCGTTCGGAAAATTACTTCGTATCAAGGCTTTCTTTAGACGCTTCATCCAACTTCGACGTCCCAGCCCAACAACGCGTTCGAATAGCATCATCACCGTACTCGAGCTCAATTTGCCATTCGAGTTCTGGGTCAAGACTTTTGAACTTTCCCTGACGAGATATCAAGATGCCAATGCGAAGGCTTTGATACATATGAGCCAATAGTTCATTTCGGTCTCTGAACCCTTTGGTCGACAATGATGGTATACTACGAGCCGGAAGGTGGGTCAATGAACCGAATTTGTCTTATACCAGGCAGCATCCTGTCATTATTCTCAAAGGCACCCAGCTTACAAATTTAATTATTTCGCAGACACATCGTAAAACGATACACGGTGGTCACTTATGAAAGGGCTATCGAATTTTAAGCATCAAAACTTTAGTGCGCTCGCACACACATAATTGTGTTGAGTGCTTTCGCCATCGCGCACTGACGAGCCAGCAACTGATCGCCAATCTTCCATCGCATCGTGTCACTCCGTCGAAACCGTTCCTGCATAGTGCGCTATGCAGGTCCAATACCCATCAAACTATACAAGCTTGCTACATTTGCAATTTCATATGCTTATCTACGAAAGCCTTACATTTGCAGCTGGTGTCCTAGTTCATCATGAATGCGTTCATCGCATCGTGCAATGCATCACCGCGCCATCTTTGCTGGAGCTAATCGTCATTTGGCATTTATGCATCTACAGATTCGTGCTCAGACTTAGATTCTGAGATCGCTGCATTATTGACTCAGGATGGTGCCATCTGCCACTTTTCCGAGACTTGTGGGAAGTAAGGAAATAAATCGGTTAAGCATCATCTACGCTGCATTATGGGCGAAACTATTATGCCAGATCGAAGCGTGCCCAAACTCGCGATCATTCTGTCCCATATCGAATGACTCTGATGATTGTACGATCCTCACTCCATGGCATTTCTTAATCGGAAAGGCTCCATTCACGACACCTGAACCACCACTACTCGATGTGAAAACGAACCGTCTCGATCGTTACCATCACCGCTTCTGGTAAATTTGGTCGACAAAGTATCTTTCTCGTCTACAGTAGCGCCATAAGTGGTTGATACTCACGACAACCTCGCCATCAGTCAATTGGTGCTTAATGAGCACCAATTGACCGATGGTGAGGAGGAAAGCATACCACCTCCGAAATGGTTACTCGAGTCGTCACATTGAGATGAAGGAACGGTGTGTTCAAGCGACTGGCCACAAAGCTGTGCTTGCCACCGATTTCGGACAGCAACAACAATCGCCAAAGTATCAAAATACTTTAGTGCGGTCGGCAATATTGGAGATGATCCTTGTCCATCGGTGCCACCCCCTATCGGTGGATATACACATCATCGGACAACCCTCGAAGATGTCAAAAACGATATATTGACAAAAGTGTTTCTTTCTTATTATCCTAACCTCCATTCGAGCAGCACGCACGAATAAATCACAAATAATGCATACAATTAAATCGTGTTTCGTTCTTTATTGTTTTGATCATTCCGCTCCAACAGTAATCAAGAAAACTTTCGACCTCTAAATTTTTGCAGAATTGCCATTTCATATATTACCGCGTTGTTCGAAAAAGACAGTTTTAAAAGGTTCTGTTTGCCTGATTCCCCATTGGCTAAAAGTTTGTGGCCTCCCTAGAGCCCAGATGGCACGACTGATCGGGTTGAAAATTTTAATGATTTCAGCATTTTTGTAAAATTTGGAGGTCACAACGAATTTTGGTTGAAACCGGTCCACAACCGGGACAACTTTTTGAAAAGTGATTTTTTCAAAATTTTAAGTTACATGTTTAGCTTTAGAAATCAAGTTCAACTCGAGATTTAAAATTCGTGGTAAAGGTAAGTTCAAACTTACCTAGAAGTATTGAGGTCATTAAATCGAGATTGAGTTAAAATGTATTTTGGTATTGATATTTTGTTGTCTATAGAGAATATAGTTCGAATATTAAAATTACAACTCACGTTCGCTTCATCAAATATCGTTTGTAACGTAGTAAATTGTAATTTATGTTACAAAAATTATTAACACGTTTATAATAATGTTTACCATCCAATTTTTTGTGGTTCTCGACATGAGCTCTGTATAGGACAACAAAAAATTTGATCATTTTTTGCTGCATCCCCTAGAGGCTGTACAAATTTAATCTAAATTGATGAGTGAAAAATTTTCTACTGTGTCGTTCATATCGTTGCACATTTTCATTTTCTCTGAATTTTTTGTCGTTTATTCATTTTAATCACATTCGAATGACAATGTACGCGTCCCAAGGGTGGGATGTGGGTACAACATGGTCCAGACTAATATATGTATGTTGGGTTGGTACAGATGATTATTTCTTAGTGAATGTATAATACGCAACACAGTGTTTAATGGGACGATTGGGTCTGTTAGATTTACATAACGGTTCGCAGCCTCCTAATAAAATATTAAAGAATTTAAAAGATTTCCCATATCATTTAAATAATTTTCAATCAACAATCAGCCCTGATTTCGATTGAGACAATTTTTTTTGTAAAAGTAATGAGCAAACGTACGAATATCTATGAATAAAATATTTTTTGAAAAGCTTACCTGAAATTGTATGAGATTCTCTCTCACGTCAAATGATAATATCACAATTTGCTCGCCATTTGTTTCTTCGTATATAATCCCAATGGTATTCGATTCCTTATCATATGTAAATCCATTTTCAATTGCCAGAATATTTTTCAATAAAATTTCATGTTTTATTGCTACATTATGAGCACGAAAATGATGTCCATTCGAATTTGTTATCCTTAAACGATCCTTGTATGTTTTGTACAGTAAAAGTTTTAACGAATCTGTGAAAAGTTTTTATTAAAAAAAAAAAAAAAATTTAATGTTATAACAAAAGTTACAAAAATTTTCTTCTGTATACTGGTTGGTTGGTGGTGGTGGTGGTGGTGGTGGTGGTGGTGATGGAAAAACACAAGAGAAAATTAAGTAGATGTGATTTATACATTGGACGGGGGGACGGTTTTGGGATATACATATTACCTGCAGCTGGTGACATTTTTTTCATAATATACCATCGTGATTTCCACTGAAATGGAAAGAAAATCGTAAAAATGTCGTTAGTTTTGCTTATTTATATAATTCGGTGGTGGTAGAAGGGTTGCAAAATGTTTTAGTTGTTGTAAATACAAATACTGGTTGAATTATATAAAGACATTTACATGAATTGAAATTTATGAGGCATTTTGCTGAAAGGGTGATTTTTGGTTGGACCTTCGGTATGTTAATATTTTGTGATTTTATAAAAATTATAGGTTAATCATATTCATATTTATATATTTTGACCATCGCATGTATAATTTATGCGGGTTAAAGGCATTGCGATCCTAAATATTTGATCCTAAATTTGGGTAGTCTAGTTAGGTTCGTACTAGTAAAATGTTGATTTAGATACATTCTGTAACGTGCCTATAACTAGCTTAATATTATAGAAAAATCACTGATTAGCAACAGATTATCCAATTTCCTTTTTGCGCGTATTATTTTGTATCTCCCAATCTTGACAACATGACAAAAAAAAATCCACTAAAAGTTAATTAAATTTTAAAAGGAATTATGTTCTACGTTTCTTTCTTACATTGAACCATCAACCGCCCTAAGCGATTTTGGTGGTATACATGTATTATAAAAAATTAGAACGAAGGGTGGGCGAAACATTTTAGAGCTTACCCCACATTTGTGTATGCTGGAAATTATCCAAAAAATTTTATTTTGTTTGTCTAGACACGAACATCCTCATCATTTGTGATTATTATTTTTATCATCTCACCTACCCGAGTTGTGCTTTCAAATATTGTGGTAACGGCAAGACAAAATCGGATAATTTTCATGTTACGTATCTACTCGTTGTTATACAGAATTTATGATTGTTTAAAACCATAAATTTTACTAGGTAGGCAGTTATCATGTTCCGTAGCAAGTGTTTCGTGTATTACACGTCCTCGAATTATATTCACAAAAATCCAATTGTTCGTTTTATATACACTTAAAATTCAATTAGAACACAAAGTATATACAAATCTGATTGAAACCCGATAAAGTCCACCTCCTTTTCCCGATCCGCATGGTATACCATTTTCCAATCCAAGTTCGTAGTTTTTCTAATAAAATTTTTTTTTTGTTATAGTTGGAAGCCATTCCGACAGTAAAAGTTTGGAAAATTTATGAACTTCATATCGGCAAAAAAAAAAAAAACTCAAACGAATTTAAAATGCAATGGAAAACGAAAATAATCCCATTCCATATAAAATACTTTGAGAGAATTATCCTAGCACAAACGAGTAACTCAATAATTCGGTTATACAAGTACATTATTGTTGTTTCCAATTAGAGTACGTACATAGATTCCAATATTGTTAGTGCGGGAAATGTGAAAAACTAAAAATATTTTTTTTTTGTTTAGTGTTTCGTTGTTATGCAAATGTTTCCATTTTCCCAGTCAATGATGGATTATTAAGATAAAACACGGTACACCATTTAAATTCGATATCATTAAAAAAAAATGATTTATTGCAATTTTGCAGCTATCGTGTCTAAGATCTATCGGTGATCTATTGTGTGTTGGTAATTTTGACAGTTTTCCCATTGGTTGAGGTTTGAATTGAAATGATTAAGCTTACCAAGTCGTTTGTTACTTTGTTATGCGAGGCGGTTTGGAGATTGACCATTTTAACTAATTCTTCATTGTTAATTATTTTGTGTTTATTGGCACTTTTATTAGACGTCTATTTCACGTTTATTATTTTAAATTCACACATCGACTTTGATTTACCTTTTAAAGCTTAACAACTCTTAATCGATTTCACTAATTACGTTGCAAGGTTGCATTTTCATATTTTCATCGCACTAGTGTTTATTTTGTTAAAATTTAATGACCTTACTTCAAAATGCCGAAAAGAAATGAATGGATCGACTTTTCCGGTATATTACACAACATTCCTCCCCTTCTGGAAGAATATTTATTTTATGGAATATGGATTGTTTAGATGTCCATATAGTTTTTTTTAATATTGTTGTTTTTGTTTATGTACATTGACATTACTACTAAAGTGTAACTATGTAATGTTAAATTTAAACTGATCTTAACTTTAATTTAATATGTCTAATTATTATTTTTTGGTTTGTCTTTGATAATGTTATTTGATTGAGAGGAAGGTGTTGCTGAATATTCTAAAAGCTGTTTTTGGTAAATCGTACACAAGTATATTGTGAATTGTGTACCATTTTTTATCTATTCTAATCCTCTTCTTGTCACACTCCTTTGGATGCAAGTATTATTTATTCTATTTCAGTTAAAATTTATAATTTTCTTAACGTTTACCATTCGATTGGTGTACACTCCGCTTCAGTGAATTACGACCACCTATTAAATTGATTTCAAACGTCAATAAGTTTTATATTTCTGAAACGAGAATATTACTTTATACTTGCATTTGAGGGTACATTGTCGCTCATTGAAATAACCGTAAAACAGATTCCAATAGTAAGACCGTTATCTGTATTTTTGACAAATTTAGCAATCTAGTGAAGTAGTGAATAGTTGGTGCTTGTGGTAAGAACAGCAAAAATTGTAAAACTTACTATTAAAACAAAAAGATTTTAAGAAAATGGGTAAATGAAAGAAATTTTCAGAAGACGAAAAATCAAAAAATCGAAGTTTTAAAGGAAGAAGGTTTCCTATCGATCAATAAATAAATAAATAAATAAGGATTCTCATATCGTGAAGTAGTACAAAAAAGTTGTAGGGCAAAACTGTCTTTCATCAAGAATATTGAAAATTATGGAAAAACAGGAAAGGACGGAACACAGAGGCTACAACGCCCACGGAAAAAACGGGCGATTATTCAAATCAAGCTTGTCAAAGCTAGCTTGTCAACGGTTCGGCATGTGATCAACAATACAAGCATCTTAAACTAAAAAAACTTCAAAAGCAGCCTACTTTGATGCAATAAGCAAAGCAAACCGATTGAAATTTGCCAAAAGTCAGGAATGGAATCGAGTTGCATTTTCGGACAAAAATAAATTTAATTTGGATGGTCCTGATGGACATCAGTTTTATTTTCATGTTATAAGGAAAAAGGAAATATTTTTGAACAGAAGCAATAGTAGACAAGGTGGCGTAATGGTTCGGGGAGCCATTTCGTACTACCGAACAACTGACATGGGTTTTCCAAGAATCGAAAATGACTGTACCTGCGTACAAATTTATCTTGGAAGAGGCTTTTGCAAAATTTAAAAAGCTTTTCGGACCTCTGCCATGAATTTACCAACAAGATAGTGCCCCCAATCATACATCAAGAACTATTGCAGGCTGCACTTGCTGTCGACTCGATTTGAATATCATGGAAAATGTGTGCCGATGGCTTTCGAGAAAAGTGTATGGAGGAGGCAAGCAATATGAAGGTAAACTTTCTTTGATAACAGCTATTAAAATAGCCAGAGATTTCTCTACATTTAAAATGCATGTTTTTTGACTAGGTTACTTTAGATTTGTAACAAAATACAGATAACGCTCTTACTGTTGGTAGTATCTGTTTTACCGTTATTCCAATGAACGACAATGTAAGCGCTAATTGTGAATTAGTTATCTGGTTTCGTTGTTTTGTCGCACTTCTTAAGCGTTTGAACTCATTATTTGCTGTATAATTTATTGCTTAGGTTCGAGTGTCACTGTCTTTTGTTGTATTTCTGGAGCTGTGTGATCCGTTTGTGAGTGAGATTTGTCTGGATATAGTAAATTTCTTTGTATGTTTGATTCCGTTTCGTCTAGGATCTTTGTTATTTCAGGGTCTTTGTTTAACTGTTTGTTCTGTTTGATATCGTTCTTCATTAACCGATTAGGTTAGATATACAGATTTTGTGATTTTAAAATTACGGGTGTTCTTTTGTTCAGCTAGAACTTTCAGTAGGTTGTTTGTTCTTCGTGATAAATTTCATATGAGTTTGGTTGACAAATTTCGAGTGTTTGTGGTTAGAATTTTTTGTAATCTGGTAAATTCATAATTGTTCTAGAAGAACGATAAAAATTGGGATTAATTGGGGTTGTTCTGTTTCTAACTCTAAATTTGTTGTGAGAGCGTTTGGACTTGTTTGGTTTTGTATGGAGAATTCTGGGTTCTGATGCTGCTTATTTTCTACTAGTTGAGAAGCAGGTCTCATTTGTTTGATTTGCCGATTGGTTTTCTAGTGCTGTGTTAGATCATTGAGTTTGCATTTGGTTTTTGTTAGAATATTTGCTTTGTTTACGTAATGAGATATGGTTTACTGTTATGGTTTGGTTTGTTTAAAGGTTGGCTATTTGGGTTTGTTTATAAACTAGATTTGTTGATCCAGACGCTAAGGATTTGCTTGATTTTGGTGAAATAATTGACAAATTTGGTTTGATTTTGTTGATTGATAAATAAATGGGTTCATTAGCTTCTTAGCTAGATTTGATGAATGATCGTCTGAATTTGCTCGATTTATGTGGTTGGGTTGCTCTCTTGTTTGTTGTAAATTAGTTTGAAGAATGTCTGGATTTGCTTGATTTGTATTTATGTTGGATATTTGTTTGAACTAGTTTTTTTCGTTTATTTGATTAATGTCTTCGCTCACTTTCTTAATTACCATTATTGGTTGGTTGTCATTGCTGATTTGTCTCCCAATGTTAAATGTTTTGCTGATTGGAAATTTGGATTTGTTTGAATTTGTGGGTGTGTGTGTGACTTTCTGGCTCTTAGATGTAGTTTCGCGGTGGTATTTTAAAGTAACAGTTGGCGAAATCCTTTGTTGTACCGGTATAGCAGGCTTACTAAATTGGTTTATAGTTTTCTTACGTGGATGAATACGGCGGTGGTTGATTTATCAGATTTTTTCTCTTTTTGTTTAATCTGGTATGGCAATTCTCCCAAGTATGATTAAATTTTTAACAGTAGTTACATCTGATTTGGTGTGGTCTTGGATATACTCTTAGACCTTCGATCGTTGGTAGGACGAGTGATGTTGATTCATTTAGCTTTTTCTTGAGTTTCTTTTGTTTCGCTTATAATTTCGATGATACTTTCGGCTTTGCTTTGTACAATCCTCCTTCTGTATAGTAAATCTTGTCCATATTTCCTTATTTTTTGTTAAAGCAGGCCTTGTATTGGTCGAGTGCATCATAAAGTCTGTACCCGTAATTTCTGCTTGGCTCCCCACAATTTTGGTTGGTTTCCAAAAAATTTCATTCCAGTTCTTTTACGGAATATTTTGACAAATAAATTTCAATAAGTTTTTTGCAATGGTAATATTGGAGTTGTATTAATTTGTCGAATAATTGTTTTTTTGTCGTGATAGGTTCAATTGGTCTGTCTTTTGCCAGCTGCGCTGAATCCTGGAATATGAGCGATGAACTTTATATTTGTAGTTGGTACATTTTGTAATATTTTGGCATGTCGAAGTTCGGTTTCAATGAGAATGCACGTTTTATTGGTGGTGGTTCTGCTTCCATTTTATTATTTTTAGTTGAAGGAAGTTGATGACGTTGATTTTAAATTTGTCGATATTAATATTTCCAAGTGTTGAAGAGTTGATAATGAAAGAATCTCTGTTATTTGGCGCTTGATTTGCTCTCAATGACGATCTAGTGGTATAGTGTTTATTTTTGATGTTGAAAATCGGTAAGGGTCGTTCTGCAAGGTTAACATCTTAGATTTTTTATAGCGTTGTTAGATTATTATTTGATGTGTGTGAGTGAAGAGTATATGTTTGTTTGCCCGCAGGATCCTGTCGGCTTATAACTCTTGATAATTACTGATTGTGACTGTCTCTTAAAACTGAAATGTTCGTCTTACACTCGTATACCAAAATACAATCATTACGGAAAACAATTGTACATTTTCCGAGGTTGCAAGGTTTCATTTTCATATTTTAACGCAATTGTGTTTATTTTTTAAAGTGTTACTGTATGTAAACATATGTGAATATATCAATTTATAAGGCTGGTTGTTTAAAATGGTCGTTTTGAAACTAGTGAAAACCATGAAACCAGGTATTCCTGAAGTTCCGAGTACTGCTTTTGATATGGAGGTTGGTTGGAGTTGACTGTGGAGGTAGGTGAGATTGGTTAATTTAAAGAGTGTGACAGAACATCAAGACGCAAGTTGGTCATATCATTGTTAGACAACTCCATTGCATTTTTTCATCTATAAGTTGGCTTTATTTTCTAAAAGTACAAATTCTCAAAAATGGTTTCCCCGAAATTTGGGTTTCCCTCGAATTTTTTTCGGAGAGTTTTTGAGTGGATATCTTCGATACATATACTCGGGGTTTCCCAGTTAAGTAGGTCGGAACCAAATTTCTGATTATCTCGTCTCTAATCCTGGTGTTTCTTGAATATTTTAAATACGTCTTTCAAGCAACCAAGCTATAACATATATTACTTAACCTTTAGTATGTCCACATATTTAACACCAGGTATTGCGTTATTCAGTTGGGAAAATTAGATTCAACCTTATTTCATTCACCAGATTAGTTGTTAATTTATTTTTATCAATCTCATTTCGCAAACCTTGGTATTAGTCTTCATGAACATCGAGAACTTTCGTCACTCCTGAGTGGTTTGGACAACTTTCTTTTGTTGTATTACCATAATGGCATATTTTTCTTCTCGGATTTCTCAATATTCAGCCTTTTGCAAGGAATTCGCAGTTTTATTCATAGCTGAACGAGAGTGTTCAAATGACATTAACCACTCTCTTGATTTTACTATACTGATTGCTTCGTGGCATAACAAACTTAGTGAATTCATCAATATTCATATCAAGTCTGGGTTAGAATGTTTTTCTTATACTATTCGCATTATTCCTCCCCAAATAGTGCGATAAAATACTTCTCAATATTATTGACTACCTAATTTCATCATTTTGGAGATCAGAAAATTTCTTGGTGATTTGCAGAGAACCAGAGAAAAATATGATGCAACTCACTACAATCATAAATTTAAAAGTCGACTATTTCAGGGGTCCGCCGTCTCTAGATGTTCACGAGATTTCAAATATATTATCGGGTAGCTCAGCCAAGTGCTTTACGATGGACGACGGTTCGACTTTAAATATTTGATAAAAAAATCTTAGATATATTTAGAGCTTGTAAGGTATATTTTCGTACATCTTAGACACAGTTCTAAGCCATGCAATAGACAGGTTCAGATAGGATGATATTAACTGTACCATAAAGAATTTAGAAGGCCGTGGTTGCATTTCGTGATGTATTTCATTTCGTGTTCTTGGCCTCTCATGTTTGAAATTAAGGAAAGTTGTTTGAAACTATTTCCACAATGGAGAAGATATCAAACATTTTTTACTTGACACCATCGGCTGAGTTTGTCAAAAATATCCTTCAATCAGAATCCACTTGCCTCCAAACGGAGTATCGTTGTTCATTAGTTTGCGAACAAGCAAATCAAGCGAAGTTCATTTTTCGGTAACATGATTATAAACGTGATTATAAACGAAATTCTCTCAATGTTCCTGCTATTTTCGTTGTTTATTTGATATTCGAAACAGAGGTGTCACTATGAATTGTGCGTCCTCCTTTTATCAGTATCACTGCAATTCCTGTCAATGCAAATGTATGCATGTTCAGATGTTCTGTCCTCAAACTTAAATGAAGTTTATCAATGTTTTACAATAATATGTCTTGTCGGAATCTTCTGTACCATTAAGATAGAGCAGCTTTTAATGATCAGCGAAGTGGGTTCCTTTGATAATCTTTATATAAGAAGGAATCAATGTGACGATGTGTTTCTCAGTTTCTGCTTCTTCGTCCTTCTGATTCAATTCAACTGCTTCAAAAGCTGCGTACAAAAATCGACAGGCCGTACAAAGAGCGAGATCGTATTAAGAATTAAGATTCATATATAGACTTAATGGGCTCGCCAAAGCACAATAAATGCAAATGAACCAAATACCTGGCGGATTTGTGGTGGCATTTTGAAAATTAACGCTTGGTAGAGAAATTTTTCCCATTCGTCTGCATACGAATTTTGTTCGAAATTTAATTATTATTTACATCAATCAACAATAATACTAATTTTGTGCATCTAGTAGGTAAGCGAAGCAGCATCAAAATTCCCAACTCTCAAGTCTCACTTTTCGAACAAAATCTGCGCTAGCGAATAAATTGCGATGGAATGCTTCCTCCTTGTATGTTACATATTGTTGCCATCATAAGCATAACTTGTTGCTCTCGAATCATGAATTCCAAAATAGGGGCTGATTATGAAGACAATCCGTAATCGAATTTTTCGATCAAGGCGGATTTTTGCATAGAAATTTATTTATAATTTTTTGACCTAATAGACCGTTTTTTTTTGTTATAGAAAAAGTTTCATAATTGGCCCGGTCGAAAGAACCTGGTCTTGAAGACTGAACCATTGTATCAATTATAATGCACTTGTATCGATGGGTCCAGCACACTCTAGATCGACAACCTGTGTCTTATTGCAATGGACTTTAACTATAAGCAACTCGCTAATATTCCACAGAGCAGTACATACGATAAGATAATGAGTTGAGCTTTGCGAAAAAGTTGATCGAGGATCACTAGGTCTACTTTACCGCCACTTTACTTGTTCTACAGTTTTCCGTATTGCTTCGTTCAATGTAAAAATTAAAAATGCAAGTGTTTGTCCTTGGGTGACTCTTGATCTTTGGGATTTAATTAAACTTAAAAACCGTACGTTGAAGCGTTTTAAAAGGGACAATACTAATTTAGAACTAAAACATAAATTAGATTTGCTAAATAGGAAGATCAAAACGGAATATAGTTTGCAAAGAAGCGTTATTTTGAGAATTTATTTAATAAAATTTGAGCCACAAAGAAATCTGGAAACAGTTAAATCAGTTCATGGAAAATAACTCTAATAATAGGATCCACTCCGTTATTTGTAATGATGTTGAGTATCATGATCTTATTGCCATGATTCTTCTGTATCAGCAAGTAGTTCTAGCCTAGGCTCAGATGATTTAAATAAATTTCATACTATGGCGCCTAGTATTAATTCGTGCTTCTTTTCGTCCACTTCCTGCAGCGAAATATCGAATTTAATTTCAACTCTCAGTTATACAAAGGGTGGTGGTTATGATAACATTCGTAATGTGATTCTGAAGAATTATTCGCCATTTTTCATAATTACTATAGCTGATCTATTTAATGTGGTCTAGGAACCCGTGTTTACCCCGATTGTCTTAAAATTGCTCAAGTGACGCCAACCTTAATAATTATTAACTAGTTCGGAATTTTCAGATTTAGCCCTAACAGACATTACTGATTTGATCTATCGTAATTTAGACAAACAAAACTATATGTCTGGCTTATTTCTTGATCTTCGTAAAACTTTTGATTGTATAGATCACAGTTTACTTCTTCAAAAATTACAAATTACAAATTTTAAAGGACATTAAATCCACTAGTAGTCATTCACACTTTAATGATTATTATGGTATATAAAAATTCATGTTAAAAAAAATAAGAAAAGTGGGGAGCAGTCATCAACTCTCCTATAAGATGCGCAATATTTTGATAAATGAAGTAAATCGAATAAGTTTCGTTCACTGAATTCTTCCGGTAAAGTTGAAAATAATAGGGTCTGCGCATTTCGGATATTCTAGAATGACGCATTCTGTGTGATTGCAGCAACGCCTCTGGTAGACTTGTTAGCTGAAGAGTATGATTGTGGGAGATAACTATGGCCTAGTGAAAAATCAAGATTCTGCCACGATGGTCATTATTATTCAACATGTACTAAATTAGTCGACAAAATAGTAGAATAGTAATAGTATACGGCATGCTGTATAAGATAGTGGAAATTTGACAGAGGAAAATAAGAGATTACGCTACTCGCCGCAAGTGGGGGCAACATCACAAAAGAGAATCCATTTTCTTATATAACCAGCGGAAATTTTTTATTCATTTTGTATCTCTTTTTTCACCAAATAAAATATCCCAGCGGAATAAAATATTAAAAGTGATCCTTAAAATGATAAATTGATTGATCTCCGAAGTAAAGGAACTCGGTAATTCAAATCTTGAAATTTAACAATATTCCGCCATTTTTTCCGCCATTCTTAAAGAGTGACGATGAGATTTGGATAGTAGTATTGATTAGGGATTTTAAAGTAAGTTTTGGACAAAATTCTTGGATCTGATCATGCTGGACTAAACTTGGCCATTTCATAACCAATCCTATTGAAAATTTTAAAAATTTTATTTATTTAGTTTCAGTTTTTGGCCAATATATCAAAAACTTCCACTAGTAACCAATACTTTCGGCTGTTTTTCTAATAGCTTAGGTCATACTGAGACTACAAGGAAAATCTGGTGAAAATTTATGGATTAGAATTTAAGAATGGCGGAAAAAATGGCGGAATATTGTTAAATTTCAAGATTTCATTTACCGAGTTCCTTTACTTCGGAGATCAATCAATTTGTCATTTTAAGGATCACGTTTAAGATTTTAATCCACTGGGATGTTTTATTTTGTGAAAAAAGAGATACAAAATGAATAAAAAATTTCCGCTGGTTATATAACAAAACAAATTCTCTTTTGTGGTGGTGCTGCCACTTGCGTCGAGTAGCGTAATATCATATTTTCTCCGATCTTATACAGCATGTATACGGCCCAGCTGAATATCTGCCCGAGAGGAATTGTTTATTGAAGGGAGGTTTTAGTTACTAAAAATCCAATAGTACTACTTAGTAAATTGAGGAACCGTGGCCGAAATACTTAGAAAGAAAATCTCATTGTGACTAGTATCTCCATTTCAGGTTTCACGTTATAATGTATAAAATGATACTGTATTCAAACGGTGTAGCTATTCAGGCAAAACAATAACATTTATGTTACTTTGTTCTTCACTACACTACATAGTTTTGTGATGACGTAAAACCGTAAAACATAAAATTTTCCTTTATGTTTATTTTGTAGTACAAATTTTAAGTACAAAACAGGCAGATTGTATGATAAAGGAATCGTAAAAAGGAAAGTTGTGTATGCTATACGAAAAATATTCCATGCCTGAAATTTATTAGAATTTGAATTATTTGCAAGTTTGATTAAAGTTTGAACATATCCAGATATTTTTTGATTTAAATATCAGATAGTTTCGTTTACAAGATCGGTTGATTACGAAGATAATTGAATTGCTATACTAATCCTTAATCATTTTTTATTTAAATTCTACATTGTAATCATTTGAACGATATACGGGTATAGGCATATAGGAAACGTTCTGAATTTAATCAAACAGAAACTACTCCTACATTGTTATCTTTTGTTTGCTATCACGACATCTTCCAAGTAGACTGCACGAAAAAACCTCATCATGTGAAACATTTTCATTCAGCATCCAAATTGAAAATGAAATGGTGGTAAAACATTGTTATAGAAGAATTTGTAACGCAAATGGATTAATCATGTTTTGCAGTTCCATGTTATTGTTGCAGAGCAGACATAGCGCTATCGTATAGAGATATTATTTCCTAGTGCCAGGTAATATTTTACAATTATAATTGAAAAATCTGAGATGCTTTATAAACTTTTCAACGTATGCAGTATTAATTGCGAACTCTAATTTGAAATTCTATCACATCCAGCATAAATCCATTAATTAAGCGGTTTTCGTTTTTTTGCTTTAAAAAAAATCATTAATTATTTCGTTTCCCCAAAAACGAGTAGTCAAGATAATAGGAACCCTACCGTTTTTCATCCAATTTATCAATTTCAGTTAAGAAGTTGCACAGTATTTTTTGTGCTTTTGATTCAAATACAAATTTGATTGACGGTTCATTACAAAAAAAAATCGATATACATAAATTTTATGTTTAGATGATATATATTATGTATGAGTCAGACTGTATATGAATATTTTACATAAAAGACAGAAAGGTAAATTTTTTGAATAACAAATTTTAGAAAATTTATATTCAGATAAATCAGTACGACATCTCGGAGACAACAGAAGATTTGCTATATACACAAAAATATACATATATGAATAATTTTTCGGTTTCTTATCTTGTGCTTTTTGGCATTGCAAAATAAAAACCCTAATGAAAATTATGGAAATGCGTTTTGACAAAGTGCTGAGTTGGGAAATTTTGTAAAAAAAAAATTTATTCGTATACTAAAAATAGAAATAAATAAATGTTTCGGTTTGGCCAATTAGATATATTGTAACCCTATGCAATTTGAAACGATCCTTTTGTAAAAATAAACTATTTTCCGTACCTCTTTATTCGGGTCTGGCATATAAAGATACAAAATGATCTGAATCCATTTATGTGTACAACATAAAATTCGGAATGGTATACTCGCCCCAATGTTTCAAACATAAAATGAAATAAAATAAATAAATAACACATTCAAAGTGTATTTTGAATTGTTTTCCTTCCTTTCCCCATCACTCGCGCATCACGATGTAGGTAGGTACGTACATAAAACAATTCTAACCTCTTCAAATAATAATAAGCATGCAATCCAGATACATTTTGTATTCGTGTATATGCTTTGTACGTATATTTTCCTTTTAATGATTTTCCGGTATAAACAACAACAACAACAACAACAACAAAATTTGCGACTGTTGTTATTATGGTTTATCCCGGTGTCGCATCACGTGATTTTATAAAATTTAATTTTCGTTTTACCTTTTTCCCATCCCGATATTTGACCAATCCTTCGACTAAAATATTTTCATTATCATTCATAATTAAATAGCGGGAAACGTTCTTTTCCAATATCTATTTTGTAATCCGTTACGTATATTGTACTTTTAACTAAAAACACATAAATAACACCGTCACATGATTTTCTTCACAAACACTTTACACGAGAAAATATTTTTCGTTTAATTTTAGTACAAAGAACACGTTTAATCGGCACAGTGGTTCAATGAAAACTGATGGTAAACATAAAACATATGAAAAATGTGGGGAAAATGAAAATCAGAGAAATTTGTTGATTTTCTTTATTTTCTATTTTTGTTAGGTTGGTATATCGAAAAAATATTAGCGACGTTTTCAAATCATGATATTAAGTGACATCTCTGTGGATAATTTTGAACCAAAATCTATAAATTTTGTGTAGGAATATTAATTTGGTTGCTCTCGGTTACATTTTTCATATTTTTCTACGATTTTATTTTTGAGAAAATGTTACGTTTTCATCTAGAAATACACTTCTTACATAAAATATACCAACGAGAAATTTTACTTCCTTTTACGTAGTAAAATGAAGTTTAGTAATCACGAAAATGTTAACAAATTTACCATTCGCTATATCGCCGTACTCGATAAAAAGCGGTTTTGTGTGCGTATGTGGTTGCCAGACGAATTGACTGATCGGGATGAAGCTTCATACTTAAGCTTTTCCCATATATTGGGATATCCTAAATATTTTGGTTGAAATCGGTCCACCGGAAGTGGCAGTTCCCATAAGAGTTTTTTCATTTACGAAGAAACGATTAAAACAAAAAAATTCTAGATTAAGTTTCAAACAAAATTGTTTTAAATTTTTCCGAAAATAATGAAGTTTGATCAAAAAACTGTCTTGGCAAAAATTCAGCAACTCTGCAGTCCAGGCGGATTGACTACTTGGAATCAAACTGCATACTAAAGTTTTCCACAAAATGAAGATCCATGCGAAATGTGGTGGAAATCAGTGTACCGGAAGTGGAACCTTCCATTGGAGCTTTTTCAAGTTTTGCAGTGAAGTTAAATTTCCAACAAGGGTTGACCTTTTTGGTTTTGTGAAATTTAAGCAGGAATAGTGATTTTTTATTATAGAAGACAGTTTTTATTAAAAATTCGGTAGGCTAAATTTTTCGATTTAGAAATTAAGTGTAGTGTATTCGAGGCCGGCATATTATCAACTTCCGCCCTGCCAACATTAGACGTACTAAACATTTTATAACATGATTATAAATTCACAAACCCACCAACTAAAGCAAACCGGATGATTTTTTGTTGAGCTGGAAGACATCATCAGTCACATCTCGTGGGCAAGTTTAATGCAAAAATCGATTGTAACGCAGAGATCACTTCACACATTGGTTTACATAGCTTGCGTCAGCTCAGCAACAATAACGGTCATCGTGTCGTCAAAGTTTGTATAATGTGTTTGTTTGTAAACCTAGTCGTATCGTGTACGTTCTTACAACATACTAAGAACAAGAAGGTTGGAATGGTTGAAAACGGTTATACGCTCGTTATTTTCAAATACAAGAGCAAATTATCATCCACATTTAATAAACAAGAAAATAAGACCGTGCGCTGGAACATCGGAGCATTATAAAAGACTCCGTGCAGAGCTACCAATCAGCTCTCACTAAAAGTTTAAACCGGCACAATGAAAACCACAAGCTCCAAACAAACATCCTGGGGCAGTGGCAAGCTACATACATTCTGCGCTAGTAAAGCCACATCCACATTCCTCCGACAAAAGGAGCGCGAGTTCATGAGGAAATGCATCGAAAATACGATCTTGGAAGCGGAAAACGGAAACATGAGAGATTGTTTTGCAAACGCCAGAAATTTCACTAAAGACTTCCGTTCAAGATCCACATCTACCGAAAACACGGATGGAAAACTGAAAACAAACGAGACGTGAAACTTACTAACGATGTCCTGATAGATATGAAAGCCCGTATAGCAGCCGTAGATCGATCCTTTTATGCACAATCAATGTTGTTCCGATGAAAATATTTTCGCAAGTATTACGTTGACCACCAATGCCAATTTGGGTCAAGTGTTGCATATTCCGATTGAACTTGCACAACTTCTTCTAGTTTTAGAGCTAGTAACAAAATATTAACATAAATATTCGGGATTAGAAGAAAGTTAAGCACGAGTTTTTCATAATAACTATTGAATTTCTAAAAACTCTAGAAGAAAATGGCCCCAAATAGATACTCATCGACCCTGCACAACTTGCCCTTGCTTTAGGAAATTATACTCTTAATCATTTTAAAACTATCAGATCGCAATATCAAACGATTAAAATCCTTTATTAGATCAATTGCAACATAATAAAAAACTTCTAGCGTTCTCCATAAACTTACAGTCGCTTTCAAAAATTACCTACCTTAGTCGCACATTTCTCGACTATCATATCGTCCGACATGGATCAAAGAAATTCTCATGAATCAAGAGTGCCGGTATTGAATGTTGTTGAAACGAGAATCCGCCACTCCAACTTCGATTGGGGTGCTCTTTAGACATCTTAAATGCTTCAAAGCAGTCATTTGGGGGGTCTATTCCCTTCGACCCTGCACTCAACGACATTGAGCACATGCGGTCTCTTATATCTGTAATGCCGGCGATATGAAGATTTGTAAAATGATTTCCACTACCATTTCCATTTCCATATGGTACTACCATGGCGTTTTAAACTTGCCCCATATCCATCAAATCTTATTAAATTTCAACCGTGAGCAGAGAGATCAAAAAAGACCAAAGTAAATCGCAATGTCCGAGTATTCTGCTCGCTTTAATATAATAAAAAAACACATCATTAGTAACCAATTACTATCTGGCTGTATTGATTGTCCTTTCATACCAGAAAAGATAAATTTAAATGTACGGTGCCTGCGTTTTGGATCAATTACCATAGGAGAAGCCTTTAATAAAGTGCCAATTATGTCGAGGTTCTGAACTTTAATGTTACTAAACTATCTTCAAAGGAACTTTATGATAGCTAAACGGGTAGATATGGTACGGGTGGGTCATTTGTTAGTCTTGTTTTCATTTGTATAAAACACATATTTTGGGATGAAAAGTCAAAATTTTTTATTCATAAGGAAAGGTGGTTCATATGCCCACCACGGTTTCGCCGAACATCGAAATTTTCGATGACTTTTTCCAGTAAAAGCGAATCAATGACCTCAATTTCAGCTCGAATGTTGTTTTTAAGTTGTTGAATTGTTTGTGGATGATTACCAAACACATTACCTTTCAAATAAACTCACGAAAAAAATCAAATTTTGTTGTCAATAAATGGATTGTTGTGAAACTTGCGTGGCATGTCGCTCCGTCTTGTTGAAACCAAAGGTCGTTGACACGCTATTCATTAAATTTGGACCACAAAAAACCAGTAAACATGTTGCGATAACGTTCCCCATTCACTGTAAGGGCATTTTCCTGTTCGTTTTCAAAGAATAACAGCCCAACGATGCCACCAGCCCATAAACACCAAACAGTTACTCTTGGAGGATGAACTTCTGCTTAGTGGATAACATAAGAATTCTCCGCTCCCCAAATTCGACAATTTTGCTTATTGATGTACCCATTAAGATGAAAATGAGTTTCATCTCTAAAGATGATTTTTGATGAAAACCGTTCATTTCGTTCAAGCAATCAATTAACAAAACGACGACGATTAAACTGGTCTGGTGGCTTCAATTTTTGAATTAGTTGAATTTTGTATGGATGCAAATGAAGATCAACATGCGTCGTAATGTGGTGCGTGAAATGTTTAGTTCTTGTGAACGATGCCTGGTTAATGTGTTTGGTTCATTACCTACACTTTCACTAATCGCTGCCACTGTATCAGGAGTACAAACTGAATGAATATGTTGATGCGGTCTACGACCTCCCACTGAACCAGTTTCTTCAAAACAATCAATAATCTTGCCAATTGCACGCTCAGTAGTACGTCCATGCCGACCAAAACTCTCCCGTAATTTATGAAATGTTGTTGCTTTCGAACGATCATTTGCATAATAAATTTGGACAATCTAACTACGTTGCTGGGTTGTTAGTGACTCCATGATGATAAATGGAATATTTTTGACTTTTCAAATGCCAAAGAATTTATTTTAGAACAGATAAGATTAAATTCTAAAATTCCTCGATTGAAAAAAGGATGGTCCACGCTGTAGGTACAAATTTTCACTTCGGCTTTCTGATATTTTCGTTTTCATACGATGGGGTATCTTCCCATCGGGTATTTTGTCTTTCGTTCAATTTAAATTTAATTATTTGCTTTAGCAGATTGGCATTTCTTTCTATACTCGGATTATAATGAAAAAAATTCTAATAATATGGATGTGTATACTCCCACGTGGTCTGGTTAGTTCTTATATTATTATTATCAAATTTGTATCAGAAAGCCCATTCAGCATTCACTCAAATTATAAATTGTACTGCATCAATATAATCCACCAAAATTAAGAACCCAACAATTTTTAGCCACGGGGCGAGGACAATTCGGAAGGAATCACAGAAGGACAGGTTAACTCCGCAAGACAGAAGAAAAGAAAACAGAAAACAGAAGTTTAGGACTGATATTTCTGAAAACCTTGTAAACAAAAACGCATTGAAAAGCACTCCAACCCCTTTATGAATTTTATATATTTTAATTCATCCTGCGTTCCTGGATTTCCCAAAAGATGGTTTTTTCTTTTAGTTTTAATCCAGGAGAGGTAAAAGTACGCTTTTATTTTGAATTGGTTATGTTTTTGACTTCCGAAAAATCGTGGAGTGATAGAACAAAAACTCTAACTTTTTTTAATGAAAAATCCAGGTTCTCAAAGTTGGTTTTCGTGACACCGGAATTTTTTGGGCCGTTTCTGGGATCTAAAGTTTTGCGCTATTTTATGTATTTTTTGATTTGCAATACAAATTGCAGTAAGAAGCGGGGAAATAAATAACATATCAGGAATTAATTAACTTTGGCCCAAGTCTTCTTCAGACCAAGTTATTGAAATCCTGAGAAAAATGATGTAAAGTGGTTCATCACTTTTCTCGTTGTTGTTACATCAGGTAAATTTGCAAACAATTGTTGTAAAATTTGTATGTCCTAAATTGGGTGGGTCTTATACCATCAGATTAACTAGGAATAAGATGGTAAAGGGTGTACAGGAAGTGTGGTACTTTTGTGGAGGTCAAATAACTTCTTGAAGATCGAAAAATATTCCAAATTCAAATGTAAATTACCAGACAAACGAAACACAATTTTGGAAATTTGTGAACACAGTTTCATTAAAAATGCCCTATTCTGACGAGAGTATGGGAATACTTTGACCAGAAAGTTTGCTGACAATACATACATAGCATTTTTATTTTAAAATTTATAATTTAAAAATAGTCTGCGCCGTGTCTGAGGGATTTGATTATTCAGACCCTTAGAATTCAATATTAACTAAAAGCATGATTACGACGAACAGGTTTGACATTTCTGGCAGATACTTGTTACTTTCTTTTACAGATTTACCATTCGCTATGTCGCCGAAGCAACAAAAATAATTTTTACAAAATCTTGGAGACCAAATGCTGCTGGTTCTCTACAGCCCAAACGGATTCACTGATCCGAGTGAAACGCCGTTTGTCGCCCTCTATAGCAACATAAGTAGTGTGCTTGCTTTGTTATTCGAAGGCCCCGCCCGGGTTCGATTCCCAGTGGTGACCTGACAAAAAATTGTCGTGTTATGTATGCGTTTCTAAATTTCTCAAGTCATAGTTGTAGGCCATTTCTCCATAAATTTTTTTAAATTTTTTTAAGAAACTTCATACTTAAGCTTTGTGTTTTGGCCGAAATCGGTCCATCGAAAGTGGCACTTTCCAAATGAGGTTTTCCGTATTATGCAAATATTTTGAAAATTATACAGTATCGGACAAAACATTTGCAACTTTTTCGGTTTACTTAATCAATTAAAAAAAATTAAAACGGTTGCAACTATAATTTGTTTTTATTCTTCGAAATATTCATACGTCTCACATTCGCGCTGGACAAAACAAATGCCACTTATTAAAAACCAGCTTTATTTTTTAAATTAGACCATGTGTCGAAAAATATTTAGTTTGCTCTAAAACCTTGAGGTCTATGTCCATTACGAAATTATTGCATTTTGTGTTTTTGGATACAAAAACTGAATTTTTCTAAAATGGCGGGCAATAATTATAACAGTGTCTTCAAGAGAAAAATTATACAAGAGTTTCGTGCTGGTATGCAGGAAAATCACATTTCCGAGAAGTATGGAGTACATAAATCCCCAATATCGCGAATTCCAAAAAAATTTAGTAATTGTGATGCATATGAGACAACACATAAAGGTGGATGTACTCGAAAAACGGCTACACGAGAAGATAGTAACATCGTGCGATTTCAAAAGAGATCATTTTATGTCGTCGACCACATTGGTAAGTGAACTAGGATTGTCCGTCATCGACCGTACAGTAAGAAGACGAGCGGTAGAACCACTGTTTTCATGACGGCCAGCCAAAAAGCAAATTATTTCTGAAACCAACATAAGAAGACGCTTGTAATTTACACGTAAATATGGTAATTGGGATGTAAATAAATGTAAGATGACCAACGGGAAAATGTTTTGTTCCGAAATATTATATAAAACCCGTAAAATTTGCAGGAGGAAAACTAAAGGTTTGGCGTTGTTTTTCAGGTCAGTTGAATGGTCAGATTCATCAAATAAGTAATACAATGGATCAATTAATCTACAAAGATATACCAGAACACGTTATGCTACTATACGCACCTTGGGAAATGCCACTTAGGTGGCGATTTCAACATGGTAACGACCCGAAACACACCTCTCGGATCGTTAAAAACTGTTTTGTTGTAAATAAAATTGAAGTTTTGGACTTCGTGAATAGAAAGATTCACCGCGATAACGTCAGAAATAAGGACGAATTATTTCGAAGGGTCGAATGATGATTGATTAGTAGTTCCAAAAGCTACCATAATTAATTTAATCGTCAAGACGGTGTAGGGCTGTAATAGTAATCGCGGATTTACAACGAAATATTAAAAAATAAAATTTTTTTTTTTATAAAGCAACAAATGTGATATTTTAAAAGTGAAATATGGAATAATTAAAAATGCTAGAAAATCGTCTTTTTCTCTGCACTTTATAAATACCTTTCTTATACTTTTTACGGTAATTGAAATAGTTGCAAATGTTTTGTCCGATACTGTATATAACATTTACTGGAAAACAATTGAAATGAAAAACTTTGTAAGCTTGAAACAAAAATTTGTTCAGATCATTTTTTAAATTTTATCGGATGGTGTCAGCTGAGTACCGGAAGTGTCACCTTCCACTGAATCATTTTCAATTTTTGCAATGATGTTGGAAAGTTTTACACTTACAGAGAACGACAAAGAATAAGAAAAGATTCAAATAGGATTGACCTTGTTCGTTTTCTGAAATTTATGCAGGAATAATGATTTTTGATTATTCAAGACAGTTTTAGCAAAAGTCCAGTAGGTTTAATTTTTACTTTAGAAATCAAGTGTGGTATATTCGAGATATATGTACACATTCGTGGTAAAAGAAAGTCGGGTGTTGGCCACCACCCCTCCCTTTTTATTCATATATTGCTTCTTTCTCACTAGCCGTAAATTATACTGTTGTATTTTGAAATCGTGTGTTTATTTATGAAGTGGAACCTCAAGCAAATCTCAAGAATGGATCTCATACCATCGATTGAACGGAAAAGTTAACAACACACTTTTGAATTTTTACAAGTTGGAAAACTGGATAGGAACCAAGCACATATTTTATAAATATTAAATATCAACACAAAAAAATCTGTTTTTGAGGAGATTTTTTTTTTTTTTAACTATTGCCAAAGCCTTTATTCTTGAATCTTTCTTTATACGAAACTAACAAGAAGTGTGAAGTTCTTAAAAACTATATATTTTTTTTTTACTTAAGCCTTAACCTATGTTAGTACTTAATATTAGTATGCATTATTATTTTTAAATTATTATTAATTACTTAATTTAAGTGTGTTAGGTCAACATGCGTGTAATTATTAAATATTTCAGTTGATTAAATCTAGAGGATCTGCTCTGCGAAGCCGTTTGTATTTCGGTTGCCTTAGTAGTTCTCTAGCTAATTCGTTAGGGTGTGATTCCAGTTTCAGATGGTATTTTAGACTGCATGATTTTATTGTCTCTTTAACCGTTTTGATTCCTAGGTCTCTATGGATGTTGCTGTTTCGAATATACCAGGGCGCATTTGTAATGCTACGAAGTATCTTTGCTTGCGTTCTTTGTACAATATCTATATTTGTGGCACTAGTTGAGCCCCATAGTTGGATACCATATGTCCATATGGGGATTAGGATCGCTTTTTATAGTAGAACTTTGCAGTCTAGAGAGAGTTTCGGTTTTCTTCCGATCAACCAGTACATTTTAGAAAATTTTATTTTTAGTTGATTACGTTTTGTTTCAATGTGCTTTTTCCATGTCAATCTTCTATCGAGATGAAGACCGAAATATTTGACGTTTGTTTGTTGAGGGATTGTGATATTGTTTAATTTTACTGCCGGACATGTGCGTTTATTCAGGGTGAATGTTACATGTGTTGATTTACATTCGTTCGTCCTTATCCGCCAAGTTTTTAACCAATCTTCTATTTTGTGCAGATGTTCTTGTAATTCTCTCGATGCTGTTTGAGGATTTTTGTGTGAAAACAATACAGCTGTATCATCAGCAAAAGTTGAAGTGATTATGTTTTCAGTTATTGGTAAGTCAGCTGTGAACAACAAGTATAGCACCGGTCCCAATACACTACCTTGCGGTACCCCTGCCTTTATCTCGGTTAAATCAGTAGTGGCCGTACTTTGTTTCACATGGAACATCCTGTGGGCTAAGTAGTTTTCAAGAATTGCATGAAATTGTCTAGGCAGAAGAGTTTTAATTTTGTAATTTAATCCTTCATGCCATACTTTGTCGAAAGCTTGCGCAATATCCAAGAAAACCGCCGAGCAATATTTCTTTTCTTCTAAGGAGAGCTTAATTGTGTTTACAATTCTGTGCACCTGTTCTATTGTGCCGTGCTGCTCTCTAAATCCAAATTGGTGATCTGGTATAATGCGACCTACAGTTAATATAGGGATTAGTTCTTCTAGTAGCATCTTTTCAAAGAGCTTTGAAATTATCGGAAGTAGACTTATTGGCCTGTACGACGAGACTTGGGTTTCGTCTTTACCTGGCTTAGGAATCATGATAATTTGAGATATTTTCCATTTTTGGGGAAAGTATCCACATCTCATAATCGCATTAAAAATATATGTTATATAATTTATGCATCTATCGGGTAATTCTTTGATCATTTTTCCAGTTATTAGATCATGGCCTGGAGCTTTCTTAGGATTTATCCTGTTTTTGATAACCGTTTTGACGCATTTCTATTTAAATTTTACTGGATTTGGGTTCGACTCGTCCCTCGTAAACTGTGGTAGTACGCAGTCATTATTTTTTTCGTTTGGAGTGAACACTTTTTGTAGATGGTTAGAGAAAGCGATAGCCTTTTCTAAATCACTTCTGGCCCAATGACCATCTGGTTTCCTTACCGGTGGGTTCGATAGCTCTGGCCTTTTTAAATTTCTTGCTACCTTCCACAGTGAGTAATCTGTTTTCTCTGTTGCTGTGAGCTCACTTAGGTAATTCTGCATTCCAAGATTGTGTTCTTTCCGTATTGCTTCTCTTAGAGCTTTAATTGCTCTATTTAATTTCCATTTATGAAAAGGAGATTGGTGCAGCTGCCATAGCCGTCGAGTCGCCCGCTTATCTGCCAATAACTTTTGAATGTTACTTGAAAGCTTACTATTTTTTTCCGACTTTTTGTACTCCGGAGTAGCTTTTTTTGCAGCCATTTCCATTATTTGTCTTAAGTTTTCTATCGCAGCATCGATATCTTCTGGTGTTTGCAGTGGGACATCCAGATGTCAATTTACGTCTACTATATGTTTCTATACATAACCCATTTCATTAGTTTGTTTGTTAAACGTTGGGGTGGTTCAGTTTTTAATGCTTGCGTACTTAGTGTTACGATTATTGGTGAGTGATCTGATGATAAATCATAACAGCCAACGACTTGAGCATTGGTGCGAGCTATTCCTCGTATTACACAGAAATCTATTAAATCAGGAATTTTCTTTCTATCGGTAGGCCAATAAGTGGGATGTCCAGATGATAAATAATCTAGGTTTTTCTCGTTTATTGCTTCGTAGAGTTGCTTGCCCTTGGGTGACGTCAACCTTGAACCCCATTGCACATGTTTAGCGTTGTAATCACCTCCTGCTAGAAATTTGATTCCCAACTGATTAAAGTAGTCGATAAATTGATGTTTTTTAATTGCATGTTTCGGTGGACAGTAAACAGCCGATATTACAAATTTCCCAGACCATTCGTCCAAACAAATAGTTGTAGCTTGGATGTGATCTTTAGCATATTTCTGGAGCTCGTAGTGCTTTAGCCTTCTTTTTATCAAGACTGCGGTGCCGCCGTGTGCTTTTCCATCGGGATGTTTGGTGTCATAAACGGAATAGCCGGTAATATTAAAAAAATTGTGTTTGGTGAAGTGTGTTTCAGATATTAACATGATGTCTATATTTTGTTCGATAAGAAAGGTGTACCTCAGCTTTATGTTGCGGAAGCCCGTTCGCATTCCAAATAGCTATTTTTAGAACTGTCATTTTTGATTTTTAACTATTATTTGCATAAGCGTATTCATATTTTGCATCATCATGCTCATTTGCCTTTCCATCATCGTCATGAAACTTTGGATGGTCTCGGTTAATTTATTTAGCGTGGTATGAATATTTAGGTCCTTTTCATTAAAACGAACTTTGGGTTTCGGTTTGTTACCTTTTAGGATGTTTGCATAAGAAACACCTGGCTGTGCAAAACTGCTGTCAAACGTCTCCAAGTTATCATTTTGTGTGTTTGCACTCGCAGGTTTAGTGACTATTGTATTTTTTGGTAACATGGCCCTCTGATTAAATTGCATATTGAGCATTCGTTGCTCAGCTCTCATTTTAGGGTTTATTTTCCGTTTTAAGTCCAGATACACTGCACATCCCCTGTAATTTGCAGTATGATTTTCACCGCAGTTACTGCAACGTTTCACAGATGGGTCATTGCGAGATTTGTCACACTGTTTGGAGTCGTGAAGTTCACCACAAATAACACAAACATCATTTAAGGTGCAATATGCTTTCGTGTGTCCGTATTCTTGGCACTTTATGCATTGAACTGGTCCTGACCTCTTCCTAGATTCTTCAATTACTATTTTGCGATGTAGCAAATATTTTAGGTTGTAAATCTTGTGAACTCCTTTTGATTTTTCTTCCTCTGGCTCTAGTTCCAAACGGAACATTGGTTGGGGTACCTTTTCACGGTTTACTATATTGCCAATAGATTTGACATGGAAACCTTCCGCAGCTAGTGCAGCTAGTGCAGCTCGGCGCTGTATTAAGGTCACCGACCTCTAAACTAGAGAATCGGTTGTTAAGCGGTATTTGGTTAACACTTAGTTCAATCCGTGTCACTTTGCTCCTGCTAGCAAACTGAGCAGATTTCGGGCTACGTTTTCTTTTAGATTGGACAGTGATATACCTATCCAATCCCGTTTGCACTAGATTATTTTCAAACTGACCACGGTCACTAGAGTTCATCGCACTGAGTTCATTCTTATTGTTTTCGTTTAGCATTGCATTTGCTGATGAATTAATTTTTTCTTCGCTGTTTTGATTTATAATTTTAAACGGCGGTATAACTAATTCTGCCGAAGAAGCACTTTTAATCACTTGTATAGGTGTTTTCTTTGGACTATGGTGAACTTTACCCACTTGATTTACACTTGTACTTGCAATATTTAAATTTTCTACATGAAGCTGGTTCAAGTTTTATGTAAATTGTGTCCGGCTTTCGGTGTTCGAAGAAGTCTTTTTTGGGGAAAAAAGGGCCTTCATGTTCACAGTATCACTCACTCAATTACAATTTTATATTATATATTATAACAAAATAAAAAGCACTAACACTGCACTTTTCGTTTGTGTTATTTTACGTCCGATGTTAGTGAAATCAATTTTGCGACTGAGGAGAAATTGGAGAAAGCAAAGACTGCTGATATTTTTTTTTGTTTCAAAATGAATCATATCTACCGAAAACTTTTTGAATTTCGTTTTGTTGTTTGATCACCCAGTAAAATCAAAGACCTAATACAATTTTATTAGGGATTTTATGGATATTTTATTGAATATTTTAATCGATAAAACGTGCGCTTGGTTAATGCCCTGATTTGATATTTTATTGTTATGCAATCAAAAGCCACTTGCAATTATATAACTTCGATGTTTGATTATATTGACGATTGTCGGTAATTAATGTGACGAAACAACGTTTTCTAAATTAGGCTAAAATCTCACAAAACATGTAAAAGAGGGTTCTAAAATTGTCCAAATTCACTTGTTGAATTAATAATCCTAAATTCCTAAATATCAAAGTTACCTTTGAAATAATTGGGAATTTGTGTGCACATCTACGCGTAAAGGCGATGACTCGCCATAGTTACCGGGCCTACTTAAATATGTTTACAAAGTATTTTGAGAGTAAAATTTTTATTAACTTTGTAATATTTTTTATAAATTTCCCGATATCACAAAAAAACCAAAAAAATTTTGGAATTCTTCCAAGTTGTGTAAAAACATCACATAAAATTACCTTTCCAATATATCACCTTATCTAGATGTGGTTCCAATTTTTATTTTTAATATTTTTTTCGTTTTCAGTTTTATGTAAATTTTCCATTCATATACGGGTAGCGGTAGTAGTATGGAATTACACGTACACATACATAATACTTACACATACTACGAAAATTCATAAGAAATGTCTTGTGCGTACATCTCTTCTGTATGGATGCGGATACGGAGTATATGGAAATTTTCCGAATGCGTGTCGGAACGAACCAGAAATGAAAATTGGAAAATTATTTGTTATACTCATGTATTTATATTTGTATTTTCTCTGTTTTGATTTTTTTTTGCTTCTGATTATTTCCAGCGTTATTTACGGATTTCATTTAAGGATATGTTAAGCATTAGGATTATATATGATATATTTTTTGTCGTTTCTCTCCAAAAACAAATAAAAATGAAAATTTATGGAAATGTAACGAATTCTGGTTTTTTTTTTTTTTTTTTGCAGAGATTTTATGGAATTATGAAGTTGGGTGTAAATGAAATTTAATCGGTTTTTCGTAAATGTGACATCATTTTACTTTATAATGTATGTATTCTGCATACATGCGGTGTTATGTACTTAGTATAAAATTAATGGTTTCAATGGATTGAGTGTGAATATTATGGAAAACTTTTATACGATCATATAACCGTACTTGTGCCTAACGATATTTGGATAGATAATAAGTAGAAGCCCCCAGGGACTTCCAAACTAACTGCGTACACCAAATTGTGTATTGATTCTTTGACAGCCTAAAACCTCACAACAAGAAATTTATTTCGTCGAGATATTCTCGTAATGTTTTGGGTGTCTTATATACATTCCTATATAGGTACTTACTCGCATATGTATACAAGATACAATGAAATAAAATTTAAAGTGACAAGATAAGTCTTTTATTGTTTTGTTCTTATTTCACCTGATAATTTTGATAAATGGGCGAATAAAAGTTTTTGCAGACAAGTAACATTTAGTATAGTAAATAAAAGTAATTAATTCACATGGGGATTGTACATTTTTCTTGGAAATTATATACACTTACTTGTATGTGTGTATGTATATTTGTTTGTATTGTAACGAAAACAGGCATGATTTATGGAGATCAAAAGTTTTGTAACTAAATAACTAAAATAAATTGTATAGGAATTGTATAATTAATTTTATGAAAGGAGGTCAGTCAGATAGTAGAAGAATTTTATTTCAAAATCAGATAGTTTTAATTAATTCTGACACTTTGAATATAAAAGGAAGGATGAAATTTATTGGTGATAATGCTAATTAGTTTATCAAAATAATTTTTATTTCACGTGTTCCGGACACTCAAAATCGAGTATTGCAACTTCGTAACCAATAGCCACAGTTACCATACCCTCAAAGAACAGAATCTCATCCACAGAAATAAAGGAAATTTGCATTGGCAGATGCTTACCTAAAGAAAGTGTTTTAAACCTAGACCGCAACGAACGGTTGCGGTACCCAAACCCTTCGAAGTAGTGAAGCAGAATAGCTAATTAGTCAATCAAAACTATGCAATGGTACAAACAAAAGGAAATAATACCCCAGGTGGTACACCAATATCAACATTGGTAAATCCACTCTCTGTGGAGACTGGCCCTATGGATTCTGGGGACTGCCATCTATTTCATTATCAAGGAACATCAAATCCGTTCCAGAGAAGACCAAATGTACAAAGATCACCGATAAAGAAAAATAGAAGCGAATCGGTAGCTGACCAAGCCGATACTTTTTCTAACGCTATACCTAGACAAACATTACTCGAAATAAGTGATGCCACCGGAAATTTCACTTTGCAAATAGCCGAATCTAGTAAAACAACTATTGACCTAGAAAAGGAGAATATGAATCTCTTGGCGAGGCTAGCGCATATGGAGCAATTATTTGCCAAGCTAAGCGAAGAAAATGAGTATCTAAAGCAAGAAAATGAAAACCTAAAAATGAATCGGGATTCAAAAGAAGATTGCGATATAGGAAGCATTGAACCAGACAAACTCATCTATTCCACTGATGAAGAAGAATTACAAAGAGAGACGGACTGGTTCATAAAGAAGAAAAAACAGTCCAGGAAGAGTAAGAAAAGAAAAGCTGAACCGTCACCTGAGGCTGATCAATTAAATGGTAGGAGACAATCTAGTCCAGATTCAAACGATGCTCTACCCAAAGCCAATTAACCAAAAGGTAGTAAATCTACCAAAAATATTACACCAAATTTGGTGCAACCGAAAGAAAAATCACCCCCACCAATTAATATTGTGGGTGTAACCAGTCACCCAGAAATTCAGTCACTGCGATGAAATCGGTTACTGACAAATGAAAAATAATGACGTTTGGAAAATTAATACTCTGGACTCAGATACTTATAGAACCTTATCTATGAAATTGAATGCTGGAAAGTATCAGTGGTTCACTTACGAAAACAAACAGGCCCGACCTATAAAAGTCATGGCAAGAGGTTTGCATTTACGAAAATTTAATTAAAAATCAATGAAATCCTGTCAGCAGTTCATTTTCGTGAACTTGCCACGGAACGGATTTTTTCTTACATGGCCTATAATTTTTCATTACTGAAGGGTATTTTATTTAGAGGTTCACATCTTTCAGTTGGCAACACTGTTTTGTTTGACAACCGATTTGACAGCTGACATTTACTTTGTCATTAGTTTGATTTCCCATTTCATATTGAATCGACTCACGCCAGAGCAACGGTAGCAAAACGCTAGCAACTCATGGTGCATTACGTCTTAGGGATCGTTTTCGCACCACGTATACTCTAAATAATAATACGCATCCAGTAAGACGTCAAAGAATGGGTACCGAACAAGTGATAGAAGCTGTACAGCGTAGCATTGAGAAAGACCCAAATCAATCATTAGATGTCGTTCTCAGCAACTGGAGATATGTCCATCCACTTTATCAGGGATTTTTGCAAAATGTCGAAAATATTTTTTTGTCGATTTTCCGGTTCAAAATGATTATTGGTAATGAGTATAACATGTTGAGTAAGAAACAACCAGTAATTTACATCTTGAAAGCGCGGTTGTTGGATGTGTCGTGTTTGAAATCCGGCCACGGAAATTTTATCCGATAAAAATAAGTAAGGCTAACCATCAGGGATTTTCGCAAAATGTCGAAAATATTTTTCCGGGTCAAAATGATTATTGGTAATGAGAATAACATGTTGAGTAAGAAACGGCCGGTAATTTACATCTGGAAAGCGCGGTTGTTGGATGTGTCGTGTTTGAAATCCAGCCACGGAAATTTTATCCGGTAAAAATAAGTAAGGCTAACTAACCATCAGGGATTTTCGCAAAATGTCGAAAATATTTTTTTGTCGATTTTCCGGTTCAAAATGATTATTGGTAATGAGTATAACATGTTGAGCAAGAAACAACCAGTAATTTACATCTGAAAAGCGCGGTTGTTGGATGTGTCGTGTTTGAAATCCAGCCACGGAAATTTTATCCGGTAAAAATAAGTAAGGCTAACCATCAGGGATTTTCGCAAAATGTCGAAAATATTTTTTTGTCGATTTTCCGGTTCAAAATGATTATTGGTAATGAGAATAACACGTTGAGCAAGAAACAACCAGTAATTTACATCTGGAAAGCGCGGTTGTTGGATGTGTCTTGTTTGAAATCCGGCCACGGAAATTTTATCCGGTAAAAATAAGTAAGGCTAACCATCAGGGATTTTCGCAAAATGTCGAAAATATTTTTCCGGGTCAAAATGATTATTGGTAATGAGAATAACATGTTGAGTAAGAAACGGCCGGTAATTTACATCTGGAAAGCGCGGTTGTTGGATGTGTCGTGTTTGAAATCCAGCCACGGAAATTTTATCCGGTAAAAATAAGTTAGGCTAACTAACCATCAGGGATTTTCGCAAAATGTCGAAAATATTTTTTTGTCGATTTTCCGGTTCAAAATGATTATTGGTAATGAGTATAACATGTTGAGTAAGAAACAACCAGCAATTTACATCTGGAAAGCGCGGTTGTTGGATGTGTCGTGTTTGAAATCCGGCCACGGAAATTTTATCCGGTAAAAATAAGTAAGGCTAACCATCAGGGATTTTTGCAAAATGTCGAAAATATTTTTTTGTCGATTTTCCGGTTCAAAATGATTATTGGTAATGAGAATAACACGTTGAGCAAGAAACAACCAGTAATTTACAACTGGAAAGCGCGGATTTTGGATGTGTCGTGTTTGAAATCCGGCCACGGAATCGATTTTCCGGTTCAAAATGATTATTGGTAATGAGTATAACATGTTGAGCAAGAAACAACCAGTAATTTACATCTGGAAAGCGCGGTTGTTGGATGTGTCTTGTTTGAAATCCGGCCACGGAAATTTTATCCGGTAAAAATAAGTAAGGCTAACCATCAGGGATTTTCGCAAAATGTCGATAATATTTTTTTGTCGATTTTCCGGTTCAAAATGATTATTGGTAATGAGTATAACATGTTGAGCAAGAAACAACCAGTAATTTACATCTGGAAAGCGCGGTTGTTGGATATGTCGTCTTTGAAATCCGGCCACGGAAATTTTATCCGGTATAAATAAGTAAGGCTAACCATCAGGGATTTTCGCAAAATGTCGAAAATATTTTTTTGTCGATTTTCCGGTTCAAAATGGTTATTGGTAATGAGTATAACATGTTGAGCAAGAAACAACCAGTAATTTACATCTGGAAAGCGCGGTTGTTGGATGTGTCGTGTTTGAAATCCGGCCACGGAAATTTTATCCGGTAAAAATAAGTAGGGCTAACCATCAGGGATTTTCGCAAAATGTCGAAAAAAATTTTTTGTCGATTTTCCGGTTCAAAATGATTATTGGTAATGAGTATGACACGTTGAGCAAGAAACCACCGGTAATTTACCAGTGTTTGAAATCCGGCCACGGAAATTTTATCCGGTAAAAATAAGTAAGGCTAACCATCAGGGATTTTCGCAAAATGTCGAAAATATTTTTTTGTCGATTTTCCGGTTCAAAATGATTATTGGTAATGAGTATAACATGTTGAGCAAGAAACAACCAGTAATTTACATCTGGAAAGCGCGGTTGTTGGATGTGTCGTGTTTGAAGTCCGGCCACGGAAATTTTATCCGGTAAAAATAAGTAAGGCTAACCATCAGGGATTTTCGCAAAATGTCGAAAATATTTTTTTGTCGATTTTCCGGTTCAAAATGATTATTGGTAATGAGAATAACACGTTGAGCAAGAAACAACCAGTAATTTACATCTGGAAAGCGCGGTTGTTGGATGTGTCGTGTTTGAAATCCAGCCACGGAAATTTTATCCGGTAAAAATAAGTAAGGCTAACCATCAGGGATTTTCGCAAAATGTCGAAAATATTTTTTTGTCGATTTTCCGGTTCAAAATGATTATTGGTAATGAGAATAACACGTTCAGCAAGAAACAACCAGTAATTTACATCTGGAAAGCGCGGTTGTTGGATGTGTCGTGTTTGAAATCCAGCCACGGAAATTTTATCCGGTAAAAATAAGTAAGGCTAACCATCAGGGATTTTCGCAAAATGTCGAAAATATTTTTTTGTCGATTTTCCGGTTCAAAATGATTATTGGTAATGAGTATAACATGTTGAGCAAGAAACAACCAGTAATTTACATCTGGAAAGCGCGGTTGTTGGATGTGTCTCGTTTGAAATCCGGCCACGGAAATTTTATCTGGTAAAAATAAGTAAGGCTAACCATCAGGGATTTTCGCAAAATGTCGAAAATATTTTTTTGTCGATTTTCCGGTTCAAAATGATTATTGGTAATGAGTATAACATGTTGAGCAAGAAACAACCGGTAATTTACATCTGGAAAGCGCGGTTGTTGGATGTGTCTCGTTTGAAATCCGGCCACGGAAATTTTATCCGGTAAAAATAAGTAAGGCTAACCATCAGGGATTTTCGCAAAATGTCGAAAATATTTTTTTGTCGATTTTCCGGTTCAAAATGATTATTGGTAATGAGTATAACATGTTGAGTAAGAAACCACCGGTAATTTACATCTGGAAAGCGCGGTTGTTAGATGTGTCGTGTTTGAAATCCAGCCACGGAAATTTTATCCGGTAAAAATAAGTAAGGCTAACCATCAGGGATTTTCGCAAAATGTCGAAAATATTTTTTTGTCGATTTTCCGGTTCAAAATGATTATTGGTAATGAGAATAACACGTTGAGCAAGAAACAACCAGTAATTTACATCTGGAAAGCGCGGTTGTTGGATGTGTCGTGTTTGAAATCCAGCCACGGAAATTTTATCCGGTAAAAATAAGTAAGGCTAACCATCAGGGATTTTCGCAAAATGTCGAAAATATTTTTTTGTCGATTTTCCGGTTCAAAATGATTATTGGTAATGAGTATAACATGTTGAGCAAGAAACAACCAGTAATTTACATCTGGAAAGCGCGGTTGTTGGATGTGTCTCGTTTGAAATCCGGCCACGGAAATTTTATCCGGTAAAAATAAGTAAGGCTAACCATCAGGGATTTTCGCAAAATGTCGAAAATATTTTTTTGTCGATTTTCCGGTTCAAAATGATTATTGATAATGAGTATAACATGTTGAGCAAGAAACAACCAGTAATTTACATCTGGAAAGCGCGGTTGTTGGATGTGTCTCGTCTGAAATCCGGCCACGGAAATTTTATCCGGTAAAAATAAGTAAGGCTAACCATCAGGGATTTTCGCAAAATGTCGAAAATATTTTTTTGTCGATTTTCCGGTTCAAAATGATTATTGGTAATGAGTATAACATGTTGAGTAAGAAACCACCGGTAATTTACATCTGGAAAGCGAGGTTGTTAGATGTGTCGTGTTTGAAATCCAGCCACGGAAATTTTATCCGGTAAAAATAAGTAAGGCTAACCATCAGGGATTTTCGCAAAATGTCGAAAATATTTTTTTGTCGATTTTCCGGTTCAAAATGATTATTGGTAATGAGAATAACACGTTGAGCAAGAAACAACCAGTAATTTACATCTGGAAAGCGCGGTTGTTGGATGTGTCGTGTTTGAAATCCAGCCACGGAAATTTTATCCGGTAAAAATAAGTAAGGCTAACCATCAGGGATTTTCGCAAAATGTCGAAAATATTTTTTTGTCGATTTTCCGGTTCAAAATGATTATTGGTAATGAGAATAACACGTTGAGCAAGAAACAACCAGTAATTTACATCTGGAAAGCGCGGTTGTTGGATGTGTCTCGTTTGAAATCCAGCCACGGAAATTTTATCCGGTAAAAATAAGTAAGGCTAACCATCAGGGATTTTCGCAAAATGTCGAAAATATTTTTTTGTCGATTTTCCGGTTCAAAATGATTATTGGTAATGAGTATAACATGTTGAGCAAGAAACAACCAGTAATTTACATCTGGAAAGCGCGGTTGTTGGATGTGTCTCGTTTGAAATCCGGCCACGGAAATTTTATCCGGTAAAAATAAGTAAGGCTAACCATCAGGGATTTTCGCAAAATGTCGAAAATATTTTTTTGTCGATTTTCCGGTTCAAAATGATTATTGGTAATGAGTATAACATGTTGAGCAAGAAACAACCAGTAATTTACATCTGGAAAGCGCGGTTGTTGGATGTGTCTCGTTTGAAATCCGGCCACGGAAATTTTATCCGGTAAAAATAAGTAAGGCTAACCATCAGGGATTTTCGCAAAATGTCGAAAATATTTTTTTGTCGATTTTCCGGTTCAAAATGATTATTGGTAATGAGTATAACATGTTGAGTAAGAAACCACCGGTAATTTACATCTGGAAAGCGCGGTTGTTAGATGTGTCGTGTTTGAAATCCAGCCACGGAAATTTTATCCGGTAAAAATAAGTAAGGCTAACCATCAGGGATTTTCGCAAAATGTCGAAAATATTTTTTTGTCGATTTTCCGGTTCAAAATGATTATTGGTAATGAGAATAACACGTTGAGCAAGAAACAACCAGTAATTTACATCTGGAAAGCGCGGTTGTTGGATGTGTCGTGTTTGAAATCCGGCCACGGAAATTTTATCCGGTAAAAATAAGTAAGGCTAACCATCAGGGATTTTCGCAAAATGTCGAAAATATTTTTTTGTCGATTTTCCGGTTCAAAATGATTATTGGTAATGAGTATAACATGTTGAGCAAGAAACAACCAGTAATTTACATCTGGAAAGCGCGGTTGTTGGATGTGTCTCGTTTGAAATCCGGCCACGGAAATTTTATCCGGTAAAAATAAGTAAGGCTAACCATCAGGGATTTTCGCAAAATGTCGAAAATATTTTTTTGTCGATTTTCCGGTTCAAAATGATTATTGGTAATGAGTATAACATGTTGAGCAAGAAACAACCGGTAATTTACATCTGGAAAGCGCGGTTGTTGGATGTGTCTCGTTTGAAATCCGGCCACGGAAATTTTATCCGGTAAAAATAAGTAAGGCTAACCATCAGGGATTTTCGCAAAATGTCGAAAATATTTTTTTGTCGATTTTCCGGTTCAAAATGATTATTGGTAATGAGAATAACACGTTGAGCAAGAAACAACCAGTAATTTACATCTGGAAAGCGCGGTTGTTGGATGTGTCGTGTTTGAAATCCAGCCACGGAAATTTTATCCGGTAAAAATAAGTAAGGCTAACCATCAGGGATTTTCGCAAAATGTCGAAAATATTTTTTTGTCGATTTTCCGGTTCAAAATGATTATTGGTAATGAGTATAACATGTTGAGCAAGAAACAACCAGTAATTTACATCTGGAAAGCGCGGTTGTTGGATGTGTCGCGTTTGAAGTCCGGCCACTGAAATTTTATCCGGTAAAAATAAGTAAGGCTAACCATCAGGGATTTTCGCAAAATGTTGAAAATATTTTTATGTCGATTTTCCGGTTCAAAATGATTATTGGTAATGAGTATAACATGTTGAGCAAGAAACAACCAGTAATTTACATCTGGAAAGCGCGGTTGTTGGATGTGTCGTGTTTGAAATCCAGCCACGGAAATTTTATCCGGTAAAAATAAGTAAGGCTAACCATCAGGGATTTTCGCAAAATGTCGAAAATATTTTTTTGTCGATTTTCCGGTTCAAAATGATTATTGGTAATGAGTATCACATGCTGAGTAAGAAACAACCGGTAATTTACATCTGAAAAGCGCGGTTGTTGGATGTGTCGCGTTTGAAATCCGGCCACGGAAATTTTATCCGGTAAAAATAAGTAAGGCTAACCATCAGGGATTTTCGCAAAATGTCGAAAATATTTTTTTGTTGATTTTCCGGTTCAAAATGATTATTGGTAATGAGTATAACATGTTGAGCAAGAAACAACCAGTAATTTACATCTGGAAAGCGCGGTTGTTGGATGTGTCGCGTTTGAAGTCCGGCCACTGAAATTTTATCCGGTAAAAATAAGTAAGGCTAACCATCAGGGATTTTCGCAAAATGTCGAAAATATTTTTATGTCGATTTTCCGGTTCAAAATGATTATTGGTAATGAGTATAACATGTTGAGCAAGAAACAACCAGTAATTTACATCTGGAAAGCGCGGTTGTTGGATGTGTCGTGTTTGAAATCCAGCCACGGAAATTTTATCCGGTATAAATAAGTAAGGCTAGCCATCAGGGATTTTCGCCAAATGTCGAAAATATTTTCTTGTCGATTTTCCGGTTCAAAATGATTATTGGTAATGAGTATAACATGTTGAGTAAGAAACAACCGGTAATTTACAACTGGAAAGCGCGGTTGTTGGATGTGTTGTGTTTGAAATCCGGCCACGGAAATTTTATCCGGTAAAAATAAGTAAGGCTAACCATCAGGGATTTTCGCAAAATGTCGAAACGATTTTTTTTGTCGATTTTCCGGTTCAAAATGATTATTGGTAATGAGTATAACATGTTGAGTAAGAAACAACCGGTAATTTACATCTGGAAAGCGCGGTTGTTGGATGTGTCGCGTTTGAAGTTCGGCCACGGAAATTTTATCCGGTAAAAATAAGTAAGGCTAACCATCAGGGATTTTCGCAAAATGTCGAAAATATTTTTTTGTCGATTTTCCGGTTCAAAATGATTATTGGTAATGAGTATAACATGTTGAGCAAGAAACAACCAGTAATTTACATCTGGAAAGCGCGGTTATTGGATGTGTCGTGTTTGAAATCCTGCCACGGAAATTTTATCCGGTAAAAATAAGTAAGGCTAACCATAAGAGATGTTGAAAATGATTATTGGTAATGAGTATAACATGTTGAGCAAGAAACAACCAGTAATTTACATCTGGAAAGCGCTGTTGTTGGATGTGTCGTGTTTGAAATCCGGCCACGGAAATTTTAGCCGGTAAAAATAAGTAAGGCTAACCATCAGGGATTTTCGCAAAATGTCGAAAATATTTGTTTGTCGATTTTCCGGTTCAAAATGATTATTGGTAATGAGTATAACATGTTGAGTAAGAAACAACCGGTAATTTACATCTGGAAAGCGCGGTTGTTGGATGTGTCGTGTTTGAAATCCAGCCACGGAAATTTTATCCGGTAAAAATAAGTAAGGCTAACCATCAGGGATTTTCGCAAAATGTAGAAAATATTTTTTTGTCGATTTTCCGGTTCAAAATGATTATTGGTAATGAGTATAACATGTTGAGCAAGAAACAACCAGTAATTTACATCTGGAAAGTGCGGTTGTTGGATGTGTCGGGTTTGAAATCCAGCCACGGAAATTTTTTCCGGTAAAAATAAGTAAGGCTTACGATCAGGGATTTTCGCAAAATGTCGAAAATATTTTTTTGTTGATTTTCCGGTTCAAAATGATTATTGGTAATGAGTATAACATGTTGAGTAAGAAACAACCGGTAATTTACATCTGGAAAGCGCGGTTCTTGGATGTGTCGTGTTTGAAATCCAGTCACGGAAATTTTATCCGGTATAAATAAGTAAGGCTAACCATTTTAGGGATTTTCGCAAAATGTCGAAAATATTTTTTTGTCGATTTTCCGGTTCAAAATGATTATTGGTAATGAGTATAACATGTTAAGCAAGAAACAACCAGTAATTTACATCTGGAAAGCGCGGTTGTTGGATGTGTCGCGTTTGAAGTCCGGTCACGGAAATTTTATCCGGTAAAAATAAGTAAGGCTAACCGTCAGGGATTTTCGCAAAATGTCGAAAATATTTTTTTGTCAATTTTCCGGTTCAAAATGATTATTGGTAATGAGTATAACATGTTGAGTAAGAAACAACCAGTAATTTACATCTGGAAAGCGCGGTTGTTGGATGTGTCGTGTTTGAAATCCAGCCACGGAAATTTTATCCGGTAAAAATAAGTAAGGCTAATCATCAGGGATTTTCGCAAAATGTCGAAAATATTTTTTTGTCGATTTCCCGGTTCAAAATGATTATTGGTAATGAGTATAACATGTTGAGTAAGAAACAACCGGTAATTTACATCTGGAATGCGCGGTTGTTGGATGTGTCGTGTTTGAAATCCGGCCACGGAAATTTTATCCGGTAAAAATAAGTAAGGCTAACCATCAGGGATTTTCGAAAAATGTCAAAAATATTTTTCTGTCGATTTTCCGGTTCAAAATGATTATTGGTAACGAGTATAACATGTTGAGTAAGAAACAACCGGTAATTTACATCTGGAAAGCGCGGTTGTTGGATGTGTCGGGTTTGAAATCCAGCCACGGAAATTTTATCCGGTAAAAATAAGTAAGGCTAACCATCAGGGATTTTCACAAAATGTCGAAAATATTTTTTTGTCGATTTTCCGGTTCAAAATGATTATTGGTAATGAGTATAACATGTTGAGTAAGAAACAACCGGTAATTTACATCTGGAAAGCGCGGTTGTTGGATGTGTCGTGTTTGAAATCCAGCCACGGAAATTTTATCCGGTAAAAATAAGTAAGGCTAATCATCAGGGATTTTCGCAAAAAGTCGAAAATATTTTTTTGTCGATTTCCCTGTTCAAAATGATTATTGGTAATGAGTATAACATGTTGAGTAAGAAACAACCGGTAATTTACATCTGGAAAGCGCGGTTGTTGGATGTGTCGTGTTTGAAATCCAGCCACGGAAATTTTATCCGGTAAAAATAAGTAAGGCTAACCATCAGGGATTTTCGCAAAATGTCGAAAATATTTTTTTGTCGATTTTCCGGTTCAAAATGATTATTGGTAATGAGTATAACATGTTGAGCAAGAAACAACCAGTAATTTACATCTGGAAAGCTCGGTTGTTGGATGTGTCTCGTTTGAAATCCAGCCGCGGAAAATTTATCCGGTAAAAATATGTAAGGCTAACCATCAGGGATTTTCGCAAAATGTCGAAAATATTTTTTTGTCGATTTTCCGGTTCAAAATGATTATTGGTAATGAGTATAACATGTTGAGTAAGAAACAACCGGTAATTTACATCTGGAAAGCGCGGTTGTTGTATGTGTCGTGTTTGAAATCCAGCCACGGAAATTTTATCCGGTAAAAATAAGTAAGGCTGACCATCAGGGATTTTCGCAAAATGTCGAAAATATTTTTTTGTCGATTTTCCGGTTCAAAATGATTATTGGTAATGAGTATAACATGTTGAGTAAGAAACAACCGGTAATTTACATCTGGAAAGCGCGGTTGTTGGATGTGTCGTGTTTGAAATCCGGCCACGGAAATTTTATCCGGTAAAAATAAGTAAGGCTAACCATCAGGGATTTTTGCAAAATGTCGAAAATATTTTTTTGTCGATTTTCCGGTTCAAAATGATTATTGGTAATGAGTATAACATGTTGAGCAAGAAACAACCAGTGATTTACATCTGGAAAGCACGGTTGTTGGATGTGGCGCGTTTGAAATCCGGCCACGGAAATTTTATCCGGTAAAAATAAGTAAGGCTAACCATCAGGGATTTTCGCAAAATGTCGAAAATATTTTTTTGTCGATTTTCCGGTTCAAAATGATTATTGGTAACGAGTATAACATGTTGAGTAAGAAACAACCGGTAATTTATATCTGGAAAGCGCAGTTGTTGGATGTGTCGTGTTTGAAATCCAGCCACGGAAATTTTATCCGGTAAACATAAGTAAGGCTAACCATCAGGGATTTTTGCAAAATGTCGAAAATATTTTTTTGTCGATTTTCCGGTTCAAAATGATTATTGGTAATGAGTATAACATGTTGAGCAAGAAACAACCAGTAATTTACATCTGGAAAGCGCGGTTGTTGGATGTGGCGCGTTTGAAATCCGGCCACGGAAATTTTATCCGGTAAAAATAAGTAAGGCTAACCATCAGGGATTTTCGCAAAATGTCGAAAATATTTTTTTGTCGATTTTCCGGTTCAAAATGATTATTGGTAATGAGTATAACATGTTGAGTAAGAAACAACCGGTAATTTACATCTGGAAAGCGCGGTTGTTGGATGTGTCGTATTTGAAATCCGGCCACGGAAATTTTATCCGGTATTAATAAGTAAGGCTAACCATCAGGGATTTTCCAAAATGTCGAAAATATTTTTTTGTCGATTTTCCGGTTCAAAATGATTATTGGTAATGAGAATAACACGTTGAGCAAGAAACAACCAGTAATTTACATCTGGAAAGCGCGGTTGTTGGATGTGTCGTGTTTGAAATCCAGCCACGGAAATTTTATCCGGTAAAAATAAGTAAGGCTAACCATCAGGGATTTTCGCAAAATGTCGAAAATATTTTTTTGTTGATTTTCCGGTTCAAAATGATTATTGGTAATGAGTATAACATGTTGAGCAAGAAACAACCAGTAATTTACATCTGGAAAGCGCGGTTGTTGGATGTGTCGCGTTTGAAGTCCGGCCACTGAAATTTTATCCGGTAAAAATAAGTAAGGCTAACCATCAGGGATTTTCGCAAAATGTCGAAAATATTTTTATGTCGATTTTCCGGTTCAAAATGATTATTGGTAATGAGTATAACATGTTGAGCAAGAAACAACCAGTAATTTACATCTGGAAAGCGCGGTTGTTGGATGTGTCGTGTTTGAAATCCAGCCACGGAAATTTTATCCGGTATAAATAAGTAAGGCTAGCCATCAGGGATTTTCGCCAAATGTCGAAAATATTTTCTTGTCGATTTTCCGGTTCAAAATGATTATTGGTAATGAGTATAACATGTTGAGTAAGAAACAACCGGTAATTTACAACTGGAAAGCGCGGTTGTTGGATGTGTTGTGTTTGAAATCCGGCCACGGAAATTTTATCCGGTAAAAATAAGTAAGGCTAACCATCAGGGATTTTCGCAAAATGTCGAAACGATTTTTTTTGTCGATTTTCCGGTTCAAAATGATTATTGGTAATGAGTATAACATGTTGAGTAAGAAACAACCGGTAATTTACATCTGGAAAGCGCGGTTGTTGGATGTGTCGCGTTTGAAGTTCGGCCACGGAAATTTTATCCGGTAAAAATAAGTAAGGCTAACCATCAGGGATTTTCGCAAAATGTCGAAAATATTTTTTTGTCGATTTTCCGGTTCAAAATGATTATTGGTAATGAGTATAACATGTTGAGCAAGAAACAACCAGTAATTTACATCTGGAAAGCGCGGTTGTTGGATGTGTCGTGTTTGAAATCCAGCCACGGAAATTTTATCCGGTATAAATAAGTAAGGCTAATCATCAGGGATTTTCGCAAAAAGTCGAAAATATTTTTTTGTCGATTTCCCTGTTCAAAATGATTATTGGTAATGAGTATAACATGTTGAGTAAGAAACAACCGGTAATTTACATCTGGAAAGCGCGGTTGTTGGATGTGTCGTGTTTGAAATCCAGCCACGGAAATTTTATCCGGTAAAAATAAGTAAGGCTAACCATCAGGGATTTTCGCAAAATGTCGAAAATATTTTTTTGTCGATTTTCCGGTTCAAAATGATTATTGGTAATGAGTATAACATGTTGAGCAAGAAACAACCAGTAATTTACATCTGGAAAGCTCGGTTGTTGGATGTGTCTCGTTTGAAATCCAGCCGCGGAAAATTTATCCGGTAAAAATATGTAAGGCTAACCATCAGGGATTTTCGCAAAATGTCGAAAATATTTTTTTGTCGATTTTCCGGTTCAAAATGATTATTGGTAATGAGTATAACATGTTGAGTAAGAAACAACCGGTAATTTACATCTGGAAAGCGCGGTTGTTGTATGTGTCGTGTTTGAAATCCAGCCACGGAAATTTTATCCGGTAAAAATAAGTAAGGCTGACCATCAGGGATTTTCGCAAAATGTCGAAAATATTTTTTTGTCGATTTTCCGGTTCAAAATGATTATTGGTAATGAGTATAACATGTTGAGTAAGAAACAACCGGTAATTTACATCTGGAAAGCGCGGTTGTTGGATGTGTCGTGTTTGAAATCCGGCCACGGAAATTTTATCCGGTAAAAATAAGTAAGGCTAACCATCAGGGATTTTTGCAAAATGTCGAAAATATTTTTTTGTCGATTTTCCGGTTCAAAATGATTATTGGTAATGAGTATAACATGTTGAGCAAGAAACAACCAGTGATTTACATCTGGAAAGCACGGTTGTTGGATGTGGCGCGTTTGAAATCCGGCCACGGAAATTTTATCCGGTAAAAATAAGTAAGGCTAACCATCAGGGATTTTCGCAAAATGTCGAAAATATTTTTTTGTCGATTTTCCGGTTCAAAATGATTATTGGTAACGAGTATAACATGTTGAGTAAGAAACAACCGGTAATTTATATCTGGAAAGCGCAGTTGTTGGATGTGTCGTGTTTGAAATCCAGCCACGGAAATTTTATCCGGTAAAAATAAGTAAGGCTAACCATCAGGGATTTTTGCAAAATGTCGAAAATATTTTTTTGTCGATTTTCCGGTTCAAAATGATTATTGGTAATGAGTATAACATGTTGAGCAAGAAACAACCAGTGATTTACATCTGGAAAGCGCGGTTGTTGGATGTGGCGCGTTTGAAATCCGGCCACGGAAATTTTATCCGGTAAAAATAAGTAAGGCTAACCATCAGGGATTTTCGCAAAATGTCGAAAATATTTTTTTGTCGATTTTCCGGTTCAAAATGATTATTGGTAATGAGTATAACATGTTGAGTAAGAAACAACCGGTAATTTACATCTGGAAAGCGCGGTTGTTGGATGTGTCGTATTTGAAATCCGGCCACGGAAATTTTATCCGGTATTAATAAGTAAGGCTAACCATCAGGGATTTTCGCAAAATGTCGAAAATATTTTTTTGTCGATTTTCCGGTTCAAAATGATTATTGGTAATGAGAATAACACGTTGAGCAAGAAACAACCAGTAATTTACATCTGGAAAGCGCGGTTGTTGGATGTGTCGTGTTTGAAATCCAGCCACGGAAATTTTATCCGGTAAAAATAAGTAAGGCTAACCATCAGGGATTTTCGCAAAATGTCGAAAATATTTTTTTGTTGATTTTCCGGTTCAAAATGATTATTGGTAATGAGTATAACATGTTGAGCAAGAAACAACCAGTAATTTACATCTGGAAAGCGCGGTTGTTGGATGTGTCGCGTTTGAAGTCCGGCCACTGAAATTTTATCCGGTAAAAATAAGTAAGGCTAACCATCAGGGATTTTCGCAAAATGTCGAAAATATTTTTATGTCGATTTTCCGGTTCAAAATGATTATTGGTAATGAGTATAACATGTTGAGCAAGAAACAACCAGTAATTTACATCTGGAAAGCGCGGTTGTTGGATGTGTCGTGTTTGAAATCCAGCCACGGAAATTTTATCCGGTATAAATAAGTAAGGCTAGCCATCAGGGATTTTCGCCAAATGTCGAAAATATTTTCTTGTCGATTTTCCGGTTCAAAATGATTATTGGTAATGAGTATAACATGTTGAGTAAGAAACAACCGGTAATTTACAACTGGAAAGCGCGGTTGTTGGATGTGTTGTGTTTGAAATCCGGCCACGGAAATTTTATCCGGTAAAAATAAGTAAGGCTAACCATCAGGGATTTTCGCAAAATGTCGAAACGATTTTTTTTGTCGATTTTCCGGTTCAAAATGATTATTGGTAATGAGTATAACATGTTGAGTAAGAAACAACCGGTAATTTACATCTGGAAAGCGCGGTTGTTGGATGTGTCGCGTTTGAAGTTCGGCCACGGAAATTTTATCCGGTAAAAATAAGTAAGGCTAACCATCAGGGATTTTCGCAAAATGTCGAAAATATTTTTTTGTCGATTTTCCGGTTCAAAATGATTATTGGTAATGAGTATAACATGTTGAGCAAGAAACAACCAGTAATTTACATCTGGAAAGCGCTGTTGTTGGATGTGTCGTGTTTGAAATCCGGCCACGGAAATTTTATCCGGTAAAAATAAGTAAGGCTAACCATCAGGGATTTTCGCAAAATGTCGAAAATATTTTTTTGTCGATTTTCCGGTTCAAAATGATTATTGGTAATGAGTATAACATGTTGAGTAAGAAACAACCGGTAATTTACATCTGGAAAGCGCGGTTGTTGGATGTGTCGCGTTTGAAATCCAGCCACGGAAATTTTATCCGGTAAAAATAAGTAAGGCTAACCATCAGGAATTTTCGCAAAATGTCGAAAATATTTTTTTGTCGATTTCCCTGTTCGAAATGATTATTGGTAATGAGTATAACATGTTGAGTAAGAAACAACCGGTAATTTACATCTGGAAAGCGCGGTTGTTGGATGTGTCGTGTTTGAAATCCAGCCACGGAAATTTTATCCGGTAAAAATAAGTAAGGCTAACCATCAGGGATTTTCGCAAAATGTAGAAAATATTTTTTTGTCGATTTTCCGGTTCAAAATGATTATTGGTAATGAGTATAACATGTTGAGCAAGAAACAACCAGTAATTTACATCTGGAAAGTGCGGTTGTTGGATGTGTCGGGTTTGAAATCCAGCCACGGAAATTTTTTCCGGTAAAAATAAGTAAGGCTTACGATCAGGGATTTTCGCAAAATGTCGAAAATATTTTTTTGTTGATTTTCCGGTTCAAAATGATTATTGGTAATGAGTATAACATGTTGAGTAAGAAACAACCGGTAATTTACATCTGGAAAGCGCGGTTCTTGGATGTGTCGTGTTTGAAATCCAGTCACGGAAATTTTATCCGGTATAAATAAGTAAGGCTAACCATTTTAGGGATTTTCGCAAAATGTCGAAAATATTTTTTTGTCGATTTTCCGGTTCAAAATGATTATTGGTAATGAGTATAACATGTTAAGCAAGAAACAACCAGTAATTTACATCTGGAAAGCGCGGTTGTTGGATGTGTCGCGTTTGAAGTCCGGTCAAAATAAGTAAGGCTAACCATCAGGGATTTTCGCAAAATGTCGAAAATATTTTTTTGTCGATTTTCCGGCTCAAAATGATTATTGGTAATGAGTATAACATGTTGAGTACGAAACAACCGGTAATTTACATCTGGAAAGCGCGGTTGTTGGATGTGTCGTGTTTGAAATCCAGCCACGGAAATTTTATCCGGTAAAAATAAGTAAGGCTAACCATCAGGGATTTTCGCAAAATGTCGGAAAATATTTTTTTGTCGATTTTCCGGCTCAAAATGATTATTGGTAATGAGTATAACATGTTGAGTACGAAACAACCGGTAATTTACATCTGGAAAGCGCGGTTGTTGGATGTGTCGTGTTTGAAATCCGGCCACGGAAATTTTATCCGGTATAAATAAGTAAGGCTAACCATCAGGGATTTTCGCCAAATGTCGAAAAAATTTTTTTGTCGATTTTCCGGTTCAAAATGATTATTGGTAATGAGTATAAGATGTTGAATAAGAAACAACCGGTAATTTACATCTGGAAAGCGCGGTTGTTGGATGTGTCGTGTTTGAAATCCGGCCACGGAAATTTTATTCGGTATAAATAAGTAAGGCTAACCATCAGGGATTTTCGCCAAATGTCGAAAAAATTTTTTTGTCGATTTTCCGGTTCAAAATGATTATTGGTAATGAGTATAACATGTTGAGTAAGAAACAACCGGTAATTTACATCTGGAAAGCGCGGTTGTTGGATGTGTCTTGCTTGAAATCCAGCCACGGAAATTTTATCCGGTATAAATAAGTAAGGCTAACCATCAGGGATTTTCGCAAAATGTCGAAAAAATTTTTGTCGATTTTCCGGTTCAAAATGATTATTGGTAATGAGTATAAGATGTTGAATAAGAAACAACCAGTAATTTACATCTGGAAAGCGCGGTTGTTGGATGTGTCGTATTTGAAATCCGGCCACGGAAATTTTATCCGGTAAAAATAACTAAGGCTAACCATCAGGGATTTTCGCAAAATGTCGAAAATATTTTTTTGTCGATTTTCCGGTTCAAAATGATTATTGGTAATGAGTATAACATGTTGAGTAAGAAACAGCCAGTAATTTACATCTGGAAAGCGCGGTTGTTGGATGTGTCGTATTTGAAATCCGGCCACGGAAATTTTATCCGGTAAAAATAAGTAAGGCTAACCATCAGGGATTTTTGCAAAATGTCGAAAATATTTTTTTGTCGATTTTCCGGTTCAAAATGATTATTGGTAATGAGTATAACATGTTGAGTAAGAAACAACCGGTAATTTACATCTGGAAAGCGGGGTTGTTGGATGTGTCGTGTTTGAAATCCAGTCACGGAAATTTTATCCGGTAAAAATAAGTAAGGCTAACCATCAGGGATTTTCGCAAAATGTCGAAAATATTTTTTTGTCGATTTTCCGGTTCAAAATGATTATTGGTAATGAGTATAACATGTTGAGCAAGAAACAACCAGTAATTTAAATCTGGAAAGCGCGGTTGTTGGATGTGTCGTGTTTGAAATCCTGCCACGGAAATTTTATCCGTTAAAAATAAGTAAGGCTAACCATAAGGGATTTTCGCAAAATGTCGAAAATATTTTTTTGTCGAATTTCCGGTTCAAAATGATTATTGGTAATGAGTATAACATGTTGAGTAAGAAACAACCGGTAATTTACAACTGGAAAGCGCGGTTGTTGTATGTGTCGTGTTTGAAATCCGGGCACGGAAATTTTATCCGGTAAAAATAAGTAAGGCTAACCATCAGGGATTTTCGCAAAATGTCGAAAATATTTTTTTGTCGATTTTCCGGTTCAAAATGATTATTGGTAATGAGTATAACATGTTGAGTACGAAACAACCGGTAATTTACATCTGGAAAGCGCGGTTGTTGGATGTGTCGTGTTTGAAATCCAGCCACGGAAATTTTATCCGGTAAAAATAAGTAAGGCTAACCATCAGGGATTTTCGCAAAATGTCGAAAATATTTTTTTGTCGATTTTCCGGCTCAAAATGATTATTGGTAATGAGTATAACATGTTGAGTACGAAACAACCGGTAATTTACATCTGGAAAGCGCGGTTGTTGGATGTGTCGTGTTTGAAATCCGGCCACGGAAATTTTATCCGGTATAAATAAGTAAGGCTAACCATCAGGGATTTTCGCCAAATGTCGAAAATATTTTTTTGTCGATTTTCCGGTTCAAAATGATTATTGGTAACGAGTATAACATGTTGAGTAAGAAACAACCGGTAATTTATATCTGGAAAGCGCAGTTGTTGGATGTGTCGTGTTTGAAATCCAGCCACGGAAATTTTATCCGGTAAAAATAAGTAAGGCTAACCATCAGGGATTTTCGCAAAATGTCCAAAATATTTTTTTGTCGATTTTCCGGTTCAAAATGATTATTGGTAACGAGTATAACATGTTGAGTAAGAAACAACCGGTAATTTATATCTGGAAAGCGCGGTTGTTGGATGTATCGTATTTGAAATCCGGCCACGGAAATTTTATCCGGTATTAATAAGTAAGGCTAACCATCAGGGATTTTCAAAAAATGTCGAAAATATTTTTTTGCCGATTTTCCGGTTCAAAATGATTATTGGTAACGAGTATAACATGTTGAGTAAGAAACAACCGGTAATTTATATCTGGAAAGCGCAGTTGTTGGATGTGTCGTGTTTGAAATCCAGCCACGGAAATTTTATCCGGTATAAATAAGTAAGGCTAACCATCAGGGATTTTTGTAAAATGTCGAAAATATTTTTTTGTCGATTTTCCGGTTCAAAATGATTATTGGTAATGAGTATAACATGTTGAGCAAGAAACAACCAGTGATTAACATCTGGAAAGCGCAGTTGTTGGATGTGTCGTGTTTGAAATCCAGCCACGGAAATTTTATCCGGTAAAAATAAGTAAGGCTAACCATCAGGGATTTTTGCAAAATGTCGAAAATATTTTTTTGTCGATTTTCCGGTTCAAAATGATTATTGGTAATGAGTATAACATGTTGAGCAAGAAACAACCAGTGATTTACATCTGGAAAGCACGGTTGTTGGATGTGGCGCGTTTGAAATCCGGCCACGGAAATTTTATCCGGTAAAAATAAGTAAGGCTAACCATCAGGGATTTTCGCAAAATGTCGAAAATATTTTTTTGTCGATTTTCCGGTTCAAAATGATTATTGGTAATGAGTATCACATGTTGAGTAAGAAACAACCGGTAATTTACATCTGGAAAGCGCGGTTGTTGGATGTGTCGTATTTGAAATCCGGCCACGGAAATTTTATCCGGTAAAAATAAGTAAGGCTAACCATCAGGGATTTTCGCAAAATGTCGAAAATATTTTTTTGTCGATTTTCCGGTTCAAAATGATTATTGGTAACGAGTATAACATGTTGAATAAGAAACAACCGGTAATTTATATCTGGAAAGCGCGGTTGTTGGATGTGTCGTGTTTGAAATCCGGAAGGGAAATTTTATCCGGTATAAATAAGTAAGGCTAACCATCAGGGATTTTCGCCAAATGTCGAAAAAATTTTTTTGTCGATTTTCCGGTTCAAAATGATTATTGGTAATGAGTATAAGATGTTGAATAAGAAACAACCAGTAATTTACATCTGGAAAGCGCGGTTGTTGGATGTGTCGTATTTGAAATCCGGCCACGGAAATTTTATCCGGTAAAAATAACTAAGGCTAACCATCAGGGATTTTCGCAAAATGTCGAAAATATTTTTTTGTCGATTTTCCGGTTCAAAATGATTATTGGTAACGAGTATAACATGTTGAGTAAGAAACAGCCGGTAATTTACATCTGGAAAGCGCGGTTGTTGGATGTGTCGTATTTGAAATCCGGCCACGGAAATTTTATCCGGTAAAAATAAGTAAGGCTAACCATCAGGGATTTTTGCAAAATGTCGAAAATATTTTTTTGTCGATTTTCCGGTTCAAAATGATTATTGGTAATGAGTATAACATGTTGAGCAAGAAACAACCAGTGATTTACATCTGGAAAGCGCGGTTGTTGGATGTGGCGCGTTTGAAATCCGGCCACGGAAATTTTATCCGGTAAAAATAAGTAAGGCTAACCATCAGGGATTTTCGCAAAATGTCGAAAATATTTTTTTGTCGATTTTCCGGTTCAAAATGATTATTGGTAACGAGTATAACATGTTGAGTAAGAAACAACCGGTAATTTATATCTGGAAAGCGCAGTTGTTGGATGTGTCGTGTTTGAAATCCAGCCACGGAAATTTTATCCGGTAAAAATAAGTAAGGCTAACCATCAGGGATTTTTGCAAAATGTCGAAAATATTTTTTTGTCGATTTTCCGGTTCAAAATGATTATTGGTAATGAGTATAACATGTTGAGCAAGAAACAACCAGTGATTTACATCTGGAAAGCGCGGTTGTTGGATGTGGCGCGTTTGAAATCCGGCCACGGAAATTTTATCCGGTAAAAATAAGTAAGGCTAACCATAAGGGATTTTCGCAAAATGTCGAAAATATTTTTTTGTCGAATTTCCGGTTCAAAATGATTATTGGTAATGAGTATAACATGTTGAGTAAGAAACAACCGGTAATTTACAACTGGAAAGCGCGGTTGCTGTATGTGTCGTGTTTGAAATCCAGCCACGGAAATTTTATCCGGTAAAAATAAGTAAGGCTAACCATCAGGGATTTTCGCAAAATGTCGAAAATATTTTTTTGTCGATTTTCCGGTTCAAAATGATTATTGGTAATGAGTATAACATGTTGAGTAAGAAACAACCGGTAATTTACATCTGGAAAGCGGGGTTGTTGGATGTGTCGTGTTTGAAATCCAGTCACGGAAATTTTATCCGGTATAAATAAGTAAGGCTAACCATCAGGGATTTTCGCAAAATGTCGAAAATATTTTTTTGTCGATTTTCCGGTTCAAAATGATTATTGGTAATGAGTATAACATGTTGAGCAAGAAACAACCAGTAATTTACATCTGGAAAGCGCGGTTGTTGGATGTGTCGTGTTTGAAATCCGGCCACGGAAATTTTATCCGTTAAAAATAAGTAAGGCTAACCATAAGGGATTTTCGCAAAATTTCGAAAATATTTTTTTGTCGAATTTCCGGTTCAAAATGATTATTGGTAATGAGTATAACATGTTGAGTAAGAAAAACAACCGGTAATTTACATCTGGAAAGCGCGGTTGTTGTATGTGTCGTGTTTGAAATCCGGGCACGGAAATTTTATCCGGTAAAAATAAGTAAGGCTAACCATCAGGGATTTTCGCAAAATGTCGAAAATATTTTTTTGTCGATTTTCCGGTTCAAAATGATTATTGGTAATGAGTATAACATGTTGAGTAAGAAACAACCAGTAATTTACATCTGGAAAGCTCGGTTGTTGGATGTGTCGCGTTTGAAATCCAGCCACGGAAATTTTATCCGGTAAAAATAAGTAAGGCTAGGTAAATCAGGGATTTTCGCAAAATGTCGAAAATATTTTTCTGTCGATTTTCCGGTTCAAAATGATTATTGGTAATGAGTATAACATGTTGAGTAAGAAACAACCGGTAATTTACATCTGGAAAGCGCGGTTGTTGGATGTGTCGTGTTTGAAATCCAGCCACGGAAATTTTATCCGGTAAAAATAAGTAAGGCTAACCATCAGGGATTTTCGCAAAATGTCGAAAATATTTTTTTGTCGATTTTCCGGTTCAAAATGATTATTGGTAATGAGAATAACATGTTGAGCAAGAAACAACCAGTAATTTACATCTGGAAAGCGCGGTTGTTGGATGTGTCGCGTTTGAAATCCAGCCACGGAAAATTTACCCGGTAAAAATAAGTAAGGCTAACCACCAGGGATTTTCGCAAAATGTCGAAAATATTTTCTTGTCGAATTTTCGGTTCAAAATGATTATTGGTAATGGGTATAACATGTTGAGCAAGAAACAACCAGTAATTTACATCTGGAAAGCGCGGTTGTTGGATGTGTCTTGTTTGAAATCCAGCCACGGAAATTTTATCCGGTATTAATAAGTAAGGCTAACCACCAGGGATTTTCGGAAAATGTCGAAAATATTTTTTTGTCGATTTTCCGGTTCAAAATGACTATTGGTAATGAGTATAACATGTTGAGCAAGAAACAACCAGTAATTTACATCTGGAAAGCGCGGTTGTTGGATGTGTCGCGTTTGAAATCCAGAAACGGAAATTTTATCCGGTTAAAATAAGTAAGGCTAACCATCAGGGATTTTCGCAAAATGTCGAAAATATTTTTTTGTCGCTTTTCCGGTTCAAAATGATTATTGGTAATGAGTATAACATGTGGAGCAAGAAACAACCAGTAATTTACATCTGGAAAGCGCGGTTGTTGGATGTGTCGTGTTTGAAATCCGGAAGGGAAATTTTATCCGGTATAAATAAGTAAGGCTAACCATCAGGGATTTTCGCCAAATGTCGAAAATTTTTTTTTGACGATTTTCCGGTTCAAAATGATTATTGGTAATGAGTATAAGATGTTGAATAAGAAACAACCAGTAATTTACATCTGGAAAGCGCGGTTGTTGGATGTGTCGTGTTTGAAATCCGGCCACGGAAATTTTATCCGGTATAAATAAGTAAGGCTAACCATCAGGGATTTTCGCCAAATGTCGAAAAATTTTTTTTGTCGATTTTCCGGTTCAAAATGATTATTGGTACTGAGTATAACATGTTGAGTAAGAAACAACCGGTAATTTACATCTGGAAAGCAGGGTTGTTGGATGTGTCGCGTTTGAAATCCGGCCACGGAAATTTTATCCGGTAAAAATAAGTAAGGCTAACCATCAGGGATTTTCGCAAAATGTCGAAAATATTTTTTTGTCGATTTTCCTGTTCAAAATGATTATTGGTAATGAGTATAACATGTTGAGTAAAAAACAACCGGTAATTTACATCTGGAAAGCGCGGTTGTTGGATGTGTCGTGATTGAAATCCAGCCACGGAAATTTTATCCGGTAAAAATAAGTAAGGCTAACCATCAGGGATTTTCGCAAAATGTCGAAAATAGTTTTTTGTCGATTTTCCGGTTCAAAATGATTATTGGTAATGAGTATAACATGTTGAGCAAGAAACAACCAGTAATTTACATCTGGAAAGCGCGGTTGTTGGATGTGTCGTGTTTGAAATCCTGCCACGGAAATTTTATCCGTTAAAAATAAGTAAGGCTAACCATAAGGGATTTTCGCAAAATGTCGAAAATATTTTTTTGTCGAATTTCCGGTTCAAAATGATTATTGGTAATGAGTATAACATGTTGAGTAAGAAACAACCGGTAATTTACAACTGGAAAGCGCGGTTGTTGTATGTGTCGTGTTTGAAATCCGGCCACGGAAATTTTATCCGGTAAAAATAAGTAAGGCTAACCATCAGGGATTTTCGCAAAATGTCGAAAATCTTTTTTTGTCGATTTTCCGGTTCAAAATGATTATTGGTAATGAGTATAACATGTTGAGTAAGAAACAATCAGTAATTTACATCTGGAAAGCTCGGTTGTTGGATGTGTCGCGTTTGAAATACAGCCGCGGAAATTTTATCCGGTAAAAATAAGTAAGGCTAACCATCAGGGATTTTCGCAAAATGTCGAAAATATTTTTCTGTCGATTTTCCGGTTCAAAATGATTATTGGTAATGAGTATAACATGTTGAGTAAGAAACAACCGGTAATTTACATCTGGAAAGCGCGGTTGTTGGATGTGTCGTGTTTGAAATCCAGCCATGGAAATTTTATCCGGTAAAAATAAGTAAGGCTAACCATCAGGGATGTTTGCAAAATGTCGAAAATATTTTCTTGTCGATTTTCCGGTTCAAAATGATTATTGGTAATGGGTATAACATGTTGAGCAAGAAACAACCAGTAATTTATATCTGGAAAGCGGGATTGTTGGATGTGTCGTGTTTGAAATCCGGCCACGGAAATTTTATCCGGTAAAAATAAGTAAGGCTAACCATCAGGGATTTTCGCAAAATGTCGAAAATATTTTTCCGGCTCAAAATGATTATTGGTAATGAGTATAACATGTTAAGCAAGAAACAACCGGTAATTTACATCTGGACAGCGCGGTTGTTGGATGTGTCGTGTTTGAAATCCGGCCACGGAAATTTTATCCGGTATTAATAAGTAAGGCTAACCATCAGGGATTTTCGCAAAATGTCGAAAATATTTTTCTGTCGATTTTCCGGTTCAAAATGATTATTGGTAATGAGTATAACATGTTGAGTAAGAAACAACCGGTAATTTACATCTGGAAAGCGCGGTTGTTGGATGTGTCTTGTTTGAAATCCAGCCACGGAAATTTTATCCGGCAAAAATAAGTAAGGCTAACCACCAGGGATTTTCGCAATATGTCGAAAATATTTTTTTGTCGATTTTCCGGTTCAAAATGACTATTGGTAATGAGTATAACATGTGGAGCAAGAAACAACCAGTAATTTAAATCTGGAAAGCGCGGTTGTTGGATGTGTCGTGTTTGAAATCCGGAAGGGAAATTTTATCCGGTATAAATAAGTAAGGCTAACCATCAGGGATTTTCGCCAAATGTCGAAAAAAATTTTTTGTCGATTTTCCGGTTCAAAATGATTATTGGTAATGAGTATAAGATGTTGAATAAGAAACAACCAGTAATTTACATCTGGAAAGCGCGGTTGTTGGATGTGTCGCGTTTGAAATCCGGCCACGGAAATTTTATCCGGTATAAATAAGTAAGGCTAACCATCAGGGATTTTCGCAAAATGTCGAAAATATTTTTTTGTCGATTTTCCGGTTCAAAATGATTATTGGTAATGAGTATAACATGTTGAGCAAGAAACAACCAGTAATTTACATCTGGAAAGCGCGGTTATTGGATGTGTCGTGTTTGAAATCCTGCCACGGAAATTTTATCCGGTAAAAATAAGTAAGGCTAACCATAAGAGATGTTGAAAATGATTATTGGTAATGAGTATAACATGTTGAGTAAGAAACAACCGGTAATTTACATCTGGAAAGCGCGGTTGTTGGATGTGTCGTGTTTGAAATCCAGCCACGGAAATTTTATCCGGTAAAAATAAGTAAGGCTAACCATCAGGGATTTTCGCAAAATGTCGAAAATATTTTTTTGTCGATTTTCCGGTTCAAAATGATTATTGGTAATGAGTATAACATGTTGAGCAAGAAACAACCGGTAATTTACATCTGGAAAGCGCGGTTGTTGGATGTGTCGTGTTTGAAAACCAGCCACGGAAATGTAAGGCTAACCATCAGGGATTTTCGCAAAATGTCGAAAATATTTTTTTGTCGATTTTCCGGTTCAAAATGATTATTGGTAACGAGTATAACATGTTGAGTAAGAAACAACCGGTAATTTATATCTGGAAAGCGCAGTTGTTGGATGTGTCGTGTTTGAAATCCAGCCACGGAAATTTTATCCGGTAAAAATAAGTAAGGCTAACCATCAGGGATTTTTGCAAAATGTCGAAAATATTTTTTTGTCGATTTTCCGGTTCAAAATGATTATTGGTAATGAGTATAACATGTTGAGCAAGAAACAACCGGTGATTTACATCTGGAAAGCGCGGTTGTTGGATGTGGCGCGTTTGAAATCCGGCCACGGAAATTTTATCCGGTATTAATAAGTAAGGCTAACCATCAGGGATTTTCGCAAAATATCGAAAATATTTTTTTGTCGATTTTCCGGTTCAAAATGATTATTGGTAATGAGTATAACATGTTGAGTAAGAAACAACCGGTAATTTACATCTGGAAAGCGCGGTTGTTGGATGTGTCGTGTTTGAAATCCAGCCACGGAAATTTTATCCGGTAAAAATAAGTAAGGCTAACCATCAGGGATTTTCGCAAAATGTCGAAAATATTTTTTTGTCGATTTACCGGTTCAAAATGACTATTGGTAATGAGAATAACATGTTGAGCAAGAAACAACCAGTAATTTACATCTGGAAAGCGCGGTTGTTGGATGTGTCTTGTTTGAAATCCAGCCACGGAAATTTTATCCGGTAAAAATAAGTAAGGCTAACCACCAGGGATTTTCGCAAAATGTCGAAAATATTTTTTTGTCGATTTTCCGGTTCAAAATGACTATTGGTAATGAGTATAACATGTTGAGCAAGAAACAACCAGTAATTTACATCTGGAAAGCGCGGTTGTTGGATGTGTCGCGTTTGAAATCCAGAAACGGAAATTTTATCCGGTAAAAATAAGTAAGGCTAACCATCAGGGATTTTCGCAAAATGTCGAAAATATTTTTTTGTCGCTTTTCCGGTTCAAAATGATTATTGGTAATGAGTATAACATGTGGAGCAAGAAACAACCAGTAATTTACATCTGGAAAGCGCGGTTCTTGGATGTGTCGTGTTTGAAATCCGGAAGGGAAATTTTATCCGGTATAAATAAGTAAGGCTAACCATCAGGGATTTTCGCAAAATGTCGAAAAATTTTTTTTGACGATTTTCCGGTTCAAAATGATTATTGGTAATGAGTATAAGATGTTGAGTAAGAAACAACCGGTAATTTACATCTGGAAAGCAGGGTTGTTGGATGTGTCGCGTTTGAAATCCGGCCACGGAAATTTTATCCGGTAAAAATAAGTAAGGCTAACCATCAGGGATTTTCGCAAAATGTCGAAAATATTTTTTTGTCGATTTTCCTGTTCAAAATGATTATTGGTAATGAGTATAACATGTTGAGCAAGAAACAACCAGTAATTTACATCTGGAAAGCGCGGTTGTTGGATGTGTCGTGTTTGAAATCCTGCCACGGAAATTTTATCCGTTAAAAATAAGTAAGGCTAACCATAAGGGATTTTCGCAAAATGTCGAAAATATTTTTTTGTCGAATTTCCGGTTCAAAATGATTATTGGTAATGAGTATAACATGTTGAGCAAGAAACAACCGGTAATTTACAACTGGAAAGCGCGGTTGTTGGATGTGTCGTGTTTGAAATCTGGCCACGGAAATTTTATCCGGTAAAAATAAGTAAGGCTAACCATCAGGGATTTTCGCAAAATGTCGAAAATATTTTTTTGTCGATTTTCCGGTTCAAAATGATTATTGGTAATGAGTATAACATGTTGAGTAAGAAACAACCAGTAATTTACATCTGGAAAGCTCGGTTGTTGGATGTGTCGCGTTTGAAATCCAGCTGCGGAAATTTTATCCGGTAAAAATAAGTAAGGCTAACCATGAGGGATTTTCGCAAAATGTCGAAAATATTTTTCTGTCGATTTTCCGGTTCAAAATGATTATTGGTAATGAGTATAACATGTTGAGTAAGAAACAACCGGTAATTTACATCTGGAAAGCGCGGTTGTTGGATGTGTCGTGTTTGAAATCCAGCCATGGAAATTTTATCCGGTAAAAATAAGTAAGGCTAACCATCAGGGATTTTCGCAAAATGTCGAAAATATTTTCTTGTCGATTTTCCGGTTCAAAATGATTATTGGTAATGGGTATAACATGTTGAGCAAGAAACAACCAGTAATTTATATCTGGAAAGCGGGGTTGTTGGATGTGTCGTGTTTGAAATCCGGCCACGGAAATTTTATCCGGTAAAAATAAGTAAGGCTAACCATCAGGGATTTTCGCAAAATGTCGAAAATATTTTTTTGTCGATTTTCCGGCTCAAAATGATTATTGGTAATGAGTATAACATGTTAAGCAAGAAACAACCGGTAATTTACATCTGGACAGCGCGGTTGTTGGATGTGTCGTGTTTGAAATCCGGCCACGGAAATTTTATCCGGTATTAATAAGTAAGGCTAACCATCAGGGATTTTCGCAAAATGTCGAAAATATTTTTCTGTCGATTTTCCGGTTCAAAATGATTATTGGTAATGAGTATAACATGTTGAGTAAGAAACAACCGGTAATTTACATCTGGAAAGCGCGGTTGTTGGATGTGTCTTGTTTGAAATCCAGCCACGGAAATTTTATCCGGCAAAAATAAGTAAGGCTAACCACCAGGGATTTTCGCAATACGTCGAAAATATTTTTTTGTCGATTTTCCGGTTCAAAATGACTATTGGTAATGAGTATAACATGTGGAGCAAGAAACAACCAGTAATTTAAATCTGGAAAGCGTGGTTGTTGGATGTGTCGTGTTTGAAATCCGGAAGGGAAATTTTATCCGGTATAAATAAGTAAGGCTAACCATCAGGGATTTTCGCCAAATGTCGAAAAAATTTTTTTGTCGATTTTCCGGTTCAAAATGATTATTGGTAATGAGTATAAGATGTTGAATAAGAAACAACCAGTAATTTACATCTGGAAAGCGCGGTTGTTGGATGTGTCGTGTTTGAAATCCGGCCACGGAAATTTTATCCGGTATAAATAAGTAAGGCTAACCATCAGGGATTTTCGCCAAATGTCGAAAAAATTTTTTTGTCGATTTTCCGGTTCAAAATGATTATTGGTAATGAGTATAACATGTTGAGTAAAAAACAACCGGTAATTTACATCTGGAAAGCGCGGTTGTTGGATGTGTCGTGATTGAAATCCAGCCACGGAAATTTTATCCGGTAAAAATAAGTAAGGCTAACCATCAGGGATTTTCGCAATATGTCGAAAATAGTTTTTTGTCGATTTTCCGGTTCAAAATGATTATTGGTAATGAGTATAACATGTTGAGCAAGAAACAACCGGTAATTTACATCTGGAAAGCGCGGTTATTGGATGTGTCGTGTTTGAAATCCTGCCACGGAAATTTTATCCGTTAAAAATAAGTAAGGCTAACCATAAGAGATGTTGAAAATGATTATTGGTAATGAGTATAACATGTTGAGTAAGAAACAACCGGTAATTTACATCTGGAAAGCGCGGTTGTTGGATGTGTCGTGTTTGAAATCCAGCCACGGAAATTTTATCCGGTAAAAATAAGTAAGGCTAACCATCAGGGATTTTCGCAAAATGTCGAAAATATTTTTTTGTCGATTTTCCGGTTCAAAATGATTATTGGTAACGAGTATAACATGTTGAGTAAGAAACAACCGGTAATTTATATCTGGAAAGCGCAGTTGTTGGATGTGTCGTGTTTGAAATCCAGCCACGGAAATTTTATCCGGTAAAAATAAGTAATGCTAACCATCAGGGATTTTTGCAAAATGTCGAAAATATTTTTTTGTCGATTTTCCGGTTCAAAATGATTATTGGTAATGAGTATAACATGTTGAGCAAGAAACAACCAGTGATTTACATCTGGAAAGCGCGGTTGTTGGATGTGGCGCGTTTGAAATCCGGCCACGGAAATTTTATCCGGTAAAAATAAGTAAGGCTAACCATCAGGGATTTTCGCAAAATGTCGAAAATATTTTTTTGTCGATTTTCCGGTTCAAAATGATTATTGGTAACGAGTATAACATGTTGAGTAAGAAACAACCGGTAATTTATATCTGGAAAGCGCAGTTGTTGGATGTGTCGTGTTTGAAATCCAGCCACGGAAATTTTATCCGGTAAAAATAAGTAAGGCTAACCATCAGGGATTTTCGCAAAATGTCGAAAATAGTTTTTTGTCGATTTTCCGGTTCAAAATGATTATTGGTAATGAGTATAACATGTTGAGCAAGAAACAACCAGTAATTTACATCTGGAAAGCGCGGTTATTGGATGTGTCGTGTTTGAAATCCTGCCACGGAAATTTTATCCGGTAAAAATAAGTAAGGCTAACCATAAGAGATGTTGAAAATGATTATTGGTAATGAGTATAACATGTTGAGTAAGAAACAACCGGTAATTTACATCTGGAAAGCGCGGTTGTTGGATGTGTCGTGTTTGAAATCCAGCCACGGAAATGTAAGGCTAACCATCAGGGATTTTCGCAAAATGTCGAAAATATTTTTTTGTCGATTTTCCGGTTCAAAATGATTATTGGTAACGAGTATAACATGTTGAGTAATAAACAACCGGTAATTTATATCTGGAAAGCGCAGTTGTTGGATGTGTCGTGTTTGAAATCCAGCCACGGAAATTTTATCCGGTAAAAATAAGTAAGGCTAACCATCAGGGATTTTTGCAAAATGTCGAAAATATTTTTTTGTCGATTTTCCGGTTCAAAATGATTATTGGTAACGAGTATAACATGTTGAGTAAGAAACAACCGGTAATTTATATCTGGAAAGCGCAGTTGTTGGATGTGTCGTGTTTGAAATCCAGCCACGGAAATTTTATCCGGTAAAAATAAGTAAGGCTAACCATCAGGGATTTTCGCAAAATGTCGAAAATAGTTTTTTGTCGATTTTCCGGTTCAAAATGATTATTGGTAATGAGTATAACATGTTGAGCAAGAAACAACCAGTAATTTACATCTGGAAAGCGCGGTTATTGGATGTGTCGTGTTTGAAATCCAGCCACGGAAATGTAAGGCTAACCATCAGGGATTTTCGCAAAATGTCGAAAATATTTTTTTGTCGATTTTCCGGTTCAAAATGATTATTGGTAATGAGTATAACATGTTGAGTAAGAAACAACCGGTAATTTATATCTGGAAAGCGCGGTTGTTGGATGTGTCGTGTTTGAAATCCAGCCACGGAAATTTTATCCGGTAAAAATAAGTAAGGCTAACCATCAGGGATTTTCGCAAAATGTCGAAAATATTTTTTTGTCGATTTTCCGGTTCAAAATGATTATTGGTAATGAGTATAACATGTTGAGTAAGAAACAACCGGTAATTTACATCTGGAAAGCGCGGTTGTTGGATGTGTCGTGTTTGAAAACCAGCCACGGAAATGTAAGGCTAACCATCAGGGATTTTCGCAAAATGTCGAAAATATTTTTTTGTCGATTTTCCGGTTCAAAATGATTATTGGTAACGAGTATAACATGTTGAGCAAGAAACAACCGGTAATTTACATCTGGAAAGCGCGGTTATTGGATGTGTCGTGTTTGAAATCCTGCCACGGAAATTTTATCCGTTAAAAATAAGTAAGGCTAACCATAAGAGATGTTGAAAATGATTATTGGTAATGAGTATAACATGTTGAGTAAGAAACAACCGGTAATTTACATCTGGAAAGCGCGGTTGTTGGATGTGTCGTGTTTGAAATCCAGCCACGGAAATTTTATCCGGTAAAAATAAGTAAGGCTAACCATCAGGGATTTTCGCAAAATGTCGAAAATATTTTTTTGTCGATTTTCCGGTTCAAAATGATTATTGGTAATGAGTATAACATGTTGAGCAAGAAACAACCGGTAATTTACATCTGGAAAGCGCGGTTGTTGGATGTGTCGTGTTTGAAAACCAGCCACGGAAATGTAAGGCTAACCATCAGGGATTTTCGCAAAATGTCGAAAATATTTTTTTGTCGATTTTCCGGTTCAAAATGATTATTGGTAACGAGTATAACATGTTGAGTAAGAAACAACCGGTAATTTATATCTGGAAAGCGCAGTTGTTGGATGTGTCGTGTTTGAAATCCAGCCACGGAAATTTTATCCGGTAAAAATAAGTAATGCTAACCATCAGGGATTTTTGCAAAATGTCGAAAATATTTTTTTGTCGATTTTCCGGTTCAAAATGATTATTGGTAATGAGTATAACATGTTGAGCAAGAAACAACCAGTGATTTACATCTGGAAAGCGCGGTTGTTGGATGTGGCGCGTTTGAAATCCGGCCACGGAAATTTTATCCGGTAAAAATAAGTAAGGCTAACCATCAGGGATTTTCGCAAAATGTCGAAAATATTTTTTTGTCGATTTTCCGGTTCAAAATGATTATTGGTAACGAGTATAACATGTTGAGTAAGAAACAACCGGTAATTTATATCTGGAAAGCGCAGTTGTTGGATGTGTCGTGTTTGAAATCCAGCCACGGAAATTTTATCCGGTAAAAATAAGTAAGGCTAACCATCAGGGATTTTCGCAAAATGTCGAAAATAGTTTTTTGTCGATTTTCCGGTTCAAAATGATTATTGGTAATGAGTATAACATGTTGAGCAAGAAACAACCAGTAATTTACATCTGGAAAGCGCGGTTATTGGATGTGTCGTGTTTGAAATCCTGCCACGGAAATTTTATCCGGTAAAAATAAGTAAGGCTAACCATAAGAGATGTTGAAAATGATTATTGGTAATGAGTATAACATGTTGAGTAAGAAACAACCGGTAATTTACATCTGGAAAGCGCGGTTGTTGGATGTGTCGTGTTTGAAATCCAGCCACGGAAATGTAAGGCTAACCATCAGGGATTTTCGCAAAATGTCGAAAATATTTTTTTGTCGATTTTCCGGTTCAAAATGATTATTGGTAACGAGTATAACATGTTGAGTAATAAACAACCGGTAATTTATATCTGGAAAGCGCAGTTGTTGGATGTGTCGTGTTTGAAATCCAGCCACGGAAATTTTATCCGGTAAAAATAAGTAAGGCTAACCATCAGGGATTTTTGCAAAATGTCGAAAATATTTTTTTGTCGATTTTCCGGTTCAAAATGATTATTGGTAACGAGTATAACATGTTGAGTAAGAAACAACCGGTAATTTATATCTGGAAAGCGCAGTTGTTGGATGTGTCGTGTTTGAAATCCAGCCACGGAAATTTTATCCGGTAAAAATAAGTAAGGCTAACCATCAGGGATTTTCGCAAAATGTCGAAAATAGTTTTTTGTCGATTTTCCGGTTCAAAATGATTATTGGTAATGAGTATAACATGTTGAGCAAGAAACAACCAGTAATTTACATCTGGAAAGCGCGGTTATTGGATGTGTCGTGTTTGAAATCCAGCCACGGAAATGTAAGGCTAACCATCAGGGATTTTCGCAAAATGTCGAAAATATTTTTTTGTCGATTTTCCGGTTCAAAATGATTATTGGTAATGAGTATAACATGTTGAGTAAGAAACAACCGGTAATTTATATCTGGAAAGCGCGGTTGTTGGATGTGTCGTGTTTGAAATCCAGCCACGGAAATTTTATCCGGTAAAAATAAGTAAGGCTAACCATCAGGGATTTTCGCAAAATGTCGAAAATATTTTTTTGTCGATTTTCCGGTTCAAAATGATTATTGGTAATGAGTATAACATGTTGAGTAAGAAACAACCGGTAATTTACATCTGGAAAGCGCGGTTGTTGGATGTGTCGTGTTTGAAAACCAGCCACGGAAATGTAAGGCTAACCATCAGGGATTTTCGCAAAATGTCGAAAATATTTTTTTGTCGATTTTCCGGTTCAAAATGATTATTGGTAACGAGTATAACATGTTGAGTAAGAAACAACCGGTAATTTACATCTGGAAAGCGCGGTTGTTGGATGTGTCGTGTTTGAAATCCAGCCACGGAAATTTTATCCGGTAAAAATAAGTAAGGCTAACCATCAGGGATTTTCGCAAAATGTCGAAAATATTTTTTTGTCGATTTTCCGGTTCAAAATGATTATTGGTAACGAGTATAACATGTTGAGTAATAAACAACCGGTAATTTATATCTGGAAAGCGCAGTTGTTGGATGTGTCGTGTTTGAAATCCAGCCACGGAAATTTTATCCGGTAAAAATAAGTAAGGCTAACCATCAGGGATTTTCGCAAAATGTCGAAAATATTTTTTTGTCGATTTTCCGGTTCAAAATGATTATTGGTAACGAGTATAACATGTTGAGTAAGAAACAACCGGTAATTTATATCTGGAAAGCGCAGTTGTTGGATGTGTCGTGTTTGAAATCCAGCCACGGAAATTTTATCCGGTAAAAATAAGTAAGGCTAACCATCAGGGATTTTCGCAAAATGTCGAAAATAGTTTTTTGTCGATTTTCTGGTTCAAAATGATTATTGGTAATGAGTATAACATGTTGAGCAAGAAACAACCAGTAATTTACATCTGGAAAGCGCGGTTATTGGATGTGTCGTGTTTGAAATCCTGCCACGGAAATTTTATCCGGTAAAAATAAGTAAGGCTAACCATAAGAGATGTTGAAAATGATTATTGGTAATGAGTATAACATGTTGAGTAAGAAACAACCGGTAATTTACATCTGGAAAGCGCGGTTGTTGGATGTGTCGTGTTTGAAATCCAGCCACGGAAATGTAAGGCTAACCATCAGGGATTTTCGCAAAATGTCGAAAATATATTTTTGTCGATTTTCCGGTTCAAAATGATTATTGGTAACGAGTATAACATGTTGAGTAAGAAACAACCGGTAATTTATATCTGGAAAGCGCAGTTGTTGGATGTGTCGTGTTTGAAAACCAGCCACGGAAATGTAAGGCTAACCATCAGGGATTTTCGCAAAATGTCGAAAATATTTTTTTGTCGATTTTCCGGTTCAAAATGATTATTGGTAACGAGTATAACATGTTGAGTAAGAAACAACCGGTAATTTATATCTGGAAAGCGCGGTTGTTGGATGTGTCGTGTTTGAAATCCGGAAGGGAAATTTTATCCGGTATAAATAAGTAAGGCTAACCATCAGGGATTTTCGCCAAATGTCGAAAAAATTTTTTTGTCGATTTTCCGGTTCAAAATGATTATTGGTAATGAGTATAAGATGTTGAATAAGAAACAACCAGTAATTTACATCTGGAAAGCGCGGTTGTTGGATGTGTCGTATTTGAAATCCGGCCACGGAAGTTTTATCCGGTAAAAATAAGTAAGGCTAACCATCAGGGATTTTCGCAAAATGTCGAAAATATTTTTTTGTCGATTTTCCGGTTCAAAATGATTGGTAACGAGTATAACATGTTGAGTAAGAAACAACCGGTAATTTATATCTGGAAAGCGCAGTTGTTGGATGTGTCGTGTTTGAAATCCAGCCACGGAAATTTTATCCGGTAAAAATAAGTAAGGCTAACCATCAGGGATTTTTGCAAAATGTCGAAAATATTTTTTTGTCGATTTTCCGGTTCAAAATGATTATTGGTAATGAGTATAACATGTTGAGCAAGAAACAACCAGTGATTTACATCTGGAAAGCGCGGTTGTTGGATGTGGCGCGTTTGAAATCCGGCCACGGAAATTTTATCCGGTAAAAATAAGTAAGGCTAACCATCAGGGATTTTCGCAAAATGTCGAAAATATTTTTTTGTCGATTTTCCGGTTCAAAATGATTATTGGTAATGAGTATAACATGTTGAGTAAGAAACAACCGGTAATTTACATCTGGAAAGCGCGGTTGTTGGATGTGTCGTGTTTGAAATCCAGCCACGGAAATTTTATCCGGTAAAAATAAGTAAGGCTAACCATCAGGGATTTTCGCAAAATGTCGAAAATATTTTTTTGTCGAATTTCCGGTTCAAAATGATTATTGGTAATGAGTATCACATGTTGAGTAAGAAACAACCGGTAATTTACATCTGGAAAGCGTGGTTGTTGGATGTGTCGTGTTTGAAATCCAGTCACGGAAATTTTATCCGGTATAAATAAGTAAGGCTAACCATCAGGGATTTTCGCAAAATGTCGAAAATATTTTTTTGTCGATTTTCCGGTTCAAAATGATTATTGGTAATGAGTATAACATGTTGAGCAAGAAACAACCAGTAATTTACATCTGGAAAGCGCGGTTGTTGGATGTGTCGTGTTTGAAATCCAGCCACGGAAATTTTATCCGTTAAAAATAAGTAAGGCTAACCATAAGGGATTTTCGCCAAATGTCGAAAATATTTTTTTGTCGAATTTCCGGTTCAAAATGATTATTGGTAATGAGTATAACATGTTGAGTAAGAAACAACCAGTAATTTACATCTGGAAAGCGCGGTTGTTGGATGTGTCGTGTTTGAAATCCAGCCACGGAAATTTTATCCGGTAAAAATAAGTAAGGCTAACCATCAGGGATTTTCGCAAAATGTCGAAAATATTTTTTCGTCGAATTTCCGGTTCAAAATGATTATTGGTAATGAGTATCACATGTTGAGTAAGAAACAACCGGTAATTTACATCTGGAAAGCGCGGTTGTTGTATGTGTCGTGTTTGAAATCCAGCCACGGAAATTTTATCCGGTAAAAATAAGTAAGGCTAACCATCAGGGATTTTCGCAAAATGTCGAAAATATTTTTTTGTCGATTTTCCGGTTCAAAATGATGGTAATGAGTATAACATGTTGAGTAAGAAACAACCGGTAATTTACATCTGGAAAGCGCGGTTGTTGGATGTGTCGTGTTTGAAATCCAGCCACGGAAATTTTATCCGGTAAAAATAAGTAAGGCTAACCATCAGGGATTTTCGCAAAATGTCGAAAATATTTTTTTGTCGATTTTCCGGTTCAAAATGATTATTGGTAACGAGTATCACATGTTGAGTAAGAAACAACCGGTAATTTACATCTGGAAAGCGCGGTTGTTGGATGTGTCGTGTTTGAAATCCAGCCACGGAAATTTTATCCGGTAAAAATAAGTAAGGCTAACCATCAGGGATTTTCGCAAAATGTCGAAAATATTTTTTTGTCGATTTTCCGGTTCAAAATGATTATTGGTAATGAGTATAACATGTTGAGTAAGAAACAACCGGTAATTTACATCTGGAAAGCGCGGTTGTTGGATGTGTCGTGTTTGAAATCCAGCCACGGAAATGTAAGGCTAACCATCAGGGATTTTCGCAAAATGTCGAAAATATTTTTTTGTCGATTTTCCGGTTCAAAATGATTATTGGTAACGAGTATAACATGTTGAGTAAGAAACAACCGGTAATTTATATCTGGAAAGCGCGGTTGTTGGATGTGTCGTGTTTGAAATCCAGCCACGGAAATTTTATCCGGTAAAAATAAGTAAGGCTAACCATCAGGGATTTCCGCAAAATGTCGAAAATATTTTTTGTCGAATTTCCGGTTCAAAATGATTATTGGTAATGAGTATAACATGTTGAGCAAGAAACAACCGGTAATTTACAACTGGAAAGCGCGGTTGTTGGATGTGTCGTGTTTGAAATCTGGCCACGGAAATTTTATCCGGTAAAAATAAGTAAGGCTAACCATCAGGGATTTTCGCAAAATGTCGAAAATATTTTTTTGTCGATTTTCCGGTTCAAAATGATTATTGGTAATGAGTATAACATGTTGAGTAAGAAACAACCAGTAATTTAAATCTGGAAAGCTCGGTTGTTGGATGTGTCGCGTTTGAAATCCAGCTGCGGAAATTTTATCCGGTAAAAATAAGTAAGGCTAACCATGAGGGATTTTCGCAAAATGTCGAAAATATTTTTCTGTCGATTTTCCGGTTCAAAATGATTATTGGTAATGAGTATAACATGTTGAGTAAGAAACAACCGGTAATTTACATCTGGAAAGCGCGGTTGTTGGATGTGTCGTGTTTGAAATCCAGCCATGGAAATTTTATCCGGTAAAAATAAGTAAGGCTAACCATCAGGGATTTTCGCAAAATGTCGAAAATATTTTCTTGTCGATTTTCCGGTTCAAAATGATTATTGGTAATGGGTATAACATGTTGAGCAAGAAACAACCAGTAATTTATATCTGGAAAGCGGGGTTGTTGGATGTGTCGTGTTTGAAATCCGGCCACGGAAATTTTATCCGGTAAAAATAAGTAAGGCTAACCATCAGGGATTTTCGCAAAATGTCGAAAATATTTTTTTGTCGATTTTCCGGCTCAAAATGATTATTGGTAATGAGTATAACATGTTAAGCAAGAAACAACCGGTAATTTACATCTGGACAGCGCGGTTGTTGGATGTGTCGTGTTTGAAATCCGGCCACGGAAATTTTATCCGGTATTAATAAGTAAGGCTAACCATCAGGGATTTTCGCAAAATGTCGAAAATATTTTTCTGTCGATTTTCCGGTTCAAAATGATTATTGGTAATGAGTATAACATGTTGAGTAAGAAACAACCGGTAATTTACATCTGGAAAGCGCGGTTGTTGGATGTGTCTTGTTTGAAATCCAGCCACGGAAATTTTATCCGGCAAAAATAAGTAAGGCTAACCACCAGGGATTTTCGCAATATGTCGAAAATATTTTTTTGTCGATTTTCCGGTTCAAAATGACTATTGGTAATGAGTATAACATGTGGAGCAAGAAACAACCAGTAATTTAAATCTGGAAAGCGCGGTTGTTGGATGTGTCGTGTTTGAAATCCGGAAGGGAAATTTTATCCGGTATAAATAAGTAAGGCTAACCATCAGGGATTTTCGCCAAATGTCGAAAAAATTTTTTTGTCGATTTTCCGGTTCAAAATGATTATTGGTAATGAGTATAAGATGTTGAATAAGAAACAACCAGTAATTTACATCTGGAAAGCGCGGTTGTTGGATGTGTCGTGTTTGAAATCCGGCCACGGAAATTTTATCCGGTATAAATAAGTAAGGCTAACCATCAGGGATTTTCGCCAAATGTCGAAAAAAATTTTTTGTCGATTTTCCGGTTCAAAATGATTATTGGTAATGAGTATAACATGTTGAGTAAAAAACAACCGGTAATTTACATCTGGAAAGCGCGGTTGTTGGATGTGTCGTGATTGAAATCCAGCCACGGAAATTTTATCCGGTAAAAATAAGTAAGGCTAACCATCAGGGATTTTCGCAATATGTCGAAAATAGTTTTTTGTCGATTTTCCGGTTCAAAATGATTATTGGTAATGAGTATAACATGTTGAGCAAGAAACAACCGGTAATTTACATCTGGAAAGCGCGGTTATTGGATGTGTCGTGTTTGAAATCCTGCCACGGAAATTTTATCCGTTAAAAATAAGTAAGGCTAACCATAAGAGATGTTGAAAATGATTATTGGTAATGAGTATAACATGTTGAGTAAGAAACAACCGGTAATTTACATCTGGAAAGCGCGGTTGTTGGATGTGTCGTGTTTGAAATCCAGCCACGGAAATTTTATCCGGTAAAAATAAGTAAGGCTAACCATCAGGGATTTTCGCAAAATGTCGAAAATATTTTTTTGTCGATTTTCCGGTTCAAAATGATTATTGGTAATGAGTATAACATGTTGAGCAAGAAACAACCGGTAATTTACATCTGGAAAGCGCGGTTGTTGGATGTGTCGTGTTTGAAAACCAGCCACGGAAATGTAAGGCTAACCATCAGGGATTTTCGCAAAATGTCGAAAATATTTTTTTGTCGATTTTCCGGTTCAAAATGATTATTGGTAACGAGTATAACATGTTGAGTAAGAAACAACCGGTAATTTATATCTGGAAAGCGCAGTTGTTGGATGTGTCGTGTTTGAAATCCAGCCACGGAAATTTTATCCGGTAAAAATAAGTAATGCTAACCATCAGGGATTTTTGCAAAATGTCGAAAATATTTTTTTGTCGATTTTCCGGTTCAAAATGATTATTGGTAATGAGTATAACATGTTGAGCAAGAAACAACCAGTGATTTACATCTGGAAAGCGCGGTTGTTGGATGTGGCGCGTTTGAAATCCGGCCACGGAAATTTTATCCGGTAAAAATAAGTAAGGCTAACCATCAGGGATTTTCGCAAAATGTCGAAAATATTTTTTTGTCGATTTTCCGGTTCAAAATGATTATTGGTAACGAGTATAACATGTTGAGTAAGAAACAACCGGTAATTTATATCTGGAAAGCGCAGTTGTTGGATGTGTCGTGTTTGAAATCCAGCCACGGAAATTTTATCCGGTAAAAATAAGTAAGGCTAACCATCAGGGATTTTCGCAAAATGTCGAAAATAGTTTTTTGTCGATTTTCCGGTTCAAAATGATTATTGGTAATGAGTATAACATGTTGAGCAAGAAACAACCAGTAATTTACATCTGGAAAGCGCGGTTTTTGGATGTGTCGTGTTTGAAATCCTGCCACGGAAATTTTATCCGGTAAAAATAAGTAAGGCTAACCATAAGAGATGTTGAAAATGATTATTGGTAATGAGTATAACATGTTGAGTAAGAAACAACCGGTAATTTACATCTGGAAAGCGCGGTTGTTGGATGTGTCGTGTTTGAAATCCAGCCACGGAAATGTAAGGCTAACCATCAGGGATTTTCGCAAAATGTCGAAAATATTTTTTTGTCGATTTTCCGGTTCAAAATGATTATTGGTAACGAGTATAACATGTTGAGTAATAAACAACCGGTAATTTATATCTGGAAAGCGCAGTTGTTGGATGTGTCGTGTTTGAAATCCAGCCACGGAAATTTTATCCGGTAAAAATAAGTAAGGCTAACCATCAGGGATTTTTGCAAAATGTCGAAAATATTTTTTTGTCGATTTTCCGGTTCAAAATGATTATTGGTAACGAGTATAACATGTTGAGTAAGAAACAACCGGTAATTTATATCTGGAAAGCGCAGTTGTTGGATGTGTCGTGTTTGAAATCCAGCCACGGAAATTTTATCCGGTAAAAATAAGTAAGGCTAACCATCAGGGATTTTCGCAAAATGTCGAAAATAGTTTTTTGTCGATTTTCCGGTTCAAAATGATTATTGGTAATGAGTATAACATGTTGAGCAAGAAACAACCAGTAATTTACATCTGGAAAGCGCGGTTATTGGATGTGTCGTGTTTGAAATCCAGCCACGGAAATGTAAGGCTAACCATCAGGGATTTTCGCAAAATGTCGAAAATATTTTTTTGTCGATTTTCCGGTTCAAAATGATTATTGGTAATGAGTATAACATGTTGAGTAAGAAACAACCGGTAATTTATATCTGGAAAGCGCGGTTGTTGGATGTGTCGTGTTTGAAATCCAGCCACGGAAATTTTATCCGGTAAAAATAAGTAAGGCTAACCATCAGGGATTTTCGCAAAATGTCGAAAATATTTTTTTGTCGATTTTCCGGTTCAAAATGATTATTGGTAATGAGTATAACATGTTGAGTAAGAAACAACCGGTAATTTACATCTGGAAAGCGCGGTTGTTGGATGTGTCGTGTTTGAAAACCAGCCACGGAAATGTAAGGCTAACCATCAGGGATTTTCGCAAAATGTCGAAAATATTTTTTTGTCGATTTTCCGGTTCAAAATGATTATTGGTAACGAGTATAACATGTTGAGTAAGAAACAACCGGTAATTTACATCTGGAAAGCGCGGTTGTTGAATGTGTCGTGTTTGAAATCCAGCCACGGAAATTTTATCCGGTAAAAATAAGTAAGGCTAACCATCAGGGATTTTCGCAAAATGTCGAAAATATTTTTTTGTCGATTTTCCGGTTCAAAATGATTATTGGTAATGAGTATAACATGTTGAGTAAGAAACAACCGGTAATTTACATCTGGAAAGCGCGGTTGTTGGATGTGTCGTGTTTGAAATCCAGCCACGGAAATGTAAGGCTAACCATCAGGGATTTTCGCAAAATGTCGAAAATATTTTTTTGTCGATTTTCCGGTTCAAAATGATTATTGGTAACGAGTATAACATGTTGAGTAATAAACAACCGGTAATTTATATCTGGAAAGCGCAGTTGTTGGATGTGTCGTGTTTGAAATCCAGCCACGGAAATTTTATCCGGTAAAAATAAGTAAGGCTAACCATCAGGGATTTTCGCAAAATGTCGAAAATATTTTTTTGTCGATTTTCCGGTTCAAAATGATTATTGGTAACGAGTATAACATGTTGAGTAAGAAACAACCGGTAATTTATATCTGGAAAGCGCAGTTGTTGGATGTGTCGTGTTTGAAATCCAGCCACGGAAATTTTATCCGGTAAAAATAAGTAAGGCTAACCATCAGGGATTTTCGCAAAATGTCGAAAATAGTTTTTTGTCGATTTTCTGGTTCAAAATGATTATTGGTAATGAGTATAACATGTTGAGCAAGAAACAACCAGTAATTTACATCTGGAAAGCGCGGTTATTGGATGTGTCGTGTTTGAAATCCTGCCACGGAAATTTTATCCGGTAAAAATAAGTAAGGCTAACCATAAGAGATGTTGAAAATGATTATTGGTAATGAGTATAACATGTTGAGTAAGAAACAACCGGTAATTTACATCTGGAAAGCGCGGTTGTTGGATGTGTCGTGTTTGAAATCCAGCCACGGAAATGTAAGGCTAACCATCAGGGATTTTCGCAAAATGTCGAAAATATATTTTTGTCGATTTTCCGGTTCAAAATGATTATTGGTAACGAGTATAACATGTTGAGTAAGAAACAACCGGTAATTTATATCTGGAAAGCGCAGTTGTTGGATGTGTCGTGTTTGAAAACCAGCCACGGAAATGTAAGGCTAACCATCAGGGATTTTCGCAAAATGTCGAAAATATTTTTTTGTCGATTTTCCGGTTCAAAATGATTATTGGTAACGAGTATAACATGTTGAGTAAGAAACAACCGGTAATTTATATCTGGAAAGCGCGGTTGTTGGATGTGTCGTGTTTGAAATCCGGAAGGGAAATTTTATCCGGTATAAATAAGTAAGGCTAACCATCAGGGATTTTCGCCAAATGTCGAAAAATTTTTTTTGTCGATTTTCCGGTTCAAAATGATTATTGGTAATGAGTATAAGATGTTGAATAAGAAACAACCGGTAATTTACATCTGGAAAGCGCGGTTGTTGGATGTGTCGTATTTGAAATCCGGCCACGGAAGTTTTATCCGGTAAAAATAAGTAAGGCTAACCATCAGGGATTTTCGCAAAATGTCGAAAATATTTTTTTGTCGATTTTCCGTTCAAAATGATTGGTAACGAGTATAACATGTTGAGCAAGAAACAACCAGTGATTTACATCTGGAAAGCGCGGTTGTTGGATGTGGCGCGTTTGAAATCCGGCCACGGAAATTTTATCCGGTAAAAATAAGTAAGGCTAACCATCAGGGATTTTCGCAAAATGTCGAAAATATTTTTTTGTCGATTTTCCGGTTCAAAATGATTATTGGTAATGAGTATAACATGTTGAGTAAGAAACAACCGGTAATTTACATCTGGAAAGCGCGGTTGTTGGATGTGTCGTGTTTGAAATCCAGCCACGGAAATTTTATCCGGTAAAAATAAGTAAGGCTAACCATCAGGGATTTTCGCAAAATGTCGAAAATATTTTTTTGTCGAATTTCCGGTTCAAAATGATTATTGGTAATGAGTATCACATGTTGAGTAAGAAACAACCGGTAATTTACATCTGGAAAGCGTGGTTGTTGGATGTGTCGTGTTTGAAATCCAGTCACGGAAATTTTATCCGGTATAAATAAGTAAGGCTAACCATCAGGGATTTTCGCAAAATGTCGAAAATATTTTTTTGTCGATTTTCCGGTTCAAAATGATTATTGGTAATGAGTATAACATGTTGAGCAAGAAACAACCAGTAATTTACATCTGGAAAGCGCGGTTGTTGGATGTGTCGTGTTTGAAATCCAGCCACGGAAATTTTATCCGTTAAAAATAAGTAAGGCTAACCATAAGGGATTTTCGCCAAATGTCGAAAATATTTTTTTGTCGAATTTCCGGTTCAAAATGATTATTGGTAATGAGTATAACATGTTGAGTAAGAAACAACCAGTAATTTACATCTGGAAAGCGCGGTTGTTGGATGTGTCGTGTTTGAAATCCAGCCACGGAAATTTTATCCGGTAAAAATAAGTAAGGCTAACCATCAGGGATTTTCGCAAAATGTCGAAAATATTTTTTCGTCGAATTTCCGGTTCAAAATGATTATTGGTAATGAGTATCACATGTTGAGTAAGAAACAACCGGTAATTTACATCTGGAAAGCGCGGTTGTTGTATGTGTCGTGTTTGAAATCCAGCCACGGAAATTTTATCCGGTAAAAATAAGTAAGGCTAACCATCAGGGATTTTCGCAAAATGTCGAAAATATTTTTTTGTCGATTTTCCGGTTCAAAATGATGGTAATGAGTATAACATGTTGAGTAAGAAACAACCGGTAATTTACATCTGGAAAGCGCGGTTGTTGGATGTGTCGTGTTTGAAATCCAGCCACGGAAATTTTATCCGGTAAAAATAAGTAAGGCTAACCATCAGGGATTTTCGCAAAATGTCGAAAATATTTTTTTGTCGATTTTCCGGTTCAAAATGATTATTGGTAATGAGTATAACATGTTGAGTAAGAAACAACCGGTAATTTACATCTGGAAAGCGCGGTTGTTGGATGTGTCGTGTTTGAAATCCAGCCACGGAAATGTAAGGCTAACCATCAGGGATTTTCGCAAAATGTCGAAAATATTTTTTTGTCGATTTTCCGGTTCAAAATGATTATTGGTAATGAGTATAACATGTTGAGTAAGAAACAACCGGTAATTTACATCTGGAAAGCGCGGTTGTTGGATGTGTCGTGTTTGAAATCCAGCCACGGAAATTTTATCCGGTAAAAATAAGTAAGGCTAACCATCAGGGATTTTCGCAAAATGTCGAAAATATTTTTTTGTCGATTTTCCGGTTCAAAATGATTATTGGTAATGAGTATAACATGTTGAGTAAGAAACAACCGGTAATTTACATCTGGAAAGCGCGGTTGTTGGATGTGTCGTGTTTGAAATCCAGCCACGGAAATTTTATCCGGTAAAAATAAGTAAGGCTAACCATCAGGGATTTTCGCAAAATGTCGAAAATATTTTTTTGTCGATTTTCCGGTTCAAAATGATTATTGGTAATGAGTATCACATGTTGAGTAAGAAACAACCGGTAATTTACATCTGGAAAGCGCGGTTGTTGGATGTGTCGTGTTTGAAATCCAGCCACGGAAATTTTATCCGGTAAAAATAAGTAAGGCTAACCATCAGGGATTTTCGCAAAATGTCGAAAATATTTTTTTGTCGATTTTCCGGTTCAAAATGATTATTGGTAATGAGTATAACATGTTGAGTAAGAAACAACCGGTAATTTACATCTGGAAAGCGCGGTTGTTGGATGTGTCGTGTTTGAAATCCAGCCACGGAAATGTAAGGCTAACCATCAGGGATTTTCGCAAAATGTCGAAAATATTTTTTTGTCGATTTTCCGGTTCAAAATGATTATTGGTAACGAGTATAACATGTTGAGTAAGAAACAACCGGTAATTTATATCTGGAAAGCGCAGTTGTTGGATGTGTCGTGTTTGAAATCCAGCCACGGAAATTTTATCCGGTAAAAATAAGTAAGGCTAACCATCAGGGATTTTCGCAAAATGTCGAAAATATTTATTGTCGATTTTCCGGTTCAAAATGATTATTGGTAACGAGTATAACATGTTGAGTAAGAAACAACCGGTAATTTACATCTGGAAAGCGCGGTTGTTGGATGTGTCGTGTTTGAAATCCAGCCACGGAAATGTAAGGCTAACCATCAGGGATTTTCGCAAAATGTCGAAAATATTTTTTTGTCGATTTTCCGGTTCAAAATGATTATTGGTAACGAGTATAACATGTTGAGTAAGAAACAACCGGTAATTTATATCTGGAAAGCGCAGTTGTTGGATGTGTCGTGTTTGAAAACCAGCCACGGAAATGTAAGGCTAACCATCAGGGATTTTCGCAAAATGTCGAAAATATTTTTTGTCGATTTTCCGGTTCAAAATGATTATTGGTAACGAGTATAACATGTTGAGTAAGAAACAACCGGTAATTTATATCTGGAAAGCGCAGTTGTTGGATGTGTCGTGTTTGAAATCCAGCCACGGAAATTTTATCCGGTAAAAATAAGTAAGGCTAACCATCAGGGATTTTTGCAAAATGTCGAAAATATTTTTTTGTCGATTTTCCGGTTCAAAATGATTATTGGTAATGAGTATAACATGTTGAGCAAGACACAACCAGTGATTTACATCTGGAAAGCGCGGTTGTTGGATGTGGCGCGTTTGAAATCCGGCCACGGAAATTTTATCCGGTAAAAATAAGTAAGGCTAACCATCAGGGATTTTCGCAAAATGTCGAAAATATTTTTTTGTCGATTTTCCGGTTCAAAATGATTATTGGTAATGAGTATAACATGTTGAGTAAGAAACAACCGGTAATTTACATCTGGAAAGCGCGGTTGTTGGATGTGTCGTGTTTGAAATCCAGCCACGGAAATTTTATCCGGTAAAAATAAGTAAGGCTAACCATCAGGGATTTTCGCAAAATGTCGAAAATATTTTTTTGTCGAATTTCCGGTTCAAAATGATTATTGGTAATGAGTATCACATGTTGAGTAAGAAACAACCGGTAATTTACATCTGGAAAGCGTGGTTGTTGGATGTGTCGTGTTTGAAATCCAGTCACGGAAATTTTATCCGGTATAAATAAGTAAGGCTAACCATCAGGGATTTTCGCAAAATGTCGAAAATATTTTTTTGTCGATTTTCCGGTTCAAAATGATTATTGGTAATGAGTATAACATGTTGAGCAAGAAACAACCAGTAATTTACATCTGGAAAGCGCGGTTGTTGGATGTGTCGTGTTTGAAATCCAGCCACGGAAATTTTATCTGTTAAAAATAAGTAAGGCTAACCATAAGGGATTTTCGCCAAATGTCGAAAATATTTTTTTGTCGAATTTCCGGTTCAAAATGATTATTGGTAATGAGTATAACATGTTGAGTAAGAAACAACCAGTAATTTACATCTGGAAAGCGCGGTTGTTGGATGTGTCGTGTTTGAAATCCAGCCACGGAAATTTTATCCGGTAAAAATAAGTAAGGCTAACCATCAGGGATTTTCGCAAAATGTCGAAAATATTTTTTCGTCGAATTTCCGGTTCAAAATGATTATTGGTAATGAGTATCACATGTTGAGTAAGAAACAACCGGTAATTTACATCTGGAAAGCGCGGTTGTTGTATGTGCCGTGTTTGAAATCCAGCCACGGAAATTTTATCCGGTAAAAATAAGTAAGGCTAACCATCAGGGATTTTCGCAAAATGTCGAAAATATTTTTTTGTCGATTTTCCGGTTCAAAATGATGGTAATGAGTATAACATGTTGAGTAAGAAACAACCGGTAATTTACATCTGGAAAGCGCGGTTGTTGGATGTGTCGTGTTTGAAATCCAGCCACGGAAATTTTATCCGGTAAAAATAAGTAAGGCTAACCATCAGGGATTTTCGCAAAATGTCGAAAATATTTTTTTGTCGATTTTCCGGTTCAAAATGATTATTGGTAATGAGTATCACATGTTGAGTAAGAAACAACCGGTAATTTACATCTGGAAAGCGCGGTTGTTGGATGTGTCGTGTTTGAAATCCAGCCACGGAAATTTTATCCGGTAAAAATAAGTAAGGCGTTAGCCTTTTCGGGATTTTCGCAAAATGTCGAAAATATTTTTTTGTCGATTTTCCGGTTCAAAATGATTATTGGTAATGAGTATAACATGTTGAGTAAGAAACAACCGGTAATTTACATCTGGAAAGCGCGGTTGTTGGATGTGTCGTGTTTGAAATCCAGCCACGGAAATGTAAGGCTAACCATCAGGGATTTTCGCAAAATGTCGAAAATATTTTTTTGTCGATTTTCCGGTTCAAAATGATTATTGGTAACGAGTATAACATGTTGAGTAAGAAACAACCGGTAATTTATATCTGGAAAGCGCAGTTGTTGGATGTGTCGTGTTTGAAATCCAGCCACGGAAATTTTATCCGGTAAAAATAAGTAAGGCTAACCATCAGGGATTTTCGCAAAATGCCGAAAATATTTTTTTGTCGATTTTCCGGTTCAAAATGATTATTGGTAACGAGTATAACATGTTGAGTAAGAAACAACCGGTAATTTACATCTGGAAAGCGCGGTTGTTGGATGTGTCGTGTTTGAAATCCAGCCACGGAAATGTAAGGCTAACCATCAGGGATTTTCGCAAAATGTCGAAAATATTTTTTTGTCGATTTTCCGGTTCAAAATGATTATTGGTAACGAGTATAACATGTTGAGTAAGAAACAACCGGTAATTTATATCTGGAAAGCGCAGTTGTTGGATGTGTCGTGTTTGAAAACCAGCCACGGAAATGTAAGGCTAACCATCAGGGATTTTCGCAAAATGTCGAAAATATTTTTTTGTCGATTTTCCGGTTCAAAATGATTATTGGTAACGAGTATAACATGTTGAGTAAGAAACAACCGGTAATTTATATCTGGAAAGCGCGGTTGTTGGATGTGTCGTGTTTGAAATCCGGAAGGGAAATTTTATCCGGTATAAATAAGTAAGGCTAACCATCAGGGATTTTCGCCAAATGTCGAAAAAAATTTTTTGTCGATTTTCCGGTTCAAAATGATTATTGGCAATGAGTATAAGATGTTGAATAAGAAACAACCAGTAATTTACATCTGGAAAGCGCGGTTGTTGGATGTGGCGCGTTTGAAATCCGGCCACGGAAATTTTATCCGGTAAAAATAAGTAAGGCTAACCATCAGGGATTTTCGCAAAATGTCGAAAATATTTTTTTGTCGATTTTCCGGTTCAAAATGATTATTGATAATGAGTATCACATGTTGAGTAAGAAACAACCGGTAATTTACATCTGGAAAGCGCGGTTGTTGGATGTGTCGTGTTTGAAATCCAGTCACGGAAATTTTATCCGGTAAAAATAAGTAAGGCTAACCATCAGGGATTTTTGCAAAATGTCGAAAATATTTTTTTGTCGATTTTCCGGTTCAAAATGATTATTGGTAATGAGTATAACATGTTGAGCAAGAAACAACCAGTGATTTACATCTGGAAAGCGCGGTTGTTGGATGTGGCGCGTTTGAAATCCGGCCACGGAAATTTTATCCGGTAAAAATAAGTAAGGCTAACCATCAGGGATTTTCGCAAAATGTCGAAAATATTTTTTTGTCGATTTTCCGGTTCAAAATGATTATTGGTAATGAGTATCACATGTTGAGTAAGAAACAACCGGTAATTTACATCTGGAAAGCGCGGTTGTTGGATGTGTCGTGTTTGAAATCCAGTCACGGAAATTTTATCCGGTAAAAATAAGTAAGGCTAACCATCAGGGATTTTCGCAAAATGTCGAAAATATTTTTTTGTCGAATTTCCGGTTCAAAATGATTATTGGTAATGAGTATCACATGTTGAGTAAGAAACAACCGGTAATTTACATCTGGAAAGCGCGGTTGTTGGATGTGTCGCGTTTGAAATCCAGCCGCGGAAATTTTATCCGGTAAAAATAAGTAAGGCTAACCATCAGGGATTTTCGCAAAATGTCGAAAATATTTTTTTGTCGATTTTCCGGTTCAAAATGATTATTGGTAATGAGTATAACATGTTGAGTAAGAAACAACCGGTAATTTACATCTGGAAAGCGTGGTTGTTGGATGTGTCGTGTTTGAAATCCAGTCACGGAAATTTTATCCGGTATAAATAAGTAAGGCTAACCATCAGGGATTTTCGCAAAATGTCGAAAATATTTTTTTGTCGATTTTCCGGTTCAAAATGATTATTGGTAATGAGTATAACATGTTGAGCAAGAAACAACCAGTAATTTACATCTGGAAAGCGCGGTTGTTGGATGTGTCGTGTTTGAAATCCAGCCACGGAAATTTTATCCGGTAAAAATAAGTAAAGCTAACCATCAGGGATTTTCGCAAAATGTCGAAAATATTTTTTTGTCGATTTTCCGGTTCAAAATGATTATTGGTAATGAGTATAACATGTTGAGCAAGAAACAACCAGTAATTTACATCTGGAAAGCTCGGTTGTTGGATGTGTCGCGTTTGAAATCCAGCCACGGAAATTTTATCCGGTAAAAATAAGTAAGGCTAACCATCAGGGATTTTCGCCAAATGTCGAAAAAAATTTTTTGTCGATTTTCCGGTTCAAAATGATTATTGGTAATGAGTATAACATGTTGAGTAAGAAACAACCGGTAATTTACATCTGGAAAGCGTGGTTGTTGGATGTGTCGTGTTTGAAATCCAGTCACGGAAATTTTATCCGGTATAAATAAGTAAGGCTAACCATCAGGGATTTTCGCAAAATGTCGAAAATATTTTTTTGTCGATTTTCCGGTTCAAAATGATTATTGGTAATGAGTATAACATGTTGAGCAAGAAACAACCAGTAATTTACATCTGGAAAGCGCGGTTGTTGGATGTGTCGTGTTTGAAATCCTGCCACGGAAATTTTATCCGTTAAAAATAAGTAAGGCTAACCATAAGGGATTTTCGCCAAATGTCGAAAATATTTTTTTGTCGAATTTCCGGTTCAAAATGATTATTGGTAATGAGTATAACATGTTGAGTAAGAAACAACCGGTAATTTACATCTGGAAAGCGCAGTTGTTGGATGTGTCGTGTTTGAAATCCAGCCACGGAAATTTTATCCGGTAAAAATAAGTAAGGCTAACCATCAGGGATTTTCGCAAAATGTCGAAAATATTTTTTTGTCGATTTTCCGGTTCAAAATGATTATTGGTAATGAGTATAACATGTTGAGCAAGAAACAACCAGTAATTTACATCTGGAAAGCGCGGTTGTTGGATGTGTCGTGTTTGAAATCCAGCCACGGAAATTTTATCCGGTAAAAATAAGTAAGGCTAACCATCAGGGATTTTCGCAAAATGTCGAAAATATTTTTTTGTCGATTTTCCGGTTCAAAATGATTATTGGTAATGAGTATAACATGTTGAGCAAGAAACAACCAGTAATTTACATCTGGAAAGCTCGGTTGTTGGATGTGTCGCGTTTGAAATCCAGCCGCGGAAATTTTATCCGGTAAAAATAAGTAAGGCTAACCATCAGGGATTTTCGCAAAATGTCGAAAATATTTTTTTGTCGATTTTCCGGGTCAAAATGATTATTGGTAATGAGTATAACATGTTGAGTAAGAAACAACCGGTAATTTACATCTGGAAAGCGTGGTTGTTGGATGTGTCGTGTTTGAAATCCAGTCACGGAAATTTTATCCGGTATAAATAAGTAAGGCTAACCATCAGGGATTTTCGCAAAATGTCGAAAATATTTTTTTGTCGATTTTCCGGTTCAAAATGATTATTGGTAATGAGTATAACATGTTGAGCAAGAAACAACCAGTAATTTACATCTGGAAAGCGCGGTTGTTGGATGTGTCGTGTTTGAAATCCTGCCACGGAAATTTTATCCGGTAAAAATAAGTAAGGCTAACATAAGGGATTTTCGCCAAATGTCGAAAATATTTTTTTGTCGAATTTCCGGTTCAAAATGATTATTGGTAATGAGTATAACATGTTGAGTAAGAAACAACCGGTAATTTACATCTGGAAAGCGCGGTTGTTGTATGTGTCGTGTTTGAAATCCAGCCACGGAAATTTTATCCGGTAAAAATAAGTAAGGCTAACCATCAGGGATTTTCGCAAAATGTCGAAAATATTTTTTTGTCGATTTTCCGGTTCAAAATGATTATTGGTAATGAGTATAACATGTTGAGTAAGAAACAACCGGTAATTTACATCTGGAAAGCGCGGTTGTTGGATGTGTCGTGTTTGAAATCCAGCCACGGAAATTTTATCCGGTATTAATAAGTAAGGCTAACCACCAGGGATTTTCGCAAAATGTCGAAAATATTTTTTTGTCGATTTTCCGGTTCAAAATGACTATTGGTAATGAGTATAACATGTTGAGCAAGAAACAACCAGTAATTTACATCTGGAAAGCGCGGTTGTTGGATGTGTCGTGTTTGAAATCCGGAAGGGAAATTTTATCCGGTATAAATAAGTAAGGCTAACCATCAGGGATTTTCGCCAAATGTCTAAAAAAAATTTTTGTCGATTTTCCGGTTCAAAATGATTATTGGTAATGAGTATAAGATGTTGAAAAAGAAACAACCGGTAATTTACATCTGGAAAATATTTTTTTTGTCGATTTTCCGGTTCAAAATGATTATTGGTAATGAGTATAACATGTTGAGTAAGAAACAACCGGTAATTTACATCTGGAAAGCGCGGTTGTTGGATGTGTCGTGTTTGAAATCCAGTCACGGACATTTTATCCGGTATAAATAAGTAAGGCTAACCATCAGGGATTTTCGCCAAATGTCAAAAAATATTTTTTGTCGAATTTCCGGTTCAAAATGATTATTGGTAACGAGTATAACATGTTGAGCAAGAAACAACCGGTAATTTACATCTGGAAAGCGCGGTTGTTGGATGTGTCGTGTTTGAAATCCGGAAGGGAAATTTTATCCGGTAAAAATAAGTAAAGCTAACCATCAGGGATTTTTGCAAAATGTCGAACATATTTTTTTGTCGATTTTCCGGTTCAAAATGATTATTGGTAATGAGTATAACATGTTGAGCAAGAAACAACCAGTAATTTACATCTGGAAAGCGCGGTTGTTGGATGTGGCGCGTTTGAAATCCGGCCACGGAAATTTTATCCGGTAAAAATAAGTAAGGCTAACCATAAGGGATTTTCGCCAAATGTCGAAAATATTTTTTTGTCGATTTTCCGGTTCAAAATGATTATTGGTAATGAGTATAACATGTTGAGTAAGAAACAACCGGTAATTTACATCTGGAAAGCGCGGTTGTTGGATGTGTCGTGTTTGAAATCCAGCCACGGAAATTTTATTTTATTTTTAAGAAACAACCGGTAATTTACATCTGGAAAGCGCGGTTGTTGGATGTGTCGTGTTTGAAATCCGGAACGGTAATTTTATCCGGTATAAATAAGTAAGGCTAACCATCAGGGATTTTCGCCAAATGTCGAAAAAAATTTTTTGTCGATTTTCCGGTTCAAAATGATTATTGGTAATGAGTATAACATGTTGAGCAAGAAACAACCAGTAATTTACATCTGGAAAGCGCGGTTGTTGGATGTGTCGTGTTTGAAATCCAGCAACGGAAATTTTATCCGGTATAAATAAGTAAGGCTAACCATCAGGGATTTTCGCCAAATGACGAAATTTTTTTTTTGTCGATTTTCCGGTTCAAAATGATTATTGGTAATGAGTATAACATGTTGAGCAAGAAACAACCAGTAATTTACATCTGGAAAGCGCGGTTGTTGGATGTGTCGTGTTTGAAATCCGGAACGGAAATTTTATCCGGTATAAATAAGTAAGGCTAACCATCAGGGATTTTCGCAAAATGTCGAAAATATTTTTTTGTCGATTTTCCGGTTCAAAATGATTATTGGTAATGAGTATAACATGTTGAGTAAGAAACAACCGGTAATTTACATCTGGAAAGCGCGGTTGTTGGATGTGTCGTGTTTGAAATCCAGCCACGGAAATTTTATCCGGTATTAATAAGTAAGGCTAACCACCAGGGATTTTCGCAAAATGTCGAAAATATTTTTTTGTCGATTTTCCGGTTCAAAATGACTATTGGTAATGAGTATAACATGTTGAGCAAGAAACAACCAGTAATTTACATCTGGAAAGCGCGGTTGTTGGATGTGTCGTGTTTGAAATCCGGAAGGGAAATTTTATCCGGTATAAATAAGTAAGGCTAACCATCAGGGATTTTCGCCAAATGTCTAAAAAAATTTTTTGTCGATTTTCCGGTTCAAAATGATTATTGGTAATGAGTATAAGATGTTGAAAAAGAAACAACCGGTAATTTACATCTGGAAAGCGCGGTTGTTGGATGTGTCGTGATTGAAATCCAGCCACGGAAATTTTATCCGGTAAAAATAAGTAAGGCTAACCATCAGGGATTTTCGCAATATGTCGAAAATATTTTTTTGTCGATTTTCCGGTTCAAAATGATTATTGGTAATGAGTATAACATGTTGAGTAAGAAACAACCGGTAATTTACATCTGGAAAGCGCGGTTGTTGGATGTGTCGTGTTTGAAATCCAGTCACGGACATTTTATCCGGTATAAATAAGTAAGGCTAACCATCAGGGATTTTCGCCAAATGTCAAAAAATATTTTTTGTCGAATTTCCGGTTCAAAATGATTATTGGTAACGAGTATAACATGTTGAGCAAGAAACAACCAGTAATTTACATCTGGAAAGCGCGGTTGTTGGATGTGTCGTGTTTGAAATCCAGCCACGGAAATTTTATCCGGTAAAAATAAGTAAAGCTAACCATCAGGGATTTTTGCAAAATGTCGAACATATTTTTTTGTCGATTTTCCGGTTCAAAATGATTATTGGTAATGAGTATAACATGTTGAGCAAGAAACAACCAGTGATTTACATCTGGAAAGCGCGGTTGTTGGATGTGGCGCGTTTGAAATCCGGCCACGGAAATTTTATCCGGTAAAAATAAGTAAGGCTAACCATAAGGGATTTTCGCCAAATGTCGAAAATATTTTTTTGTCGATTTTCCGGTTCAAAATGATTATTGGTAATGAGTATAACATGTTGAGTAAGAAACAACCGGTAATTTACATCTGGAAATCGCGGTTGTTGGATGTGTCGTGTTTGAAATCCAGCCACGGAAATTTTATTTTATTTTTAAGAAACAACCGGTAATTTACATCTGGAAAGCGCGGTTGTTGGATGTGTCGTGTTTGAAATCCGGAACGGTAATTTTATCCGGTATAAATAAGTAAGGCTAACCATCAGGGATTTTCGCCAAATGTCGAAAATTTTTTTTTGTCGATTTTCCGGTTCAAAATGATTATTGGTAATGAGTATAACATGTTGAGCAAGAAACAACCAGTAATTTACATCTGGAAAGCGCGGTTGTTGGATGTGTCGTGTTTGAAATCCAGCAACGGAAATTTTATCCGGTATAAATAAGTAAGGCTAACCATCAGGGATTTTCGCCAAATGACGAAATTTTTTTTTTGTCGATTTTCCGGTTCAAAATGATTATTGGTAATGAGTATAACATGTTGAGCAAGAAACAACCAGTAATTTACATCTGGAAAGCGCGGTTGTTGGATGTGTCGTGTTTGAAATCCGGAACGGAAATTTTATCCGGTATAAATAAGTAAGGCTAACCATCAGGGATTTTCGCCAAATGTCGAAAAAAAATTTTTGTCGATTTTCCGGTTCAAAATGATTATTGGTAATGAGTGTAAGATGTTGAGTAAGAAACAACCGGTAATTTACATCTGGAAAGCGCGGTTGTTGGATGTGTCGTGTTTCAAATCCAGCCACGGAAATTTTATCTGGTAAAAATAAGTAAGGCTAACCATCAGGGATTTTCGCAAAATGTCGAAAATATTGTATTGTTGTTTTACAGCTGGAAAAAAATTGGGGCATGCCGGAACCTCGTAAATCCAGCCTGAACCAAATAAGGCATGGTACATGTAGCACAGTACACTGTGAACTATTGGATTTATCAGCCGGCGTCAGCATTTATTCAACCGGAACCTGAGTTTTATCATCTAAAACCATTACAGTTTGCATGATGAGTAAAATGTGCTTAAATGGCTGTTCAACATAAAATCTTTCAGTTCGGAATATAACAGTATCAACCGCAACCACTATAGTATAAGCCGGAATTAATTAAAGCCAACCGGATCCATACGAAGTTTGTACAATGAGCATAATGCGCTTAAATGGTCATATAACTTAAAGTTTTCAAACAGACTCATATCAATGTTAGCCGGAACCCCTAAAATAGTCGGAACCATACGAAGCCGGCCGGAACCAACTATGGCGCTCTGGTTTTAGATTGGCGTTTTACCAGTCGGAACCATTAAGCGTTTGCAAAAGAAGTGCAGAGCAATTAGGATTGTTGTGGAATATATAAGCATCCATCCGGAACCACAGCAATACCAACTGGAACATCTACAATGTCACTGAAAAAAGGGATCATAATTCAGAACAATACATGAGGTCAATGGTAAATAGTCGGACCATTGCACAATGAGCATGAAGTATTCTTGACCATTGTGTACTACCAAAAATTATAGTTGGCTTAATAAATTTTACTATTCCTTGCAATCAGTCCTTATCAGTCCTTATCAATAAATAGTAGGCTTTTCGATAATTACGCCTCTATTCCGGGGTCTCCGATGTTTTATGGAAATGTGCGCTATATTTTTTGTAGTATAGAATAATTGTCTACCCAACACAACCGATACAAAAAGCACAAATCTTTGTAAGAATCACGAGGGGAATGGACAATTTGGAAAACGTTTCGATGAATTGGATGTAATACACTAGAAACACTCCACGGGCACTTGTACTCAACTCGCTTTTTCAATTAGGCCTAATTCAATCCTAAAGCAATATGTATATACATTCATGAATAATTAAATTTAAATTCATTTTATATTAAATTATTTATGGTGCACCTGTTATTTAATTGAGTTTCTGCCTAACATTTAACAAAATTAAATGTTCTGAACAATAAAATGTACTTCGCCTGTACAAAACGAGTTACATTGTACATGAATTGTATAGAGACGTAATACTTCACAAAATTCACAATCATAAATTGTCTGAATGATTTTCACTAAAATTTAATTTAATTTCCAATCCAAGAATATTATAATGCACGAGAGTATATTTAGAAAAACATTTCACAATGTAGCAACACAGAGTTTTCCATTTAATTCAAAATCCGCAACAAATACGTAAGAATAATGTAAAAAACGTAAAATACGAGTAGGTACATGGAAATAAAACCAAATCAATTTACCTGTTAGATGGAAAACCAAACTGAATTTGGTTTTATTTATACCTCCACATAATACAATATATTTTGCGGTTTTTCTACATTTTTGACTCCTTTTTCTTGGTTCGCTACCAATTTTTCATCATCAATATTTTCATCCCACTATACATACACTACATGCCTACACCGCAGAAGTAGCAGCGGCAGCAGAAGCATTTCAGCCCTACATAACTAATTCAAAAAAATTGCGCTGGTATTATGATTAAATTTTTTTTTGTTATGCTCGGGATGAAAAAAAGAAATAAAAAGAAAAACCTAATCAATCAATCACACAAAAGAATTTAACAGTCTACAGTACATTTTTCTCATCAATTTTCTTATTTTGCCTCTGTTGTTATCTTGGCTTTTTACCTCACGTTTTCCATATTATTTTTTAGTATCCCAACAACTAATAGAAAATTAATAAGGGAAAATTGGAAATAGCACAACACAAAGATTTCCCTCATTTTTCAAAATATAATAAAATTATACAGTTGTTGCCTAATGTTAGGTAAATAGCTATAGGTATTTATATATTGTATATTTTATTGTTCTACATCTATCTATAGCCCAAGAAGGTATAGATCGTTTTATATGATAATTTTGAAATTAAAAATTCTTAGTCGAAATCGAATTTTCAACGATGTATTAAAATAGAATTCTACTGGTTAGAGGCGCTTGTGCCGAGGTGACACCTGATAGCGACCGGTTCTATCTGTTACATAATCTCGTTTATAGAAACATCCAGATCGACCACGATTTATGGGATTTATTGAACAAGAAACTGTTTAATTTGTAGATGGGAAAGTGGATTGGTAAATGTTTAGAATAATGCCATCTATGCGTCACTAGCAACAACTTAGTTTGTTTATCGAGAAGTATGTTCTTTTAAACGAGAGCTGTCAAATTTTTATGACATTTGATTGAATTATTTTTTAGATCTTTCCCGCCTTAGATTCGTTTTTGTAAAAAGTCACTTTTGAATTTTTAATAAATGGAAAAAAGTGAATGTCGTATAGTGATTAGATGACTAAATTATGTTTCTACAACATAGTAACGAATTTGAAATTTATCTCAATTCAAAATACAGGTCGTATTTCGGTCAAATTCAAGGAAAAATCAAAGTAAATGCAAAACAATTTTGGAAATACTTTAGGGATAAACGCGAAATTGAAGGATACCCTGCTATATGACCTATAACAATACCAGCTCCTCAAACTCAAAAGAAATAGCTGACATGTTCGCGACGTTTTTTCAATCAGTCTATAAACCAAGCGTCACTAGTGGATGGTACGATCAACCCAGCAATTACAACGTATCAATAATTCCTCCTGTTCTTTTTGAGGATAGTATTCTAGTATTTTCTTTTATTTTGAAGGAATATGCTGACATTTTAGAAATTCCATTATATTACCTGAAGTGGTTGAACTTCTTAAGCACCGACGTGTTTCTCGAAAAATGAAAAATTTCAATAATTACACCAACTTTTAAATCGGGCAAGCGAGATGACATTACATGCTACAGAGGAATATCAACTACATCATCAATTCCAAAATTGTGTGAATTAATATTATGCAACAACTTTAAATCCACAATTGCACGTCATATACCAATAAACCAGCATGGGTTTATGTCTGACCGATGCACGTCAACTAATCTGGTTGACTTCATCAGTAAAATAATTAAAGAGATAGAAAACCATCATCAAGTTGATGTAGCGTACACGGATTTCAGTAAAGCATTTGGTTCCATCTGTCATCGAAAAGCACTCCAGTGTTTATTTGCATTTGGGTTTTCACTCAATTACATAAATTACATAAATTGGTTGTGAGGCTGAATGTTCAAGAAGGCCAAAATAGGTAACAACACCAGAAATGGCCGAAAAAGTTTATGAAATCATTTAGAGAGAATGCTGACATTGTAAACATCTCATATGAACGTAAACACTAAACATGTACGAAGAATTCCATATGAAAAACCTGTCAGCAAGATGAGTCCAGCGTTTGTTAACAAATGTTCAATGTAACTTAATTTTCCGGATCCTTGCCCATTAAATGAGAAAAGCGTTTTCTCTCCTCATCTCTTTTAACGTCTAAATGACGTCAGCCTTTTTCGGGTGCTGTGTATTTTGCTGCTTATAATTTCTCACGTAATATGCAAGTTATTGGCATTGGAAACATCGAGACGAGGAATGCGTCCAGAACCCCTTCCAAAAATCACTTAATGATTCCAATTCCATCCAACATACCCAATCCCATCGTAATCGGTTAAGAAATTACCGAGTTCCGTCCCAGGTGGCCATATTCCAGAACTTCTTACAAAAATCATTTAAGAATCCCATTTCCATCCACCATATCCAGTTTCAACATAATCGGTTAAGAAATTACCAAGTTCCGCACCAGGTGGCCATATTCCAGAACTTCTTCCAAAAATCATTTAAGAATCTCATTTCCATCTAATATACCCAGTCCCATCATAATCGGTTAATAAATTACCGAGTTCCGCACCAGATGGTCATATTCCAGAACTTCTTCCATAAACTCTTTCAGATTTCCCATTTCCATCCAAAATACAAAACCCCATCAATATCGATTAAGAAATGGTCAAGTTCCGTCCCAGACGTCATATTTAAGAGCTTCTTTCAAAAATTATTTAAGAATCTCATTTCCATCCAACATACCCAGTTCCATCATAATCGGTTAAGAAATTACCGAGTTCCGTCCCAGATGCCATATTTCAGAGCTTCTTTCAAAAATCATTTAAGATTCTTAATTCCACCTCACATATTCAATCCCATTTTAATCGAGTTAGTCGAATAAATGGCTGAATTCAATAAAATTTATAAACTGAAGACACTTTAATTTTTTATTTACACATAATTTTGCTAACGGTCAATTCTACAAACTACGATAAACTGGCATACGATAAACTGTCCACGGCAAATTGTGTCCAAGATTAACTGTTCTGCAGTTAAATGTTCACGTTAAATTGAAACACAATAAATTGTTTACGATAAAATGACCGTCATCCCTTTTTTACACCCTAAGTGTTTTCTGGAGAAAAGTGGCCCGAGAGTCAAAAGTTGTTGGACAGCACTGACCATACTTATACAAAATTCTTTAGTTTAAAATTCTGCTAGATGTACTCGTAAATGATAAAGTGATATCCCGTGGGATATTTTCGCGGCAGCGGATACAACTTCATTCGATACAATTTCTTAAAACTGCAAAATATGAAATGTTTTTTTAAAACGCTCGACGTCGACCCTTGATGAATTTAGTCCTTTAGTCCGAAAAAATCATACACGCACGAGGTCAAAGTTTTTCATGATTACTAAAAGGTGGCCCATCTAAGGCTCTAATACAAAGACGAATGAATATTTTTCAATGCAGTTTGTTTAGCTTTTCATTACCCAATCCTGTTAACCAAATTTTTCAGAACATTTTCGATTATAACTTTCAAGTCTTACATAGTCTCTGGACGGTTAGCGTAATACTTATCCTTAACGGCTCCCCACAAAAAAAGTCCAACGGAGATAAATCGTAACTGCGTGGTGGCCAATTCATATCTCCGTTACAGCTGATTATTCGATCTCCGAACAGAGTGTGCGAATTACCAATTTTGCGTTTGTTGTGTGGCGAGTTGTGCCGTCTTGTTGAAATGAAATGTCGGGTATGTCCTGCTCCTGAATTCTTGGTAACAATCACTCGTTTATCATGGCTCGGTAATGCTCTCTATTGACTGTAAGGGCTTCGCCCTCCTTGCTTATTTTCGAAAAAATGAACCAATGATGCCAATGTGAAAATTTTGCTTGATGACGAAGCCGCCGAGGTGAAAATAAACCTCGCTGAAAAATATAGTTTTTCGGCAAAAAATGTTCATTTTATTTCAAGCGGTCCACAGGCCAATTAGTGAAGCGAAAACGTTGCGAATGATAATTTTGCTTCAGCTCCTGTCCTAATCGAACTTTGTACGCCTTCATACCGAGATATTTATGCAAAATTCTCATCACAGCTGCGTGAAATAGTCAATTCTTGAGCACGATGGCAAGTTAATGTTGATGGATGTTCAACACAGAGTAACAGCTGCAGTGTTCTCGGCTGCGCGCGCTGTAAATGCACGTGTACGTGTTGGTTTATCCAATTACAATCTAGTTTCGCGATTTCGCTTTAAAAATTAATCCACAAGATGCCTTGTAGGCATTTAATTTCTGCTGAATTTACCACGTAAATTTCTGACAGTTTGACCACAGAATAGACAGAAGTGCCATAACGCTGTTTCTGTATATGGAAAAAAATATCGACTCGGCTTTTTTGACTTTGGCTCATCGTAAAGAAGGAAAAATTCCTTATTTTTGTAAGTTTTAAATTGAAATACAAACATTTCTAACTCATAACAGTGTACACAAGTTTTGACAATCTATTTTGACAGAAAAAATAATCAAGACAAATTCGGCCATATTGTAAATATTATGTACATGCTATAAAAATTAATTTTTAATTTATTTTAGTTATAAATTATTATAAATTATGCAGTGAATTGTTTACCATTCGGAAATCTACCCGTCCATTTCTAACAGCGGGAGAGAAAAAATGGATTACATTTCAGATACATTTTATACGCACTGCACGAATCTTGGAATTGGAATTTATTATCTGATTTTGCATCGTTCAAACCGACCTGGCTGCCCGCAAATAATCCGACCGATTGCACAATTAATTCCATTGCGGCAACAGAGTCTCACCGATATCGAGGAATTTGTTGTCGCAAAATCGGAATTTGTTACCGCGCTGGAGCATCATAAGCGAGCACGAGAGAAAGTGGCCGATGGAATTTTACCACAGTACGAGGAATTAAGCACTTCTCTTTGCAATATAAGTGAGCAAATATCCGTGAATTTAAAAAATTCTATTAAATTGCTTAATTATTTCGGCGTCTTTCTTCCAAAGGCATCTCAGAATTATCAATCATTAGTTGTGTCCAAAGACACTCTAATGTTGTTACGATCCTAATTCAACGAAAATGACGTCGTCATATAGATTCATCATCACGCGGTATAAACGATAGTGTTACAATTTACAACTGACCCTATATTTTCTATAAATATTTGCTCTAGATGGCTTATTATAGTTAATAAAATTGTAATGAGGAACGAATAGTGTTTGAATGATTAGTTTCATTGCGGTTGTGGTTAGTGATGTATTTGAAATGTACGTCGTGGTGGACCTATCAGCACCTTCTTTTTAGGTAAATAAACTGACGATAATTTTGGCGCCAAATGTCTAATGCTTCACTCGGCGCATTTACTATTGCGCTCGCACCTGTCCCTCAGCCAACATAGGCGGCCGACCTCGTCCGTTTGATGTCGGTTTTCCAGTTGATTTCATTTTAGCCAAAGGGGTCACGCTCCTAAATAATTGCATTGTCGGAACAACTTGTAACGACGGCCCGAGTGGATTTATTAGGCAACTTGTTGCAAATTCTTGGATTTCATGCATAACCGTAATATCCATCATAGCTTGTGTAACTCCCTCAATTCGACGTTTGTTCTTGCTCAAGCGAAGCAAATCTTCGGCTGATCCAACTACAACCAACCTTGTATGTGCGTGCTTTTTTCCTGAAGAGACTCAATCACTTCTTGATTTCTAATATGTTATCATTAGGTGCACCACGAACGTCCTGTACCGTATTGTAACAAAATTTTCAATGAGTAATATTTGTAGTGATAGTGCAGCTCCAGCATTCAAGCTTACTAAAATGAAAAGAGCGATTTAATAAATTGTAAATTGTAAATGTAACCACTTGTAATTATAGGGGTGTTTCAACAGGAGCAAATCGAAAATGATGCAGATTTTCACCGAAAAATCATCTTCAGCGATGAGGCTCACTTTTGGCTAAATGGATTTGTCAACAAGCAAAATATGCGTTACTGGGCAGGAAGCAACCCACACGTGATTCATGAGGCACCGTTGCATCGGCCACGTTACTGTTAATGGAACGTTACGGCGATCGCCACGTTACTGCTAATGGAAATCGATACCGCGATATGATAAACGATTTTTTTGGCCGCAATTGAATGGAATGGACTTGGACGACATGTGGTTTCAACAGGACGGGGCCACATGCCACACAGCACACGATACAATCGCGTTACTGAAGACTAAGTTCGATGAGCTTGTTATTTCGCGAAATAGGCCCGTCCAGTGGCCGCCGCGCTCGTGTGATTTGACACCTCTAGATTATTTTCTTTGGGGTTATGTGAAGTCATTGGTCTATGCCAATAAGCCGGCGACGTTGCAAGAGCTCAGAGCCAATATAGATCGTGAAATTGCTGGAATTTCGGCCGATTTATGCGAAAGAGTGGTCGAAAATTGGGTTCAAAGATTGGACTTCGTAAAACGTGCACGCGGTGGTCATGCAAAAGAAATCGAGTTTCATACTTAAATGTATATGTTCAAATTCGTTAATAAAAAAAAAGTTAGTTCAAAAGTCGAACAGTTTGTGTTTTATTCAAAAAAAAAGTTGAAGTGCTCTTATTGAAAAACCCGTTTTAAACAAATATTATTCATCGAACTTAATATTACGAATATATTTATATACAATTAAGATGCACAAAAATATATTTAACATTTTTTTGTGTAAAACTCACCTGATTCGAGTAAAAATCACTTTACAATAACAACAATTGTCAATTTTTTTGTTGACAATTAGCAAATATTTCTAGCAGTGTGATTTTCAATAATGTTCACTCACTTGTAAAAAATAAGGTAGGAAAAACATTTCTTGGTCTGCGGAATGACGGTTCGAGTAGAACACTCACCACTTTGAAAGTAAGTTTTGAATTTCCCCAATTTTGTCCAAGCGTAAAGCGACCCATTTCGTTAATGTCAAACATTAAACTAATTTTCTGTTATAACACGAATGACGTAAGTATTGTCACACTCGAAATAACCGGTAGTTGAAATTGCAAACGCTAGATGGGCCGGCTATACTACATAAAAGAAAGTAAAAATCTTTAATTATAAATCAAATGCGAACGTTTTGAAAGTAATTAAATTTTTTTGTTGTCCACAGATTACAGTAACTACAACTTAAGTACTGTGTTTTAGTTTATCTTCCGCTGTTATTTAATACGATTGTAATAAATTAAAATAAACACTTACCTGCCTGTCTGTTAATACCTCATCTACCTGTTGGCTTCCGAAGACATTTATTTTTTCCCTGTTTATTTCGACTTTATTTTCACAAACTCTCAACTAATAAAAAGACACCAATTAAATAAAACACCGATCATTTTTGTTTTCTTTAAATAAAATATTTTTGTTGTATTTTTTTATAATTTTTTTTTTTGTTTTCTTTTAAATATTTTATACAATTTTCATTTAATTTAAGGTAATTATTTTATTTAATTTTTAGGATTGTGGTTTGAGTTTGTCTCCATATTTATATTAAATATAATATATTTAGGTTATTCATAAATTTTCGTGGAAAGGATTTTTTTTTTTGGTTTTTTAATTTTTTTTTAAATTTAATTTTCTCTTTTCGCAGAAACATAGTTTGGGCTCTTAACTTTGTTTCTGCGAAAAATAAATAATAAAATAATTGCTTAACATATAAATATAATAATGTTTATAAAAAAAAAACAATTTACACATAATATTTATTTACAATATTTGTTTTTGATTGATTTGTATTTGAATAATATTTTTTGAGGTTAGATATTTAACTAATATTTTCTGGTCTAAATTATGTACGATATACTTTTTTTTTTATATTTTGAAACCTTATCCATGTGTATGTGTGTGTGTGTATGTTTTGGAAAGCAATTTAATTTTGTTTTTTTTTAATAATATTTAAGATAAAATATAATTAATTTACTAATAATATGATAATAGTAATAATTCGTAAATTAAATGTGATTTAATAATTTCATGTCGCCAGCAACATGACATCGCATATTACATTTTGATTTTGTTTTGGATCGGCCTGCTATATTCGAGTAGGACCGCCGTCTCAGCCATTTTGTGTGTTAAAGAATTACTTTGTTAACTTTTACATACATGTATGGGTGTTTTTTTGTTGGTATTTATTGCTTCACTTTAGAAGATGGTAATAAAAAATAATTAAAAAAATTTTTTTAAACCTAATTATTGATATTTTATACATTTATATTTATTATTCATATTGGGTCATATCTATTTATTTAATAATATATTTATTTTAATATAATTAATAAACTTAATAGTATTTTTTTTTGTTTAGATAATATTTTTTATTACTGTTTAAATTTTTAAAGATTTTAAATTATAAAAGAAATGTTTTTTTTATTTCTTTTGTTTTTCTTTTAATGATTGTACTTCACAATTAGACAGAGTAAAACAGAATTAGACAGATTCGAAATTAGCCAATAAAATTTAACCAGATAAAAATGAAAATTTGAGTTGACTTTGTTTTAAGTGCTAAATATTTATAAGACATAATTATTTCATTGTTTGATTATTAATTTTTATTTATTGCTAACGTGATGAGAGTTACCTAATTATCTGTATCAATGAACATCGGGAAATTTAGAAATAATTTTGTGTTAGATAGAAATCAATCACCATTAAAATAGAAATATTTTTTTAACACACTTTTGATTTGGAAGACTCTAAAAAATAACAATTAATATTTAAAAATAAGTATTATATATATAAAAAAAAATTCCACCCCTGCTCGAAATATTTTCTAAATTTTTTATTTTGAATTTAGTATAAGGGTGATAGTCTTTTTACGTTTACACGTGTAATCGATTTCAATCAGTTATCATTTTGATTTCATCACTGCATCATCATCATAAAAAAATTGTTAAACAAAAAATTCCGGTAAAAGATTATAATAACGAGATTCAATGGACCAAAAAAAGGATGGTTTTCTTAAAGAAAATTTCGAGGAGGGGTGGAAATTGACAAAAATAAAAATTTGTTTTCTCCTTTTTCGTTCTCACTTGTGATGTTATAAGGCAGATAAATTAATTAAAATGTAACGTTAAATTTATGGGGGGAAGAATGAAGAAACCGCAATGATGATTGACGATTTGATCGCCTTTCCTCATATTCACTGTGTGTGTTGGAACTGCTTGATGAATAAATTTATAATTTTATACCCGTTCTGTGTTATATTTTACTAATATATATACATATATGCATATGTAATGTGATGATGTAATGTGGTTTACTGACGTCGAACACCCATATGTCGGTTACGGCGACGTATACTATTTCTACGGCCACATAGAATCCGTTTAAAGGCATGTCGAAATTCAGGACTAAATATTGTATAAATAATAGGATTCAGTGTGGAATTAAAATATCCTAACCAAAGAAAGAAGCTTATAATTAAAGGTGATATATCACAAGATGAGCATGTAGGTAATAATATGGCAACAATAAAGAACGGTAACCAGCAGCATACAAATGCTCCGGTGATAATTGCCAATGTTTTTGCTGCCTTCCGTTCACGTTTCGAATCAGCCGTACTCTGCGTTTTCTTTCGTGTTATTAATGATGGCCGCAGTATTGATGGTGGGCCACCATGTGCGGGATATGTAACCGATATATCAGCTGTTGGCGGATCATTTTCAATACGATCCACACCATTTCCTAAACTATTTTTCTCCGGACTCGTATTTGCTGATGAAACATTTGTGAATGCCGTTGTTGTCTCGCTGATTGTTGGTAATGGACGTCCAATAACAGCAACCACGGCAGCTGCTATACCACCAGATCCACCAGCTGCTGATGCAATCATTCCGCCTGGTGGCATTTGTTGTGCACCGGATACCTTCCATCGGAAACCAATTGGCGTTAGTGCCAAACATGAAGCATTTGCCAAGGGTTCAGGATGGGTCTGTACGGCCTGAGGAGTGCACGTATAAAATATACGCCCACATTTGATTTTAAAGGGAATTTTTAGGTTTTTTTTTTTTTTTTGATTTTTCGGTCGGAATACAAAGGATGGAAAAATAATTGACAGGAATTTGGTTGGGTATTGATAGGAAATTTTTTTTGTAAAAAATTTATTTTCAAAAAAAATTAAAAAGGAAATATTTTTGCAATAACTTTGTTTATGGAAAAATATTTTGTAAATAATTTTTCCAAAAACAAAGTTGTTTTCTTATATGGAAATTTTAATCAAAATATTTATTGAAACATAAATAAATTAAAATAATAATAATAATAAAATTCATTGAAAAATTTGCATGCACATATTTACACAAAACAGTAAGGATGGAAAAATTAATGAAAAAGTAAACACACAGACACGTTTCAAACAAATAATGTAAAATACTTTAAAAGGCGTACATGCAAAAATTTAGATACTTACAGGGTGAATCAACAATACACAAAATTTGATAAACTTAGATTTGGAATTACGGTATATCTCCGCTGATTTTTGCGATGTGTGATTTTGTTCTAATTGTTTCATCTGTGAGTATTTTAGTTTAATTGCAACTAAACGATGTTTGATTGCAAACGTTTTTTCTTTATTAATTTACAATTACAATAGGAATATTTTTATTTAAATTCATAATCGTTTTTGTTTGTACTTTAAAATTTTTCAAGTTCGAAAAATTTTGAGTTTCGGTAGGCTTGTTAATGGAACTCCTCTATATAATAAATTACTGGTTGTACAGGTATCTCAATTCGGTTATGAGATAGATTATGTACAATTAAATCGTTTAGAACCGAAAAAAAGATCCGAATTCTTTGGACAATTCAATTGTTGGGTAACGTATTGGTACACCCTTAATCAACTTTAAAGCCCTCTTGCGGATGATTTCTAATTCAGTTAGTTTAAATTTTGCTACTCCACTCCAAAGAGGGTTTCAATATAATAATCTGGAGTTAGTATATGCAAATGTTCGCGAGTTACGAAGCTCCTAATACGTTTAATAACAAACACATAAGGACTTATCGATTTTTTGAACCAGTCGACATGATTCTGCCAATTTAACATGTTATCGATTGATAATCCAAGATAACAATATTTAGTCACTTTATCAATTTTAGTGTTTTTATTCAGAACTTAAAGATTGTTATCTAAGTAACGCTATCGTCCGCGAAAAGTTCCAAGGTACCTTTTAATAGCAAACCATAAACGTAGTTAATATAAATTTTAAATAGGCAGGGTCCCAATATAGATCGCTGTGGAATGCCGCACAACATTGTTAATTCATCTCTTACCATTCCATTAACAACCACCGTCTGTTTCCTACCATGTAAATAGTTTTCAAACAATTTCAATTGCGTTGGGTTAAGTTGCAGTTTTTCTAATTTCAATAGCAGTAGTTCATGATGAACACAGTCAAATGCTTTTTTGAAATTTAGAAACAAACAAGCACATTGCTTACCAACATCTACGTTTCTTGTAATTAAATATGTTAGGTTAGCAATTTGATTGCTAACCAGAAATTTTTCTAGTCTTAGAATTCATTTCTTAAATACCTTGGAGAAAAGTGGTAGGATTGATATTGGCCTGTAATATTCGGGAACAATTTTGGCTGTTTTGAGACAAGTGGGAAGTTCATTTATTTCTAAATAAATATTTACGTATTTAGTAACACATTCACCAAATTTCCCAACAAAATATTTAAGAACTTTTGCCGAATTTCAATACAAACCGTTAGCCGCTCTTGTTTTTAAAGTGTTAATAATTGTTACTACCTCGGTTACTTTAATAGGTACAAGACTGACAAAAGGACCTGCGATTATCATAATTTATACTAGCAAAGTTTTTAAGGCGAGGAGAACACCCTCCAGTCATTAACTTTTGGGCTACAGTAGTAAACTGTTTATTGAATAAGTTTGCAGCTACTCTGAATAAATGTTTTTTTATTGCTGCTATCCTTGTTGAAACTAATTTTTCTTAATTGCGTCATAGAAGAGTAGTGTTGTTATTGTCTATGCTTGATTCTATCAAATGTCCATAAAGGAGCTTTTTAAAAAGTTTTATTTGATTCTTAACTAATCGAACTACTTGGAAACCTCTTTACCAATATCCACAGTCTACTTGTTTTTTTAATATTTTGCAATCTGCAAATATCTGATGACATCCACGAGTTCATTACTTCGCTTTTTAATTATTACGTGGCTATGCCGTGTAACTAATTTTCCTAATTCATTTATGAAATTATCGAGATTCATCAGTTTGAATAACTCAATCCAACTCTTATCGCTACTAAATGCTTGGAAATTCAAGACATTGTAATGGCATTCGATGGTCAGTTAGGTTGGAGTCTTTGTACGTTAGATGGTAATTACAATTAACCAAATCCGTAATACAGTGATCAATTATCGTTGCAATTCCGTTTCGTATCCTAGTTGAAAATTTTCTATTAATATAATTCAAAATTACAAAACCTTTCAAATCCACAACAGCTCTATAATTAATAACTTCTGACTCGTCAAATTTATATTTGCGTCTCCAAACACTAGTGATTTCGTATGAGAAGCCATTGCTTTTGTGTTTTTTGCGATTGGTAAAATGCAAATATATTTATAGAGTTCAGGACTAATTTAACGCTTAGAAACTATGAACAATCATGATCACGCTGGTAGAGTAATACTGATGGGATGCTTGAACTTACAAAAATAGCACACCCTCCGTACCCATCTGGATGGTTGGAAAAATAAGATAAAAATTAGCTAAATTCTCTGTTAGTCAGGTTTCTGTTAAAACTATCAATTTACCAAATATTTTTAGATAATTTGAACGGGAACGAAAAACTGATGCGATCAGCTGGATGCGGTAACAACAATAATCAACAAAGTACCGGTATTGCCAAAGCTGTTGCTTAAATGTGATGAAAATTCCAAAACAATTGTGTATTATATTAAAATTAAAATTGTTTGAATTTAAATTAAAATCTGAGTTTGTTTTAAAAATGGAACATGTGAAAATTAATTTATTAAGATCATACTTCACTGGTGCGTGTGACTTCTGATGCAATGATATTCTTAATCTTGGCAATATCGTTTCGTCACTGAACTTGATAGACTTTTGTCCCACCCCCCTTTGTCCTCCCCCCTTTTGGGCCATATTGTTACCTGTGATGGTGTTAAACACAACCCCGACAAAATTGAAGCGATTAAGGAATTTCCCGTTCCGGAAACGGAGAAACAAATTAAAATCTGTTTGGGGCTTCTAAACTATTATCGAAATTCATTAAGAACTTCTCCTACGTCACAAAGCCACTGACGGAATGTTTAAGGAAAGATAAAACCCTAATCTTGGACACAAGGTATTTACAATTTTTCGAGTATTGCAAAGAGTTATTATGTAATGAACCAATCCTGCAATACCGAGGTTTTCGGTACCGGTTTTTACCCCGAATTTAACGGTTACGGAGCAAAATTGTTCCACTATAGAAAAGGAGCTTTTGGCCATCGTTTGGTCCACAAAATACTTTAGGCCATATATATTTGGAAAACAATTCAAAATTGTAACGGACCACAGGCCGTTGACATGGCTTTTCAATCTCAAACAACCCAACTGGTTTGATGAAGATTGAAACTAGCGGAGTACGATTACGAAATCGTATATGAAAAATGTGCAAAAAAATACGAATGCGGATGCATTATCACGTATTTAACCCAAACCTCCTACAGTTAATAACATTAACACTTCCGACGTATCTGATTCCTCCGCGAACACAGAAATTGGAAGTGATTCTCAAGACCTTGTTCCAAAGTCCACGGTAAATCATTTTAATTCATAATTGGTCCTGAAGTGCTAGGATCAAACATCATCCATGAATATCCATTCGGAAAGCATAGAATCATAATTTACATGCCTAACTACCACGTGCCAATCATTAGACTCAACATCAGAACATTCGTAACAAAATATCGAGTTACAGGTATTATGTGTGATGAGATAGTCTTCAAAACACATCATAAGATCATACATTAACAACTGCGGTATATGCTTGCAGACAAAATACGATAGACATTCACTGAAGATCGAAAATGAGATTACGGAAACGCTCAAAAGGCCAATGGAGATCTTGCATTTAGATTTCTGCTTCTTTGGAAAAAACGTATTTCTGGCGGTACTAGACAAGTTTTCCAAATTTGCGTCAGCCTTCTACAAGAAGCCGCGCACCAGTAAGGAAGTCTAAAAGAAACTTATTCAATTCTTCAGTGCACATGGTAAGCGTTTAACAATAATAGCAGACAACGAAGGCAATATGAACACTCCATCAATTAGAGCTTTCTTACAGGAATATGACATATAACTACACCATACTTAATCATACTCTTCGATAGAAAATTTTCCAGTCGAAAGATTACATTCAACCTTCCAAGAACTTATAAAAATTGCTCATATCGAAAAGCCTCGGGCAATCGACAAATCATACTTTATCTTATGATGAATTATGTAAGAAACTTTATGAGAAAACTCACGATAGAAAAACCAAGCTGATCAATAAACTCAATATTGATTAGGTTAAACCTCCCGTCTTAAAAGCAAACCAAATAATCCACGTTCGTAACAAAAGACGTTCGAAGATTAAACCCGGTTATGTCGTAAGGAAAGTTCTCAAAAATAACAACGTCACTGTCATAACTAAAGACGGTAAATACCATAAAAACTGATTAAACAACTATTTCAGGTGCTCCCTAATCTAGAGCCAAACTCTCAAGGTGACCAACCTAGGGAACAACAAAGGGCTTATACCTATCAAGCTAGGCCAAATGTCAATGTAGTTGAGAAATCCATAGCTAATTATAAGAAATATTCTTACGCCTTTAAAAACAAACTGGAAATTCTTGAGCATCAAACTAGAGAGTTACACGAAAATATGAACTTTTTGAAACCTGCACAGATCAAAAGAGGCCTCATTAACGGATTAGGATCTCTGATCAAAGATATTACGATCTAGAAGAAATAAGCAGTGCAATCCACAATATTCACGAAAAGCAAGTCAAATTAAATGAGCAAAACAACGCTCAAATTGCAATCAATCAGGGTATAATCGTAACAAATAGTAACAAGAGGATCACATTCGAATTAAACTGACTGACTAACGCAACCGAAGTGGGACTACACATGTTCAAAATAGATCAATATATATCCAAATTAATCAACACAATAGACATACTGTCACAGCATATCGACGACATACTAGACGCCCTCAGCTCAGCCAAACACCGACGGATTTCACGACATTTACTAACCAACAAAGAAATACATTTCATTAACGACATACTATCCAACGACCACATAGAAATTTGAAAACCGGATAATATATACGACCCACTAAATTTGGAAGGATACCATAATCAATAATTGTACTCAGTATTCAGGTACCAAAGGTCTAGAATCAACATTTAGTTATTACAACATTAAACCATATTCCCTCATCCAATATCATCCTTGATGAACAAACTTATCAATCCATACTGGGACCATGCAACGAGGTGGAAAACGTATACTATTGCAACCAACAAGCACTACGACCAACATCGCACTCTTGCATACCGAACATAATACTTCAACAACCGGCAAGATGTAACCACACGAACGTCGATCCTGAAGACGAAATTAGCGAGCTTACAAATGGAAAGCTCTACATAGCTACAATGGAAGAGCTTACATCAACATGCCAACGGGTAAAATCCATCCAAGGTCAATTTCTAATGGAATTCAACAACTGTCAAGTCAATGTTCAAGGCATCACGTAGTCATCAACTAATTCCATCGCTGTCCATACCGAAGATGACGATTACTCTTCGCAGCAGTTGCGGCCCTATCACGCTAATAACTCGCCGAATGTTGTGTTCCTAGTGTTTAATCGTCTGGTTTATCGGCATAGACAAGTGACTTAACATATCCCCAATTGGTGGCCAATTAATAGGACCATTACGTCTTTCATGAAATATTTCTTTGTTGTCTCTATACCGTTCATCGTTGACTGTAACATTCCGCCCATAATCGTTTTTGAAGACATATGAACCAATGATTCGGCCGGCCTATAAAGCACACCAAACAGTGATTTTCTCTCGATGAAATGTTTTGGCAAAGGCTTGTGAATTATCTGCACTCTAAATTCGACAATTCTGTTTATTAATGTGGCCATTCAACCAAAAATGAGCTTTATCGCTGATCAAAATTTTGTTTGGAAGCTCAACATCAATATCAATTTGTGCTTCAGCTCATTGGCTGAATTGGAGGCGTTTGCGATGGCCGGATAGCCTTAATTCCTGCACAAGTTGAATTTTGTAAACACGCAAATCAAGATCCTTAGGTCAAATTGTCCATAAACTGGATGGACACATCTCCAGTTGCTGAGAACAACGTCGAATTGATTGATTTGTCCTGCGGGGGTACTGCGTCTATCGCTTATTCGGTACGCACTGTTTGACGTCTTACTGGATGCGGATTATCATTTATAGAGTACTCGTATATGTGATGCGGAAACGATCTATAGTTAATCAAATTACCCGCTCTGATGGACGATTATGACGACCGTAAAAAGAACGTAATGCACGATGAGTTTGGCGAGCAGAACCATTATTTTGATAAAAAATTTCAACAATTTGCAACCGTTGCTCTGGCTTTATTCATTATGAAATGGCAAATCAACTAATGACAAAGCAAATGTCAGCTATCAAATCGGTTGTCAAATAAAACAGTGTTGCCAACTAAAAGATGTGAACCACTAAACACCCGTTAGCTGACCTGAAACAATTCTGAATTCAACTTATTATCCGTGACCTAACTTTCCTTTACAGAGTGTGCGTTCGTCTAAAAGGTCATCTTCCATATGATAAAATGGCAATCCAATCCACAATGCTAACCACAAATAAAACAACAGCCCTCATTATACGCTGATAGGTGCCAATTAGACTAGTGAGAAATAAAATATTTCTCATATTAGTGTTATTTCTCATACAAGGCAGCTTAATATTATCGGTGTTTGAAATAGGAGCTGAACTGTTAAAGTCCATTTGCATAATCAGAACTGCTCTTCCAGTTAAGCCCGCAAAGTGAGTAAATAACTATTTGTGATGAAGGTATTGTGATGCATATATGCAAATTAATTCTAATTTGCTAGCGAAATATTAAAATTGCAAAAATGTCTATGGGTGCTCCTACGCATAAATATGTTGGCTTCTAGAAAACATAAAAAAGGTTATGGCGCATGCGGTTATGTCTAAATTAGTTTTTTTTGAAAGTGTAGATTTACACCTTTTGGACTGTTGTAAAGTTTTTTGTCATTTTTAGTTTGTCGGAAACAAATAGTTTGTCACTACAATTGAAATTTTCATTTTCGTTTGTTTCATTTTGATTTGTAAAATTGCATTTCAGTTCAGCTGCGTTATAGCCTGGGCAGATTGAAGATTAGTTAAATTGGTTTAGCAAAATTCGATCAAGTACTCTCGGAAATAAAATCCACTTCAGTTCGACACACTACGAAAAATTTCAAAATCTACTAGCAAATTCAAGTTTTTTCCATGGGGTGCTTGATTAAATTTTGCTAAACCAGTTTAACTAATAAAAAATATGACCCTAATTTTTTTTTCGTTTTTTCGTTTGTATACGAGTATACGAGTATATGTATGTACATACAATGGAAGCCGACTCTCACTTTAAAATCTTTTTTATAGGCGAAGAGATAAGAAACGCACTGTGTGGAGCGGCAGCAACGTTAAAACCCTTAATTTTGTTTACTAACTACTAAATGCCAATTGCGAACGAGGCGAGATAGCTCAGGGCTCCAGCCTTCGTGCACATTCACCACATTAGATTAGGGATTTATGAATTACACCCAAACCCTAGAAGATCAGTCCCTTGAATTCCCGAGCTAGATTGTTTCTATATAATCCAATTTTAGTTATGCACTTTAATGTTAAATTAATCGAATCTCACCCCCGCATATTTTGGCAGCTGAACAACCAACCTCTATTGTTCGTGATTTACGTTAACATTAAAGCAACATATTGTTAAATGGAAAATATGACAAAAAATTAATTAATCTTTCGTATATGACGCGCTAATGATTTCCGCTAACAAATAATAAATACAATGACGTTATATAATTAGCTCTAAGTTTAGCGACACTTTACTATAAAAATGCCAATTAATTTCATAAAATATATTTTTTACCATCCTCCCGCCACATTATTTATCGTAGCAGCATTATGCTGTGGACAGCTTAACAAAGCTATATACGCACACCGGACGTATACAACTGCATATGGACCAAAAAAAAAAATTAAATAACGACGATAAAATCATAATGATTATAATTAAAATGAATTAATGATTTAACAAGTCATGGAAATCTCATCAGTTTTGATTTTCCACATTTCTTCCTCTTTCACTGTTTGTTTTGTTTTACGTTTGATTTCCCAGTGGAAAATTTATCATGGTTATTTGGGTATACTGATTTTGTACATACGGATGTATTGGTGTTGGTAAGGAATGGACCAAATCTCAAATCATAAATCTCCATTTCAATAAAAATAAATAAAAGTGGCATCAATTAAATTAATTATTTCGATTTGTAAGGATTTGTTGTTGCAGAAATGTTTTTCTATTTGCTCTCCGTACAAATTTCCGTCGAATTCGATTTTTTTTTTCCGAAATTTCGTTAAATAATTTAATACGATTATTTATATTATAATATCGATATACACGTGTATTACGCATAATTATAGTGAGGAGTGCTGATAGACTACAAATATTGGTTTATTATCGTAGTGAAAATTATAGTTTACAATTTTTCCAAGTAGTACAGGTATTGATTCGGTGTTTTGTCATGATAAAATTTTTATTTATGGCATAATGGAAAACCACCCAGGTTGCAGTGGTTTTAGAAAAATATTTTTACGGCGAAATCAACTAATATCCGGATTCGGATAATTAAATTATTTATTTTATTAAATTAATTAAAATTTTTGAAGTAGAATATTTGTGGACAGCTTTCAATGTTGGTTGGCATTAGCGGCGAAAATTAAATTGCATTCGATCGAAACAAAATAATAATAATAGCAACTAAAATTTTATGAACCCGAATTTTGTGGTGCGGGGCTTCACGCCCATGGCAATTAGTACTGTCATCTCATCATTTAAATCTAAACTTGTTAACATAAGTTAAGAGGCGTAAAAAACAACCACCATGAAGATTATACTAACGGATATGAGTTTGTTAAAAATATTCCTTCTATAAAATTCTTGCTTGCTGAACCTCAAATTTCAACCTGGATAAATGGCAAACACTTAGTAACTTCATCTATTTTAATTTGTGTTGCCTTAGATGAGAAATTGGAAAATTGTAATCTTAAGAAACACTTGTCGTGAAACGAACTTAAACTACAAAACTTCTACATTAAATCCGTCAATCCGTAACTCCTCATGTTATATATGAGGAAAACATTTTATCGGCTCTAAAGGGATTTGGAGACGGTTATGGTCTTGGCAATATATCCTCTTCTATTCTGAAGGAGTACGCTGACATTTTAGCAATTCCATTATGTTACCTATTCAACCAGAGGAATATCAACTACATCATCAATTCCAAAATTGTTTGAATTAGTTTTATGCAACAACTCTAAATCCACAATTCCACGTCATATATCAATATACCAGCATGGGTTTTTGCCTGGCCGATCCACATCAACTAATTTGGTTGAATTCACCAGTTATTAAAGTTACATCTGGTGTTCCCCAAGGATCTCACATCGGGCCGTGGATATTTATTGTTTTCATAGATCAAATAACCGAGATAGTCAAAAACTCAAACGTTGCCGATGACGTAAAAATTTTTCGAACTGTTAATGGAATGCTAGGTACGAAGAAACTTCAAGAAGACATCGATAGATTAAGTGATTGATGTGATCGAAACTTGCTTTCCGGCAGTTTTGCCTTGTCTAATCAAAAATCATTATTCCTGTTTAAATTTTTGAAAACCATCAAGGTTAACCTTTGTTGAAAATTAAATTTATAAATTTATTTGGATTTTCTAGTTTTTTGTCATTTCTGTAATGCAAAACCCGTCGTTTCCGGTAAAATTTTAGAAAATGGTGAAACTTAATTTACATTTTTTGATGTTAATCGTTTTTTCGTAAATACAGCGTGTTCCATAAATATGTAGCCACTCGTTTTTCACCCTTTTACAAATAAAAAATAGAGGCGGTCACGAAATACCCTCTTGTTATTGAACGTTTGAACGTCTAAAACTTGAAAAACGTCTAAATGACGTTTGTGCACTTGACTCTTATGCATTAGAGCGATATCTTGCTGGAAAATCCAATTTTCCTGTTTTTTTGTACATCCAGTACACAAAAGGTAAGAGGTGGTCTTCTAAGACGCCAATGTACTAGGCGCTGTTCATTCTAGTTGATGAAACGGCTAAAGTGAGCGTACCTGCACAAGAGAAACGAATAGACTTCACCACCCAATTTCAACCTCAACATTGGTTCCTTTCTAAGATCCTCAAATAGTACTGAATACAATCCGGGTCATCCAGATGCAATTTTTTTCATCAATGGTTAGTTATAATAAATATATAACTATATTTTTAAATTACCTCTGACCAGTCCTGTCTCATATTTGCCTTAACAAATTCTCATCGTGCAGCTTTGTGCCGTGTCAATAATTTTGGTACCAGTTTCATTTTTGTGTAACTGAGCTGCCCAACACCTTTTAAAGCCCGATGGATCATGTTTTGGGACACATTTAACTGGAAATCGCTTTTGATTCGCTTAAAAGTTTTCGTCATCAGTTTTTCTTGTCTCGCAAGTAGTAGGATTTTTTAAATAATTTGGAACCGTTACATGACGGCATAATCTTCTGCTTATTTTCCGAAAAGAAAAATCTTCTCCGAAAAAGGCTTGAATTTTGCCTTTTTCCTTGTAAGTATTTTTCACGTGGCATTATTTTTATACAGCACTTGGCTATTTGACAGACCGAATAAGCCAAAATATTAATTCATTTATTAGGCTTAGCGAGGAAAATATTATCAAAGGCTACTGTGGTTATATAGTTGTGGAACTAAGCAATATTGAAAAAATTGTTTTTCCTTAAAATAATTTAAACTTGGCAGTGCTTGAACGGGTTGATATGTATTTTGACCTGGGCGAGTCTGAAGAAACAACACGTATACAACTTTGCGTTCATCAGCCGATTCAATTTGCCTTTGTTCTATACTTGTCTGTGAGGTTGCTGCCTCAGAAACTTTCCGGAATCTTTTGATGATTGAAGTTTATCTTGATTCTTGCTTGACCTTTAAAAGATAAAAATGCCAATGTCGCGCGTTGCTTCAGAAAAATGTCTTTGAAAATCATTGGGTGAAATTCAAACCGTTTTGTGTCTCAGTGCTTCATCAATCAATTGGCCGGTTTTATTGTATATAATATATATATATATATATATATATATATATATATATATATATATATATATATATATATATATATATATATATATATATTCAGATGACCGGCTTTAAATGTTGTGGCGAACTTTAAACCTTCAACGAAAGTGCAGTGTATAACTGTTGTGCTCTAGAGCAAGCCCAGCGAAGTGCTGGCAACTTTTTTTTCAAGGCACAACCTTGGTAAACAAATCCATCGAGTTTAGCCATAAGGCTCAGCTCTATCTACTAGTGAAACTATTTTTGAGCAGTATTCATCCATTCTAAGCGATTGAGGCATCTCCAAAATTTCATGTTATGCGGTCCCGTCAACATCATTTGTGGAGAAGTTTAGGATTGACATTCCCACAAGAGGGAGTTGGTGAGGGAAGAAGTAATAAATTATATAGAGGTTTAAACTTCTTTACTGATGGCTAACACTGGATTGGAGTGTATTCTCTAACAAATTATATTCTGTCTCTGACACAGTTGCAGCATTCCAAGCTGAGGTAAGCCGACTGTTATGAACAATTAAGTTTCGGTTAAGTACTAAAATCACTTTTCCATATGTCAACAGTAGCGCAAATTCGTCTCTTGTTTATTGTTAAAATGTTACATCAGTTCACCATCTATTTGCCGAGGGTATCTGGACATTTCTATAGTACATCTGCCTAAGTAAATGCTATTCGCTAAGTGAAAACCAATGCTTCAGAAGGAAGCTGTGAGACTAATGCATGACAAATGGGCTAATAATAGCAGCCAAGATCCAGACAGCAAAGCACGAATTGTAATGTTGTTTTATGTGCGTACAACAACATTCGTACTACAACATTCCACATAATATTTTCTGATAGAAACAGCAGAAAAATTTAATATTCACATCTAGTACGCATGCGGATCACAATTACAACTCGTAAATTATATGCCTCAACCAGCAAACACTTAAGAGTTTAAGTTGCACGCTGTTTGTACCATTTCGGTTAATGCTACAATCACGTTCGATGTAATGGAATGGGCCTTCGTCATATACCACTCCCATAAGTGGTCCAAACGTAAGCTCTTACATTTTCGTTGATTGAGGCTTTAGTCTATAGTTGTTTGATCAAAATTGTGGCACTCATATCTTTGCGATGGCATTACTGTCTCGTAGGTTAATACGCGAACAGACATGGGTCTTCTTACATCATTACTATTATTAACCCCCTGCACGATGGCCTCTGTTGACAATTTGATTCAACCAGTAAGGAAAAAATAAACTATGTGGTTCATCTACAGTCTAATTTGTGCCTAATTTTTCCTATTAACGCTCAAGCAATTAACAAATAGAATGCTAATAACGGTATGACAATACTAGAAAAATGGGCGCTTTGAGGTCACTCAACGATTGGCAACAGGTTGAGTAAAATCACGGCCAACATAACAACAAAATAGGCTACATTACATTTTCAAATCAAATTGATGGTGCCAAATTCAAACACAAAGCAAACCGAATCTTGTTAGATATGTAGGATCGGTTTGGTAAAATAACTACCTAGTTTTAGGGAAAATTATATTTTTCAGACTTTTTCACTAATAAAGTCTTTTAACAATTATTCTTTTCGTAAATCTATAGAGCTACCCTTTCCTGTAAAGGGGTTTTTCACCAGGAGCAAACAACCTCTATTTGCATTATTTTTTAGTAAGTTTTTGTTTATTCTTAACATTTATTTAGTTTTAGGTCGACTTAATAAAATGTAGACAAAACCGGAAGGTCACGATAGATCAAAAGCCGATATGGGTAAAACGCCGACTGACAAAAATCCGGCTAACACAAAATGTAGACAGAGACAACAAGCCTACGTGTATAAACGACCGGTACAGACAAAATACCAAAATGAAAAATAAACCGATGAGAATGAAAGGTCGATATGAGACAATAGGCCGACATGAACAACGTTTCATGTACTACACTAGGGGCCGACTGACAAAAGGACGGTCGGAACAAAAGGCTCACACCAAACAAACCAAAATAGGGAAGTGCTAAAACAAAGAAAAAATTCTACAGACAAAAGCCCAAGACGATCAGACAGAGGGGGAGACGAAATGCCGGAAAAACGCGAGATAATTTAGGTTTTGAAAAAAAAACGATTCCCCAATATCTCGCCCATGTTTCGAATGCTCGGTGGCGCTATTTTTCGTCATATTTTTCGTCATATTTTTCGTCATATAGAGATCCAAAGATATAATCAAAAATAATGTTAAATAGTCGTAAATTTTTTTCACAATACAAAACGCGTATAGGTCTTTACTTCGAATAGCTCGACTAGCGTATCGTTTCGTTTCGACTTGCGTACTGGATGGAGTACGCAGAGATTTTTTTTTTCTATTTAACTATTTTTCCCTATGGAAACCATTTTTGACACTAATTAAATTAAAACATTTGTCCAATTTCAAATTCAATCATACATGAAAAGTAATCTTTTTGTACATTTTCTGATTTTATTTTAATTTAACGGCGAATTCGGTCGAAGAACAATGTTTGCATCATTTAATAAAAAAATCACCGTTCGTACTCTAAAAATGTTCGATTGAAAATAAAACCAAAACTGCAGGCAAGGTGCAAGTATTGTGCATCGGCACTTTTATTCTACAGAGTTTAAGTTAGAGACAAATTTGCATCTGACTTTTAAGCTCCTAAGTCAATATTTTTTAAATTTAAATTTTGATCTTATTTACTCGTAGAGTTGTACCAGGTTAGAAGGCTGTTATGGGGGCCGTTAAAACCGAGTAGTCGAACTATTTCAGAAACTTGGCTTGTTAAATTTACTGGCAATTTTTATAGTCATTTAACCATTTAGTTCGATGGTACCGACACTGTAGACAAAATGAACTTGATAGTTTGAGGCCTGTCACTGAATTCAAATGATAATCCATCTTTATAAAATGTTGGTCAGATTGAGATGAGGACAATAAGTATTTTTATAGTTTTACGTGAAAATATTTTGGACTAAGACCGGATTTCTTGTTCCTTTTAAATTTAAAGTTAAGTTTCATGAAACAAGCTTTGACCTTTAAAAGTGTATTATTGCTAATAATCAATTATTTAGAATTGAACCAGACTGTACAACAATAAAAAAACTCAACAAAACAGAAAATATTAGCTTTTAATCAATGATAAGATCCCTCTGTTATATGCTATACTTGAGGTAACGAAACCCTATACATTTATTTGACAGAGTTTTTCCTTTGAGTTGCTAACAACTACATCAAATATCGATTTTATTTCGCTCCAATTAACTATTACATTCTACTAATGACCATCGTCCTAAAAATAGAAAATTTTCAATAGGAAACCAATGCAACGTTTTCCGATCGAATATTAATGCACGTGCCAAAATTAGATTTTTGATTGAGGTAAGCAAGCATCCTGCATCAAAAAATTTGAAAAGACGTTTGCATCAACAATGTAAAATATATAGCTTCTCGCCCCCTACCACGGATTACCGCCCTTAAAATGAAATTGAAAAAAAATTATATATTTTAAAGGATATATCCAATCCTCATTCCAGTTTAATTGTTATTTTGTTTTAAACTTTCTTAATTATTATTTAAAACATCCTTTTTTGTGCCTTTGTTAAAATCTTGTCGTTTTATTTTATTTGACTAGTTGACCTTTTTTTTGTACAACTGTATTTGTTGCTGATAATAAATTTGTGTGCGAATACTGCCGTTGGAAAAAAGTTGGTTAATTTCCAATTTAAAGACAATTAAAGTTCGAACAATGAACGCTTTGTATGTACTCGAAAATAATAAATTGTGAACCCTCGGATTTGGATGAACGATACTAACATAAAGTATAGATGCCATCAAAAGGCGAAATCAGTACCGATTACAAAAAATATCGTTTACAATTAGGCAATTAATTGCTTCCTGTCTCGCGCATTGGCCTCACATTTTTTAAAACTTAGCTTCATAGTAGGTTATTAATTGTCAATTAAAACTTTTTTATTTTTGAGTAATTTTTAACAACTGGTTTAAAATAATTTCTGCTCCTAATTGCAGGTAATTATTATCCCGTATCAAGCACACACTGGTTTCTAATCTATGTTGTAAAAAATTGTATTTCGCCAAATGTTGTTTTTGACAGCTACTATGGTGGTGTCCGCCTACTGACTTGTTTTCATGAAAGTTCGAACCCAAATCAGTTTTCCAAAATATAAGCGGAAATGACGATTTTAAAAACAAAACTGTTTCTATCAAAAATTCGGTTCCTGAACATCCCATATGATTGATTAATCGAGATGAAATTGCATACTTAAGTTTTGCGTAAATTGGAATATCCCAGTGAGTTGGAAGGTACTCACCGACATAACAGCCATTTTGAACGCGCATTTGTTGTTTAACAATCGTTTGAGTCGATGTGAGTGTTTTGAGCTGTCATTAAATATTTATTTTTGAAAGGGACACTTGTTTTGTTCTCTAGGAGGGCAGAGATTTTCGTCGAATGAGGAGGCTATCACCTTCGTAAAGAACTATTTTCCAGGGAAAGACGCCAGTGTAGAAGTGTATAGACTTACAAATAGACTATGTCGGGAAATAAAAATAAATTTGAAGAACATTTTTTTGTTTCTTTGCTAGATCGGAAACTTTTCAGACAATCCTCGTATATAACATTTACGGAAAAACGATTAACAACAAAAGGAACGTGTTTCTCACATATTAAATTAAGATTTTGGCATGAGAAAGATGTCCGCGCGTTGGGTGCCGCGTTAGCCAACTTTAGAGCAGAAACGTATTCGAAAGAAGATTTTCAAAGCAGGTTAGGCGCAATAAATCAGAGTTTTGGCGCCGGCTAATTACTGTAGATGAAACTTGGATGCACCATTACACTTCAGAATCATAAATACAGGGATTTTTTCGGACAACCCCGAATCTAGCATTTACGAAAAAACGATTAATAACAGAAGAATTATAAATTTAATTTCAAAAACAGTTGAGATTAGTTTTACAATTTTTCCGGGATTGACGAGTTTTGATAAACAAATTTATTTCATCTAAATTTGGCCTGTCTAAAGTCCAGACAAAACTACATACTTGAAATGATTCCATTAATTGGAAGATCCTTGCGAAATTTTGTGGAAATCTGTGTAGCGGATAACTGTGGACTAATTTCGGCCAACAATTTCCGGAATCTCCTAATTTATAGAAAAACCTTAAGCATGAAGTTTCATCCCGATTCGTAAATCCGTCTGGAATATAGAGAACCAACAGGATTTAGTCTGCAGATACCACACAAAGACACAATTACCGATATTTTTTAAAAGCTACTTTTTTGAGTTTAAATTATCGAAATTCTTTAATCGAAATGAAAATTTCAAAATCCTAAATTATGTTAATAAATTTGATTCTGATGTTATACCTCAATATCAAGACCATTTTCAAATTCCAAATTACTTAAAGTTCTTCCATCAAAATGGCATATTTCGTTTGACGAATCGTCTTTCAGTCTTCCAGCAAAACGTGCCATTTTCAAAGTTGACTATTTGACAAAATCAAATTATATTTCTAGTTTAGAACGAGATTTAATTTATTTGCTCAAACGGATAGCATCTGTTTGATATTGTGCTTATATTGAGTGGAAACAGAGTATTACTTGGATCGTGCTTAACGACGAGTCTATTAAGCGTTTCTAAAACAGGCGCACGGTTATGGATATTCACAGGCAAATTCATAAGATTCTGAACTAATACATTTTATAAGACAAAATATACGGGCAGGGCTTCAAGATAAAATCACTAATATAAATTTCAATAGTATAGCTGAATTAGTTCGTTCTTGTATGGCTTATGAGGGCACTTGGAAAGTAACAGGATATTATATAATATTGTACGCAACAAACCCATATTCAGAGCTATATTACAAAGCATTAGGCATAATATTAGAGGTAATGCCGATGCCGCTCTCACTGGGCTTCAATAAAAAAGTGCTTTTCTCTCCATTATGCGAATACGAGAGATCCTAGAACCTCAGAACACCAACTCAGCAGCATCTCGAGAATTCCGACATCAATGCATCCGATGAGGAACAAGAAGGGGAAAACTCCGAATTAAATTTTATGATGAGAGCCTCTCTAGCGTGCCATATCTAGAGTATAAAACGAGGGATAACAACACGCTCAAATATCTCATCGACGCAGGAGCAAATAAAAACTTCACAAAACCAGCCTTAAACCCGATTCCCACAAAGGCCCAATTTAACATCCACTGGTGGAACCATTTTAATAAAAAAAAAGATTTTGCGGCAATTTTTTTAAAAGTATTGGAATCAACAAAATTATAGAATTTTTCGTACCGCCCGGACTTAAATCATTCGACGGGATAATCGGGGATGACATCTTAAAGGAACTAGGTGCCATCACCGATCGGAAAAACAACGTTTTATTCTCAACGCCAAATATAAAAGTACCACTAAAAGAGAAACCGTCATCGCAAGTAAATAACCTCGAGATTCGAGATAATCATCTTTCAGGCAAAACAAAACAAAATCTTCAAAGGGTTCTGTCAAAAGGCGAAGAAAAGCAAATTGACCAGTTATTAAAGGATGGAATTATAAGCGCCTCCAAAAGTCCATTCAACTCACCAATATGAGCAGTGGAAAAAAGCTGGATGCATCTTGCAGTAGAAAGTACAGGATGGTCATTGATTATAAAAGACTGAATGCCGTAACATCAGATATGTATCCTATCCCGGATATATCAAACACTCTGGTAAATCTGGGAATTTAAAGTTCTTTACTACAATCGACCTCATGTCTGGATTCCATTAAATTCAAATGAAAGAAGCAGGCATACCTAAATCATCATTTTCCACGATGAACGGGAAATGCAAGTTTTTAAAACTTCCCATCGAATTGAAGAACGCACCAGACATTTTTCAGTAAATAATTGACAATGTGCTGAAGCAGTATTTGGAAAAAGCTGCTACGTGTACATAGAAGATATTATCGTATTAAGAGGAAACATCGAGGAAGAACACCTGGCTAATATCGACAAAATATTATTAAAATTGGAAAAAGCCAACCTACGAGTTAATCTCGACAAAACAGAGTTCCAGGGCATCAAACCAGATGAAAAAAAGGTCACTGCTATTGGGAAAATTAAGAGCCCAGGAAACTTAAAGGACTTAAAATCATTTTTCGGACTCACTTCTTCCAGAGGTGAGAATGCGAAATTAACTCTTACCGAGAAGGAACTTCGCGCATTTCAACAAATCAAAGATCTATTGTCATCTACGAAAACACTGATCTTTCCTAACTTCGAGAAGCCGTTCACACTAACAACGGATGCCTCGAATACTGCAATTGGTGCAGTACTGCCTCAGAAGGAACTCGGCAAAGATAAACCAATAACATTCGAGTTATGTTGTTAACGAAAAGGAGATGCTGGCCATTATCTGGGCTTTGGACAGTTTAAAAAATTACCTATATGGCACGAAAAAAGTTCAGATTTTCAATGATCATCAGCCACTGACATTCTCATTAAGTAATAGAAAACATGACGCTAATCTAAAAAGATGGAAAGCACGACTTGAAGAGTACAACTACTAGTATTAACCTACAAACCCGATTGTACCAACAACGTTGCAGACGCGTTATCCAGGCTAGAGATAGAGGCCAACATTGTATCAACAGATGGTACAGTTCATAGCGTGGACCTACATCCGAAGAGCCACATCCGAATTGCCACAGACATTTTATCAGACTCCGAGAAATAACGAAGATCGTCAAAGAAAGACTCCACCCTGCCAAAATTAATGGGGCGAAAATTCCAGAACAACACATCAAAATCCTACAAGAGATATATACAGAACACCTCGCTCGATTCAAAATCCGCTTAACCCAAAGAGTTGTGAAGGACATCAATATTGAAGAGAATAAGTTTAGTATTATTTAGGAGGAACATAATAGGACTCACTGAGGGATTGGACGGAAAATAAGGGGCTAATTCTGGAAACATATTACTTCCCACATACGACAAACCTGATAAAAAAGTACACACGACACCAACACCAGTACCGACCTATCCATCGGAGATTATCCATATAGACATAATCGACATAAAAGAAAAGTTCATCACCTGCATAGATAAGTTTTCAAAATTCACGAAACTCTTCCATATTAAGGACAGATCAGCTAGACATATGAGAAATAAAATCATCAAAATTCTGCATTACTGTACCAAGCCTAAGATGATGGTGATGGATAACGAATCAAATTTTGTCAGTGCTATGGTATCGGATTACATAAAGACGGTCCGAATATAAATTTATCTTACGCCACCCCAAAAAAGTGAGGTAAATGGAACAATGAAGAGGGTCCATTGAACCATCATTCAACCAATAAAATGTCTACAAAACGAACTAAAGGATTTCTTCATAAAAGAGCAAGTCAGCTCTGTGGATAGATATAATAATACAATTCACTCAGTCATTGGAAAGAAACCCAGTGATATATTCCTCGCACGAACCAATCGCATTAACAACATATGTTAAACTATATGTTAAAGCTCTCAGCAAGCTAAGCTACAAAGAGAGAATTGAAAAAAACCAGAACCAAAAACATACAAAATTGGAGATACTAACATTGGTGGCAAAAAACAACAAAGGCACAGTGACAACTGCTTCGGGGAAAAAATACACAAATCTCATATACATAATTAGCTGAATGAAACCTATCTTTTTCATTTTTATCTTCTGCGTTCTTGGACGACAACGACGTTCCTGAACATCTACGAATACAACCACCCGCTGGTAACACTCAAATTCAAGCTGATTCATATTATCAACTTGACCAGCAACGAAAAAATAATAGACAGAATTTCATCTGAAATCAACGCATCAACCAGAGTTCATCAGTTGCCAACTTGGAATTCAACCAATTAATTTGGAATTCTGACCCACGGGCCGTAGATCTTTAAATGGGGTAGAGTTAATAACTAGGAGCATTCGGTTTAATCATAAAAATGCTGTCTCTTAACCACGAGGTAACAATTCTACACCGTGCCGCGGGATTCATAACTAACACGAGGATCGGACACAATTATGAAAAGTTCGTTAATAAACGAAATAACGAAGACAGAAAATATTGTTCGATTTAAGTTTAGTTTTAGTTTGGAAATGTAAGCATAAAAATTAAAATAAATTTCAGTTTTTTTAATCTCTCCGAATTAAAATTCGTGACTTCTATACGGTTATCTCATTCCGTTCTTGAAATTATCATTCTGAGGACACATATCCGGATCTTCGTTTAAGAAGTCCGTGGAAATCTTGAACCGTTTAAAAAAATCGCCAGTGTTTGGTGTAACAAAATCTGCTAGTTGTTTCGTAATGAATGTTTTCACATCATAAAATTTTCAAATCGACGCGCTTACTAGACCCGGCTTCTACATTCCTCATCATATCCAATTGTTGCACCATTCTTCTTTTCTCTGCACTTGAGACTTTTTCGTGGAAAAAAGAGAATGCGATGCTTTCGTCGGACAAATACCACAATAGATCACATATTTTATTTAGTACAGCCATCGCCAACTTTTTTAGCAGCTTTTGTACATTGGAATCAAATTTTCTCATAAATTTGTACGACAAAAATGCAAATGTCGCGTAAATTCTTCTGTTCTTGTGCTGTTAAAACTTAAATTCTTCACGAAAGATAAATAATTCCAATACATAAATGGCTTTGGACATCCACCGAGCATGAAGCATGATTTCCAATAATTCTTTGTAATCGTCCAGAGCATATTCCTTTCCCAATTCGTTCTTAAAATAATCCATTAATTCCGCTTTCACATCACTTAATTGTATATGAACGCTGGGATCATTTATGCCTGCTTTGAAACTATCCTTATTCAAGGAATTCCAGTCATTCTTGAATCTCACAAATAACGGAACATTTACTCTTGATGTATTGCCCATTTTTGATTTTATTGCAGCGCGCAATGTCATTTCACATATGTGATGTCGGCAAACAAGATATAATAAACTTCGTTCCAGTTTCTACTCTAAAATAATAGCTGCTCCATTTAATCTTCCAGTATTTGAATAAATTGTATAGAAGCAAGCCGCCACGACATCGTCAGCTACTCTTCAATCGATTATGCTTTGAAAAGCAGCTTCCGCCATTTCTAAACCAGTTGGTCTTAATATTATGGGAACGCCCAATAATTGTTCCCCATCTATATGGAAAATAACCACCGGCAAACGAACCACGGTCTCCGTCCCAGATAACTCCGGAAGTAATTTTCCATCCCAATGTACTACGCCTGTTGTAAACTTGCACGCAGATTTCGACTCATTGGGTTTTATTTGCAGCAAATTTCTTATTTTTTGAGATTTTGTGTTTCGATGATTTTTTTTTTGGTAAATATAGTTTTAGTATTATAGGTTTTGAGATATTTTTTGTTTGGATTACTATTTTCGGGATGGAAATTTGGGATATTTTTTTCACTAATACAATTTGTTGCCTTCAACTCAGCATGAATTATTTGAGGATTAGAAAAGTATACTCGATAAGGTCATCAAAGAGTTTTGTTCGACAAATACTCTAGGATTGGATAAAACCTCTTATTTATCACCAGTACAAGAAAATATGTATCAGGAGAATGTTGTCGCTAAGAGTCATTAAGGTAGCCTTGGTGTTCATCGATTGCAATGGTATCAAACGTAAATGGTAAAGTTCGCGGCTCGGTCTTGACGCAAGGAAGCTGGAATACGAACAGATTCCTTTAAAATCTTTTTGACACTATTTTGCACCGTTCCTGATTTCATATTTGGCATCTACATTTTAATTAAATTTATATATTTTAATATATCGGTGTAAATAAATAAAAACCGCACTGGTTGCAGTGGTTTTATGAAAAATATATTTACATATTTCAAACAGAAGAAAAATTACCTCCCATCGTCTTTATACAATTTAAATTCCACCCATTCTAGAAATACAAATTTTTTGATAAAATAATAATTTCCATATTTCCGGCAAGAAAGCTTCACTCGTAACCGTAATAAAATGAAATAAATAAATGAATTAATATCGTCTTAGGGGTTAAATCTTAAATTATTTATTCAATCTCAAATTGGAAATGGTGTGACTGAGTCCATCATACAGAAAGGGTTAATCACAAATTAATTTAATATGGTATCGTTCGCAACCTATCAATATCAAATATATACAAAATATGACAGCTCGGTCAAATGTCCCACACGCCAAAAAACATTTTCGATTACGCCCAAATATATGTAATCATATACAGACATAGATAACATGTAAAAAAATAAAATCTCGAAACAAACTTTTCCAAAAAAAAAAAAAATTTATATAAATGTCAAAACGAATTAATTTGTTTTATGCTTCCATAACAAGAAGTATGAAATAATAAAACAAAAATTATTCTTAAGAAAACTGGAAAATTAATTACAAAATATTTTATATTGTTTGACTTTGATAAATTTATTCATTAATTATTTTAATAATTAAGAAAACAGAAGAAAACTTTAAGGAAAATGTAAAACGTAAGAATTTTCATTCTTGTGTAGATTTTAAAAGTTTTTCATAATTTAAATAAGTAATTTATAAAAATTACATCGAAACTGGCATTTTCATATTGTGCGGCTATTTATGGACCTAAAATATTAGTATGGTTCATTCGAGTTTATTATGAAATCGCAATATGAAACTTTTGAGGTGCCATTTATTTTATAATTAATAAGAAATTGTGGTACAGGGTGCGAGATATATAACATTTATGGCGCTTTCTAGGTCAGTAATCGATTTTGTTTACAAATTTCTTGTGAAAAATAAAATTCACCCGCCGAAAATCATCAGCAGAGCAAGTATTTTTAAATGTTATAAGTCACGATTTGCACCCACGGTTTATTCCTACACACGATTTGATGTTTTTTTCTTGTTGGTAAAATGGCATCAGGATGGAAATTTTGAAAACATGATAATGATATAAATGAAGATTTATCTGAGGAAAATGCTTATCATCAAAATTAATATTTTTATCGAAACTTTAGAGACTTGAATTATTACTGTTGACGTGATTGTGATCTGTAAAAAAATCACATCAAAATAATCGTCAACATCAATATTAGACCGTAATGTGTCCAATTTGAAACTGTCGATTACGCGTTCATAAATTGTAAGTGTCTCAGCATTATACATATGAGCTTTTCTATCATTTTTTCAAAATTTGTTGTAAGGCATATTGTGACGCATGATTAATGTGATGTTGACCAAATACAATAAAATAAGAAGACTGACTTGTACTATTAGGGGTGCAGGTAGAGATTCGGCTCTGAAGTTGGTTGCATTAAAATATACTTAGGCATTGCTATTTTTATGACATAAGTTTCAGTCATTTACTATTGTCGTTCCGTGAGCGTCAATTTTAAGAGATGGATGTCGATAAACAACATTTAGGTCATTGCATTCTATTCTGTGTTCAAATGAAAAAATGCTGCTCAAGCTATGGAATTGATTAATTCGACTTAGAGTAAATATTATGTGAGTCATTCAAAAATAAAAATGTGGCTTGCAAGATTTCGTGATGGCAATTTTAGTCTTGAGGACGATCCACGTCCAGGTGCAGTAAACCAATTTGAAGTCGAAGAACTTAAAGTTTTACTGGATGAAGATTTGTGTGTAACTCAAAAAGAGCTTGCAGAACAGTTAGGAGTTACCTAGCAATATAACTTCGATTGCATGCAATGGGAAAACTACAGAAAGAAGGAAAATGATTTCCTCATAAATTGACGGAAGAAAACAAAAACCGAAGAATTGATATCTGCATTAATTTGCTTTCTCGGTGGAAAAGAAAATTTTTTTGCACAAAATCATTATGGATGATGAAAAGTGGATTTTGTACGATAGTCGGTAATCCTAAATGCACAAAACCATAAGGTGATCCATCTATCAAAATCAGTTGCAAAAATTAATATTCATGCCAAGAAGGTGTTACTGTATGTCTGGTGGGATTGGAAAGGAGTCATTTACTACGAGCTTCTGGAACCTGATCCAACTTTCACCGCTGAATGTTATCAGACCCAATTGATCAAATTAAATGATGCTCTAGAGGAAAAATACCATTTACGGGCAGAGGAAGGCGGAAGGTGATATTGCTGCGGTGATATGACAACGTTCTCCTTATAGGCTGGGAAGTTGTACAGCATGCGGCGTACTCTCCAGACTTGGCTCCCTCTGATTACCAATTATTCAGATCGATGTCATTATATTTGAAAGGCAAGCGGTTCACGAAAGTTGAAGAAGCGCAAAAATGGCTCGATGACTATTTTGCTTGGAACTCTTGCTCAGAGTTTCTATTTTCACACCTAATATTATGCACTCGTTTTCGTATACTGATCCAATCGAATGCAAATGTAGATTCCAATTAGCAGGATTTCCGTTCTATTTACCATTCATGATGTATTGTATTGTGGGTGATATTTAGGAGTTAGAATAAGCTTAATACCATATATTTCCAACAGTTCTTTAAATATGTTACTCGTGAAAAATTCGATTTTCCAACAATTGAATTACATTATTAGATGTAGCAGCACGCATAGGCCACCACAAAAATATCAATTACCATTTCTGGATCGTGGAGAAGGTCTCATAAAATCAATAAATATCGTTTGCCGAGGTCTGTACACTACGTGATGACTTTCCTTTGGAGGTCGATTTAAATATTTCGTAGCCTTACATTCTTTACAAACGTCACAAAGATTGAAAAAATCATGTACAACTTTTACTATACCCGGCCAATGATAATAACGACGAATAATTTCTATGCATTTCATACTGAATTATAATATGTATTTTTAGTTGTTCTGGAACGTATCAGAATCTAAATAAAATAAAATAAAACGACTGTGGTCCAAAAGTATATTAACTGATTTAATTTGATCTGCATTATTCCGTGACAAAGCATTAGGCACTGGGTTATCTACAAAATGTTCTCAATTTGTGTATGTGTTTGTGGCTGTGTGGTGCCGTGGAAACTAAATTGCTGTGTCTCCCCTACATCCCAGACCGATTGACTGATCAGAGTGAAACTATTACTTACACTTTTTTGAAAATTTGAGAGTTTTTTGACTCAAATCGGTCCACTGAAAGTGGCAACTTCCAAAGGAGCTTTTTCGTTTTTTTATAAATATTTTGAAAAGCTCGTGTTATGTAATTTTCACTTATCATTTTGTAATTAGTACAATCTCCATATATGTAATTGAATATTATCTAGAGATTAGCGTTTCCACAGAGATCTATGTAATTTGGCGGGACAGCTGGAGAGTGAGAGCAAAAATGAGTAGCATTTGTGTAAAGTGAAAATAGTGGTATAATTTAAAATTTAAAATGGCGTATTTATAAGTGAATTGTGGGGAACAAATGTTGGAAATGGCTGTCAGTAATAGGATGGAATCGAATTATGAAGATCATGGAGTAGGTACCATTTATAGGGAGGAACCATTGGGTTTTGTGTAAAATGCTGAACGGCTCAACCGGGATATTGCCACATTCAAGAAAAAAGAAACTAACTACTCGGAATTTTGGATGCTCAATCGAATGCAGAATTGACGTCTCATAGTGAGCCATTTGTTGGTCAGTGAAAGCGAGGAAAGTGGTGTTTATGTTGAGTGAGGATGACTGCGGATCGCCTGGTGAGGATGGTTTTGTTGAATTTGGGGCAACAATTGTTTATGTAACGGAGAATGACAGCAACCCATGGTTGTGCAGCAAACGTGATGAAAGTGGTAAAGCTAGTGCTGGAGGTGGAGAAGTGACGGAGAAAATCAAATTCGGTTTGCAACACATGGATGATGTCGATAACTATGACTTACAGAAAAATGAGAAACTCGTTTCAAGTGCGGCCATGCTCTTGGATGATACCGAAATGCAATCGTGGCAGGTATCTTTAAATGAGATAGACAGACATAACTTGAACGAATTCTGGCCAGACCGACATGGGGTTATTGGAGCGGTCATAGACCGGATAGAACATTTAAATGTATCTATAGGAGAAACCGACCAAGGCGAGTGAGAACTACAGGTAGTCCACTTGTTGTGACTGCTAGGGCAGCAAGGGTAATCGGAAGCGATAATTGGCGATTAACAATTCACAGGAAGGCTGCCCACTTTGGGCCATATGTGTTTTGTGTTGAACATATGCCCCAAAATGGTTGCAGGAACTGATGGAAAGTAATGGCAAGCAAGAATTATATGGAGGGCGATCGGCATGAATGTGCGACAGTTATATTAGATTGAACGGGCTATATCTGATGTTGCAAAAATTCGAAACGATCGACCGACGACGGGATAAATCCCGATGAAATGCCGGCCAAAAAGGCCCTTGACAATGGCGGCGATGGCTGTCTTCGAGGATGATAGTATGGATGAAGAGACGTGTGAGCATGTGGTATGGAAGAGACACGTGGCGTGCCAGCAGTGATGGAGTGGATTGCCGTCATAGATAAAGTTGAAATACAATAGACCTTGGAGAGTAGCAGCAAAGTTGGATGGCCTCTAGCCTTCAGGGGCGGTGGTTTCGATTCGGGGTGAAAAGGCAGGGGGAGGTAGTGTTAAGATTTCGCTTATTGGTTTGATGGACAATTAATCCATTTTTACAGAGAAAATTGCGGGACATTTATTCAGTGATAAATGCTCAGAAAATTAATAACATTTTTTTGTTAGATTAGTGACATCTAGGTTAAAGTAGTAGCGTTAGTGATAGTTTTATAAAAGTTTTGTTCAGATCCAGGCTAGTCTGGAATATTTGATCGGTTTTATAAATACGAGTGCAACGAACAGAATGACTCACTAATCATTTGGGAGATTCGGTTCGCGACATTTTAAAAGCGAACGTGAGTAGTGGGACAATAATATGTGGTGTAAAGTGAAAATGGTGTATTAAGTGAATTAATAACTAATTATGGAAATCATTTGTTGTTGTGATTCAGTGTTGATAAAATAAGAGAGAGAAAACTATTGTCTGAAATGGCGTAAGTATTCCGTAAATATTTGTAAATCATTCAGAGATTATTTCCGGTATTTTCTCAAATATTTCCAGACATTCATAATCCAGTGCTACGACCCGAATTGGACAAGGCAAATTCGTAACAATATTGTAATTTCACTTTCCATTGACCATTCTTTATAAGCATATCCAGAGGTCACATTGTTATCCTAGTTTTATCATTAACCCAATTCCTTCCTTAGAATTCCTTACTCAAAAAATCATTTTTCATCATCATAGACCACGAGTTTTATCCGAATCAGTTAAGCATTGAATTAGTTCAATTTAAATTAGTAAGAACTTCAGAACCGCATCCAGAACTCATAATTTGTTTTTCATGATCGTATGACAAATACGAGTACGAACCTAAATCTATCACAATAGGCTTAGAAATGGCTTACAAGAAATTATCTAGAAGCACATTTGGAACTCATATAGACATCCGGTTTTCTCATTCAAACCGAGTTACAGTCCATGAGTTGAGAAGTGGTTGAATGCCAAACAAATGGTAGTTTTCCACGACTACATTCAGACCTCATATTCGAATTAAATTTTTATCATTCAAATCAACGTTTACCATAAAAAAACTTAAGCCAATTAGCACTCGAGCGACTTTTTTAAATATTTATTAAAATCGTTGAAACAGATCGTTCCCTCAAAATGCGAACCGTGAGTAACTACTCAGTTGACGCTCAGTTGACGCGTCACGCAATTGTCACCGTAAGGATTTTTTTTTGGTTAGTTGTCGTTTTTCGGTGAATTATTATTTTCGTCGAATTGTCGGTTTCAGTAAATTGTTGTTCTAATTTTACAGCAAAGTCTCGTTATTTAGATATACCGCTACATAGTACTGATCAATATTAGATATTTTAAAATTGTGTGGTTCCTAGTTTTGCTTCCTCCTCTTTTGAGACATTTCTATATTATTATTTTAGGTTATGATTCGATACCACAAGTTTGGATTTTGAGTATCTACAACAATACGTGCCACGTTACTTGATAAATCGATTTGTGAAATTTTGTTTCAGGTACACTCCTTCGTGAAATGGTTTAGCATAATCACTGACAATCACTGTGTTCAGCATCTCCGCAGTTTTCCAACATTATATAGAATGAACTTATTTTAACATGCTTTGATCAGTTTTCTGAACACAGGTTGGATCAGTAATTTTTCCATATTGACCACTGTAAACTGTGAAAATAAGAATGACCACATATTCGAATAAAAACTTACCTTGTTTATGATAGGAACAAGATAAGTTTCTAGTCGAATATGTGCATACTCAATTACAGATTGGATTTGCAAGAATGCGCTGTTCCCCATCAATTTTAAAACGTTTATTCCACCGCAAGTATTAACCACGAATTTTCCACAAAAAACAAAAACCCTTCTTATTACTCATCTCACGATCGAAATTACGTACCGTGATGTTATTGAAAGATAATCTTACGTAAAAATACTATGTACCACCGATTATATATTTCGAGATGAGACAATTTAAGAAGTACGAACCAGTCTAATCTTAAATTTCACACTCACTTTGAATATTTTACAAAGAAGAATTTATGTATTTTCTGTTTGAGAGCCTTGCTTTCACTCAACTCAATTTCTTTTTTGATTTTATTTTCTATTCTCACATCATATTACGTATTCATAACAGGGATTTAAGGCAAGAAAGGAAAGAAAATTCTTACCAGTAAATAAAATTTAAGATCCATTTAGCATAAATTTTTCGAAATAAATTTTTCTGACGTGTGATTGTATGTATTTTGTGTGTGTGCGTGTGTGTGTGTGTATGCGTTCAGATGATATTACGAGATAGTGAAAATGGGTTTTGGAAAATTTGTGTGTGCGATAGAATTTTTTTTATTTGTGGGTATTGAGTTTTTTTAATCATATTTTCATGAGACGAAATTGATAATTTTTTGGGTATGATATGCTATTATATATGGATGTGACTTTATCTAGAAAGGTTATCTTTTGTTATTATTATAATGTTAAGTAACAGACATAACACACATATAGATTTACACATGGGACCAAAATGGCTTAATGTGATTTTGATTTAAAAATGGAGTGCGATATTAATTTATCATTTATAAATGTATGATTATTATTTGGGTGACTAGAAAAGGCTTTCAACAAAAAAAAGGGATTCAAAAAATCACAATTAAAGGTTGGTGTTTTTCACCTTCACATCTTTACCCTAAATTAAAAACAATTTAAATATTTCAGTATGTTTGAATATTCATAATAAGCATTGTAAAATTTAAAGACCTATTTAAAGTACTTAACATTTTAATTACATTACGCGATATAGACTACATAAGTACGAAATATTTTTATGTTGTGAATTTTATTTTATTTCTTTTAATTAATTTGTCAGCTTAATAATTATTCAGATATTACACATAAAATTAAACGAGAGAATTTAATGTAGTGAAATTTATTAAAGACAACGTCTAGTCACTTTTGAAATAAAATCTTAATGAAATACTGCTGGGGGAATACCATTGCTTACGGTTCAAATATGTTTGACAACAAAACCGTTTAATTCCCGGACAACACATTATTTAACGAAATGTCTAAATGTTACAAATTTCTCGAAAGTTCATATTCTTAATTAACTTAAATTTTGCATGATTTCTTCAAATATATTACAATAAAACTCGTAATCGTATGTCACATAATTGAATCCCACATTGTACTGCTTATTGGCATTTACGCATCCTAGAGTGAAATATTTTCTAAAACAATTCCTAACTACACATACGTATATGCTAGAGTACATTTAATAAGAAAATGGAGAGGCGAATATGTTGTGGCCAACACCTACCTGATTTTCTTTAATCACGAAAAACATAAAAATTGAAAAAACTTTCGTTCATGCGGCCGCTTCCTTTACACAGATTTCGCCAAGGATCACCCAAAATCGCAAATATCAAGGATCAAGATATTTTCAATGATATGTCACACTTATATATTCCATAAATCATTAATTAACCACCAGCGCTAAAACGTTTGCTCGAAGACTTTTCAAACGATATACTACATGATTATATGAGAATGAAGAAAATGCAACTGGTACCAGCACCCCAGCGGTGGTTTTTAGTACTATGTTGGATCACTTAAATTTTTGGCATTCTTGACAACCTTTTCAATGATATGTGACACGTATATATTCGATGATGTTTGAAAAATTAACTACCAGCGCCGAAACGGTCGATTTGTGAACTAATGTACGAATTACAAAACTTTCGCTTTTCCGAAACCTTTCAAATGATATGATATATAGTTGTTTTGTTCAGACCAAGGTTATGTTAGGTTTCAGTGGTTGCACACTTAGGCCAGTTTTGGCCCATTGTGATACCACAGGATCCGACATCATTAAAATCCCTTTAAACCCATCTAGTGCTATTCACATAGCGTAAGAGATCTCGCACATTACAACTTTCGATATCAGAGAGGCTTCTGTCAGCAAGCGCAGGACATGAGCATAGGAAGCGGACAAGAGTCTCCTCTTCCTTCTTGTCCTTGCAGCTTCTGCAGAAGTCATTTGCATCCAGACCCAGTCTTCAAGCATGATCTCCGAAAAAGCAGTGTCTGGTAAGTACCCTTACAATTTTACCTAAATCACGCTTCCTTAGTGTGATCAAGATCTTGGACCGCTTCAAACTCAGCTCAGGCCATACTGGCTTCGCTACTCTGCCAGTTAGACTGACGAGCCACCTAGCATTTGCCAAGGCAACTGCTTTCCTATGACTAGCTGCTTTCAGCCCAGAAATAAGCCTTCCTACACATTCTCTCCCTGGTTCCAGTTGGAGAGTCGTACCGTACCTGGCTAATTCGTCTACCCTGCAATTTCCCTCAACGTCAGAGTGGCCCGGAACCCAGACCAACTGGGTATTGGAGTGTTTACTCATCTCGTTAGTAGATGTGTGACAATCCAACGCCACCCTCGACGCCAGGGAAACTGAATCCAGCAAAAGAATGGCTGTCCGACTGTTCACACAGATAATGATATCAGTCAACGATATTACACTGTGCTTCAACCAGTTCATGGCCTCTTCAATCACTATAACTTCAGCGTGGTACACGCTGCAGCAATCAAGTAGACGAAAAGATAAACTTACATTTAATTCCCCACAGAACACGTCAGCTCCCACTCTACCATCGAGCTTGGAGCCGTCGGTGAAGAACTCTTCCGATCTCCACAATGATACCATTCCTCCAATCCTCCCTAGAGGGGAGACTCACTTTGAAACGCTTGCGAAAGCACAAAAGGGGTGTTATAAAATATAAATTCAGCAGGTCATCCCTCACAGAATTGGCTATTGTTGAGTGATATTTTTGCAGGCACTTCCACCCCGAAATCGATGACAGCCGGGCGGCCGTATTGACCGCCTCTAAGGCACTAGTGGTGGTCGTTCTCAACGCCCCACTAATGAGCAAGCAGGCTGCCTTCTGCACCTTCGCCATCATGTTCCTGTATGATAATTTCTCCAGAGCTGGCCACCATACACTCACACCATACAGTAATACGGGCCTTACCACTGCCGTGTAAAACCAGTGATCCAGTGGTCTTCTTCAATATTTCTATCGTGTTTGGTTTCCAACTGGGCTTACTGTCGAGAAAGATCCCCAAGAATCTCGCCCTATCAGTAAAGCTCAGCATAGTACCATTTAAACTTGGTGGGACCATTACCGGAATTTTATATCTCCTATTAAAAAGGACCAGCACTGTTTTAGGTGGGTTAATCCCCCTCCAGTTCCAATAGTAGTCCATTGATTACTACATTCCAAAGAACGGGAGAGAGGACACCTCCCTGTGGAGTTCCCCGAACAACCCGCCTTCTAACGGAGACTTCCCTCATTTCCGCTATAGTCGAGAAACATCACCAACGAGTATTCTTGAAAATCTAGTGACCTCTGAATTTTCCGAACCAAGGTATGTAACGCCGTGTCCACAGACTTACCCTTTTGGTGCGCATGTTGAGACTGCGCCCAGCTTCTGGGTATAATTCTCGAACGAATATAGACTTCTAGCAACCTTTCCATGGTTTTCAGCAGAAAAGATGACATAGATATTGGTCTTAGGTCCTTAAGGTTGCTGTGCGAGCTTCTATCCGAGTTCTTCTGAATTTCTGCTGGCACAATCTCAGACCAAAGATTTTCAGCAAAATTTACGGCATTCTTCAAGACCTTTTTAACGATATATGTCCGTCAAGTCTAAATTGTATAATAAACGAAAAATCAGGTACCAGCGCAAAACCGGTAGATTTAAGAACAAACGTGGTTTGTTCTTTCAAACGTTATACTATTATTACTATTTTTTAATTTGTTTTTGGTGTTTTCTTATGTAGGCAGAGACCCATTGCGGAAGATAATTTAAAAGCATTTCAATTCACCGAGTTAAAACTAAAAGAAGACTGGTGAAAAAAAATCGACCGCAGAAGCCGTTCTTGAGATATCTTCGGTACAAACCGGTTTTTGAAGGTATTTTCAAAACGGTTGATGCCATACCATAATAATCATAAAAAATAGGAAAATGCACCTAAACTAGTCTTCTGGAAACCTGACACCTTTCAATTACTTTTTACCTTATCTATGTAAAAGAATCTCCTCAAAGGTGGGTTAGATTTAAATCTAAATAAAACCGAAGCCTTTGGCAATCACCATTGGCCGAAGCAATCTAGAAAAGTAACTAAAACGGTAAAAGTATAGGTAGGCATATTCCAATTCTACGAAGTTGGATGATACTAAGACAGCTGTGCTGGTGACTGCAGGAATTAATCCCAATTGCGGTGGCGGTTCAGAATTGAGAGTAGCTCTTCCTGCGAGTAAACAGGTTGGGTCCTACTTCGGGGGGAAAGCAAACTCAGGAGCAGAAGGACCCTATAACATGAGCCAAATCAATTGTGAACAGCGGAAAGATCTCGGATGGGGACCTCGTGATAGAGCTTCTAGGTTGAAGCAGAAACAATCGACAGTAAGCATGCCAGGGTTCAGATGGAACCTGCGGTCAAAACGCACTATCGCCTAAAGCTGTTCAATGAAGTAATAAGAGAACATGCTTTGACTCTAGCTAATATAGGCGAAAGTAATGAAGGAGGGAGCATCACTATTGTAAACTGTAGAGTGTTATACAATTGATTGAACTCTATTTTAATAAAAGTGCTAAGAAGCCCTGGATTTTGTCTTCTCTCCAATTCGAGATATAGGGGTTGGTATCAAGAGCGTGTACAGCTGATTGCAAGCGAGAACCAAGGCTTAGCGGATCTCTACAAGAACGAAGTAGTGTAGTTAATGGCTCTTAGCAATGAGGAAACGTCAAGCTTACCAAAAACACCTGTTCTTCCGACAAAGCCATATCTGAATGAAATCCTAGGGGATTATTCAAACCACAATTCTAATCTTAAACCAAAAATTGGAAGATCGCCAAACAGTGGGATACTGAAGGTATTCCTTTCTTCCAAACACAAACGGAGCTATCATTTTCAACTTTAGGTTAATAACTGAAAGAGTTTGTGGAGGGTCTGGGGCCGGTAAAACTAATGGAGATCAATACGGAAGAGAGGAAGCAGTACCTGCAACGAATGACGATAATCGACTCACTCAAGAGATACTCTCAGAACTAAGGGGATGCTCAGCCTTATTTTCCAGGTTACGAACGAGGACAATTTTTCGGATTGTCAGAGACAAAACGAGCTTATAATAGTCGGGAGTTAGGAATGAGAAGATTCAAGATACTCCTACATAACATAAAAGCTACTTCGGTAGCTCTCCTTTTCTGAATGGCAAAATCGGGAGAACACTTATTGAAGAACCGTGGGTAAATAATTATAGGACCTGAGGCCGTAGAGCGAGAGAGTGTGGAATTCATATATTTATACGTTAAGATATGTTGCAAATGCACATTACACAATCTTAGGAAGCATGGAAAAGCTTATTTCTTCAATAACTATTAAACACTAACACTCTAAGTTTGAATAATTGAACGCAAATAATGTACAATGGTGACATTTGTTACGAAAACATCATGGATGTGCTAGGCGTGACTCTCGCTCCTCACACTATCTTTTAAAGTTTAAGGATTGGAGAGTATCGATGGAGCTGTTTTTCAGATCATCGATACTAGAAGTATAAACTAGACATTTACCATATTACACGGAAGGCTTTTATAACTAGGAAGAATCTTACCTCTGTCAGCCCCTAACCAGGCAGTGATAAAACTGGACTGCATGGTACATGCTACTCGTATCACGAGCCCCTACAACTATTCTCTAGATATGAGAACAGCTTGTTCTGAAGTAAAGTGCAAGTATGAACCAAAAATAATATGGTAGTCAGCGGAACTCGAAGACTTCGGTACCAGAGAGTTGTAGAAGTGCCTTCTATAAACCGAACAGTACAATGAAGAGGGATAAGAACTGAAACTACAGCATGTAGGACCGTAGAATTTATAACATAAATCTGAGAAAGTTACAAAAGTAGTTTTGGAAGCCCTTCTATGATAAACTGGAACTGGTCTCAGAGACGGCGTTAAAAGATTTTGTTTATTACAACCCCTCCCAGTCATTTGATTAGACCGATTGGTTCATTGACATGTTCAAGTTTGGAATCTTTGGACCTGGTATGTACTCGTACCGGGAACCTAATACTTTACACAATAGGGTATTATTTCAGTGGACATACAGAACGACTCTGACGTTATTCTCTTTCGTTATTCTTTCTTCTAGGAAATACAAAATTGCGAATGCTGCCACTTCAATTTTAATAACCTTTACCTTTCAGTAAACTGAGTTGGAAGCTGAACTGTCTAGATAGAGTAAAAACGACCATACAGTGACCTCGTTACAGGACCTTACTTCTCTGATATTATTCCCCCTCCCCGGACAATATCCTCGCCATTACCCGCTAATCAATTACCTCCGGCCCATTACCCCCAGTCATTACTCCTCTCATATTACTCTCCCGGACATTTCCCCCGGTCATTACTCCTCGTCATTATCTCCCGTTCATTTTCCCTTCGTCATCCTCCTGATTATTGATCCCTCCCGCCACTTTATAATAACTAATAATTTCGATGAATTATATCTTAGCACAATTCGATTCCGCACATGTTTCGAGTCTCAAAGGGATTTTGAAATTGATAGAATTTGAAACGGATTTTTGTCGTAAGATACATAATTTATTTGAAACAATTTCAATTGTTATAATAATTCGAACATTCCGGGTGGTTGGTCCCAAGTACCAAATTATAAAATAACATGAATATTATTGGAATAAATGAGACGATTAAGGAATCGTCTGATACACTTCCTTCGGGAAAAATTATTAGAAAAACCTTAAAAAACTTTCAATGATTACGTGGGTTTTGATGTCAAATCCCACTAGAAACACGATGAAAGACAAACAAATCGAAAAAAATTTCAAAACATGCAAAAGTTTGCAAGAAGTTGACTGGTTATCGCCGGGAGTAAAATTTTGTTCAAAAGTTGAATCTAAAACTAACATGAGTAACTGTACATGAGTATTTTTATCTTCTTTTTACTGGGCGCTTTCAGTTCCCTTTTCATCGCCAATTTGAGTTGAAAATTTCATAGTCCTAAACATTTTCATAACGTTGGCATCGATTTTACTCAAACAGAAATCGGTCTGCAAGCCGCCTACTACCCAGTTGACCATATTTTTCTCTTCCCAGTTCCCGCTTCATTGGCTATATTTCAGCACGTTGAAATGCCATTTTCTGAACCTCATATTTTTTGACCAGTATATGGGTTTTGGTTACTTGAAAGTCGACAATTTTCGGAGGTTGCTTTCGAAAAATTCATTTTAAGTTGTAGTAAATATATTGTTCCGACCGGTCCCCATTAAAAAAATATAATTCATATTCCTTTAGTTGATTAATTATTAATAAAGGGTCCGCATTGTTAAAACTACCTAATTCTCTGCTCTCCCTTGTTGGTTTGTAAGGAGTCTTTCAAAAGTCACGCCTAGATGTCAGTAGTAAATAAATTCTAAACGCAACCTTTTTTATGTCATCTTTGATATTTGTGAAGTAGACAGATGTACAATTTTAACGATGGATACTTACACGCTAGAAGAACGCATTAAAATTATTCAAATTCGTGATTTTGTTGGTGTAAATAATCGTCCAAATGAGTCAAAAATTTAAAGGTTAGTGAAAAAATTTGAAGAGACTGTCGAGGATCGAAAAAGGTCTGAGAACATTGCTGCTGTGGCCGAAAGTATCGCGGAGGAACCTTCAACATCGATATCACGACGTTCTCAGGAATTAGGAAATCATCTATCGACTGTTTGGCGAATTTTACATAAGGATTTGCATTTGAATCCTTATAAAATTCAATTAACACAAAAATTAAAAGAAACAGATCATTATACATAGCTCGAAACAGAACAACAGCGACAACGATGCCGCGGTTAAAAACAACCACAAACGACATAATCACGACATATTTTATCTATGTCAAAATGGATTCTAAAAATTGTTTATCTTTTATATTTTTGGCACATGACGTTGGGGCGTTACCAACTTAAATATATAAAAAACTAGTTTGCAACATTGTTGCGCCAGCGATGAAAATAGAAATAGACTCTAAATTTATTTCAACGGAAAAATCATCGTTGGCAGCGTCGATGGTAGTGTTTGTGTTGAATGTTTTCGATGTTTTGTAATATGACAGGCGATTTCACTCGCCGCCTTTCACTTGCTCTTGATCTGTTTTGAGCGTAACAAGGTAGAACATAAACTGGCCACCTAGATCATGCGATTTAACGCCATTAGATTACTTTCTTTGGGGTTTCTTGAAAAGTAAAGTTTATTTGAATAAACCAACATCAATTGCACAGCTGAAAAACAATAGTCGGCCCGAAATTGATGAACTTAATGCGGTAATGTATGAGGCAATCAAAAATTTTGATTTTCGTATAGAAGCCTGTAGACGTACACATTTAAGTGATGTCATTTTTCACATATAATTGTTAACAGCCATATTTTTACAAAAAATAAAAAACACCAGAGAAAATCTAAGTAGTTATTTCTATGTTTTATTTTAAAAAAACATCTAGGCACGACTTTTGAAAGACCCCGTATCTTAAAAAAATGTATTTTTTAGCATATTCCAGAAGTTGGGGAAAATTAATGAGAATCTCAATACCAACATAAAAAATTAATTTTATTTAAATAGGTTAAGAAATTGATGAGTATTAGTTAGCTTAGTTCCTGTTGGTCATGTTGCCAAACTTCGATATTAGAGCCGTTTGTGAAAACTCCCCTGTTCACCAATTCATAACAGCAAAATATTTTATTGTTGTTTCGTTGGGAATAGTTGTCAACTTCACTCCCACAAAAAAATAATAAATTTTTACAAAACTCACATTTTTAACATTTAATTCCGAAACATATTTATAATCCACTAAATTGTATCATTTTTGGTTGTTCGAGTTGTTCGATACATTTTCCCATTAAAATCACACATCGGTTGATTTCACAACATAAAGCTCAACAGATAAATAAATATTTGCTGCGATAAACTGTGGAAAACATCGATTACTATTGAAAACAACAAAAGAATTCGAAAACACATAAAACAAAAAAATTAAATAAATAACAAAAAACAGGAAGAAGAAGAAGAATGAAAAATAAATCTTATAAAAGTTCTTTTTTCTTTATAATTTTATTTACTTACAAAAGGAACTTTTGGCATTAATTGAACTATCGATTTACCCTGTTAGTTACAGTTTTAATTTAATTTTTGCATATAATTAAAATAATTGTCGGTAAATTAAAAATAAATATACGAAACAAAAAAAGGAGCACAAATAAAAATTCCAGGATGAACAACCAAACAAAATAAAAGTGAATAAAACGTGAAAAAGTAAAAAAGTTTAATATTTTTTTTTTTGAAAAGAAAAGAAAAGAAAAAAATGTTGTTTAGTTATTTCTCACTTTTTTGTTTTAAGCAAAAGTTATGTAGTTGTTGCTTTTCTTTAAAAAATAAAGCTTTCTCTTGATAAGGTGAAGATAATAAGGAAAAATGGAAATTTGTTTTAATTTTCTTTTGTGAGGCTAGGATTTTTTTATTTTGGCTTTTTTATGTTTCTTGATTTTTTTTTTAAAATTAAATGTAATGAAAACAAAATAAACGAAGAGAAAAAATTTGCAAAAATGGGGAAAATGGTTTTTTATGTAACTTTCTTGTTTAACAAAAAAAAACCGTTTTCCGTTTGTTTTGTTTAGGTACTCGTAATGTAAGAGTTTTGTACATTTACTTAGATGATTAGCGTTGGTCTTCAGCGTACGTATACGTATGTGTTTATTACGTCTTTCAACTGACCATTTATAAACTACCTAATTCTCAATTTTACGTTAAACAACAAATTTTTGTAATTTCTTTTCAAACTACTTTGTTTTTCTTTGAAACTTCCTTGGAAATGAGTTTCTGCTTTCTTCGGTACATTACAGAGAGTATACGCACGTAAAAATTAATCAGTTGTTTCCGGTTAATGTTTTGTTTTCTACCTTTTTTCTTTATTATGCCTCTTTTGCTTTCTGTGTAATAGAGGTAGCGGCACAGTGCTTCAAACTTAAAGTTGGACGGTACACAATTTAATGAAAATTTATTGGAGAAGCAAATTATTATTAAATGCACGTTATGTATTTGTAAAATACAATTTTAGACGAGGTGTCTAGGGTTAACATTGGAATTCGTTTAATTAATGTTTTACTAACTTGAAAGTTTTATTGGATGTCTTATATCGAGTTTATCGTTTAAATTTCTAACTATCGTCGTTCATAGAGGCACTAAACAAACCATGTTTCATTAAAATTTGATAAATAAGTTAAGATGAAGCTTAGAGACATCTATCGAATTCGCCATTTTCCAAACCATGTGATTTTGATTCAGACATAAATTTTAGCATAAATTCTGGCATCTATCTAAAATATAAATTGAAAAGGTTCTGAAAATTGGCAAAGCTAAATAAAATTCGGCCTTTTCTTAATCAATGGTTTTACCTGGTTCGGAGGTCCCTCTTTACACGTAAATTTTGAAATATTGTAAGACGGGTTGGATTTAGATTTTAGTTTGGACTGTATTGAAAATATATATTAACACAATCTGTCGTTTAGAATTAAATTCATTCTATTATTGGCGGCCAATTAAATTCATTGTATTATTGGCTATTCATGGATGTTGTGTGTTCCGAATGTAGTAAACAATTTCCAAATCGACGAGAATAAACCGACGTTTGTTTGATCAAAACTGATTCGATTTAAGCATTTCGGATGTGGCCCTGGATAATATCCATTAGTCAGGACTCATCAGAGATAACACTATTAAAATAGGAAATTAGATTGAACAGTTTCTAATGCGAGTGTGATTTTTTGAACAATTCCTCAGATTTATAAATGTACGTGTAAAACTAAAGTCGTACTGGGACGACATTGTAGTGATAATCATACAGTAAAGGGGATGGGGCGAATTTAAGAGTAAAATAAGATGACAACTACTTCATCGTCAATGTCAAGAAAAATTGGTTGGGTTAGTATGAATTTGACAAGCTGTTAAAAATGGTATACTAGAAAAATAATACAAACTGGCAAACAGAAATATCGACCGACCCTCGGCTATGGTACGAATTGAAAATTTCAACATCAGAACACCGAAAGCATCAAAGCACAAGTAGGGCGTGATGATGATACGCCACAAAAGGTCGAAGTTTATCAAAACGGTTAAAACTGTGACTGTGTTAACAGGCATTGTCTAAATTAACGTTACAAAAGTGTGTGAACACGGTAAGAGTGTCTGTGTGTCGGTCGTGCCGTACATATTAAATATTTGTTTCCTCTCTATATAGGCCAAAAGAATTGACTAATCGGGGTGCAAATTCTTACTTAAGCTTTTTCAATAAATTGGCATATAATCAAATTATCAAGATCACCAAGATCTTCGACTGAAAATATCTTTCAGTACGAGGAGGAAAACACTGAACTCCGTAAACAATTACGAGAAATGAAGGAATTTACTGCTAAGTTGAAAAAAGGATTTACAATTTTAAAATTGTAAATTCTTTTTTGAACTCAGCAAAAGCAGTTCAAACACGTTCAGCACTTGGGACGTCATCTAAATCTGCAATCGACGATGACATTAACCCATTTCTTACGGATGAAGAAGAATTAGAAAAGGAAACAAACCATAAATGATAGAAACTTTACGGCCAGTAAAGGTATTGCTGCCAAATGTGTTAATTGCAAGGAGCCACATCTCGCAAACTATAGGGAATGTAAAGTGGCTAAGGAGCTAACTAAAACACGAATCCAGGAAGACCGGAAATAATGAGCCAACGAAGAACCAAAATACCATACAAGTAGAACCGGTTATTTCGAAGGGCACTGTTGAAGATGCAATAGTGCTCCAAAAGATAGAAGCATTTAAGCTATTAATTTTCTGCTAGCTAAACAAGAGAAATGCCTTGCAGCTCTCTAAACAATAGATTAGGTAAGCAAGGTTCTCTAAAATGATGTTACCAACCCCAAATAAAATATTAAGAATAGTAACTTGGAATGCAAATGGGCTGAATTAGAAATTTTTCTAAATACCGAAAAAACAAATTTCTAAGTAAACATCAAACACTTTTTAGATCTTAAAACTGAGGTGGAATTTATGAAAGAAGTCAACTAACAAGTGAGTGTATGGTCAATATGTTGCCCCCGAGATATAACCGAGTTAAGGAAGACTGTTGTACATTATTTAAATCACTTGGATCAAGTTTCATAGTTGGAGGTGATTTTAAAAAACGGAAGAGAGCTATTTGCAGCAGGACGACTACGCAGTTGCGAGTTTCATTCTAGAAATCAACCAATTAATCTGTCTATGAATAGGAACAAAATACTCGGCCTCATAGACCAAAGGTACAGACGAAGACTACACATACCTAGAAAACAGCGCGAGGATAATAACGGATCACACACCTGTTATATGACAATCAGGGTGATTGTTAAGAAAACTAGTCCACCTTGCTAACAATTAAGAAAATCTGCCGGGACAAATTTCAGAAGCTGTCTTCGCAGCTAGAAGAAGAATTTGGACAACTTAAAAACAGCATTCAAGAAGCGGCGTGTAGTAGTACCCCCTCAAGTTCAAATGCGGAAATGCGCCGAAATGCTATCTATCCTTTGGATGCTTTGAAATTGGTTGCAGCAAAATGAACAACAAGAAAGGTTTGGCAAATAAGTCGTGCGCCAGAATATAAACAACTGTAATCCATTAATAATTATCAAAGTGGCCTTACTGGGGAAAATATACCGAGAATTTTCTTTAGAAAACTACAAAACAGATTAAAACGACCTAAAACTTCCAATTCTACCAATTAAAAATGAGGATGGAACAATGGCTATACGTGCAAAGTAAAAAGCTTGCTTGTGTGGATTGCAACACCTCGAAAACACGTTCCATATCTAGACAAGCAGCAGATAAAACATACCATCAGTAAATAAAGTGGATAACTACAATATATCTCCTGTCACATAACATGATATAAATGAAGAAATTAAACTTAACCTTAGTGCAAAGAAATCTCCAGGATATGACTTAATTACGAAAAAATAATGAAAGCTCTTGCTGAAGAAGGACTTAATAAACCCCTCCAAATAATTAACGCAGTATTCAGACTTAAATACGCTCCAAATCAATGGAAAGTCGCAGAAGTAATCATGATACCTAAACCCAACAAACTGATTGGGGACGATTTCCTTACTTCTAATAATTACAAAAATATTCGGGAAACCACTCCTCGAGAGACTCAAACCAATAATAGAAGAAATAAATTTTATTACCCAGAACATTACACAATAGAACAAGTTCATCGGAACTACAATAATAATTGAAGATGTACTGAAAATAAAAAAGTATTTTCAAGTATCTTCTTGGATGTAGCACAGGCTTTTGATAGAGTATGGCATGCAGGCTTGGGATATAAATTAGGAAGAAACTTTCCAAAGCAGTTTTATGAAATACTAAAATCTTACATATCCAACCGACATGTTCGTGTTAAGTAAGATGCCAATTACTCGGGAATTATGAAAATATCAGCAGTATGTTATATATACCTTGGACCTATGCTGATAGCATAGAAGAAAAGCAAATTGCAAAAAAACTACTAATGTTGTCAGTACCTGCACGAAGAGGTGGCGAATAAAACAAAATTTGTTCACGTTAACTTCACCAACAAAATGGTTAACTAGCTTCCAGTAGAACTGAACTCTCAGTTAATTCCCTATGCAATCACGGCAAAATATCTAGACATGACTTTAGACGCGAAACGAAAATGGAAAGATCATGTCAAAAAGAAAACAGAATAGTTAAACATTAAATACAGAAAGATGGGTTGGCTCTTAGGAAGAAATTTTAACCTAATTTTACATAATAAATTGCTACTATACCGGCAAATCCTAAAACCTATGTGGACTTACGGTATTCAGCTCTGGGGCTGTACAATGAAAACCAATGTCACATATATGAATGATATCATCAAAGTCGTACGTGGAATAGTTAATGCGCCTTGGAACATAAGAAATGACAACATCCATAGAAATGTGGAGAGGGATTTGGTTGTCTATGTTGGATGACACAAGCCTAATAAGACGGCTCCAAAGGAAGAAACCACTTGATCTACTAGATCCAATCTGGATCGCCTAAAAATTTAATAAAACTTAAAATGGGACTAGACGTACGTATTTTTATAATCCAATTTATGATGTACATAATTTCTAGATTTGACGAATAAGTACCAAAGAGTGCCAGCTATCAAAATAAATTCGAAAATTTCCAGATTATCGTTTCATTCAATTGGTTCCGAAACTTTGCAAACTACTGATCTTAAGTTGATTTTAATTCGAAACTGACAGAAGTTTCAGGAATCAAAAATGGAATCAACAAACTGCAGAATTGGATGCGTTCCAATAGCCGGATAAATCGTTTTCGACAGTAAAAATTGATATTAGAACAGATTTTTCGTTCAGTTTACTTTCAAATTTATTTTTAGCCGACAATTGGTACGCAGCCAATATCCAGCACACTAAAGCCTAACAAACAAAGAACAGTTTAATATAAAATTTCACTATTCCTCACTAAAATTAGTAAGACGGCCAATGATTTACTTTTAAAGTATGTTCTTCAATTTACTAGTTAAACGACACATTTTATTCTTTAGAGTGAGATCTAAATGTAGGAAACAGTAAGGAGAGGAGTATTTAACAGAGCCAAGTTAATGTGGAGGATGCGGGAATGGAATACAAAGCTCTTTGTGGTAGGTCAGATGTCTGAACATTGTACGACAGTTTTATACGATAATGCAATTCAATCAAACTGCAAGAATAGAATAGAATTTCTAAACATCGAAAGTTTAATACTCGTATATCCTTGTCAAATCTGAATGCATTGATCCTGAAGTTTCGATGGCCACTAACTGTAATGCAATGGACAAAAATGAGTGCAATTTATGCTCTTACGTTACGAGCTGACTGGTTCAGCCTTTCTATAAATCGAACGAATTTGTAAGGATGTTTGCAACAACATTTGAAACATTTAAAAAATCTCAACCCTTCAAACAAGAATTTAAATTATGAAAGATCAATACGATCATGGACGATTTGTAAATCAGCTGTAATAAATACAATTAAAAAAAAATACAAGGAAAACGATTAAAAACTAACTATCGGTTCAGGCCAGTTTTCCAAAATCTAAACAGAAATGAAGATTTTTGACAAAAAAGCTGATTTTAAAAATTCGGCGTCTGTTCGGCCCATCCGTCTGGGCGATTGATCGCGATGAAACTTCATACTTATGTTTTTCCATAAATTTAGTAGATCTGTGTATTTTTTGGCCGGAATCAGTCCACTGAAAGTGGCAGCTTCCATATGAATTTTTAGATCGAAAAAGAATTAAACATTAAAAGATGGTAATTAAATTTCAATAAAATCTTGTTCAGATAATTTTTTAAATTTAAGTGGAAATGGCGGGTTTTGATAAAACAAATTATTTCACCGGCATCTTTACAGTCGACGCGGTTTGTCTATGCGCACTAAAACTTCTTGAAATTTTTCCATTAATTGAGCTATTCTTACGAAATTTGGTGGACAACTTAAATTGTTAAATGATGTTGAAAAATTTAGCATTCACCAGAAACGAAAAAGGATTAAACGATTTAAATAAATGTAAAGAATCAATTTTCTGCAAGGGTCGACCCGTTCGGTTTTCTAGAATTTATACAGAGATAATGTTGTTTGATTATACAAAACAGTTTAACCAAAAGTCCGGAAAGTTAAATTTATTGATTTTGAGGTTTAGAAAACAATTGTCGTGTATTCGGGATGTAACTTAACAAAATTTGTTATTTTAAAAGTGACGCGAGTGTGTATTCAATTCATTCTTCGACCGTGTAATTCAAGAACAAGTTGAACATAAATGATTGAAAATCACATTAAATTAGTTAAAAATAAGCTCATTCAATTGTTTGTGTTGCTCAATATTTTACGAGCCCGATTATAGATATTTCCACGCGGTTTCATTATACACATTAAATAGCCTAAGTAATATAGGCTTTCAAAATATCATGGTAAGATTTAGGCCTAGGAACGGCCCTTATAACAAACTGAACAACGATTCCAACACAAAAAATTGAACGAGTTAATTTGCCATTGAAAGCTTGTTAATTCATAGTGCTTTTCCTTAGCCCTAACTCTTATCGTAGTATTTTGAAAGCCTATTATTTAGGCTGAAGAATGTGTGTAATGTAACCGCGTGAAAATATCTATAATCGGGCTCATCAAACATACTGAGCAACACAAAACATTGAATAAGTTTACTTTATACAATTTCTGTTGAAATTTTTGTTGAATTACACAACTGTAACTTGTTGAATTTGGTTAAAGTATTGAATACACACTCGCGTCGCTTTTAAAATAACAAATTTTGTTAAGTTCGTCACACCGGCCATTCTCATACCGGAGTTTTGGAACTGTCTACAGACAATATCAAGTGATTAATTGAATTTTAATTAATTACGCAGGCTGTGAACTGAATGTTATCATTAAGTTTCTGCAGTTTTTAGTCTTTTTATCCGTTGCAACTGTTTGTGCAACAATCACCGAAAGACATCACGTCCTATAGTTACTTTTCAATACGCCTTTATGCCATATTGTAAAATGTTGGTATGTTCTACATTGTTGTTAAATTTTTACGTTATTTCCTTTACTGTCCAACTTTAGATTTGATTCACTGTATGTACGTCCTACCAAGGAACAAGAGAAAAGTTTATGTAATTTTCCACTGAAAAGCAGACATTTACATACATACATAGGTAGAAAAGTTTTGAAATCCTATGCCTCCCTTTTTCCAAGTTTAAATTGAAATTTAAATATCCGTAAATATATTTTTGGGCTTTGTGCTTTCATTCCAGGCGATAGAATTCAAATTAAATGAACTTTTGATTTTTTGGTTTCGTTATTTTTATTTCGTCATTTGATATAAATCAAGAATAATAAAAATTGGTAGATGTATTTTATTATTATTTTATTTTACATTTAAGACACGTAGGTGGTACCGGTATATATCCTTTTTTCTAACCAATACTCGTATACGAGTATATATTTAGTGTGTGTATGTACTCTCGAACGTATAATAATGTAAGTATGTTTTATGAAAATTGGATTGAATTCCATTAAAAGTTTTTTTTTTGGTTCAATTTTAATTTGTCGAAGTTGTGTTTGTTAAATTAGAGTAGTCGGGTAAACCCAGATGGTGAAAATTTAACCAAAACAGGATTATATAAATTTTGACCCGAACATATGTTACATAATTACACACACTCGCCCTTATATGTGCGTATGTCCGTCCGGTTTGGAAAATATGGATTTGTGCTCAATTTCCATCATGTTTATATGTAATTTGGCCTTTTTAACACAACAACAACAACAACAACACAAAAAAAAACAAAAGTAAACTTTTAATCTGCTTAGCCCCAATCACTAGGGAAATCCTACCACTCTAACTTTAGCCTTTTCGGATACATCGTGCGATCTGATATTTTATATATTGAATATTTCGGATATACATGTTTGTGATATTATTGAGATGGAAGTGAATCTACAACAAATATTTACCGAATGGTTTCGTATTGTGAGGGATTAAATGTATCGATTTGAATTTTATTTTTATTTAAGAAACCAAATACAAATTATAGATGAGGTTGTTGTTGTCATGGTTCTTTTTAACGTTTTTTAAATGCGATTATTATACCTCTGCCATGTAGTAAACCAACGGTAGACTTCTGTAAACTACAAAACAAAACTGGGAGCAAAACAACAACCTCTAAAATTTATATCATCAATTTTTTATGGTTTATGATCACTTTGGGGTTGGTTTTTTTTAGTATGTGCTACAAGCATTTTTTTAATAGAATTTTATATTACTCTTCGGATGAGCAATCAATCTAAACAAAGTAACCGTTTCCACAATACATATATTCGGTTTATTGGGAAGTTAAGTGTACAATTATAATGCTCGATAAATTATTAAATGTGTACACTGTACAATAAAAAAAAAATGTTTAACTGGCGGTTTGTCGTAATGTAGAACACAGAATTTCAAAATTTTACTAGACTCAAATTTTAAAGGCACTATGCCATATTTCAATATACGATATGATGCGGAGCACCACATGTCACAAAACTAAAAATGCCACAATGCTTGATAAACATTCTAAAATATTCGAGTATAATTCCCAACGATGAACGAGTTTACTCTGCCCGTTCGCTATCTGTGTCATAACATTTAACTGTGGGCCTTCGTCTTAATGATCGAAATTTATGTTATACAGTTGAGAAATTGGTACAAAATGCCACATAATGAACTAAACAATGCATCTCAAAAAGTAAGGCACAAGTTAAAAAAATATGTAATTTTGAAATATACTTTGGTACACAACGCCAGAACCTTAAAAGTGCCACAATGACTAGAATAATCCGTTTGATTATGTCAAACAACAATAACTCGTTGAGATTGTCAATCAACCAAATTTTGTATTTGCTGTAAACAATCAACTACTAAGCTCAAATACATTTTGGATACTACTGCTATTTGTGGCTTAACGGACAACTAACGGCAAGATACTTTCTTACTGAAAATCGTAAACATTTTAAAACTAGTAATTTAGCGGACTGGCCTCGTAAATAAAATATACACGAAGACCAAATAATTTTATACAACTGGCCTTGCTCTTGAGATTAAGGAATTTTTACTTTGATATTGGCACCATTGCACGTGGAAAGACGATATAAATTTGACCGTGGCCCAATACTGAAAGTTCCAGATCAATTCCCACCATATATACTACTGTGGGCAAAAAGTAGTAAGACTTTTTAATTTAAATTTCGCGCGGATAACCATTCGTCGAAATATTTTTTTTCTATGTTGGTATGACTGTCAGTGATATCTGTGCCAAATGTCTCATCAAAATAATCATTAGTGTTTAGTTTACGCTTGTCTTTCTGAAGTACAAAAAGTGCATTCGGCGATTTTTACAATGAGTGAAATTATTCAACAAAGAAGTTCCATTAAATTTTGCGTGCCGAATCAATTTCGTGGTGCCGAAACGTTCAGAATGTTGCAAAAAGCCTTCGGTGATAATTGTATGTCGCGAGCAAGTGTTTTTGATTGGTACAAATTGTTCAAAGAGAGTCGAGAACGAGTTGACGACGAACCACGACTAGGACGGCCATCAACATCAACTGATGATCAACACGTTAATAAAATCAAGGAATTGGTGCTCAAGAATCGACAGAGACAGTCAGAGACCTTACTGGCATCGTTGAAATATCGGAAGAATCAGTGAAAACCATTTTGAAAGATCATTTGGGCCCAAGAAAAGTGAAAGCACGATTGGTTCCAAAATCACTCAATTTTTTTGGAAAAACTGCGTCGCTTTGACGTCTGTGAAACAATGCTTTCCGACTACAAGGATGTCATGAACCGTATTATAACTGACGATGAGTCTTCGATCTATGCTTACGACTCGGAAACAGACGATCAGTTGGCTGAATATCGTGCCAAAGTTGAGCCGAAGCCGAAAAAACCACGTCAAAGCAAGTCAAAAATCAAGGTGATGTTGACAGTTTTCTTCGAATATCGAGGTGTGGTGCACTCCGAATTTCTTCCGACCAGTATACTGTCAACAAGGAATACTAAAAAGAGTTATTCGTAAAAAGAGTCCGGAATTATGGGTCGACAACTCTTGGTTTTTGCACCACGATAATGCACCTTCTCATACTGCATTGGTTTTACGTGATTTTTTCGCCAACAATTCCACCCATATCGTTCCGCAACCACCGTATTCGCCTGATTTAGCTTCGTGTGACTTGTGGCTGTTCAGCAAACTCAAACGACTGCTCCTTATAAACCGTTTTGAGTCAATTGAAGACATTAAACGTGAATCGCTACACGCATTGGAGGCTATTCCGGAAATTGACTTTAACAACTGTTTCGAGGGTAGGAAAAAACGTTGGCACAAGTGTATTGAGGCCGGGGGAGATTACTTTGAGGGGGACGAAATAGATTTGGAGAAATAAATAAAGAATTTTAAAATTATGAACAAAGTCTTACTATGTTTTGCCCACAATATTATACTACAATAGAATCATCCGAAAATTGTCGTCGTTGCGTACTCGTATGCCGTCAATTTATTCATTTAGAAATTCGACGGTGAAATTGAGAATATTGGCGAGATATTCGGAAATAACTGAATCGGCACTGTACTAAATTGAATGAAGACTTACCGCGTAATTGGTGGATTATTTCTCGGTGCATTTCAAGAGTTTGATTGCAGCGACGAATACTCTGTTTCATAATTCTCCATTACTATAGTCTGCAGGATTGTATCCAAACATTGCGTCAATTAAGCTGCTACTCTCAACCAGAAGCAGGGGATGTTTGCTGGTAGTGTTAAGTGTTGGAAATGATGAAATAATGCACTCGAGATAACGTCTGGTGTAAATCAACACCATCAATTAGCAATTTTTCACAAATTGCCGGTCATTGGCAAGCGAATCGCCGAAAGAGACTTGTCAAGAAGTTGAACTGAATGATTGAAACCAATTTGGACTGTTCTGCCTCTCTTTAAGAGTATTGCTGACGTGTCACAAGCCAAAGAGCGATTTAGCCTGTATCCGAGACAGAAGCAGCGAGAGTGCTTATAATCGGAATCGTGTACATGTTGCACTGTTACAAAAGCCGGTTTCTGTCTGTCATTGAAATTTTCGAAATTGATTTGCGCGATGTATATGCTTCCTAACCTATATGATAAAAGATGCACAATTTAAGCCATGTCCTTTTAGAGTGATTTCAGTAGTATGCAACGTATAATTTAAAACCATCTGATGTGACATTGATCTGGAAAAGTCGAGACTGAAATCATTTTTAAACTGCCGATACAGAGAATGAAAGCGAAAGTATCTATAGAAGCTGTTGTGAAGTTTTATAAGTTACTGATGCTTCTAAACGACGAACCCACTCGCAATCAGATTCCAGCAGGCCGCGTGCTATGGCAGCAGCCGTGAATATAGAGTGAATCATGCCTTCGAAGCTATGCAATGAAGATAGAAACGCTCCTCTGAGCTCATTGAATACATTCACGGGACAACTTCGTTGGCTCCTCTTTGGCGCCATTACCAGCACTTATTTCGAACGTAACCGTAATATAGAGTCAAGTCCGTGTAGTGTTAATGTCGCGCGTCGTCATTGGAACTATTGAGTTTGAAAAAGAATTCTAGCTGCGTGCGTTTGTTCTGTGAGTCTAAAATTGTCTGTTCCTCATTTCCTTCCTCAAATTAAATGCGTTGCTGATCAGTTAGATGAACACCTATACGTTAATATAGTTGTTAATTTGTCCGCTGTATTGACCACGATCAGAATGTGCGCATGAGGGTGTCCACATTTCTGGAACTCAATCGTGTTTGCAAATACTATGCACTGGCCAAAGATATACCATGTTTCATGACATCGCCAAGTAGAAGATCAAGCTTAATATTGTGGATTCTACAACCAAATGCCTGGTGGAATTTCGCTAAAAACGAAAATTTACGTGGCATCGCACTGGAATAATGATGGAAGAATCACCGGTACTTCAGCCGGACCATTTTCAATAGCAGCTACATATTCCATCAATCTCTGATAAAATTGATAAAATTTGCTGTGGAGTCTGGATTAGCTGAGTTGCTAGCCTCTTGTAACATAAACACGTTTGTTCAGACTTCATTGGCTTGTATACCTAGATAAGACTCACACTGCTAGTTCGGCTAACAGCATGGTTTACCATACGGATACAGCAGAGCATAGATCATGGGGTCGAGATTAAGACTAAGGACGAATTTGATTTGTAGTGCGTGCTATCAATGACATATAGCTGCATGAATTTGATGGTTTGATTAGCTGCAGGAAGAAGGTGGTTTATCTTGTAGTATGGCTGACCTTCAACTTGAAATCGTATGGGCTGTGACAAATAAAACAGAATCGTTAATTGATCTGATTTGATCACGGCACTTGCTATAGTGAGAATTTTTTGAATTTTTCATAAGATCTTGCTTAAGAAAGGATATGCAAGTTCGTTGCCATTGATATGAATTAGCCTTGGAAGTTTAACCCTTCCTTTACGAAAGCACTGTGTAAATAAGGCATCGGAGGGCCTCTTAGCGAGAAATTTTTTTGACTTGCAGAACATACACACTACGTTCATTGCATTATAACTGTGTTGACTTAAGCTGGTTTTCGAAATTAAGACATCAATTTGAACAGCTTAGCTGATTTGATCATGTCGCTGTCCTTCTTGCGGCAGATTCCTCTGTTCTCGGGTGGCTTGAGCATCTGAGGCAAGGCTCAATTGTTGCTGCTCTGTGGTCTGGCCTTATCGATAACGATGTTACTTTTCACTATGTAAACGCCTTTTGTGTTACAAACACCAGTAGGCTTTTAGAAATACATAAAATATCCGGATATAAATCCTAACGAAAACGAATTTGCTCTCCCCATTCGCTGAATAGCAATAAGGGGGTCTTGAACAAAATATTCGAGATTTATGATATGCTCAAAATGAAATAGTTGTGTAAAATGTCACAACGATCTGAACAAAGTATCAGAGGAAGTTTTGATTAATAAACTGAATAAAAAATTGGGCCTAAGTGACTATCCTAAGTTACGCCTGATAATACTCCAAAAGAGGCTGATGTTAAAAATCTGAAGATATAGCCATCTATTGCAAAAGAGTTTTGAGGAGAGATCAAGTGTCTAGAGATAACTTTAGAGAAAGAAGAAGAATAGAATAGCAGAATAGAGAAAAATTGACAAAAGTTCGAAGGTGGACTTAAAAAAATGTAGGCTCGCTTAGGAACTCATTCCTCACCCATCGATAAAACAGAGTGTATTTCACTAGGCGCATTGGATATAATTGCTGGGAATGCAAATTTTATACACACAACAGAAAAAAGTAATGAATAACCATAGAATTATGGAAGAGTTGGAGCCAAATGAATTGACATTGGTGCGAGTGATAGAGTTTTTATCGAATTTTGATCCTATCCTAATAAATTTGTTGTTTTTCATAGCAGTTGCAAATTTATTTTTATCGGATCAAAATTTTAACAAAATTTTATCGTATTCAATAAATTTAAAAGAGATGATGATAGCCAATAATGTTGTTATGTACACAATAAGAATTAAGGCAGGCAAGGGCAGATCCTGGTGACATATACAATTAAACGCGATGTGAAACGAGATGTGAGAAGTTAATTCCCTTCATCTGAGATTATGGAGAGCAACAGACTGATCATTTTACGAAGTATGATGATTCCCGAGAAAACCAACACGTATACTTGGGATAAGGTGAGAAAACTTAGTTCTACAGTCCGGTCCTATCGAAGGGACGAAAAGGAAACGTTTGTCGGAGATCGCCATACAAGATAATTAAACGCATCAGCGACGATGTTTATCAACTACAACAAAATCTAGGTTACGCATGTTGATTAGAATTAGGGTGTGTTTGAGAAAGTGAGTTTATTACAAAACTGGTTTTGTAATAAATGACACACTAGTCCAGAGAGTCGCTGGTTCGATGGTGACCACGCGAGCAATGGATCGAGATGGATGGTGGATCATCGTGCAAGCGGCAAAATGCCCTCATCGGATGCGATAGCCTGAGAGAATGAGTGAATTGAGTAGACTAAGCACTCTTAGCCCCTATAACTTTCAAGGGATAGTGCGTTTTTGGTTAGTTTGGATATAATGAAAATGAAGGATTTCCATTTTTAGGAAAGTTAAGCAAATCCTTTACTGTCATAATATTACACAGGAGCGATTTACTGGATGGGAAAAAATTATCACCTCGTTAATGAAGACATAACTCACTTAATGAAATTTTCCTTAAGAACAATTACACGTGGTTTACGATCTTCAATCTTTTAAATAATTTACGATAATCTTAATGCAAATCTACATAGTTTTAAGTAAATTAACTGGGGACGATTTGAGTTGAGATGAGTTCGGTCAGTTATTTAACAGTAGCTGTGGGTGGGAAGGTGTTGCGTGGCCATGAAGAAGGAACGTGGCCAGTAGTTCGGGAATATTTCCCAAACTTTAAATACCATTCGTCTTGGGAACTCCATAAGTGACAAATATCTAACCAACCACATAAAATAAGAATCGATTAGTTTAAAATAGGCCTTATCACTATGACGGCGTGCAAGGTGAGCTTAGAGAGGCGGACACAACTAATTAGTGGGTGTAGAAAATTCGTGGAGATAAATTTAACTGAAACATCTTTACGATAAACTCAATTATCAGCGCTCATGACTAAGTGAGGTCGATCAAATTAATAATTGGGTGGACAAAAAATGAATAAACCGTGGACAATCACAATGTAAACCTCGTTTAATTGAACTGACATTTAGGTTTTTTTTTGGAAACATGTTATAATTTAACTTAACGATTATTACGAAAATTTAAATATTTGATAAATGATTCTAAAGAACCGGGCAAGTCTAATTAATTAGTTGGGCAAACCAAATGAAGCCAGAGTTGTTTGGGTTAGTATAAAATGGAAGGAAATGAGATCATCCAACCACCGTACCCCGGGAGTCCAGTGTGTTTCATCCTGCAGCAAAGAACTGTTTTCAGCAGCTCTACGATCTGGCTGGAATTCAAGGAACGAATCACATATTATTCCAAAGAAAACCTGTTTATACAACCTCAACAATGAGGCGGCCAAATCACTCCAAGAGAAGTTGGGGCCAATATTTATCATTGGTCATAACTCATTTAGTTAAATTTCTAGGCTCTAGGTTGGTCAACAAACCAATTTAGTGTAGTGGAAAATGAGAAAAATGATCGTTTCGAAAACTGACTTCACGTAGGTAAAAATGTCTATTTGTGATAAGAAGTCTATTTTTGAGGGCACAGGAATCAACTATTGTCTGACCTTTTCCACTCAGTCCACCGCAATTAAATTTGATGTTTTGTGCATTTGGCATGGTTTTGAAAATTAAAACTTTTCCATAAAATATTTATTTTGAAATACTATTTATGAATTCGCATTAAATTAACTAAACTCCCAAATAGTTTCCGAACATATCTCAATCGCAAGTGATGATCCAATGTCCGTGTTTTGTGTCCATTGTGGCATTACAAATAGTGATTTAGGTTTTGTTCCTTCTACTGTGAAATTCTTATTTTTTCAAAGTGTTTATAACAATTGTGGGATTTTGGACGATCTCCCATTTAACCAAAAATTATTAAATTTTGGTGATTTATACGTTAAGATTGAAACCGACCGCAAATCACAAAGCAATGTAATAAATCAGTGACATATTTTATGTATGGAAAGTTATGAAGGAACTTTCGCTACATTAAATTCGATTTTCCCCATTTTTGCTCGCGTCGTTGTTCTGTTTTGTATTAAAAATAGCTTTAAAAAGCCTTTCGTGTATGGCAAACGCAAAATAATAAAAAAATAAAATTTAAGAAAACGGAAAGGTTAAACTGGGCGGTGTAAGAATAAGTCCGTTTTTTGAAAATTAAAATCGAAAGTATAAAATTAATTTTTTTGTTATTTGCAACCAAAGCGGAAAATTTAAATTTGATAAGCAAAATAAATATATTTTAATGTTATGTATAGAAAAAAAAAATTAAAAATAATTCAATGAATATGAAAAAAAAAAATTATAATTTATTTTTGGGATGTAATCGAAAATAAAAAAAAACTAAATGCTTAAATAATGTAAATAATTTAAAAATTTACCTGCTGTCGTCTTCTAATTCTTTTCCGGGCGGTTTGATAAATCCGCCAATATAAAACAAGGATTACGAGTAATGGAAAATAAAAACTTGACGTGGTCGCAAATATTTGATATCCTAAATCTTGGGACACAATACATTGTAAATTATTTAATCGCTCTTCCCAATTTGGATCCTTCCATCCAAGCAGCGGCGCTATTGATACTAAAAACGATAATGCCCAAACAACTAATATCATTATACCAATTCGTTGGGCAGTTCTTTGATGGACATAATCGATATTTGTTACTGCCCAGTATCTGAAAAGAGAAATTACAAAAAATTATTTTTTTTTATGAAACCTCAGATGTGTGTCCAATGGTACAAAGCTGGTAAATACACAGTGTGATTTGAAAGTACTCGGATTTTTGTAAAACGCTCATAAAGTCATGTATAGGAATATATAATTTGCCAAGTGGACTTCGCTTATTGAAAACTAGATTTATTTATAGATGTATACATTTGAGCTCTTGCTCTTATTGGGAGAGGGGGGGGGGGTGCTGCTAAGAAATTTGAAATAAGATAAAATTATGAAAAATGACGTTAAATTACACTCTTATTGAAGCTCAAACAGATAAGGAAAACGTTTATTTATATGAATTTCTAAGGTGCAAAAGTGAGATTGGAGATGCTCTAAAAATGTAGGATTGTCTCTCTTGTATAAAATGTTCAAGATACGGATTTCATTAATCACTTAAAGTCGATTTGATTTTAAACAAAATAACTCGTAGACAAGTTCACCTAACTCAAATCCACATTAAATATTTTTGTTTAGAACTTCCTTACTGCATTTTCTTGTTACTCTGTACAACAAAGGAAAATCCGAGACTACTACTACTGAACCGATAAATTCTTCGGTGGAAGCGCTAGGTATGTTCATAGTATAGAACAGTCTTTAACATCTGTATGTTTAAACGAAGACGAGGGGAGACAACTACTGTGGAGGCTATTTTAACGGGACAATTGTTGTGTATGTTGAAGGTCCAAGGTAGTAAGGGTGGATTTAAAAGAAGTAATCGGTCCTAAAGGAAACGTGGTGAAAACTATTTACAGAATATCTCTTAGGGATCAGAATTACCCCATTCTAGTCAAATTAGTCATCGCGTTTTGAGTTGATCGTTGGCGATCGGAATACTTATAAGAAAAAAGTCAGTGTTTACCTTCACGAAACCATGCAGCAGGCGTACATTAACTATAAATTGTTTACAAAAGTTTTGGCTTCAGCTTTGCTTCTTAAGGTTAGCGTAAGTGTCATTTATACTACAAAACAAGGTGTTCGAAATCTCTTCGAGATATTGCAACGAATCTGTAACTACCACATGATTATTCTAAAATGTCCATTCTTCTTCTCAATAATTTTCGTCTGAACCAGGAAGGGGCGTGGGCCTAGAAGGTCAATATACCAGTATATATATGTATGTAGGGTTTCGGAAACGGTTAGAACGATTTTCACGAAAATTGCTTAAAGGGTGTTTTCGAGTATCACAATTTGATTGATTTGGGTTCTGGTTTCAGGAAAATTAATTTAGGGAGTCCTCAGGGATCGATTGTGATGGGTTCTGATTTTGGGGCCCGGGCCCCATTTTTAATTTTTTTTGTTTCGCAAAAATTTGTTATCGGCCCACGCGATTTTTTCAAAAAATGGTGTGGAATAACTTTTGAGTACCAGAAATCGTCTGCGATGGCTCCTTTTTAATTTTTTTCTGCTCGCACGATTTTTATTAAAATTCCTGGAAGGGCGGTTTCTGATTACCAAAAACCGATTGTGATGGGTCCTGAATTCTTGAAATTAAATTTGGAGGTAGTCCGGCAGGGCCCGAGTCCCATTTTTTTTGTACTCGCACGATTTTTGTACGCTTGCTGAAGGAACGTTTTTAATTGCTAGGAATCAGTTGCGACTGGTTCAGATTTCGAGAAAAATCGTTCACCTGGTCGAATGGTTAGCTCGGGTCGTTTTCTTTAATTTTTCTTTGGGTCACTCGAATTTTTTAAAAATTGGTGATGGAGGGATTTCGAGTGCCAGGAGTCGACTGCAATGGATGGTAATTTCGGGGAAATCAGTTTAGAGGGTCTTCTCTCTATCATTTTTATAAAAATTGGTGGAGAAGCGTTTTCGATTATCGAAAACCGATTTTGATGGGTTCTTATTTCGGAAAAATTCATTTAGAGGCCACCCGGTGGACCAACATAGAATCTCTAACTCTTCGAATATACATTCAGTGTTTCTTTGAGTTTTCATATTGTTTTTGATTAAATTTTTTTCGTTCAGATTACAACGGGAATTTTAAATTTGATCAACACAAAACCGGATCGCGACCCAATATTTTACTATGAAAATATTCGTAAGTGTAGAAATTTTGTATGCAGCTTTACTTCTGTTTATATTTTTTTCTGTGCTTGGAGCCTTCTTTAAACATTTTATTTGGCTTGGGCGATTTGAATAAAATTTTGCGGGACCGTGTTCTCGAATGCAAGAATGGATAATTCATTTATGATTTTCCGAATAGATCCGTCATGTTGCACCGCACCACGCTGTGTTATGTTGCATCATGTTGTGGGATGTTGCACTACGTTGTGGGATATAGCTTTATATTTCACACATTGATTGAATCTTGTTGAGGACTGTTGTGTGATGTTCCAATATGTTGCGTAATGTCGGCTTGAAGCCTTCTTTTAAGATTTTATTTGGCTTGAACGAATTTGATAAAATTTGGCCAGACATAGTTTCCGAATGCAAGGAAATGATTACAAGGAGTTCTGATTTCGGGATAATATATTTAGGAGTCCTTCGGGTGGTCCGTCATATTGCACCATATTGCGTAGTTGCATGATATTGCATATTGCATGATATTGCACCTTGTTGTGCATATGTTGCACGATGTTGACTGTTGTTGCCTGATGTTAACCCATATTGCACCATGTTGTGGGATGTTGCACCATGTTGTTTGATCATGATATTGCACTATGTTGCGTGGTGTTGCACAATTTTGCTTAATGTTGCATCATGTTGTGGGCTGTTGATATTGCCCCATGTTGTATCATGTGTACTATGTGGAGTCATGTTGCTTCGTATTATGTCTGGTGTTTTTCGTGAATATTATTATTAAGCATATTGATTTGTAGTATTCGCTATCTAATTACTGTTTTGATCTTAGTCTCTTTTTCACATTTTGTTCCGCCTCAAACAATTTTCATGTCATCTGGTGTAACAAGTTTCATGTCATCTGGGTGTCTTTATTTGTTTTATTTAGCTTAGCGCGACTTTCATTAAAATTAATGAAGGGAACGTCAAGGAATTCGATGCTAGAATTCGATTTCGATCGGTGCTAGTTTCGGTAAAATTCGTTTAGGAGGTCTTTCGGAGGGGCACGGGACCCTTTTTAAGTTTTTTTGGGTTAAACGATTTACATAAAAATTGATTGATAAAGGTTTTCTAATGCCAGGAATGGACTGCTATGATTACTAATTTATTTAGGGTTCTTAGGATCGAGCGCCTTTAATAAAAATGGATGAGATGGGTTTTCAAGCGCTAAGAATCGATGTGATGAGTTCCAAATTCTTCTCTTTTAAAAAAAATGATCAGCTCGAAAGATTTTGATTACAAATTTGAGAGAGATTTCGAATATCAGGAAATGATTGCAATGGATAATGATTTTGAGAAATTTGTATAGAGGTTCTCCGGTTTAGCCGCTATGTTGTGGCTTGACCCACACTTTAGAACTGTGGCATCTCAATCAAAGGGGATGGAACTCAAATAAATGGAAATCTAATATACAATTTTGACTAGCCTCGTGAAAATTTTTAATTTTAATTGGGATTTTGATTGGGAGACAACTCCCTTTGCATGGTAAACATATAATAGGATTACAAAATGAGTTCCGTATGTGATTTAGAAAAAAGAGTAAATTGGATGGTACGAAACGTATGAAAATATGGTTTGATTGGTATTATTTCAATGTGGGTTTTTAAATTGAATAGAGCTAAGCCGCGGCTTAGTAGGTGTGGCGTAATTATTATTTTATTTTACAAAGTAACAGTAAATATAGTAACTATGGACATTTCCGACATAGAGGTTTTTGTAGATTTACTTCCCTGTACTGCCCAAAATCCGAAAAAGTGGTTTTTGATGTGGTGTCTGTCCGTGTCACCTCTACAGCCCAGACCGAATTACTGATTTGAATGAAATTTCATACTTAAACATTCTACATAAATTCGGAGGTTCGAGTGAAATATGACGGAAATCGGTCCATCGGAAATGCATATAGCATCTGCGGAAAAATCGACTAAGATCAAATGGATTTTAAAGTAATGTGTTACAAAACTGGTTTAAATCATTCCTCCAAAATTTAAATTTGGTGACGATTTTCGATAATAAACTGTTATTTCACTTAATTTGAACACTCTACAGCCCAAATAGGTTGAGTAATCGGCATAAAACTTCAAACCTAAGGTGTTCTGGTAATTTGGCAGATTCGATAAGAACTTCTCGGTTTTTCCAAATATTTTGTATAATAAAGGATTTACGATAAAACTAAAAGCCTAAAAGATTTTTACTAAAATTTAATCGAAATGACGATTCGCATTTTTTTACCAAAATTCAGCTAAGTTTACACATTTTATTTTCAGAAAAATTTGTTTTCGAACACATTTTGTGTTACCTAATATGAGATTTCGAAACATACACACAGGTGCATTAAATTTTGGAATCAATTAACCAGAAAATTCGTAAAGTTTTTTCTCCATAGCTAAAGAGAACAAAGAAAACGATATCGCGCCTTTGCATGCCGAATAGAATTTTGACATATGAGCTCATGAGAATCGAATTCCACAAGAAAATAGGGCGTTGACCACAATCTGGTCTGACTATGAAGAATTATGTTTACGGAGGAAATTGTTGGCGGTCTGTACACTTAACTTACTAATCCATATATACATTTTGTATTTGTTACAAACTTCATATTCGTCTTTTATATACAAAATGTATTATGCAACTTATAGTAAAAAATAGGAATATGACCCGATAATATTTTTTTATTTGTCTTGTTCTGGTTTGATTAAATTTCTCCATTTCTTTTGTAATCCAAGTACTTTCGTAACACAATGTAAATATTATAATTTGGTACTTACCTATCTAATGCAATACAAACTAAATGTAATATTGATGCTGTACAACATAAAACATCACTCGATGTCCACATATCACACAGCTCAGGACCTAATCGCCATTCCTGTGATACCTCGTAAACAGCACCCAATGGCATAACTAAACACGCTACTAGTAAATCCGCCACTGCTAACGATAATATTAAATAGTTGGCTACACTTTGTAAATTACGTTCCAAAAGTATTGCTGCGATCACGAATACGTTTCCTGGAAAGAGTACAAATTTAAAAACAAAAATCGTATTAATCTTAAATTACGTAATGTCATAATATTTTAATGTAATCTAATTCATATTTTAGGACTACGTTCAAAAATAAAAATATTTTTTTTTCTAATGAAAATGATCGAAAACATTAATTTTTCTTATTTGATTTGATTTTATTTCACTGAGTTGGAAATAAAAACATTTTTTTTGCCTCGTACAATTATTGAAATGGAAATCCTGAAAATGATAATGATGACGAAATGGAAATGATGTGGAAAAAGATGGAAATTTTATTTTCATTTCAAGGTACGATTGCCTTCATATTTTATATAAATACATAAATTTTATTTTCAGTATGTGATCTTTCCATATATACCACATAGATATACATACTTAACATATGGCTGCAACATGAGAGCATATTTTTCCACCGCACCGGATGTAATGTATATCCCCGGTTATTTATACTTTTTTACTTTTTTACATGGAAGATGTCAAAAACATGTACAACATACGCGGTATTTATAAAGCAAACGGTTTTGTTTTACCATAAAAATATTCTGCACATTTTCCGTTTATTCGCTCAACGTTATCGATTCGAAAATATTGTTTTGCTTAATCTTCGGGACATTATCGACGGGAAAAGTATGCTTTAAATTATATCACAACACAGCCATGGCCTCTCGTAATCATCAACAACATCATCGTATAAAGTTAATCGACCAATTTCAAAATCATATTATAACCTTTTTGTGTAAATGTAAATTTTCCACTGTACATCTAACGAATTTTCAAAGTGAATTTTCCAAAATTTTATTCAATTAATCGATCAGAAAATATTATTTTTTGTACACATTTTAACTGCCCATTAAGAAGTGATGAAAAAATTTGAAAACGTTAAAAGCTCCCTATATTTACGACGGTATCGCCAATAACAGTTAAATTTTATTATTGCGTGTTGTGTACCCGTTAAATATTCAAGCAAAGAAACATATTTATGTTTTTTATGTTTATAACAATAACAACATCAAAATATTCATAAAATAAAAATCTGGAAAATAAGTGACAACGTCTGCCGGGATTTTTATGTATGAGGCGATGGGGCGGCGTCGGCTGAAAAACTGGAAGAAGTATTATTGCACCACTTTTGAAATTGTGTAATTAAACGCATATTTTTCTGTTTTGATTGTGGAAAAACTAGATTCATTTAGATTCTATGTACGTTACGGACTCGTTCATACGTAATACGAGTACTCGTACAGTACACATATTTTTTTCGGTCGACGATTCTAAATAATTTTTATTCATGAAGGGCTTTCTGCATAAATTATGTTTAAATTTAAATATAACCTACATTAATACAATGTGCTTCCTATATGTGTTAAATACATATGCATACATCGAGAGCGTATGTGCTGCATGAATTTATAAAAATATTTATTCCAACATTGTTTAATCAAAATTTATTTAATTAACCCCCCGTTGTATCCACCCCTTTGTATTTACCATAATTTTTATAATAATTAGATTGGTAAAATTTTAAATTAATGTAAATTATAAACTAATTAAAAATCCTATTAAAAATAATACTTTAAATGAGTAACAAATTGGAAATTCTACATCAAAAAGATTTGTTTTAATTGCGATCAAACTGTTGTATGCGGCGAAAATTTTGATTTCTGGTTGTGCTTTAATGAGATATAGGTATAAATAAGTAATTTAATTTTTAAAGTGCTAGGGACTGATACGTTACAATGTAATCAGAACTTCGGTTTGGTAATTTCAAAAACAACCCGCGAAATTCACATCGAAAATATCCATTAAAAATCCTTCACAACGACTCAGAAAATGTTTTTGACTCTCCATTAATTTTATAAAACTTTGTTATTCAAATGTCATATTATATTATAGTATTAATATACAGAGTGTCCCAGAATTGGACCATCAAACGAAGCAGAGTGATACGGAAGCTCATTTCCAACGAAAACAGCCAAGCAAAGTTTTCTCGATTTGTCGATGGTGCTAAGTCATTCCACTTTTAGTGTTTTTCTAACAAATCGGTGCTTCGCTAGAAATAAAACAAAATTAATAAAATACTTTTTTTTATTAATTTTAAATATTAACATAAGTGTTCGATGTGTCCACCATTTGCCAAAATACATAATCAGCATCGCCGTATAAAATTTTGCTTAATCCGTCGAAACGTACATTCGTTACTTTTAATAATATTCGACGCTTCGATTACACGTAGCCGCATCTTCTGATCGGTCTATTTCACTCTATCATAAACCAGCTCTTTATAATAACCCCACAGGAAAAAATCTAAAGGATTTAGATCAGGAGACCGCGGTGGCCAACTTAGATAGGCTTCTCCGTTAGGCCAATCAATTTTCCGTCGATTATTCCCGCCCACATTTTTACTCCAAATTGGTGTTGAAATCGACTACACCGCACTTACTTGGATTTATATGGCCCCAATAGTGCAAATTATGGATATTGAATATCCCCTCCCTTTAAAAACATGTTTCGTCACTCCACAAAATGTTGTTAAAAAACTGCGAATTTTCTTGGCATCAACGCAGCATTTCTTGATAAAATTTCAACCTTTTTTATGGTCAGCAGGCCTTTTATCTTGTACAGCACATGGTAAGGGTGCAACTGATTTCTTTTTAAAATACGATGCAACGTGGGCCGTGACACTCCCAAACGTCTTGATAAACAACGAATACTTATAGATGGGTCGTCTGTCACCATTCTAAATACTCTATCTTCGTCTATAGCAAGTTGGCCGGTTGTTTCATATCTTCTCGGACGACCAGGTACTTCGCCTTCACTGTACATTGTAATCGGGAAAGCGTGGAACTACTAACATGAATTACAAAATGTTTTTCTTTTTAGACCGCAAATTTTGTTTAATTCGAGCTACTAGGTTTGCTTAAACCAAATCTCCTGATGTTTTTTCGAAAGCCTCCGCCGTTTTCATAGCAATTTTTTAGCGCAAAGCTATTCCGCGATAGTTGTTACAATTCTGCCGCTCTTTTTTATGTATTGGACACATTGAGGCTACTTTCCACTCGTCATGGATATTATCTGAGAACCAATTCGTTGAAACCAGCTCAAACATGCAATAGAAGAAGTAATTGCCGCCGTTCTTGAGCATTTCGTAACAGATGCCATCCTCATCAGGCTTCTTATAATTCTTCATTTTTAATAAGACGTTTCGAACTTCATCGTAAGATGGAGTGTGTGGTGGTGGTTTCATTCCTACATTGATATCAGATTAAAACCATGATGTTGTTGAGGATAACGTCCGTTTGTTTAAAAGTGACGAGGAATGATTTCGCCACAATGTTAGGGCGGTGTTTGTGGTCATTTTTGTTTTGTATTTTTCATACAGGTCCTCCGTTTTTGGATAGGATTTGTTTTTTATTGTCCTAGAGTTATTTTGACCATTTCCTGAGGTTAAGGTCGATTGATATGATGGTAATTAAATTCGAATATGAGTTTTGGAAAATTTGTAGTTTTGGGACTAAATAATCGGAAAAATTGTAGTTTTGTACCTAAGTCATTTCATAATTGATCATGATCAAATTAAGTATGAAGGATGCAAATGGACTCCAAATTTTATATTTTTGAGGAAATTCTGGAAGATGGCCAACTAGGACGAGACTAGATCATTTCTAAACCGATCATGATGAAATTTGGATATTCAGAGTGGAAATGGAACGTTAAAATGATTTATGGAAGATCATCTGGAATATAAAAAACTGAATCATTTCATAATCTATTATGATGAAATTGGGTGTAGAAGGAAGGAAATTGGGTTCCTAAATAATTTTTTGTTAATTCATAAATAAAGCCATATAGAACTAATCCATTCTTTAATCGGTCATGGTGAAATTGGGAACGAAGGATAGAAATAGAATTGTTAAAACATTTTCGGAAGAAGGTCTGGAATTAGGCCAACTGGAACGAAACAAGGTAATTTCCTACACGATAATAATTAAATTAGTATGTAGGATGGAAATGGGATTGTTCAGTCAGACGGCCAATTGGTACGAAACTAGGCGATTCCTTAACCACTCATCATTATTCGGTTATTAGGATGAAATAAGATTGAAAAATGAATTTTGGACGAAGTTCTGGAATATAGCCAATATAAATATAGTATGGAGAGAGATTCAAAAAAGATTTTTAGAAGAATTTCTAGAATATTGGTAGTGAGGTGTTACGACAGATACAATATCTGCTTAGGTAGGGGCTTCTGATTGATCTTTATTAGAAAATTTAATTTTAAGACATTTCAAGGCAAAATGATTCTGGTTGTAACTTATCGATACCGTATATTCAACTTTGTCACAGTGTTGTGACTGAAATAGGTTGTTCTGCATAGCTGTACAAATTCTTAAATATTTATGTTGTCCTAGAGCAAACTATAAACCTTGCGATTGGCCATTTTATAATTCCATTTCTATCAAACATACCCAATGTCATCACGGTCGCTTATGGAATGGCTTAGTTCAGTCTCAGTTTTGGAAGTATGTTTTCTTGAAATAACCGATTTCAGTGGAACTTAGCCATTTATTTTCCACTGCTTAACAGGGCACTTGGTTTTATAATATAAATTGAATTTCAGTGGGAGATTTCGTGGCAGTTGAGGTAAAATGGCAAGTTTGAGTTGAACTTCCCATCTAACTTGAATAAAATTTGGTTGTTAACATGGAAGTAGACTACCATATCAGAATACCTTTCAGAAATTAGGGGTCTTATATAATAATCAAACGAAATTAACCATTTCTCAATCTAATAAGATTAAGCTGGCAAAATGAAGAACGTGAGAGAATTGTCACTTTGAATGAAAAATTGACAATTTATCGATTGCTGGAAATGAAACTCGAGTTAAATGATTATTAAATTGGGGTCCAAAATGAGTTTCGCATCTGTTTCTCATAAATAGAAAATGTAAGGGGAATTTAGCTATCTCTCAACGGATTAGTATAGACTAACTCATTGCAGTGGCACTCATTGCAGTGGTGCAATTGGCACTAAGCAATTTTTCAACAGATTCCAAAACTATTATGTTTTTAAGAAGAAATTATGCTTCCAAAAAAAGTTCTTATTGAGTTTCTGAAGAACTGTTTTGAAACCAATCCATTTTCCAGATGATGGGGATAGAATAGTCATGGTTTATGACAATTATCACGAACAATTTCTTACCACTACGCTAAATCCAATTTGGCTACTGCGCAAATTTTTGTTTTGGTTTGGATTCCAAACTTGCAGCTTCATGTTACACCAATGGTTGAACAATTTTTCGAAATGTTGTATAATTCGTCACGGGAACTTTCAAAATTTTCGATTACATTCCCCGAATTGACATTGTTACAGGATCGACTTCCATCAAATGAGCTGAAATATGATCGATTCTAAAAGATTTCCGAAATTTGGCATTCAAAAATCGACATTTACTGCGATCATGCTTTGATTCATAGCCCGGACATGACATGATATTCGTACTATCATATCTTGAATTGCGAAGTCAGAATCAGATTTCTTATATCCTGTGCTTGAATAAATTTAAATTAGCGATTCAGCTTCCTTACGTATTTGCACTACTCATTTTCAACGGGAGCAATTTGAACCGAGATGACAATACATGAACAGATCTAACGGTTTATTGGCGAAACTTTCATCGCCGCGTGATTTCATGATCATATGATACGTATCGATTCCGACCCAAACCAAATTACATGGATTTCTTTTCATACGACGCGATGCTATTCATGGTAAAATACTGTTTTAACTAAGCCATGTACTCATCAAAATTTTCCTTGTTGTGGTCGTAGCCACGAAATTTCTCCTTTGAATGATTAACCAATTTTTCATCTTGTCCACCAAACCTGATAACCGGCAACCGGCTGTGCAACCAAATCGTTCATGTATTTAACCATGACCTTCCTCCTCTAATCTTACAATTCTTAAATTTGTTTAATTCTACTAAATTATTGGGCATACAAATTAATTCGGGCCGTTTTCAAAAAGTGGCTCTGACTATAATAATTTTTTTATAGTGACAGATGATTTCCGTTGTTTTAGACAGATTAGACAGCTGCCGTTAACATTCAGTTTGGATTGCTTTGAGTTTTATACAAAACGAGCTTTTTACGGTGTTGAATATGTCGAATTTTGTGATAAATAAATAGCATTTGCGGGAAGTGTTAATTTATGTTTTAATTGGAAAAAGTGCAGCTGAAGCAGATCGAATGCTTGTGGAAGTTTACGGTGACAATGATCCAGCCGATAAATCATGTAGAGAATGGTTTCAACGCTTCAAAAATGATGATTTCAGTCTTGAAGATAGGTTTCGTTTGGGAAAGCTAAACACATTTGTAGACGATGAATGCCTCTAGCATTGCTCGATGAAGACCGAATCAAACGCAAGAGGAGCTTGCCGGTACATTGGGAAATCTATGGACATGATTCAAAAGTAAGGCAATTGGGTCCCTTATGAATTAAAACCAAGACACGTGGAAAGGCGATTTCTTTCTTGCGAGCAGCTGCCTCAAAGGCAAACAAGAAAGATTTTTTTACATCGGATAGTGACCGGTGACGAGAAGTGGATCTTCTAAGATAATTCCGAGAAGAAAAAATATCACGCTTTGGCCGGCCAATGGATTGCCATCGGCCTCAACATCAACACCAAAGACGAATATTCATGGTTCGAAGGTTATGCTTTGTATCTGGTGGGACCAAACAGACGTTGTGTACTACGGGCTGCTACAACCTGGCGATTCCATTATGGATGAGCGATTCAGACTACAATTAATTCGTTGGAGCCGTGCTTACGAGAAAAACGACCGGAATATGAGGAAAGACATGATAAAGTTATTATTCTGCATGACAACGCTCGCGCTCAAGTCGCAAAAGTCGTAAAAAATATTTAGAAACGCTCAAGTGGGATATATTACCGCACCTGCTGTATTTTCCGGACATTGCTCCGTCTGATTACTGGTTGTTCCGACGGATGCAACACGATTTGGCAGGTCACAATTAACACAAAGACCAATAAAATCTACGAACTAATCCTGAAGCAATAGACAAATAGAAAAGAGGAGAACCAATTGTAAACCAAAGCCATATTATATAAGATACAAAGAAAATGTAAATTATTGTTAGTAGTATAATAACTGAGGAAGGATAATGAATCCGAAATCGATATTAAAATAAATAAAAACCCTATTGTTACTATAAGGAAAAATACTTAACAAAATAAAAAAACAAAAATAAAAAACATTCTTTTATTTATAATTTTAAAGTGACAAAAGTACACAAAAAGTGAAAGAAAATGATTTTTCAAGAAACAATCACAAAAGTTGATTCAATCAATAATGCGGATTTTAGTATCTCCTCTGTTTACTGACCCGAGCGCAGCTAAAATAAAAATTACAGTCGACTTTTTAAATCACTAAGTGACCACTCACCTATGATCAGTACTCTGAGTACAGTGAAAACAAAAAACGAAAACTTGGAAAACTTAGAACACAGATGCAGCTGGAAGATGAAGTAGAGGGCTACATTACAATTCCAACGATTCCTCATTAATTATTCTTTATAGTTGTTTAGATTTCTGACACCATGTTGAAACATCAGTCTTCGAAAAAACGAAAAGCCAATTAAAGTGTATTGATTAATAACAGTTTACATCGTTTCCACATCGTTGTTTGTTACATAGCTTACAATGTTAATATTCAGCACAATTATTATTCAGCACTTTCAGTGTGACAGGCTTGAATTAAAAATTACCAAGAAACATAAAAAAATCACTTTTAAATTAATTCCAATTGCAAGACACACCACTTATTATTTATGCATATATGTACAAACAGTAAAAGTAAATCAACAAGATGCGAAAACGTGTCCAAGCTTGGCAAGTGTTAATCTACTTTAAATTTCTAAACACGACTTTCTATTCGTCCTATTTTAATTGCTCGTCACCACAATTTAGACACATTTCTCGAAACACATTGTCACCTATAATGAAAAATGGTTCTTCCACAACAATTTTGTTTTCAACTTAATTTCTGCTGTTTTATTATTCTGTGTGTTGACGGCTTGTATAAATGTGAAAAACCGCCTTCTACTTAGATTCCAAAATGTATGTATGAGATCAAAATAATATGTTTCGCCCGAGTGATATACGAGTACGTACTCCCGTATATAATATGGCCTTTTGTTGATATACACCATGAAATAACGCCGCACATACGTACACTTTCTCAACAAAAATATTTGACACAAAAAGAAAATAGATGACCACCTTTTCTCCTCCTTCGAATGAAAAGCATAAAGTATTTTTCCATAGTATATTCTTATTTTGTTTTTATCTTATGAAAATCCATTACATAAGTTCGTCTTTATTTTCTTTAATATTTATTTTCTATTGTTGGTGTTACTTTAGGATCCGCAAAATGGTATAAAGTCAGTGTAAGAAACTTGAGAAAAATGAAAATTTATTGAAAGGATTATCTCTCGTTTATTTAAAGAATTATTGATGCCGTATTTCTAAATTACGGACTTATTCTATCCTTATTATGGCTATATACTCGCATAATATAGAAAATCGCTAATATTTCGAATGGCCGTTTCCATATATTTTGGTACTCGGTAAATATTATTCAGATGGGAGTCTGTTCATTTTATATATACGAGTATGTTGTTCATGCAATTTTTCTTTTTCGTAATTTACAAAATGAAATGCTTAACCGAATTATATTCCAAGTCAAATGAAAATGTATTTATGAATATTTTAATTTTCCTATGGTGAATCTTTTGAATAATTTTAATACACGTAATTCGTTTTCCCATACAAATACTTATAAATGCAAATGTAAGTAGAATTTTCTCTACCCAATTACCGTATCGCTAATGTTACCTCTGCAACTTTACTTAAATGCATAATCATAAATTTTTATAAAATATAATACACAATAATATAAGAAGTACGAGTGTATTATAAAAAAAAAATTGCTAAACAAGAAAACTTAAACTTTTCATGTACATAATTTATTCTATTTTCTGAACATGTTCTCCATCCATTCTATTGTTCTCCGAAATATGAACGAGTGAACAGCAAAGTAGAAAAAATAAACTACATGTTAGTGTGCAGTTACTAGAGCAGCGATTCCCAACCGATGACGCTTCGTACGCGTTGTAGATATATTTGATGTCTAGTAACCTAATTCGAAAGAGCAGTTACCTTTACGGCTGACATTTTTCCCTTTTATCATATTTAGAATAGTGAATTTCTAAGGACCAAGTAGAAATCAAAGTTTAAGAATACATTGAGGCTCGCTTGGAGAGAAACCTGTGTTGTGCCTGCGTAGCTAATTAATTTCTACACTAGAAGACAATTATTACAAAATGGTGTCGACAATGTAGATAATGTAGACAATATGTGGAGAATGTCGAAAATTATTATTTCGGTTAGCAGTCAGCAAAAACGTTTAGGATGTATTTCTTAAATGGAACCATTTCAAGATGAAGAGCTTCAATTTTTACCACACATTTGAAAATATTGAACTTATGTAAGTTTTGTGACATACATATATGGAATATTTATTAAAAAGTGTGACTTTCCATACAGTTAAATTTTAAAACTAAACATCCTCATCACGCGATAAAATGTAACAACACAAAAAGTATCTCAGTCAAGTAAATATTTAGTGATCGAATAATATCATCGATTCGTAAGTCTCTAAGATCTCTAGATATTTCTGACATATATTGTCTACTACTACATATTTAGTTTAAAAGAAATAGGAAAACAAACGTCGATGGGGGATTATAAAAATCCCGATGAAAAATTCTTATCTCGCTTATCTCTTCGAGAAGATTAATCACAGCTAATACAAAATACTAATTTTTAATCTAAACTATATCTAATAGCGCAAAGACGACCCTCTTTAAAGGACATTTTTTATAGCATTTACGCACACTTTTAGTGTTATTTAAGCAATTCCGTTTCTAATATTGTCCTTAAGTATCGAGGTTGTGGTTGGTTTACTGGAGTATAACTTCCCTTCAGGTACCCCCAAACGAAGAAATCGGGAGCGGTCCAATCAGGGGATCGTGAGGGCCGGTCAATATCACCACTTTTTGACATTATTCGGCCGAAATTTTTTTTTCGCAAAATTTGCATCGTAGAACGAGCTGTGCGTTGTCCGATCTATTTCAGGCACAAGAAAGATTTCCAACATATCTCGATAGCGGTCACCGCAATAACTGTTACAGCAGTGCCTCAAGTATCCTTAAAGATGATGTCATCGCCCCAAATGACGCACCACACCATATTGGTCTTTGGTGTATCAATTTAGGGTTTTGAGTGCCCCAATAGCGTCACACATAATGATTTTTATTAAAAATTAAATGTTTTAATAACTTCAACAGGTTGTTGTGGTGTTAGGGGCTCCATAATAAATTGTTATCGACCACTCTCTACGACTGTCAAATGCGAACTGACAAATGTCATCCAAAACAAAATGGCGGTCACTCAAAATCGACTTGGAACATAAATTGCACCCTGTAAACAGTATTCGTTTCGAAGATGTATGTAACAGGTGGCATAAGGCATAAGGAATATGTCTATAGTCTAGCGTTATGATTATCGATAAAGCTCATGCCATATGACTTGTTTTTGAATATAATTGAAATTATGGAGGGGGGATCAAATTAGCGTGAGCTACTTGTTAATTTTCAGAGCGACATGGAGAAACTTTTTTGCTCTCTGTAACCGCGATATCGCTCGATAAAATTTTAATTACATCAACGGTGATCATTTGTGTCTGTTGGTGTAGCTTAGGTCACACTGACACTACAAGGAAAATTTGGGGAAAATTTATACATTAGAAAATTTATGGCCAAAAACTGAAAATAACTTGTATAGCCGCAGAAAATTAAAAAATTATAAAATTCTAATCCATAAATTTTTCCAAAATTTTCCTTGTAGTCTCAGTATGACCTAAGCTATTAGAAAACAATGAACAGTATTGGTTACTAGAGGAAAGTTTTGATATATTGGCCAAAAACTTAAAATAAATAAATAAAAATGTTTAAATTTTCAGAAGGATTGGTTATGAAATAGCCAAGTTTAGTCCAGTATGAAAAGATCCTGGAATTTTGTACGAAACTTACATTAAAATCCTTGATCAATACTATTTTCTAAATATCTTCGTAATTCTTTAAGAAATGGCGGAAAGACGGAATATTGTTAAGTTTTGAGATTTAATTTACCGAGTTCCTTTATTTCAGAGATCAATCAATTTGTCATTTTAAGGATTACTTTTAATATTTTATTCCGCTGGAACGTTTAATTTAGTGAAAAAAGAGATACCAAATGAATAAAAAAATTTCGCTGGTAATTCTATAACAAAAGAAATTCTCTTTTGTAATAGCGCTGCCGCTTGCGGCGAGTAGCGTAATTCCGCTATCTGATACAAGAGATGTTAAATTTTACATCACATTTAAATATATTGACATATATCGAATCAAAATATGTATTAATTTATATTTCTAAAGGATGCGCCATCATTTATTTCGTTATGCAAACATTGAATAACTGCGACATTTGTCAACCGATTGACTTGATTAGGCATGTTTATGACACGTTAATTCAGTGCAATTTTAACCATGAATTGTTTCACACCGAAAGAACGCGCCGAAATAGTGACACTGTACATTGGAAATAGTCGTTCAGTTGTGTGTTATCGTCGAAAATTTCGTGGCCAGTTGGCACCGACTGACAACACTATTCGTCGTTTGGTGTCGAATTTTGTTCAGCACGTGACAGTGAGAGATCGTCGAAAAGCCATTCATCAACGATCAAGACGTTGAAATGAACTGGTTGAAGCGGTCAGAGAGAGCGTTGCCCAGAACCCAAAAGTGTTGTATCGTCGCCGCGCTCAGCATTTTGGCGTCAGAGGAACTACTTTGCGTCACATTTTGAACGATGGTTTACATTTGTTTTCGTATAAAATGCAGTTAACACAAATAATATTGCCAACAAACCATCCACGTCACTTGGAATACGGCCAAACGGTCGCTCGAATAGTTGGCACTGAACTTGATTTTTGGAAGCAACTTTTGATGACCGACGAGGCCCATTTCACAGTCTCTGGCAGCGTTAATTAACAAAATATCTGCATTTGGGGAACAGAGAATCCACACAAGATCCATGAAACGCCATCATTGGTCCATATTTGTTGAGAGAAAACGAAACAGTCAATGGAAATTGATATCGGTGGTTGTTGGCTTATTATGTGTGCCTGCAAATGCGTGAAAAAGCTGTTGGCGGTTACTGGTTTCAACAAGACGGTGCGATATGCCACGCTACAAATCAAACAATTCAGTTTCAGCAATGAATATTCCCTGTGCGTCTGATGTCAAAAAGAGGCGACATTGACTGGCCAGATCTCCAGATTTGACTCCTCTGGACTTCTTTTTATGTGGTTATTTGAAAATCAAGTGTACGCCAGCAAGCTTCAGACGATTGAGTTCAAGGCAAACATTCGTGCCAAAAATATCGCTATACCGACCGAGATGCTCGAAAAGGTAATGGAAAACGCAGCAAAAAGGACACATTTTGATGTGGCAAATAAAATCGGCCACTTAATTGATGTTGTGTTCAAAAACTAGTCTAAATAAATTGCAATGGACCAAATTGAATAAAAACACCTCATATATAGAAATCGGTTGTTTTTTTAAAAGTTATTCAATGTTTACATACCGACATAAAAGATGGCGAACCCGTTATTAATGGCAGTGGGGTCTAATCTGTCTTTTTTAAGAGCGCTGTATTCTGATTCCTGTAAATGTATACAGATCACAAATAATTGTGGAATTTCGTGCTCCAGTATAGTTTATAGAACTAACAAATTTTCTAACTACTTCTGAGTACTTGTCATCTGAAACCGGATTAATTCTGTAATTATTGCAAACATGTCCTATCTCTATATCTGTTTTTTTACAAAAACCGTTAGTCTTGGCCGCACTCTCTAAATAGTGGTGAATTATTAATGGCTTTAGCCTTTTTATTTGAAACTTAACTTTTATACTCCGCAACAATTTGGAACCTGATACAAGTCGAGGCCTTATAAATGACGCAATGTGAGGGGACCTTTTCTGAAATATTATGGCCACATTATCAACGAGTGCAAAAGTACAAACAAAATATTCCATCGCTTCTAATTGACTTTGGAGACATTGGCATGTATACGATTGGGCCGATGGAGGTGCAATTCCCCGCTAAATGTTCATATGACACAGCAGAACGACGAATTCTATCTGTCATTTTAAGCTGTCCCTGAACTATCGAATACGATGGGTCGAGTACGATCACTTAACGGAGTTCTTCTTAAGAAAATCGATTGCGGCAGGTCAAAATCAAGCAACATTATGCAATCAAAAATCAGCAGTGAATAAATGTTTGAATTAAACTTTTTCCATTAATTGGGAGATCCTTGCGAAATTTGGTAAAAATCAGTGTACCGGAAGTAGCTGCTTCAATAGAAGCTTTATACAGTTTTGTGATGATGTTAAAAAGTATAGCAGACACATCGTCTGGGCTGAAGAGAGGACACAGATATTTAGTTTGCACCCACACACAGATATTTTTTAAACTACTATGGAAAAGAAAGTAAAAAACAATTTCTAAGACCTTTCGGCTTAAATTTTGGAAAGTTCATGTTAACCGATATTGTTGCAAATTTATTGGGAGTATAACTTATTTTTTTTGCAGAAAGAACACGTTTATTTCAAAGAAATGATAAATTTTATTTTAATCAAAATATTTTCCATCGTTATCTGTGACTTTCGACCATCAGCCTGGCAATTTATGGATTCCATCGAAAAAAAATTGTGTGTCTTTTGATGCGATCCGTTCGTCGAGCCATTTTTTGATTTCTTCATGGTTTTTGAAGCGCTGGTCTTGAAGATCGTTTTGCATTGATCGGAACAAATAGTAATCTGATGGGGCACAATCTGGTGAATAGGGACCATGCGATAGAATTTATCATTTAAGTACTTTCAGTGTATTTTTTACTTGTTTTGCGACATGTCGAGCATTGACGTGCAACAAAATTACTTTACGCTGTTTGTTGGCTTTTCGTTCAATGCATGGTTTAAATCTATAAGTTGTTGTTGGTAACGTTCACCAGTAATAGTTTTGTTCGGTTTTAGCAGCTCATAGTAGACCACTCCTGTCTGATCCCACCAAATGCACAACATAACCTTACTTTTCATCGCCAATCACAATTTGAGACAAAAAATGCCATCTTCAGTATCTTGTAAGCAAAGAAGTGCAAACCATTAAACGATATTCAATGTTGACTTCAGTCAGTTCATGTGGTACCCATTTTCCTTCTTTTTGAATCATTTTCATGGCATGTAAACATTTGCTTAAGGCTGTTTCGTTTTCTGTTTGAGCTGAGTTTTCCTTCAATAATGCTACCAATTCTTCATCTTCGAATTTTTTGGTTGACCAGAACGTTCTTTGCCGCTGACATCAAAATCACTACTTTTGAATCAGTTAAACCAGGTTTTGCAAGTCTGTTGAGTTAGTGCTTGTTCACCATAAGTTTCTTGAAGCAAACGAAAACTTTCAGCAGCATTTTTCTTTTGTTTAAAGCAAAAAAGTAATGCTTCCCGCCAATGCTGTTTTGTTGGTACGAAATTCGACATGTTTAAACGGGATTAAAAAATATGTTGTTTACGCTTTCACGAATAAAGGCAAGCTCAATTTTAATGTGAACACTTTAAAAGCTGTCATTGTAAAATAATGTTTAGTACTAAAGTTACGCCATCTCTTAGAAAATCCAATAAACTAAATTATACACCAAATAATATGGAATCTGTTAGTCGACTTTTTTGACGATTATCTTATAATTGATATACTTGTCAAAATATTTGCATAAAACGAAAAACCTCATATGGAGGGTGCCACTTCCGATGTACCGATTTTGGTCAAATATCACTGGCCAAATATTATAACTTCAAATTTATGGAACAACCTTAAGCATGAAGTTTCATTCCGATCAATATTCTAGGCTATACAGAGCCGTATTTTTATTGGAAAACAGTTTATCGTCAAAATTAGTCACTTCCGGATAAAGTTTGGAAAATTGATCTGAGCAGATATTGCTGCTATACTTTTCAAAAATGCTATACTCCAAAAAATTTACAAAAAACGAAAAAGCCCTTATGAGAGTTGTCTCTTCCAAAAGGCCGATATCCTTATTATCCCGATCGAACAAGCCGTCTAGCCTCTAGCGAGGACACGGATATTTTTACGTACAAACGCACACACACAACTGCACCCACACGCGCACACATAGACTTTAAAAAGTACTTTTTGGACTTCCGCGATATAGCGTTCTCGAGGTTAACATTTTTCATGATAAACTAGTTAATCACCTGGTCACTTATCTTAATTTAAATTTAAACCATGTTGCTTGGAACCGTTGTTTGACTATTACGTATATATTCTACGAACTATTATCATTAATATTTCTCAAGGTCAAGGTTGAGGCAGTATAAAATATGAAAACCGCTCAATCGGTGGATATAATCCGTGCGCACTTAATATGTGAGTTCACTTGGTTATAAAAAAACACTAGAAGCACTTGAGCCCCAAAATTCAGCAGGCTCGTGTTTTAATGCCGCGTTCGGAACACAAAATTGCGTGATGCGCAAAGCCGCGGATATGCTTCTCGCGTTTAGCACTTTAAGCAATTAAAGGAACATGCGTATAGTATTACTAGAAATTCACAAACTAAAATGCACAAGGCCACGTTTTACCTGATCAGTATACTTTGTAGAACAATTTAATTTTTCTTATTAACAGCTTTGCTCTTCCTCTTTAAAACTAAAAGTTAATTTTTAGTTTTATAGAGGAAGTGTTGAGCTTTAAATTTTTATTTTTGGTAATTAGGTAATTACGGATTGAGATAACCAGATTTACTGAATATTTATTATAATTTTGACATACCTCATGTTACGTATCGGGCACCCGCCTGATTACCAAATCAAAGTAACATCGGGTCCATGGACGCTCGATTGGGAACCACTGAATTAGATTCAAGAAAGTTTTTCATCTACTCCTTAACAATTTTTTTTTACTTCAACTTCATTGGATGCTCAACCATAATAACAAAAACAACAGCAACAAATCCAAAATAATAATGAAAATAAAAAATGTATTTTCCAACAACACAAAATCAAATAAATTATGAAATTGAATTACGGAAACATGAAACGGATATAACAATCCGAAATACCGATACTGCAAAGTGGAAATACAGAAAATTGGAAAACTTATATTTTAGAAGCACAGTAAAATGAGAAGCAAGAATAAAAAAATAAAAATAAAAAAACTAAAGATGAACGTGTTGAATTGAAATTGTAATGGAATTAGATTTGCTTTTTTTCAACTAATATTATTTTAGTCGTTTGAATTCATTCTTATGTGAAATCTTGACATCCAACTAATGGTATTTTTTAGGATCTATCCACAGAGTCAAAAAATATTATAATTTTATTTCGAATGAATTTTCCAATGTATTGTGTGTGATATACATATATTACGTATGTATATAACAGTCTATACAGAGCCTGGGAATTGTGTACAATGTTTGACGTTAATCAAATTTGATTCGTATATGTGGATTCGAAAAGTAGATTATACGTTCGACGTCAATAGAGATTATATATATTTTCATTTGATTTTATAAATATTGTAAACAGAAATAATTTCGAATATGAATCGTGTATTCGAAATCATGCAAAAACTTTAATAGGTTACATTATTTTATGCCGAGTATTAAATTGTGATAAAATGCATATTGCTGTACACCACTAATTCGATACAAAATGTAAACAATGTAAGATGTAAAATAATTTCCATTCGATATGTGTTATTACGTACACGTCAGCCGAGTGACAGTAAAGAATTTTGTGTTCGGGCGGCGGATGATTTTTTTTTAGGTCAAAAACAATATTGACACGTTGTGTCTAAATATTTCAAAATACACGTTGTGTAGGTGGAAAGTTATTAGGTCGAAAGGTCTTACAAGATATCCATCACCACAAAATATATATATTTATTGCTTTTTTAAATAAAATTTAATAAATATGTTTCTCAAATTTCGTTTATACAAAATGAAAATTCCGTAGCAATATAAATTATTTTATATATTTTGTCAATTTACATAAAATTATGCAAATCGAATGGAATATATTAGTTTCGTCATTCCTGTCACCTTTTTAATTAAATTGGTTTCATATTACTATTTTTCCGTCTTTATTTTAAATTTCCGATATTCACGAGTCTATGAATTTTATGCTGATGATTGATTGAATTAGATAATTTTATCGTATCTTCTTATATATAAATTATATGTAGTTGGAAAATTTTAAATAACAGAGGGGTGGAGAGAGAGAGCCGCGGAAATACGGTGTACAAAAAAATAATTTACCAGGTGATTGAGTTTTAAAAATATTCGTATTCGATTTAATGTATTGAATATTAAAATTTGCGTATTTAAAACGGTAATTCTGGCAGAATATACTGTCACTTTCGACTTGAATGACGTCAATACGGGTCATTGAAAAAGATTACAATTGAACCAGAAATGATCACGATCTTTTGTGATCTATGTAAACCATTATAAACATCATTATTTTTCGACATTTATAACCATTGCATAGATTTAGGCGAATTTTACACCACAGTGTCCAATAATAATCCACACCACCACCACCACCAATTCCAGGGAATAGTGAAACGCGGTATTCGTCATACAACTTATTTAATTTTTGAATTGTTATAACCGAAATAAACTTTTCAACGAAAAGTGTAGCTACACAAATTAACGAAAAGTGTAACTTCTAAAAAGTGTTATCATAATAATTCTAGTCTAAAGGTTGGGGTCATCAATAAAATTAATTCTTCAAATGTTTGAAATGATATATGCGACACTATGATCGAATAAAAAAATCTCACAGATATTACCAAGTGTATGCATATGCCTTCTAATAATGGACAATTTAAGCTGTTCAAAACAGTTAACCAAATTGAAATAAATAGCTTTGAAGTGGCTCCACACAAGTTTTAATATGTGAAATTTCATAAAAATTCAAATAATCTACAAAATACTTGCCACACTATGGCCGATTACAGAAATCTCAAGATGTTACCAAATGTGGACTTAAGTCTTTTAATAGTGGACATATTCAGTTGATCGAAACACTTACCCACATTAAAATAAAAATATTTTGAGTGGTTCCACACAAGTTTTAAAGTGCAAAATTTTTGAAAAATTCAAATATTCGTCAAATATCTCCTACAATAACATCTCTAAAACTCCCGGAATCGGATATTGTGTAGCAGGTAGTTTGAAGAACATTTGAATTTTTAAAAATTTTGGACTTCAAAACTTGTGTGGAGCTACACAAAATCGATTTATTTTAATGTGCTTAACTGTTTCTAGCAGCTGAATCTGTCCGCTATTAGAAGATATATGTTCCCGGAAACGGCCATAGTGTAGTAGAAATTTTCACGAATATTTGAAATTTTCAAAAATTTTGCGCTTGTACCCAGAATATTTCTATTTAATTGTAGTTAACTGTTTTGAACAGCTCCGAATCCGTTCACTATTAGGCGACATTTGTTTACACGTAATAATTGCTCCGAGATTCCCGAAATCGGCTATAGTGTAGCAAGTATTTTGACAAATAATTAATTTTTTATAAAATTTCATGAATTTAAACTTATGCGTAACCCAAATCTTTATATTTTAATGTGGTGTTCCGAACAGCTGAATCCATGCAATTTTAAGCAAGGTACGCCCACACTTGGAATATCTCTAAAAATCCCATAACCGGCAATAGTGTACCAGATATTTTGACGAATATTTGATTTTTTCAACAATTTTGAGCTTTCATTCTTGTGTGGAGCCACGGGTTAACTGTTTCGAACAGCTAAATCGATTCTCTAATAGACGATATATGCTTACACTTAGTAATATCTCGGAAATGTTTGAAATATTTCATAGTGTAGCAAAGTAATTTAACAACTTTTAAAAAATTTTGCACTTCTAAACTTGTGTGGTTCCACTCCAAATTTATTTTAATGTGGTTAACTGTTTTAAACAGACCAATCCATCTACTATCACGCGACACATGTCCACAATTCAAGCTTGCTAACATCGCTGAGATTCATGGTTTCGGCCATAGTGTAGCAAGTATTTTGAAAATTATTTGAATTTTTATGAAATTTTTGCGCTGTAAAACTTGTGTGGAGCCACCGTAAAACTATTTGCTCAAACTCATCAGCACAAACGTCGAATACCCAAACTTATAGATTATTTCTATACATACAACATAGGAAACATAAATTACCAACTTTAAAATAGAATACATTTAACAAAATTATCGGTTAATTACAAAACGGACACGTTATACACGATTGAACGCAACTATTCGAATAATTCGATTAAATGCTGCCAAACAAGACATCCATTTTTCGCTTCCCGGATCGACGTGATTCTTAGTTAGAATAGTTCTTTAAAATATTTTCATCAGAACGGAGAAACACCGAGGACACTTCTTCTTTCTGTACGCGGCGCCAAATACTTTCGCTAAGATGGAAATAGCAACCATGGAACACATAACAGAAACGCAGCTTTGAGAGCAGGGGTTCTCAAAATCAGCCAAAACAAAATTTGGCTTAAAATCGATGTAATGATCGCAGGCAACTTTTAATATTTGCTATTTCATTTCGTCAAATGTTATATTCCCGGAACTTTGGCGTCATCAAATAAAAATTATTGGCAGAGTAACGCCGTTATTTTTTGCAAAAATGATAAATAGTTGACGAAATATGTATGTACCAATCTCTAATACTCCATGTATCATCTAACGGTTTGCCTTTTCGAGCATTTGCAAGCATTAAATAATAGCGTACACAAGTATGTTATACACAGTGCCAAACTAGTTTTATGATAAAATAAAGATTTTGCCATCTGCTATTCTTAGATGTTCTGGAATGTAGTTAGCTTATCGACCACGCTTTGTGTTGGCCTTCTCCTTCTTCCTAGAATATTCGTTGGCAGTGCTGGCGATCTTCTTTATTTTAGTATTGACACAGCGTACTAGCAGGTCGTTCGATGTCTTACCATGCACCAGTGTTGAAAGCTCCTTGACGAAAAAGTGATGTCAATTTAAAATTTGCTGATTATTCGTGTCTTACATTGATGGTTGTGATGATCCACGCAAACCCAATAAAAACGATTTTTCACCACGGATTTAACCTCCATTTAGTAAGTATATCCTACATGGTACAGGAGAACTTTGTCTTTGCTAGACTTTACTATGTTTAAAGCCAGTTTATTTGTATTTGTAGTAAATGGAAATTTTGTTAATTGTAAAACATTTACAGATGAATCAACGCGTCATAAACACATTTATTTAAAATTTATAAAAAAAAATCTAAAATAGATCGCGAGCGCCAAATATCCAATCCACAATTGTGGAATCTTTGAGACTCTTTTAAGACAAGGATAACTGTTATCGTCAGCAGAGCTACTGATATTTGCAGAATTCGAAAGATCATTCCTATTCACTACAGATGCTTCAAACCACAACATATATGAACTTATTATCGCAGGGGAAATTTAGTAAAGATCGCCCAATAACGTTTATATTTCGATCTTTGAACAAAGCTGATGAAAACTACTCTACGAACGAAAAAGAAAAGTTAGATAGGATTATATTTGGGCGTTAAACAACCTGAGTAATTATCTTTAGGGTGTGAAGAAAATCAAAATAGTTACGGATCATCAGCTTCTAACCTTCGCGCTCAGCAAAGATAAAAAAATAGCAATATTAAACTCAAAATATGGAAAGCGCGGATCGAAGAGTATAACTACGAGTTGGTTTATAATCGTGAAACCACAAACAAGGTAACCGATGCATTGTCAAGGCTGAAATTAGAAGAAAATACCCTTACATCCTCACGTTTTGACACATTACATAGTGCTGAAGAGGATGGTACTCAGCTAATCAAACATTGCGAAGTTCCACTAAATGTTTTATCATATCATAATACCGGAAGGAAATGGGATTTACGCTTACGAAGAACTACGTAACAACTATCGTAATTTATTTCTCTACGAAGCGATGGAATAAGGGAGAAACTAATTAAACAACTAAAATAAAAATTACACCCAAAAAAAAATAATGGTATCAAAATTACGGAAAATTACATCCAACTACCCCAAGAAATTTATCAAGGGCACCCAAATACGTATTACTCTGAGAATAGTCAAGGACATCTGCAATGAGAAAAATAAATACAGAATCTTCCAAGAAGAAGACAAAAAGGCACATCGCAACTGCAAGGAAAATAAAGACCAGATCCTGGAGAAGTATTACTTCCCACAGATGGGTAGCTTGATAAAAAAATACACCCAAAGTTATGAGATTTGCAACAAATATAAATACGATCGGCACCCTAACAAGCCAGAACTACTGGAAATGCCAACCCCGACGTATTCCGCGACCTAATCGATATAAAGGACGAAAAATTCATCACGTGTGTCGATAAATTATCTAAATTCACTTCACTACACTTGCGGGATAAAATTATCTTTATTGTTTCACAATGCCATCTAATGAAAGTGAAGTGAATGGAACAAAAAAAGGATTCATTCATAATAAGGTGCCTATAAATTGAGTACAATGATCTAAATACAAAGGAATTGATCAATATTGCAGTTGACAGATACAACAATACAATATTTTCTGTCATTGGAAGAAACCCAAATTTCAAGGAAAAAGTTACGGAAGATTTAATAGAGCGAATTAGAAGTAACCAACAGCTAAAATTGCAAAGAGAAAATTTGAAGAAAAATCAGACCAAAATGAAGTCGGAGAGACAATATATACTGCCATCAAAGAAATTCAAGGAAAAACAAAATGCAAATTTAAAAAGGAGGTCGTTGCGAAAGCTAATAAAGTGTTAAAACAGTTGCCACCATCTCCGGAAGAAGAATACATAAAAGTCTCATTAAAAACTTTTCTATGGAGTATGACAACGTCCCTAAAGTACGACACACAAATAGTGTCCATTACCAAGAAAACGGTACTAATTCCGTTATTATTCGGGATTAGTGGATTATTCGGGATTAGTGGAAACTTCTAGATAGTCCATAATATTGAAATTAGCAGCTATAAAGAAATTTTAACTTGAGTAAAGGCTAGCAAATTAAAGGGAGTCAACTCAACAAGCATCTTTGAATCTCACTTAACATATTGAATCAACCAAATAGAAAAACTACTGGGAGAAGTTAATGACCAATCTTCAAGAATGAGGCGATCAATCAACTGGGTTCGTTCTACTTGGAAGTGTATTGCTGGTTCACCAGATGCAACGGACTGGGACGGAATTCTCAAAAGTCGAGGCAGGATTCCCAAAACTACCGATGAACAATATAAAACCATTTACAACATAATAGAAAAAATTCAACAAATCCTAAATCAACATAATGAAATCCTACTACACTTGGATGACAGCAAAAATGAGGTTGTTCAATAAAATGATGTTTGATCGCCTCCAGTTACTGAACGAAGAAATTAAAGAAATAATAAAAGCAGCAAAACTGGCAAAAGGTGGAATAATTAATACTAACTTGTTGGACAAACCGAGATGGAAACCTTGCCGTACTTAACCGAAATTGAAGCCATCGAATATACAAAACCAACAATGATAATGAGAAGTTCAACTATTCCATATATTTTAAATTTGTTTAATGAGCTTTTTATTATAAATTAAAGTTAACAGTAATTAGCTCAATTTTAAAAACTAACTTTATTATTTCTTAAATAATAAAGTTAGTTTTTAAAATTGAATTACTGTTAACTTTAGTTTATTCCATATATGATTTCGATACCCAGTAAGGAAGATTTTCACAATATAAAAATAAGGTCGATAGTCAAAAATAACAAACAAATTCGTTTGCAGCACAACGAGATTCTAATATAACAACACAGTACATACGGAATTGTAGATAAATGTCACACGAGAGGAGAAATTAGCATGATGATAAACTTCTGGCCTATGCTTGACCATTCCAGAACTATGACAAAATTCTAAAAATCGATCATGGACATAGCAGTCTGCTAGATCTAACATAAAAAGATAGTGATGGCGATGACCATCTCGCAAAATCTCGAACTTCTACTGCCCTACTAAATATTATTTAAAAATGCATGTTTTAACAGATATTTTATTTTTTGTTGGATGTAGTTTTTTGTAACTCTTGTTATATAAGATATAGTTTCGCCTAAATGTTTGCTGTTTTTCGCGAATACTAAAATACTACTTAGAATTTTTGTAGGAATTATTTCATACAGGTACTCGTATATGCAATTTTTCCTTAACCTTGCTTAAATTTTTTTAACTTAGGATAAAGTTAGGAAATATTTGATGCGCATATAAAGACGAAGTATGAGAAGGAATCGGGCTAGGCTAACTTTATACAAGAGCAAGTGGGTTTTTATTTGTATAAACTCAGTTTGTTTTGCTTTGGTTTTAATGTTAATCCAATTACTATTTACTTTCATTCTTCAATAAATTGAGCAATGATTCCGGCTTTGAGCAACTTCCGTTTTAATGCAGTCAGAAATAGTTGTTTCTTAGCAAAAATTGTGACAACCAAACAAATTTTAGGAAACCATGAACCTCTCAATTATCCGAGAATACTAAGAGTGTTTTTAATGCCTCCGAAAATCTCCAGAGATGATCAACAGAAGACGTATTGTTTGGGTTACTGAGGAGAATTTAATATATGATCAGTTCATTTTAAAATACGGCGAATTAATTGGTCATCGTATAACAATTTTTAAAATGTTAAAAAAAATGATAATAATAACCAAATTGAATGTAACATTTTGCAAAGTTATAGTTGCTGATGCCACACTGTATAATATGCATACCCTTCAAATATATTTTCAAAGTCCGCTTAAGCGAAGCAAAAGCGAATCATTAGCGATTTTTTCTCTATTGAACACAGACGCATTCACATGTATTGATTTTTTTCCGTATGCCAATGCGTATATTGAAGGTCTTTTGGTTTGTTCCAAAATTGATTAGTTTAAGAAATGACTACCACTTTGTCGTGAAGCTACATAAAATAACACTAGGACAACATTAACGTAATATTCCATTATTGTGAAATATTATTGAGTGGTTGGACACCTCCAACATTTATAAGTAGTAAAAGATATTTCAAATGAAGGAGTCATAAGTTGGTTTAATTTTTACTTGATTAGTATGAATTAGTATTTCACAAAAATAAGTGCCTGACACGAGGCCTACGCATGTTATCAAATTTTGTCACTCTCAGCAAATTATCAGGAGCCAAATTAAAATTCCCGTTAAAGATTATGTCTTGGCGATATTAGTCGTGGTTATGCATCTTTAATAATTATTGCTGTATAATAAACGTTATTATTTTTTGCTGTTAATAACTGTACAAATTTAAAACAACATTTTTGAATATATTTGGATTGAATTTTTGGAATTCAAGACGAAAAACAAGCGTTACCCTTTTTTCTAAATGTGAATAAAAAATATTATCTTTTGTCACTTTTTGATGGTATGTGGTCAAATGATTAATTTATGACGAGCCACATTTGTTTTTCAAATGACGCTTCCAATGTCTGTCGATGATTTAAGACTTGTTGACAAAGTCTTGAGCGGGACATGTATGACGAGTCTTCGATTTTTCTCGTTCTAACGCCATTTTTTAAAAATAGTCTAAGTAAACAATTCATAAAAATAAAAAAAATAAAAATTTCGAGTGACATGTTCAGTCTGTCGCCACTGCAATATTTTGTATATTTTTAAAGTCGACAGCTTAGTACGTCATACTGATACGTAGATTACTAACTTTTTTTTAATAAATTCGTAATAGTTTTTTCTTGAAATAAAATGTTTTTATTAAGAATGTCAATATTTGCACATCGTTACGTCTTATGAACTGTCATCGCATTGTCGCACAAGATTTTTCACATACGATTCACCTCAGATATGTCAAACGCGATTCATCTCAGACATGTCACACACGAAAATTTGTCCCACTTGCTGATAAAAGTTTTGGTTTGTATGTGTCAAGCTACTATCGCTGATGAATCATTTGTGTGTCGTCAATGACTTTCCTGCTGCGATCATGAGAGAAAGAATCAACGATTTTGCATAGTGAAGAGCCCGTATGAACAAAAGTGAGGAATTTTAACAGTACCTACTACAGATTTTTATAATGTAGTTTTTTGGTTTTCCTATCCGTTCCGCTCAAGCCTCCAATTCGCAATTTCCATCAAATGTAGATACCGTTGATTTCTACATCTGCAAGGCGGATGAGAAAAGTCAAATAAATTATTTTAACAGTTTTGATCCCCCTTGCTACATAACAAACTGCGATTCGCGTTTTGTTCACCAGATGTCAGGTACTTTAGACCCCAATATAAAAAGAAAAATAATTTTACACACACATAGACGATTGCTGCCTTGAATTTTGCGTGACAAGAGCCCTGCTTGATTTTACATAGTTTCAACAAGTAGTATGTGAATCAAGCTATTTTTTAACAAATAAATTTAAGGGTATCTGTAACCTGGAGGATTTTAATGCTACTAAAAACGGGTCTCATCTTTCTTATGATAGATGTAAATAGGGTGTACAGATAAAACGCTCGTTATCCAGAACACAGGTTTGATATACATCCCAATCAATGAAAAATTCCAATCACAACGTTTTCATGAATACTCCCCAACTGGGTGCGATTCAGTTTTGGAATACAATAAGAAATGAAATGTAGGGTTATTGCGGATGTAAGTAGCCGGTTTAATCTTTATGCGAGGAGGTGAGATTTCCAAAAATGGGGAAGCTTTGGTTTTGAACTGCAGTGACCAACTACAAAAATAAATTCAATAGAATTTAAGACTACTAAGGAATCAAAATCGGTTTAGCGGATTATATAATATATATGATTCGCTAGATTTAAAGGTTTATAATTTATGCGAAAGGATGAAGTATAAACATTATTTTCGTTTGGTCATTGTAGTCTGAAGAGAAGTTCAATTTGCCATTGAATAATTCTAATGACGACGAACAATTCTCGAGATTTCTCAAATTTAATCCATAACGCGACTTTTAACGAAGGATTAAGCACACAACCGTTCTGCGTAGAACGTATCCAATGCTGCCATTGATGTACACAACTATCACATACGTGTAGTGTAAATAGTTTTGAAATTGATATTTTGCTCAAAGTGGGTGGAATTGAAGCGCTGTACCATACATTTTATGAACAACATACTTAAACTTGCAAACAAATAATGAAATTTATTACATGACACGTCCATTGACAATCAAAAAATTTCTTAGGACTAAAATTGGCTATCATATTTTAGGTCGGGACATAAAACATTTTTCAAAATAAACAGAAACTACCTCAATCAACTAGGCAATTAAATATATTTACAGTAAGTTGTCAGAATAACAATAATAAGAAATGAATTTTTGTCGTATCGTGTCTGGGAGGGCCACAGGGAATGCATAAAAATAATTGTTTTGGTTTTCTTATATTGACAGGCAAATATTGAAAGGTGAGGTCCCCGTTCAAAATATTTTTATACATTTAAATTGTTTTAAATCGGTTTGATTCGTTTTCTCCCTTGGAGAACGTATTATTTATTAAATCTCATTATTTTGTTTCGTACGACAAAAGTCTGATTTATGAAAAGCATCTGAAAACGAACATTATTGTAATTCATATCATATTCTACGTACAAATCTTAAGTATTATATACTTCCACAAAAAACACCTTTTTTATTGAACGCACCGGTACAACCTAATTTAAAATGGGAGAAATGTCTATGCCTATATAATGGAATTCCTGTCAAAGAACGAACATAGAATATTTAACAATATTTTCTATCCTCTAAATGCCCCATATACGGCAAATATTGTTCATCGGCCTTTGATTGTAATTGAAATTGAAATTATTCAAAATGCTACAAAAATTTTTTTTTAACGTGGATAACAACGATAATCGCTTCTACGACCCCAACAAAACATTATATGACAAAAAGCTTTTTTGTAACGTAACCGGAAATTATACCTACACATACTATATACCCGAAAAGAAAAGCACTTTACAGTTACCATTTCTTGTCTGAACCTTGAACGAACAAATATTATAACAAAAACATTAACAACTTTATTTTTATACTTGCCGGAAATTTCATTTTAATTAATTTTCCGTTTTTTATTTTCTGATTTGTTCAAATTTTTCCGTTCGTTTTATACCTACATATTGGGAAAATAGCTGTATAACAATTTAAGGTTATTATTTTTATTCAAAACAACAACAACAACACGTACATAATAAACACATTTTTGTTGAAATGGAAATCAACGTATCAAAACAAAATGGCATATTGTTTTATAATTAAATAGTGATTTACCAAATTTCTTTGAAAACTTAATTATTATTTTCTATTGGAATTAAATGTTCTGAACATGATATCACAATACCATTCCACTCTGTGAATGAGTAATAATAACTCGCCCGGTATCATCAACAATTGTTCTGGTAAACACATCCAACCAATAAACCAGTGTTTGTTTATTTTTGTTGTAATTTCCCAGAATTTTCATTATTTACATTGCTCGAAGAATAACGTTCTACTCTTGTCTCACTTTACTATCAGATTCATCGAGATATAATACTTTGTACGTTCGTTATCTACGGATATAACGAAGTTAGAAGACACCAACAAAATATTATTAACTAACGTTAACTTTATCAATATAAATCAGAATCGCAAAGTTTACTTATTTCTTTTGTTCTGAATCCCTACTACTAGCTTCGATGTAGGGTGTACCAGTTTCAGTAATTCTGGATATGAAGGAATGATAGCCGCTCAGACAACATTTTAAGCCGAAACTATATCCGAAACAACTAGTTCCGCACAAAATAAAATGTGAATAAAAATAAATAAACACTCGACAAGTCGGGACGACGAGCAAAGTTGTTTTTACGAAATTCGCAAATTTTTGAATTAAATGCGTTGCTCGTTTTGGCTTTTTCAAATCCATAATTTGTATTGGAGGATCGATTTATACATTCTAGAGAATCAAGGAATGCGGATTGTGTAATGATTAAATTATCGCGTGTTCGACTTTAAATCAACGCATTTTTATATTTGTTATATGCATTTGTCGTGTTAATACTGTGAAATTAGACAGCCTCAAGTTTGTTATGTTACCCAAAAGATCATCACCAAAAGTTGGAAGTTACCCGAAAATTATTTGAAAGGAATGACGAATGAAATAAAATTGAAGAAATTTTTTTTTTTTTTTTTTTTATTGGTAACTATGCGATCTGTTTTGGGGCTCAAGGCTCACCCTGCTCTTCCGCGGTTATGCTTTTAACGTCCTTACTTTACGCCTTGCGGCCAACTCGAGGACGTACGGCTGGCTATAGGACCGATTTTAAGACCATCTGCACATTGCAAGCTCCATGCCAGCCTATACCAGCATGGAAGATGGGTCGGCCCATGAGTTTTGCACACCGACAGGGGGTCATAGATGTGTTACATTTCACCACAGATCGAAATCTGTTGATGAAATTTCACTTTGCATCCTGCCCCTATCGGGATTCGAACCCGGTACCTCCCGATCCAAACGCCAAAGCTTTAACCACTGTGCCATTTGGTCGGCGTAGACCAAATATAATTATTAACTTAATAAAACATATTTGTGTTGTTACGTGTGGTTTGATTCCATTTTTCACTACTGTTAATCTTTTGTCAGTTTGAAATTTAATAACAATAATAATTAATAATATAATTAGTAATTTATTTATTCCAGTAACAATATTTGAATTCTCCGCAATTTAGGAGCATCTACGGCTACTAGGCGGGACCATCTCTACGGCTTTAATCTATTCCCATGTTAACAAGTTGTTTCGCTTCAGCTAGACATCTCCTTCTATGTCTCGCTGGTCCTTCTATTTTTCTTTTCCTTAGCTCGTTCAAATCCAATGACATCCTCGTTATATCCCTCACTTGGTGATTCCTCAGCGTATGTGTATGTTTATGGTCAATATATCTCCACATTCTATATTTCGGCCTCTGTTATGTCTTACTGATTTGTTTTTCTATGTAGTTCAATATTAGTTAGTATAGTGTTTTAAGACCAGAACCATTTCAGTATTCGTGGAAGGCACTTGTTTACGAGAACACCTGTAACTTCTTTCTGACTTTTTTGTGTGTTATGGGTGTTCTCACAGCCATACAGTAAGTACCGATTTCACACACGGGTTCAACATTCGTATCTTGGCCTTGCGTGACAGAACAGACGAATTTCAGACTTTATGTAACATGTTGAATGTGTGTCTGGCTTTATTTATGCGTTTCTTTATGACTTCCCCTATGTCTCACCTGTTTTCGTTATTGTACAACGAAGGTATACAAATTTATTTGGATGTGCATTGATCGTTGTGATTATATTTGTGTTGAGTCTCATCATCTTGGTTTTACTGATGTTTATCTTGAGACCATCGTTAGCTAGCTAGATCTTATAGCTGTTGTACTTTCTGCTTCATATTTCTTGCTGTTGGACTTTCTTGCTTCAAACATAGTGTGTGAGCAGGCATATGTCATCTGCATAGCCAACATATCTTTAAGTTTTGTTAGTCCGTCCCCATTGCGTCATTAGGAGACGTGACATCATCCAATTTCCGCATTACATTATTCAATACGGTCAGGAACAACATTGGTGAGAGTACGCATCCCGATACGTTACTTGTTTGAGTTCAATTAATTTATTTGGAATGCCCATTTAACAAAGTGTCTTGCCATATTGCGTTCCCTATTTATCGTAATCAAATGCGCGTTCGCCGATGAGCAGGTAGAGTGGAGAATTCCACACTTCTGGGATATTGGTGTTAAGTGTGTGTTTGATGTAGAGGTCATATTCGTCTATCCTTTGAATATTTCGGTGGTTATACTGTCTGTTCCAGCAGCCTTATTATTTCTTCAGCTTTTCAATGGCACTTTTAACTTCCCGCTTCATTGGTGGATGGATGCGTGTTGCTCTAATTTCGTTATTGGTGTGTTATCAATTGGTGACCAGAGTTTTTGGTGCTGTTCTTCCTCGAAAAATTCTTTCCATCTCTTTAATTGTGTGCTTCATCCGTTGTTGTTAATACTTTTACTTTTGGCCCAGTGTATATATATGGAGATTGGTTGGTGGTATATGTTTGTGTAATTTTTTCGACCATACTGTGGTGTAAGTGGGCTTGCATATTTTGGATTGCTGCTCTCTTCAGCACCTTGAGGATGGATGCTTTCTGCTATTTTCTTCGGTCATTCCTTCTTGCCTTCTTTACTTGACGTACTGTTTCTTCGTATATCTGCGTTTCATCTCTGCCGTATTTTGTTAATACTTTGTTGTAGCTTTGTTGAACTAACTAATCCAAGGTTTCCCCGATTGTGTTTATTCTTCGTAACCGACTACTTCTGTAGCAGTCTTGATGGGCTTCTTCTGTTTGGTTTCCATTTTTGTTCTCTATATATGATAGTGGCTTCATTTCTAAGGAGGAAGCTGGAGCGTTTCACTGAAGATGTGTTTTTTGTGTTCAATCCTGTTTGTGTTAAAAATTTTCTTCTACTATTTTCTTCTTTAAGTGTTTCACAGCGGCTGGCTTGATTTGAAATTTTGCTAATACCAAAAGTTCGTGATCGCTGTGGTGATCTGTGTACGTCTGCACCTTTCATCATTGTGACTGACGTGAGGGATTTCTTGCTTACCAATTTATTTTACATGGTCTATCTATCTGATTTTAGGTTCTCTGTCAGTGTATATTTTTGTTTACTTACTCTGCGCCCGCCTATGAACCACTTGATTTGTGACGCAGATATGTCTGTGTCTACGAATTCTCCATTGGTTGTTTCGCACAGAATCAAACGCAATTTTACCCATAACAGGAGAAGAGGTGTTGTCCGTGTCAATTTTGGTGTTGAAATTTCCTTGTACGAGTTTGAGACGTCATCCCTGTGCGTTTCCTGCTAATATGGCTTTTCTATTTTTGTTTCTAGAATTTTATTTAATTCATATATATTCTTTTGTATTTCATTCATCTTACACATTCTTCGTGGTTGGAAATCATTCTGAATGTTGTGTTTCTTATTTTTGAATTGAAAAAATCTTGCCACTTATTAAATTTTTATTTTGCTTTAACTGGTTTTCCATCCTCATCAAATGGGATGATCATCACCACCTTTTTTTCTTCGCTTTATTTGTTGTTATTGTATATGGGCCCCACACACGCCTTTTGTTCATTCATGTGTGTTCTTCTCGTCATCTACCAGAGAAATATATCACATATTTCCTTCCCGTCGTTTGCTTTGTATTTTTATTTCGCCGCTGTTTTTCCATTTGATTTTCGCTGAGGTCTACAAACTCAATGTGATAAAGTTTCTTTTCTTTCTCTTTGTTAGAGTTCTCTGATGTTCCAGTTCCCGATTCGTGTCCGTGTTATGTTTGAAGCAAAGGGGTCGCGATATTTGAATTTGCCGGTTTGTGTTGTTATTTCTTTCTATTATTCGGTTTTGTAATCGATGTGATTTCGGATTAATGAATTGATTGGTTCTATGAATTCTAGCCAGCTTCCAGGGCTGCTGAGTAAGGCGTACTGGCATGCCGTGCGGGAGGTTTCGTTGCATTCTATTTTTCACTTTTTCTACTATGATGTTCCCAAGCGGTTACCCAAATTTGAACTAACCGAAGCGCAATGGTTACTTGACGTCGGCGATGAAGTTCTTGTCGCCCCCTTTTTGAATATCGATTTCGAAATATATGTAATTTCATCATCAGTTAAAAATTACAACTATTATCAGTTGTAATTTTGAACCGATGATTAAATTTTATTTCGAAATCGATATTTAAAAATTTCAAATATTGTTACTATAAGGCACAGGTGCCCATAAGTTAGATCGCGATCGACTGGTCGATTATTTAAATTTGAAAAATTTGAATTCACAGATTTTGGCCATTCAAAATCGAGAATAAAATGATCAGCACACTTGAAATTGAAATTTCCAAATACTTTGGAATTTAAAAAGTAGATCGCGAAAAAATATTGTTTGGAAAAGATCTCTCAAAAAATTACTAGACACGCCTGCTATAAGGAATAAATAAATTACAAATTGTTTTAATTAGTTATTAAATTAATAAAACAAAAAAAAAACAACTGAAACAAAAATGTGACTTTATCGATGCTACCGAATAGATTGAACTCTTCTCTTAGCTGAGCTATAATGTTAGCAATATAGTTGGCCCTTATTTATTTGGGTCATATCCTGATAAAACGAGACATTGGATTAGGTTTGATAATTTTAATATCCTTATATTTGATAAATAACTCATTCTCCAGCAAAAGTAAAGCCTAAATTTTTAAAATCGAGGTGAGGTTGTCAAGAGGCTTGGCAGTTTGGTCTAGAACTCGAGAAACCAATATTTGGGTACCTCCAAAAATAACCTAATATTTCTTTTACCTCATCCACCCACACAACTCCACATCTTTCATTGATTCTATTATAAAGCCATTTTGTAGAAGACTTCCACCATAAAGAATTGCAAAACATTTAAAGATCTTTAAGTCATTCGTGAAGGGGAGAAACAGGTGGGTCGACAAATACATTTGATGCCATCAATTAATATAAGAAAAATTAATGAACTTCTGTCTGTCTTTTGCGACACTCCCATTGTAGTCTTGTAGTCTTTGTTAACCGTTTGAAAATAACTGGGGCACAAAATCAGTTCAGAAACCAAAGGAATGCACAATATATTGTGCTGTTCTGTGGTTGATGAGATCAAATCTTGTATTCTTTGGGTGTTTTCATTGCTTTGACAATTCCATCGGTTTACCAAATTTATAGCGACACATTTTTCTGGTTTATATTCATATCGGCAGCAATAAATATGATACGAGATGATAGATTTAAAAGGTTTGCATACAGGTACTTCGAGTAACTTTGATGTTTGCGAACAAGAAAGGAGAGAAAATCGGTTGGTTACCTATCATTTTTTTTGTTAAATGTGGTACTTTAAATAACACGAAGAACTATGCATCGACGCACACACAACATTTCAGGATTTCTATTTAGACGGTGTTTATGATCTTGATTCCGACTTGAACCTTGAGTTTGGCCCTTGCCACTGGTCGGAAAAATAATCAAGTTAAAATTAATGCATCGACAAACATTACAAAGCATTGTACGTAAAATCATTAGTAGAGCTTACCACTTTGGTAAGTAAAGTATTTTTAGTGTAAAATAATAGAACTGCATCATAAGTCGCGAGCGTGTTATCGAGCCAAATCGGATTTTTGACAAAAAGATGTTCTGAATTTAGTTGATATTAGTATACAAATTTTTGGACATTTGGACAACTTTAGTTATTTATTACTGAAAAGATATTTGGAGTTTGAAGAAGTTTGATGATAACCTGCATATATTTTGGATGATCTTCATCTTTATGTACGCACGCCTTATAAGATCTTCTTAAAAAGTACGAACAGTAACTTGTTCGGTGCGATGCGGTGTTCTAAAGTCTGACACAAATTTCATCAAATTATCATACCGTTTGCGTTATTTTACAGTCACTTAAAAGATTATTAATAGCCACACGTTTTATTTTAAGCTCCTTGTCATTTATTTTAATGCTTACGTTGCACACAAATTGCCATTTGCATTATGGGTTTCGGCATAGCACATTAATTGGCTATTTTTTCTGTCAAATATAAAATTTGTGGAGCCCTAATGTAAAAAGTCTATCAAAACTATCATAGAGGGCACTATTCGCAAAAACTGATCAAATATTTTCAAATTCCGCCAAAAATTTGATTTTTTTATCTAAATTTATTTAATTTCCTGGAACGTCAAGTATTGCAACTTATCTCAGTTACGACTATATAGAAATTGAGCGATAAGTATCCCAAAATTTAGCCTTAACTATAGTCCGTTAAATGTACTAATTTGGATAAAAATTAATCTTACCAAGAAACAACACGCACTTCTAGTGGATCTCTTCACTCAAAATTCGTTTAAGAAAGTGGGATTATTCTAACAAATTTAATTTGGTAGGTTAAATAAAACGTTATATCAAACATGTTGATTGAGCAAGGCCATTTGTCCTAAAATGTTAGAAGAAACTGGCGAATTTTAATCGAGATGAATCTATTATGAAATTATAGATAACAATCATTTTGCAATCCTAATTCTATCATGCAATTTCTGCCTAGCTCTCTAAATGTCAAGTTTTAATAGACTTAAAAGGTGTCCCAATGAGAACGGCTTAATATATTTTCAAATCTATTTTATTGTTTGAAAGTACAATCCTCCTGGTTATTTATGGAAAATGATTTCATTGAAATGGGAGCCGCGGCTGGCCTTGGCGTATTCAATTCGGTCGGTCCAATATCTGAGCTCATTTTGGATTGTTTGCGGATTTATTTCGGCAATGGTTGCTTCAATATTGGCTTTCAAATGCTCAATTGTTTGTGGATTATCCACAAGCGTAACGGTCGCGCCGGGCTCATCTACGAAGAAATACGGCTCGATAATGCCGCCACGCCACAAGCCGCACCAAACAGTAACAAGCAATGGATGCATTGGCTTCTCCGCATATCCTTGTGAATTTTCCAATCCCCAAATGCGACAATTTTGTTTGTTTACGAACCCGCCGAGATAGAAATGCGCCGAAAAGATGATTTTTTGAGCAAAATCCTCATCAATTTCGAGTTTGTCACAGGCCCAGACAGCGGACCGATATCGAAGCGGATGGTCACGGGGCTTCAATTGCTGGACCACTTGAACTTTATAGGGCCACAAACGAAGATCTTTATGCAGGATTCGTTTCATGGAAGACCGGCTGATGTTCATTTCCGATGCACGATGACGAATTGATGTTCTCGGCCGTTGGCACACATTTTCAGCTATCGCGGCGATATTTTCGGCTGAACGAACAGGACAAGCACGGGTACGCGTTGGATTGTCGACTAGGCAGCCCGTATCATGCACTTTATGTACAAACTTCTTGATAGCGTTGCGTGTGAGTCGCTTGTTTTGACCAAATTTCGTACGATATGTCAAATCTGAACCGATTATTGTGACACCCTGTACATAGTTAGTTGAACAAGGTAAATTAAATTAAATGCCATTTGAAGATTATACAAAAGATTGCGCACAAAATAAATGAGAACAGGTAAAGAATACATAGAAGAATACATAAATCATATGATCAATATAGAAACTTCAAACTCTACTTTGTAGTGTTGACCGCTTGATCAGTAGGTTTTGGCGCTGTGAAACTTAAAAACTAATCATCTTTAAATGTTATGCCGCTTGGGACTTTTGATTTGGATTTGAGCTATATCTCAATTTGACTGTAACGTATTTACATTGTACTTATCTTTTGAGAAATTTTTTTCTTGTAAATTTACGGCCAGTACACTGATTCTCTAAAAAACAAGATAATGTGTAAACGTCAAAACCATAGGAAGCTTTTCGACTTTACACAAATTACAACAACAATCCGATGTGATTTTGTTTATTTTTTCGTTTACACATTATCGTGTTCGTTAGAGAATCAGGGCGCAAATAATCAAGGTACATACAGTGGCAGATGCTTTATCAGCTAGCATGCGAGCAACTGACTAATCGAAAACCCGGCTACTCAATCAATCTTACCAGGCAAATTTGAATTTAAAATTATTTTGTTTTTATAAAATTTTTGTTTATTTGTGCGATTGCACAGTAAAACAACACACAAATTTCCTGGATAGTTCTCTAAGCCGCAAAGTTTGCTGTGTAATCGCAAAAATAAACAAAAAATTGATAATTAAATATTTCAAATTGAAAGCGCGATTAAAACAATTAACTAAGCAAGTTAAATATTAGAGGGCTAGATAAATTCTTATAATTGGCTAAACCATTTAATTTCTGTTTTGATTTAAAAATCTTCCAAACGCAATCGTGCATTTCATAAAATATACTGAGTTATTTCCTCAACTTATTTTTTGGGCCTTAGAAACTTGGGCACCCTGTATAATTATTTAAATATACTTAAATAAAAATAAGATTTAAAATAATGTGAAAAGTAAGGAAGTGATTTTCTTGTCTCTTATATACAAACAATAAGGAATACATAATACTCAAGTTTATATTGTGACGGTGGGAGTGAAAATTCCGTGGAAGGCGTCGCGCGAAGAGTGAAATTTACTATGAAATCTCTATTTATTATTCAGACCTTACTTGGACAGTTTTGAGCAACGTAAATAATGGTGGTATGTATACGTGTATAAGGAGATACGTATAAAGTTATTATACAATTTTCACCTATCATATATTGTATATCTACCGTTATGGAAACTTATTAGTAACGGTAGATGCAGTTTTTCAAATTAATTGTCCTTATTGTTGCCCATTGCAAATTATAATTGCTGTAGAAATATAAATTATTTTTTAAAAGCATATAACATTGTACCTATGTATTTAGTATGGTTTACGAGTATATTAAGAACTCCAATTATAAAGTTGCACAAATTTTATTTTGATCATAAATAACATAAAATATGTATGTGCACAGCATATTTTATAATTTTTTTTATTTTTCACATCTTTACAGCGAAATATGAAAATTTTCTGCGCTTCAGTTATTGATTTAATTTTCATATGTTTGCTATTTCGTGCTTTTTTGTTGGTGTTTGTAAAAATACGCAAATATGCTTATGTCTGCAAAAAATTTTTTTAACTGAAGTATTTATTATACCTGTTGGATTAGATTTATAAATTCATGTGCATAATAAATGCAAATGGGATGGGTTTGGTTAATCGTTGATTTTATATGTGGGGTAAAATCGGTAAGCGTACCATAACAATTTATAAGCGGATTATTGATTGTTACACATATTGAGTCGAGATTCTTGAAACACATTTTTGAATTTACTCGTTACACCGTAACACAGATACACACTCGATATATTATTTTTTCGGCTATCATTACTCATCTCGTTGAAATTATCTGTTGTGTTTTTGACGGGAAATAATATTTTTTGTCATGATGTGTGCAGTGACACAATTTTTTGATGAATATAATTAGTTTATGCGTACATAAATTAACGAAAAAAAAATACCAATTCCAATTTAATTGCATCGGTCAAGTAATTTTATTATGGTTGACTATATAGATTGCACTAATGGATATTAAAACCGATATATTTAATTAATTTTATTCGATCAATATTATTGGTACTGTAAATGGGTGTTCTGAGATATGCCATGTTCATCCTAATTTAGTAATTTATAGTTATAATTTGCAGCGATCTCGCCATGGCTTGGTAAGTTCAGGAGAGAAAGACTCATTGCGCTTAGCTACAATCCAAATCCCAATTATACAATCACAAAATATACTTCCGAGTATTCCAAACTCGTCGGCTATTATTAGGTTCGTCAAATCAATTGCGCGCAAAAAATAATCGAACTGAAACAGAAGTATGAGCCAAACAGAGGTAATGACGTACCAGTGAAACACAATACCGAAAACATAGATCACTCGTTTTATGTATTGTGACGAATTACGGGCGTTCGATATGAATTGAAAACACTCAACTATTTAAGTTGTAAACTTTATTTTCCACCACCTTTAATTTCTGCAGCAATTCACTAATTTCACTCGTTACTGCTCACTAATTCACTTTCACTGTTCACTGTTCACATTTACTGTTCACTACTTTTCGCACTGTTTACTTTTTACTTTCTGACTTGCACTGTTCACTCACTGTTTAAATTACAATTGCTCGCGTTTATATACTTGTATATCGCTGTTCAAGATTATTCCTTTCATTACACATCCGGTGATGTACGCGTTTTGCAATTGTAAATCACTTTCATGTTTCTGTTATTCGCGAACATTTCACGCCATCAGTGCCATAGCTTGACGATTAACGCCGTTCTTAATTCCAGTACTTTCTATGAGGATTATCGCTTCCATTTACAATTGCTTTCATTATCCGCATATTCCTCTCCACTTAGAAGGAAAAATTGCGTAATTGAATTATAGTCTGCAGTTTTGAGTTCGAACTCTCAACCCCTTTGGGTTGATAACGGGGTGGTGTATAATTTTACCACATGACCACCGCGTGATATGCTTGTGTAGGGTAGAATTCATAATACAACCCCCACCTTAAATCTGTTCGTCCCGGACTAACATCCAATGTCATATCGCTTCATGTTATGAACCTGAACAATTTTTCCACCTCCAAAGCGTTCTTGTGCCCGATACACATCGTCGTTGATCCTCTAGACAATTTTGTATGAACATTTCCAATCTCGTTGTGTATCTTGAAATCTGTTTTTCTGCTTTCCCGCTTTCAGGTAAGTTCAGCCTCAATAAGTCATCACGCCGAAAATCGGCAAATCTCCCACTCTGGTCGTATTGTGCTTCTGATTTATTTCTGGTGCTGTTGCTCACTGTTGCCTGTCATTTCTTGGCTTTCTGGACGCTTTCCGCTATTGACTCATCATGTCCCTGATCCTTTTTCTATTCTTCATATTCCAGAACACTGCGTTCTCAACTCGAACTCGAACTCGTGTGCCACCTTTGCACGACTCTCCGTCGCGGCGTTCTGGATCGCTCTCGCGATAGCAATCAACTCCACTGTTGGACTGACCCTCAACAATCATACTGGAGACTTCCGCTGGGCCTCTCCCTAGGATCTTTGCTCTTTGTACTCTCCGAGCTAGAACCAAACGTTTGCCTCTGGTCTTGGTTGTTTCTTGAACCCTCCGTGGTTTTCTCTATTCCCGGAGTCTGTTCCGCTCGCCAGCTCTCATGTTGTTTATCATCTAGCTTCCCGCATCTAAAGCATCTTCTTTGTTGTTCTTGAATCCAAACGCTATAGGCCATTTTTACATTATTCACTCCACCACGTCTGTATTGAATTTTTGCTCTGATATTGGGTCAAACTTTCCGCTCCTGCGTTGTTTCTCAATCTGTGAACCACTTTCCTATGTTTGTGAGACGGGTCTCAAAAACTGGCATCGACTTCGTTAATTTTACTTTCAACTTCTTTCTTGATTTTAAATTTGAACTGTTCAACTCGGGCGTCCCATCGGTTTTCGATTTCTTGTACTTTCGTAACAAAAGACTTAATCACAGCTTTAAGTTCTTCTATTTCATTTTCTTGAACCTGTGTAAGTTGATTCAGTTTCTGCGATCTGCGCGTCCTTTTGTTGTGTGTATTCAGCTCGACAAATAGATCATCTATCTGCTGCTCAAATTTGGAATGTAACTTGTCTAATTTTTCGTTTATTCTCTCCAACTGAAGTAGAAGCGTATTCATCATCTTTCCTACATCAAGTGCTAGTTTTTGATGCTCGGCAGTAAGCGGTTGCACAAAAATGTTTCCTTTTGTTCCGAACTTCGATCCTATTTCCTCACTTTTAACTGCTTTTCGATATGCTGGAAATTTTGATCTCTTGGTTCAACAAGCGTCATTCTTGGTGGCTTTGAAGCCGATGACGGTGATCGTGACCGCTCTCCAAATGCATCCCTGTATGCTCGACCTTCCTCCTCCAATCGAACGCTTTGCAGCGTCGACAATAGTTCTTTCCTATTTTCTTCGGTTAAAAGCCAAACGACTTCACAATATTGCCCTTAGAATTTGTAACATGTAGAAGTTTTTTCCCTAGTAAGCTAATTTTTGCTGCTATTTGCAAAATCCCATTTCTGACACCAAATGTTGCGAATTACAAACTTTATTTTGCAACACCTTTAATTTCTGCAGCAATCACTAATTTCACGCGTTTACTGCTCACTAATTCACTTTTACTGTTCACTACTTTTCGCACTGTTTACTTCTTTCTTTTAGACTTGCACTGTTCACTAGTTAGATTACAACTGTCCCTGCGTTCCAAATTGTTCGCGCTTTTAACTTTCGAGTTTTATCTTTTTATTGCATCTGGCGACCTATCTGTCCGTTTTGCAATTGTAAATTACTTTCATGTTTAGTTACCGCAACAAGTAGTCGCACTGCAGACGTAGCAACAGAAACCACTGTGTGCAGAAACCACATTATTGGGGTAAGATCCAAGCACTAAAGAAGACCTTAACAAATAACCGCAGAAAGAAGAAATGAAACTAGTCGCTGCCATATTAAGTGAATTGGATGGTGGTGTATGGGCTACAAGGTTTCGTCGGATAAATTCGAACAAAAATCAATGTAATCTAGATCTACAGCTATTCTACTCCTCCAAACCAACCATTTGAGCAATTCACGCACTTCCTGGATTGTTTGGTTTTCTATGTGGGAGATCGTAGTACCACGGTAGTTTCTGAGACTTCAGTGTGTGCGTTCTACTAAGAGAAGTAGAGCACCGGAAAGCACTGCTAACTCTAAGACAACCCAGCTGGAAGGCAGTATCACCAAAATATGAAATCTTACAATGCCTAAAATAATTTTAACGCGCATCGTCCGCCGGCCTACTAGTTGAATGAGGAAATTACATCGTTGCAGCAGAGGGGCAACCGGGATAGAAGCTACTCTCAATGAGGAAGAAATGGCAACTCCTCTTATATCGTACAACAAACATAAAAGGAAGCACCTGGTGCACTAAAGATGGTCATAAAACAAAGGAAGCAATAACGCTCGCAGTAGCTCTGTAATGAGGTCGAGGGCCATCTTTTAATTCACTGGGTAATCTACTATGTTGCCTCGGTAACCGACCACTATTCATCCTAATACCATAGGTGAAAATATCAGAGAAGAAAATTCAAAGATCGGAGCATTTGTGATATATGTATGTAGCAATACACTAATTTAGTACAGAAATAAATGTACAATTTAGTACACAAATAAATGTATAATACTCTTGCACACAAGCTCACGACCTTATGGGAAACAGCTATCTGGCTATATAAGCCAAACATTTTGTAAAAATCAGAGAGTCTGTATTTAGAAGTGAGCTAATAATATTATCCATAAAACTAAATATTCAATAAACTACAAATATTATATTAATAAAACACTAAAAATATTATAATACCTAATCGAGAGTTTGAATTTAAATTTAAGTGTTCATTAAAATATAAATAACCTAAACCCTTAAAAATTAAATAAATTATACTAAATAAAAGTTAAAATAATGAATGAGTGTCTGTTTGCAAACCCTTAAATGTGATGTAAAGTGATTAATATTAATAAAGCCTTTAAATAGATACTATACATCTAGACATTCAGTACGCAATAAACCTTGGAACCATTACATTACATTACATTACATTACATTGGTGGCAGCGGTAAACATACCAAAAAAACGATCTTAGATATAAAAAAAATTTTGGTTACAGTGATTTTAATATAAAGTGTTTCATGACGAATATATTATATACTTTTATATATTACCACCGGTTATAAATAAATTTAACTGAGAAAAGTTCATATAACAGTGCTCATAATATACATATTTTATAATACCAAGTCTTAACTGAAATCAATTAATAATATTCAGAAGAAATGTTTGTAAATTGTTAAAGGTAAAACGGTGGTACATGTTTGATAGTAAAAATCATTCGTAAAAGACATTGAAAACTGAGTGTAGATAATATCATCATAAAAATTGTGTCATCATTAATAAAAGTAAAATAAATATTTAAAAATATTGTTTTAAAATTATAACCGCAATTACAAAAAAAAAAAATTGTTTTTATACTATCAAATCATATCATAAAATTCATATAAAAAAAATTTATTACAATCAACATCTATTAAATGTATGCATCACAAAAGCATCTGTAAAGAAGTCATCTGTAGTATACATAAAAACATCTTCGTAAATATGATAAAACGGTCATTATAATTTGCAGTCACCTCAAAACCAGCTGGAAGAAGAAATTACCTATGCTATAAGCCTCTCGCTTATTATATAAATCAACGGTGATAAACTCAACATAGGACTCGGATTATATATATCAACTACATCAGTACATTTGACATCAACGGTAACAATTCAACATCAATTTGTCACACATCCAATTTGGAAAACGGTTTAAATGTGTTACAATTGTTTAAACAACGCATTTCAATAAAATCAATTTTAAAGAGGATTAAATTGTAAGTAATAATTTATTACATTTAAAAACCATAGTTCATTTAAATCATTATTTTTAAATTTATTATACAAATTTATCGGTTATTTGTTTTCTGTTAATTATTCATCAAATTCATCGTTAGTGAGAAAATTGGGTTTTTGCTTGTCCTAGTAGTATACAATCTTCATGAAAATACAAGATAATATTTGTTTCTATTTCTTATGAGTGAATTTCAAAATAACGATTCTGTAACAGAGATTATTAATCCTCGTGTCAAAATTGAAGTGTCTTCTTCTGAAGATGAAGTGCTAAGCGAAAATTCATTTGAAAACAACAATATCACAAATAACTCGAATCAAACAAACGGTATTGAAATAAATAATATGGCGTTAAACATAAGTCATGCGCTGAAAATTATTCCGCTGTTTGACGGCAAAATTAATGAATTACACAAATTTTGTTCTTGTGTTGAAGTCATTTGGTCTCAAATAACTAAACCGGAAGAAAAAATACTTTTCATGAAAATTCTAAATACTAAATTGTGTGGTCAAGCTTATGAATTAGTTCATTACAAAGATTATGATAAATGGGAAGATTTGAAGCTTGCCTTAGAAAATAAATTTCTTAAACGTAGGTCTCAAGGTGCAGTGTCCGCCGAATTAGTATGTGTTGTTCAAGAAAAAAATGAAAGTGTGAAAAGTTTTGCGTCTAAAATAGAAAACTTGCTGAACGAATTAAATGATATTTGCATTTCAAAACAGGGACTAGCTCATGCAGAAATCATCAAGAACATTAATGAATGTACGGCACTTAATTCATTCCAAGACGGCTTAAAAGATAATCTGAAAATAATTATTAAATCTCACCATTTCGAAAAATTAAATGACGCTATTGCCCAAGCCGTAGAAGAAGAGATAAGTCACAAACCATCTACAAGTTCGTATGCTAAATTCTCTATTGCTCAAAGTTACAATCAAATAATATGTTCCTATTGTAAAAAATCTGGTCACAATATCGATAAATGTTATAAAAGAAAAAATCATAATTTAAGTTATTCGAATTTTAATCCAACTTACAACAGTAACAGTACTATGCTACAAAATCCTCAAAATCGGAATTTCGACGTTTCTGCTATGGGAAAAAATGACAAACAATTCCAATCAAAGATATTTCAGAATAACTCGAACTCCCATCGAATAAGCAGTAACATTATTTCATGCAACTATTGTAAACGAGAAGGTCATTCAATTTCTGAATGTTACACAAGAAAATATAACGAATCACTTAAACAAACTCCTACATCTTCTAATGTTAAAGTAATTAATTCTCCGTTACCGGGAAACCAAATAGGACCCGAGGAAGTGAACACAGCCGTTCGGGTCCAAGAACTTCCATAAATTTGTGTTCAAATGATCAAATTTTAAATAAAGATAATATTTTACAACATAAATCTACAATTTTAAATTTTTCAGATAAAAAATTAAATACAGTTACTGAATGTTCCACTACTTTATTCTCTATACTTTATTGTCAAAATAATTCTAAATATGTAAATTTAAATTTAGATGTCTGTACTGGTATTGATTCCTACTTCCTAATTGATACTGGAGCAGATGTAAGCTTGGTTAAGAAAGGGTTCTTAAAACCCGAAACTATTTGTTATCCGGATAAAAAAATATCAATCCAGGGTATAAGTTTAAATAGCGTTGACACTTTGGCAATGGTACAGGCCAATATTGTATTACTAAAGCAGATAAAATTAGCTCATAAATTTCATATTGTACCCGATACATTTCCAATACCTTGTGCTGGCATTTTAGGAAAAGATTTTTTAGAGTATTATAAGTGTAAAATTGATTATGATATCAAGTCGCTCGAAATAATTCAAAATAAAATAAAATTTAATATTCCTCTTCTTAACAATCCAAACCAAAAATACACAATTCCGGCAAGATCCGAAAAGTATATCTTATTACCTATTACATCGGATGAAAACGAAGAGTACCTCTGTCCATCCCAAGAATTATTGCCTGGTGTTTTTCTAGCCAATTGTGTTGTACAACCAAAAAATAATTGTGCTGTTTTTAGTATTTTAAATAACAATGAATATGAAACTGAATTAGAAGATTTAGATATAAAAAAGGAAAAATTATCAAATTATGACGTGTATCATGCATCACAATGGTCGGATTCATTCGAGGAACGACTAAGAAGATTAGATGACGAAATTGATACAAGCCATTTAAATATAGAAGAAAAAAAATCAATTCAAAATATTTATCGTGAATTCAATGACATTTTTTACTTAGAAGGTGATAAACTATCAGCGAATAATAAAATTTACCATAACATTCCACTTTTGCCAAACTCTCAACCTATCAATAAAAAACAATACAGATTGCCACAATCAATGAAATCGGAAATTAATTCGCAAATTCAAGAATTGCTAAATAGTTCAATAATAGAACACAGTGTTAGTCCTTGGAATTCTCCACTTTTATTAGTTCCTAAAAAATCAAAGTCAAACGATAAAAAATGGCGTCTAGTTGTTGATTTTCGTAAACTTAATGAAATAACAATCAATAATGTTTTTCCCTTACCAAATATAAATGAAATTTTAGAGCAACTGGGCAATTCCAATTATTATACAACCCTAGACCTAGCAAGTGGGTATCATCAAATAATGTTGAATCCGAAAGACAAAGAGAAGACAGCCTTTAGCACTGATATGGGTCATTTTCATTTTACGAGAATGCCTTTTGGCTTAAAAGGTGCACCAAGCACGTTTCAAAGAATGATGAATCATGTTTTATCTGGGTTAAACAGCTTTAAATGTTTTGTTTACCTTGATGATGTCGTTGTCTATGGATATGATTTAACAAATCATAATGAGAAACTAGTAGAAATATTTAAATGTTTTCGTAAATTTAATTTAAAACTTCAACCCAAAAAATGCGATTTCCTTCGCCGCGAAATTAAATATTTAGGTCACTTAATAACAAACGAAGGTATAAAACCCGATCCAAAGCTTTTGGAAGCAATTTTTATGTATCCCACTCCTAAAAATAAATCGGAGTTAGAGTCTTTTATTGGATTAACAGGGTATTACCGATCATTTATTAAAAACTACGCTGATATAGTCGAGCCTCTCATAGCGATTAAAAGAGGTAAGCCAAAAAATTTTCAATGGAACGCATTCGCAGACGAAGCATTCCGTACGTTAAAATCATTTTTGACAAAATCCCCGATATTGCAATTTCCAGATTTTTCCAAAACTTTTTTTATTACGACCGACGCATCCAACGTAGCTATCGGAGCTGTATTATCACAGGTTATTAATTCAGAGGACCATCCTATCGCTTATGCGAGTCGTGTGTTAAATCAATCTGAACGTAATTATCCTACGATTAAACGAGAACTTCTAGCTATTAAATGGGCAGTCGTAAATCGGTTTCGTCCCTACATTTACGGCCGACAATTTTGTATAGTAACAGATCATAAACCTCTGACTTACTTATTTTCCACCGCGAATCCCAATTCAATATTAATTAGATGGCGAATTCAGTTGGAAGAATTCGATTTTAAGATTAAATATAGACCTGGAAAAGAAATCTCACATGCTGATGCGCTTTCACGAATAGAACTCCCGATCGAAGAAAATTTAATAAATGTCGTTACTCGTGCACAAACAAAAATAGCTGAAGCAAGACATTCACAAATCCCTGACAATTCTGAAACTTACCATATGGAAAATAACACTACTAATGCTGATGCATCGATTTCAAATAATTTACCTGATTCTTGTTCGAATAATTCAACGAATAAAAATCTATATCCTAGACTAACTAAACATCCCGTTTTAAATCCCAGCAAAAATTCTAATACAAACTTCCAATTTCAATCAAATTCTGATAATAGAGTTCATCTGAGCAATGAAGAAGAAATTTATCAAGTTATACAAGATTTTCACGTAGCTCCGTTAGGAGGTCATCAAGGAATAATAAGAACATTTAATCGGATTAAAAGTTATTACGAATTTCCGAAAATGTTAAGTCGTATCAAACATTTCATTAAAACCTGTAGTAAATGTCAACATAATAAACATGGTCGAAGTCAAAAAATGCCTATGAAAATTACATCAACATCTTCAAATCCTTTCGAAAAAATTGCCATGGATATCGTGGGTCCACTAGTTACATCTTATTTAGGAAATAAATTCATACTTACAATTCAAGATGACTTGACAAAATTCTCTTGCGCAATTCCTGTTAATAATCAAGAAACTACAACAATTGCCAAAGCATTTGTGGAAAATTTTATATGTATGTTCGGATGTCCAATTACTATATTAACTGATCAAGGACAAAATTTTATGAGCAATATGTTCAAACAGTTATGCAAGATCCTAAAAATAAATAAAATTAATTGCACTGCCTATCACCCCCAAAGCAATGGAGCTTTGGAAAGGTCACACAGAACTCTAGGCGAATACCTACGGAACTACTCGCAAGGCGACCCTTTAAATTGGGACCAATGGATCCCTTTCGCAATTTTTGCTTACAATTCCACCCCACACACATCAACACAATTTATGCCTTACGAACTTTTATTCGGTAATAAACCAATAATTCCAAATTCAATAACTAAGAAACCGGAACCCATTTATAATTATGAAGATTACACACAAGAACTTAAATTTCGACTTCAAAATTCTTGGGAAATGGCTAAAAACCACTTAATTAAAACGAAAGAAAAATCGAAAGAACTTTATGATAGAAATTTACACTACGATACTTTTACAATAGGAGATGAAGTTCTTTTGAGAAATGAAATTACAAGTGGAAAAATTGATGAATTATGGGAAGGACCTTATCACGTAACAGATATTTTGACGGATGAAAATACTGAAATTCGAATAGGAAATAAAAACAAAATTATTCATAATAATAGATTAAAACTATTTTATCGTTAATAATTAAAAGAGATAAAATTGATGATTAACTTCAGAAAATTAAATAACTGCTTATTTTAATTCTTAACATTATTTCTATTAAATGAAATTGGTTTAGGTGAAATAAATTATTTTAGCTTTAGGTTCCTACATTTATAATTAAACTACATTATATTTATTACTATTAATCTTAATCAATATGAAATAATTATGTATTTCTCATTATAAAACATTCAAAAAAAAAAAAAAAAAAAAAAAAAAAAAAAAAAAAAAAAAAAAAAAAAAAAAATTATTATTATATTTTTTTTTTTTTTTTTTTTTTCTCATAAGGGGTGAGGTGTGATATATGTATGTAGCAATACACTAATTTAGTACAGAAATAAATGTACAATTTAGTACACAAATAAATGTATAATACTCTTGCACACAAGCTCACGACCTTATGGGAAACAGCTATCTGGCTATATAAGCCAAACATTTTGTAAAAATCAGAGAGTCTGTATTTAGAAGTGAGCTAATAATATTATCCATAAAACTAAATATTCAATAAACTACAAATATTATATTAATAAAACACTAAAAATATTATAATACCTAATCGAGAGTTTGAATTTAAATTTAAGTGTTCATTAAAATATAAATAACCTAAACCCTTAAAAATTAAATAAATTATACTAAATAAAAGTTAAAATAATGAATGAGTGTCTGTTTGCAAACCCTTAAATGTGATGTAAAGTGATTAATATTAATAAAGCCTTTAAATAGATACTATACATCTAGACATTCAGTACGCAATAAACCTTGGAACCATTACATTACATTACATTACATTACACATTATTGGTTAAAGTTGGTATCACCAGGAACTTCATTCCTTCTGGTTCGTTGCATTTCAGCGCCTTGTGGTAAAAATAGGTAATATTGGTCAACCTTCAAGTATATTGCCTCATGGGCGAAATCAAGTAATCGCGACACCTGACACATTACTCGATGTGAATACGAAATGTCTCAACCGTTACCAGCAACTTCAGAAAATGTATCACCAAGGAAAGCATATCACCTTCGAAATGGTTACTCGGCAGGATTATCGATACGCATCCAGGACTGAAGGACGAGCACGACGACTCATCACAGGGAGATGTCAGAATGCTGTATACAAGAGACCGTTGGTAAAGCCGTGTCTGCTGCCTAACTCAGACAACCACAGCAACCCTAAAGTAGTAAACACTTTAGGGCAATCGGCAATGTTGGAGTCAATACCCAACTTCTCAATTCGACGTACCGTCGGGCCACTCCGTCAATAAAACACTACTGGAAAACACTACTACACAGATATGTAAAAATTGACATGTCCAAAAAGGAAAACCTTTTTCTCCAAATAAATCAATTAAAAGCCGATAAAATATACTAAACCCTTGCCTCCATTTTTATTATTCTTCCGCAATTGCTCCAAAACATTTAAAAATCAAATCGCGTATCAATTCTTTCATTTCGTAATCAATTCAACAACGTGGTTCTTTCGAATCGAACCATTTTATACAAAGGGAAGATAATTTGTTCCTACGAATTATAATCTAGCACAGGTATTCTCGTACATTAAATGTTAACTTTTGGAATAACATATACAAATACAGCTTTGAGCATAACTGTACTGCGAAGGTAAATAGCATCATCTGCGTCAAACCAATTATTCTACGACATGTCAAACTTTCTGTGGGCTGCATAGAAACAATAGAAAATGTTTCAAGTAGGCTGAAATTACCCGTAAACCATAACAAAAGAAACCTAAGTAAATTTTCTATTCTATTTTTTCTAGGAAATAATTTGTAAAATTTCCACAGAAAGACAATATCAATTGACTAAATTGACTTTTCGTCGAAAAATAATAACCGAGTGTAGAACAAAGAATAATAACAGATTTACATAGAATCGAGCCCAATAAAATTTGTATTAATATTATATTTTTGGTGGCCATTATAATAGGCGGTGGTGTTCAAGAATGCAAAATAAACAAATGAACCACATACCTGGTGGTCTTCTTAAAACGTTATCGACCAAATTCGATTCGTAGTTGTCAGTGCGTTCATTTAAGTGGACCACTAGGTGTATTTCATTATTATGCAAATTTTTCACATGTAAGGGGAATATGTGAAACACCGCATAGCCGGAAAATGTTCATATCATGGTTTGTTATTAACTTCGATGCCCTGCATAAATAATTCATATACAAAATCATTTTTATATTTTTCATACGTTGTGTTGTAAGTTGTAACACATTTCTCGATTTGACATATTATACACGAGACCAGTACATCTTAATTTTCTACATCACAAAATGAAAATAATTCAATTTTTCATTAATTTTTCTTCTTGGCGTTTTTGTTTTCATTTTTTTTTTATTATATTTTATTTTTTGTGAATTTTCAAGCAAGACGTGGAAAAACAGGAAATGAAATGAAATGAAAACTAAGGAAATTGAATGTGAGAATAACAAAACCAAAAGAATATAAACCATATACAGTAGTGCAAGAGTATTTTGGTGGTTAGGTCTCGTGTAGAAGGTGTAATGGAATATAATGTAATAATATGAAAATGAAAATGTTCAATTGAATTGATGATGATGATGATGTTTGCAAAAAAATTTTCCTTATTGATTTTCTATTACTCGTATATACGAGTACTAGGAGTATTATTTTCAGTATTGTTTGTTGTTTGTCGATTTTGAAATGAAGTGAAAATTATTTTACCATCAAACCTCGTTAGTTAAGTTAGGTGATTGATTTAAGTGAGTATATTACTGACTTTAAATGTTACTTCAATACGAGTATATTTATATGAAAATCGTGTATTAAATACGTAAATGAGAAAGCTAAATGATTGATTCAACAGTTAAATTAATTTTATTCTCGTTGGAATTGTTCGTTAGCAGTACTTGCAAGAAAATTGCTTTTTGGAAAATTGTGAATTTAAAAGTTGTGATTATAATAATCTGTATGTATAAAGGTAATAAAAAGTTAGACCCGAGAGAGTTAATCAAATGTTGTACGTAATATTATTAATATGAATGGCTGGTGGCAGTTTAACTTGCGGATTGAACATTTTTGCATTCACCTCACCAAAAATAATGTAAATTTGTTTTGAAAATATTTCGTAAAACCTTAGTAAGAAATGCTGTTTAACCAAAGTATTTTTATACTGACCGCCGGATATGTAGCACAGTGGTTATACGAATTAATAATAATGAAATCTCAAATTCTTCAAATAAATCAGAACAAAATGATATACAAACAAGTTAGTTTTGTTTTCACGTTCACATTTATTTACAAATAGTGGTTAAGCCCACATTTGTGGCAAGTGCACATTCCCTAAGCAAACATAGGACCTTCAAGCACTACAACAACCGGCGGCCAATAAAACTCACTTTAAAGGGAATTTTACATTGGGATTTTGAGTTATCACAACCACCGGCAGCCAATAACATTTACAAATACAAGTTAAAGGCCAAACAAATATATTGCTATAGGCCAACATTTATTGAAACTTCGATCCCAAAACAAGAGGTATCGAAACTCAATAGCCAAACGACAACCGGCAAACAAACCGGAGTCTGTGACAACAGTCGAACATCCCAGTCAATTAAAAACACAGACATGGAGCAGCTATTGTAGTAGCAAAAAGACAAGGCAGAAGATATAGAGCACATCATCTCGAACTTCAAAAAATGGTGCAGCTCGGAAAACCAAGAAATATCTTGAAAGTACGTTGATGTAGACAACAAAATTAGGGAATTCCAACCTCAACTAGAATCAACACACCAAAACTATAAAGATAGGCAAATAGTATAGAAAAGTTTTACAAAATATATTGACAATATCATCAACACCAACTCCATATGCATCCCCAAAATTCAACCTCGCTCAACCTGAATAGTCAAATAACAAAGAACAAGAAAATGAGGCTCAATCATTCAGCAAAAATCTTCTCAATCATCCGAATCATCAAGGACCAAATTAAACTCTGAATATCAGCAAATTCAACTTCAAAAATTCGTTCAACAATTAAAACAACAAGCTTCCGAAGAACAGAAGTTAATTTAAAATACTTCGTAGAACCACACTACGAACACTTAAACATCCGGAGATATACTTGTTACCATACCACACATCCAGTAGAATGGGCAAGAGGAAGGTCAGCAATATTTATTAGGCATAATATTAATCATCATGAGGAATTAAAAGTAGAAAAATAATTCATGCAAGTAACCACCGTGTCGGTTAAATTTGGTTATCACAACATCTGTATAACCTAAAGAAAGTAGACTACATTAACTTGTTCCAGAAATTAGGAAGTAGCTTCATTATCGGAGGTAACTTTAATGCAAAAATTACCTGCTAGGATTCAAGATGAACCTCTCCAAAAGGCAAAGAATTACTTGCAGCTGGCCAATACTCAAACTGTGAATTTTACTCAGGAGGGAAACCAAGGCACTACCATCTGATTTTAACAAAATCCCAGACCTTTTAGATTTCTACATCACTAAAGGCGGCACACTACATCTTCTTAGAAAATGATGAAAGTCTAATATCTGATCATTCTCCTCTTATTATGACGGTTAGTGAAAATGTAATAGAAAAACAAATTCACCATAGCTCACAAGTAACAAAACCAATTGGGAATTGTTTAAGCAGCTATTAGAGGAAAAAATAGAACTTCAAGTGTCAGTCAAAAGTGAAAATGAAATAGAAGAGGAACTAGACAGGCTCCTTGATGTTATACAATGGTCGGTTTGAGAGTGCACCCCCAAATTATCATCCAAGAAAGAGAACTCCGTGACTTACGCAATACAAGTAATAGAACTAGTTCAGGAAAAACGAAAAGCCCGAAGGAAATGGCAGAATGCGCGTGCGCCGCAAGATAAAATGCACCAAACTTAAGGCACTCATAAAAGCAGTAAAAAATGATACAACTGGAAAATACCTTTGTTCTCTAACTTCAACTAAAGATACCGACTATTACCTCTAGAAAGCAACAAAAGGGTTAAAACGACCAAAACCGCAAATCCCCCCAATCAAAACAAATGACGGGAAATGAGCTAGAAGTGCGAAAGATAAAGCTGACCTGTTTGCTGAACATCTTGAAGAAACATTTCAACTTCTAGGTCGGCAGACTGGTTACGAAAACACTGCTGATACGCCCAGAACATCTAACTTCGAAGATATCAGGCCTGTAACATTGAAAGAACTAAAAACTAACTAAAAACTAAAAAATTAAGAACATAAAAGCAGAGAAAGCTCATGGTTACGATCTGATAACAGGACAAATAATAAAGGAGCTGCATGAAAAAGGCACCCGTAAATTATTTCACATAATCAATGTGATCCTCAGGAAAAAAAATATGTGCAAATGCAGTGGAAAGTTGCAGAAGTAATAATGATTCCGAAAGTGGGCAAGCCACTGAATGATAGAAAATCTTACCGACCAATTTCACTTTTACCAACACTAGCGAAATTGTTTGAGAGAAAAAAAAATCTGCAGAGTCCCACAGGGTTCGGGACCTATTCTTTATCTGTTCTACACCAGAGATTTACCTCAATTAAACGATGTTACCGTTGCAACATTTGCTGATGATACTGCAGTTCTCTCAGTAGGAGACACTATCAAGGAATCGACAACGGAACTTCAAGAAACATGTGATAAAATCATAAAATGGACAAAAATGTGGCGTACCGGACTAAATGAATCGAAATCCATGCATGCGAGTTTTACTAATCTAAAAGTCAGCTACAAACCTCTAATCATTAACGGTCAGCAGATTCAGTTTGGAAATAAGGCTAAATATCAGAGTAGATACCGGGCTCAGATGGAAAGAGTACGTTAAAAAGAAAAAAGATGAACTTAATATCAAATATCGAAAAATGTATTGACTGCTCGGGAAAAATGCGGAATTGTCCACCGAAAATAAATTGCTATTATATCTACAGGTGCTAAAGCCTGTATGAACTGACGGAATTCAGCTCTGGGGCTGTACAAAGAAATGCATCACCAAAATAATACAAACTGTTCAGAACAAAACGCTATGTGGTATAATTAACGCTCCGTGGTACATTATGAACGATGACGGAAGTGGTCGGTGTAAAATCTAGGAATGTTGCAGAGAAATTGATGGTTGCCGCAAAAATTGTATCGAAAATCGCTTATCATTATACGAGTATGTTGACCACTTCGATTAAAAAAAACTCTCAATACCTTATAGACATACAAGTGTTTTAACGGCAAGATGTTGGTTGTAGTGAATAAATTCCAAGATGGTTCAGTTCGTGGTTTCTTTAGAAATATTCTCAAAATCTTATTTTGTTGCACGTATAAGGGGTACAGAGTAGCTGCATAACAACCACCCCAGCACGCCAATCCATATTCTAATTTAGCCATAACTAGTGCATGATAAGGAATTTTTAGCACCGAAGTAGGACAATAGTCACGAATGAGGTAAACAATTCTAGCTGTTGATGACCGATACCGATTGACTGAATTTACACCCAGATATTTAAACGAGTCAACAGGTTCGATGTCATAACACTCAGAGTGGACACCAATAGATGCACATTCAAGTCTGCTGTGATTAGTCATTTGATGCAAAAAGGCCAAATTAACGTTACCAGACAATTTAAACAACATGAACTTAGTTTTCCGGCTTAGAATCAGACAATGATTGTCGAACCATGAGAGTAAAGTTTTTAGATCAGTATTGATCACCGAAATAACGTTACTGGAAGAATTCCCACAATAAGCCAAGGCTATGTCATCGGCAAAGCCGGTAGAATAATCTTGAAGATTCAGTTTAAACTCCGAGTTAGTGTAAATAAGAAACAGCAATGGGCCTAATACTGAACCCCAACCCCAATAAATTTTGGATCGCTTAACTTGTCGTTTATCTTAACTCTCACTGATCTACCATCTAAATACGATGCTAACCACTTATTTGAAACTCCCCTAAACCTTATATTATACAAAATAGAGAGCAGAAGCTTGTGATCGACCATGTCGAACGCTTTAGCTGTATCAATAAATAAAGCACCGCAAGTATTACCTTTATTTAAACCAATATTGATTGTATTTAAGAATTCCAACAAGGATGAATACTCAGTACACCCGTTTGATCTTAAAAACTAGAAACCCTATTTTTAACAGCCTTTTCAAGAACTTTTAGGATTACTGGCTGCAAGGTAATAGGTCTGTAGTTACCTTTGTCGAGGCGATTACCATTCTTAAAAAGGGAAATTATATTTGCTGTTTTCAATCGATCGGATACAACTCCCAACTCAAAGGAAAGGTTGAAAATCTGTGCAAGCACGGGACTAATATATATGTCCAGCAATGGCTTTTAGTATATAATTACTCAGGCCAACGTTATCAATCCGAGTATTTCGGTTCCAAAACACAAATAATTGAAAAAACTTCATAACTAGACACTTGGGCCATAAAAAACGTTGACGGACTCAAATCAAAAGGCAAATCGGAACCAGATGACGTGTTGCTAAAGTCAAATTTAGCACCTAGGTCTTTAGAAATACTAGAAAAAATAACAATTAACATCATTTGTCTACCATGTGATTTTTCAACCTTGGTTGTCTGTATTTCTAGAGGGTTGTATAAGAACAGTTGTATTGTTGGTTAAAGTCGTACGTTACCCGTTTAAGTTTACATGGCCCGCCACAAATTCCGCCGATTTGTTTTTTTATTAGCTCGTCCTTTAGTCTTTACGGTGTATTTGCAGTCTTTGCATATAAACAAATTAATAAGCTTAAACCTTACTTTTTTCAACCAGCTACTGGTTTTGTAATCAAATTTAGTTGGTTTTTTTAATTGATTATTCATAATTGCAACACATAACTTCATGTATAGCTGATTTTAATTTAGCTCCATAAAAATAGCGATAAACTATGAAATTAATTAATTAAATAGTGCAATTGCCAAAGCTTTTTATCATTTTCATGACATTTTCAAGCTTTTATAGTGGTGCCTGGTGTATATTTACATTTTGAACGGCTGATCGCTGTATAACTTTTGCAAAATATTTAATTTCGCTTTTATTGCATTTAAAAAATTATAGCCCAGAATAAAATGTCAGTCACAATAAATTTTTTTTGCTGTTTACGATTATATACACATGATTGATACAAAATGTACACATATGTACATACGATTAAAACACAAACTAGAAATGGTACACATCCCGATTTATTGTAATGCAAAACATACAAAATAGTTTCTCTTATAACACTCAAACATTTAGAGGTCTCCTCAAGAAGAATCACCCAATTGATTATTCCAACATCTTCACCTAATCGGTTGCGTTCAATCCAAAGCTTTCTGGACTAAAAACCATTCAGGTTCTTTAATTTCACACAAATTGACTGTTCAATCAGGCGGTTAGTTCTTTCACTGCAAAGAAACACTAAAATATGGTCAGCCCACATATTTTGGTGTTGTGGAACATAATGGAATAAAACGTCTGTCGTTTTATAGTTACGAAATTGCTATAAAATTTGACGTTTGTCAAATTTTATAGCAATTTCGTAACTATAAAACGACATCCAATAAATACAAAAGACAAAATACCGTTACAGCCATGGCCGGCCCATATAATAAAAATGTGCTGTATTATGACGATATAAATCTACAGCTGGCACTCCGACACAAGTTCAGAATGCTGTCAAATTTATAATAAACGCACTTTTAATTTAAATATTTTCGTTTTAATTTATTGGACAATTTATGGAATGCAATTCAAAATATGAGCATTTCAATAATTTTGTAATGTACTCGTATGTTACTAATATCCCTTTTCCATAGAAAACACTAGTTTGGGTACCCATAGTGTAAGCTCGATGATTTATTTTTTCTACACAATCAGGCCTGTAGTATTCTTGGCCTTGTTTGTATCTAATGTACTAAACAACTTATTAAGTCAGCCAACTAGCAACACGGAATCCGCCGCAGGCATTAATATTGACATATGAATCACGACGTCTATATGAAAGTTCTCTGGAAAACCCAAGAGAATTCCAAGAGACAAGACAGTTTTTGAAGTTTCTGTAAAGGCGTAATGAATCCTTAGAATCTATTGGTAGCAACAAATCAATACCAACACAACGACCTAGGTATCAAGTACAACCAATAAAATATGCTTTCGTAGCTGCAACACAACCAACTTTTTTTTGGGTATGCTGTCAACAAAAACGTAGAACCGAAGTATGCCAATGCTTTAAAAATATGAGCACTTTAGAAAGGTTATGTTGCACAGTTTGTGTATAAATTGTCTAAGCAAAAGCCATACGACAAAAATTGCAGTATTAATCTCAATTGTTCTACATACAACGGCAACCACCATATCTTGCTGCACGTAAAAAAACTTGAACAGCAGAACAGTTATACAAAGCTAAACATATCAACGTTCCACAAGGACCCAGTGCTTTAGCAACAGCTACAGTAAAATTACAAAATATATACGGTGGTTTCAGCATGTTGCGGGCACTTATAGTATTCCCATCGATCATTAAGATACAAGCTAATGCTCTAGTCTTAACAACTATTACTAAACCGCTTCCTGATAGACACATATATTGGGTCTAGACCGTAAACTACAAAAGGAAGTAATCCTATCTGATCCTACCTGCAACACTCCCGAACCTATTGAACTTTTAATAGACGCTGATCTCTGAAGAAATACTGTTGGAAGAAATAAAGAAAGATCCGACTCATAAGTGTATAGCTCAACAATCAGAATTAGGATGGATAATATCAGGTCGCCTAACCCAGAATAGCAGTGTATTGGTATCTCGATTAAAAAGCTACGTTACATTAGCAGATGTAGATAAGCGATTAAAATGCTTTTAATGCTACACCCGTAAAGAAACCTAACTGCTGAAGAGAAAGAATGTGAAAAACACTATGAGCAGACCAACAAGAAAAAAAGAGCCGACGGTACGAGGTGCAGATACCGCCAAATAACGATAAACTACGAAAATGCCTCATCATCTGATGGCACTCCAGCTCAGTCGAAAAGAGTATCGCCACCAATAGAAGCCAGTAAAGTAGTGTATCAACAAGATTTTTCTGAAGCGTGTTTAAGACTTGGCGGTTCACCTGTCAGAATATCTAAACTATCAGAAACTGGATATAAGCAACAGCAGCTTAATAAAATAGTATAGCTAACTTGCAAAAATATTCTACTGTTTCCAGTTCCAAATGTTCCAGTATTTGTCGAAGACGATCAACAAGATCATAATAAGATTAAAGATAATCTAGTAAAAAACATTAAAGACGCGTTTCATCGAGAGGAAATCTATCAAAATAAAAGGTATCTTCTCTCGCTTATACCGGAACATTGGCCATCAATAAGAATTATGAGCGAGTTTGCGGCAACACGATACATAATTGAAAAAGCAAAGAAATTAGTAACGGAAACGGGTCGTGGCAGTTTTCCTGACGGAAGGAGTATTTTCATTAAATTGTATATGGTGGTGGGCCATATGCATTATATACGGCTCATATCCAAAATTTTATTTTTGTTGATGGACATCAACGAATCAAAATCATAGGCCAATTCTATAGGCGCTCTTTAGGATAATTAATTTTTTGATTTATAATAGTTTTAGGCGTCTGTCAAGTGATAAACTAAAATTATCGCAACCTTTTACAAGTATAGGATTTTCCAATAAGAGTGATATGATTTCTTTAAAAAAAACACACTAATTGTTAAGGAAATTGAAATGTTTTGTATTTAATGTGAAGTACAATCGATACAATTAAGTTCTGAATAAAACGTCATTCAAATGGTATCCACGACTTCTTATGGAGGAACGAATTCGATGAACCCACTTTTCGATCACAATTTCTTGAAATAATCGAATCTCGAAACTTTTCTCGCAATAATTCAATTGTTGCACTTGCTGTGTGGCACGTAGCCCCGTCTTGTTGGAACCAAATGTTGTCAAGATCAACTTCTTCCAATTTCGGTCATAAAAAGTTGGTTATCATCGATCTATACCGATCTCCATTGACAGTAACGGTGTTACCAGCTTAATTTCGAAAAAAATACGGACCGATGATTCCACCAGACCAAAAACCACACCAAACTGTCAATTTAAGTGAATGTAATGGTTTTTCATGAATAATTTGTGGGTTTTCTTCGCACCAGAATCGACAGCTTTGTTTATTTACCGCACCACTCAGATGAAAGTGAGCCTCATCGGAGAAGATGATTTTCTTAAAAAAATCGTTATCGTTTTCAAGTTGTTCCATGGCAAAATCAGCAAATTCACGACGTTTACGGTGGTCCAATGGCTTCAGTTCTTGAGTGAGCATAATTTTATACGGATGCAAACCCAAATCCTTTCTCAAAATCCGCCAGGTTGTGGTTTGAGACAGTCCCAATTCTTGAGAACGTCTTGGAATCAACAAATTTCGGTCTTCAGCAACACTTGCCTGAACGGCAGCAATATTTGCATTACTTCGAGCGAATCTTTGTCTTATTGGCACTTCAACATTATGTAAAGAAAATGTACGCTCAAAATTTTCAACAATTTGACGAATAGCGAGCACACTTGGACAATTATTACGACTATAAAATTGCAAAAGCGCACGAAAAGTTGCAATTGGAGAACGATTATTTTGATAATAAAACTGAATAATTTGTAAACGTTGTTCTTGCGTATATCTCACCATGATGAAATTGTAAACATTACTGAATACAATGAAACAAAAAATGACAGATCATGACATATTACAAATGGCCGAAACGTCACTTAAAAGCCATATCATTCCTATTGGAACACCCTATATAACATTTCTAGTTAATTTTGTATGATTTAAAAATCCTGGGGTGGGATGAAATTAGTACCACCTGATGAACATTTTTATTTTTTCTAGGATAACGTCAAACACTTCAGTTAAATGTCATAACATTACAGAAAAACAATTTAGCCCGATTGATTTTATGGCAGCTAATATATTTCTTCCTCAAAAGCAAGCTAATTAAATGTGGCACCGATTTGGATGATGAAAATTAATGCTAGATTAAATCATGTTTGGATTTTATTTGTGGTTGAATTTTAATTATGTTCATCATACTAACAGTACACGATGAGAATGTTGTCCCGGTTGACCATGTGTTAGCTATAATGGCAAGTTTAAACGTCTAACGTAAAATAAATGAAACGCAATGACAAGATTTAGTTTTAATATCGTTTTCAAGGTTGTCGCCGTTCAAGATAACGAGTCAAGAATTACGTAGATTACATTGCGTAATCTACCTCATACAAACCTGCTTGCACTGAATAGATAAAATGTACTATTTTAGTGTATTCAAACTATTTACTTAATTATATGTTTCTATCTATAACTGTCTGCTATTTTGATTAGATTTATGTTATTGTATTTTTTAATCTATTACAACATAATAAACTAATATTAGAATAGAATCGTGACTCCAAGACATTTACAATTCAAAATCAGTTCACTAATCAATAGGTATTTTCATGCTACACTAAACTATATTTTTAGATTTTTAGATTTCAGATATAGTTTGTAACTTTAAGACGCTGAATGTTTATAAAACCAAAATCTAAATTAGCGGGTTTTCCAATAGGGACATAACAATTTTGTACTTTAATACGAACGCACCCTTGAACATTTTTGATGATCTGTCAATACCAAAACGTCAGTCAAGATTAACATGGTAAAGTTCACGAGCGAACAACGTTTGGAAATTATAAAAATTACTACCGCAATTCTAAGTCGCTGATATCGCAACTTTAAAAGCACTTACTCCAATTTTCAACGCACAACGCAACGGTCGAATTACCGAAATTAACACAGCCGTAACTGCTTCAGTTCAAAATGAGCCAAATCAGTCGATTCCACGCCGTTCACACTCCGAAATTTTTCCGATTGGGCAATGCTAAAGTTTGAAAAAAATCCTGAAAATCCCGAAAAATGATATTCAGCGATAAAGCTCATTTTTGGCTTAAAGGCTTAATGACAACTATAAAAAGTGACCGTGTAGTATGGATTTCATGCCGGAGGATTGGATCATATTTTTTCGTCGATGAAAATGATCGCCAATTTACGGTCTATGGATTCGCTATCGTGCCTTGTTGGAAGACTATTCTTGGACAGAATTGGATGGACTTGACATCAGTTTTATATAGTTACAATTAAATGGTGCCGCATGTCGCACAGCTGGGCAAACAAGTTCGGTAACCGTATAATCTCGAGAAATGTTAAGTCGTCCGTTTATGCCAACAAGCCAACAAACAACGTTAGTGAGCTCAGGGACAATATCAAACACGAAATTGCCAACCTTCCGGCCGATATGTGTGAGAGAGTGGTGGAAAATTGGTTTTAAAGAATCGATCACTGCAAGCGTGCACGCGCTGGTCATATGACCGAGATCGAAATCCATAGCTAAGTGTAACATGTACACTGGAATAAATTTCACGTCAATATTTTAATTATTCTGTGTTTTATTTAAATACAAAATTGTTATGTCCTTATTAGAAAACCATTTATTTGCTGGATTATAGTTTGTTAAGAATTCTTAAGAATAAATTTAACAAGTCTAGTGAAGAACTCAAGACTATGAATGTATATATAATTTCTAGTAGAAGCCAAGATTTATACTAAGGGTCATGTCCTAAAAAAAAAAATCAAAAATCGAGGGATGAGAAACATTTAATTATGTATGTATGTGGAAAATACCATTTGCGCCTATACGTGTGTGGCTTGTTGGCTTAACGATTTTCAACTTACAGTACGTTGTGTAAATTTTAAATTACCAGAAAAATGTATAAAACCATCTGTTAAAGGATGTGTCTTCATCCTTTCCAAAATTTTAACCTATACTTAATTTATATATGCTCGTATTTAGCACATGCACTCGATTTCTTCTCCCTGTACCCAAATTTATAAAACCTCCTTGTACTGTACATAATATATTACAATCTGTACGTATGTAGCGTGTATGTAATCGCACATACATACTGTATATTTAATAATCTTTTTATTATTGTTTCAAAGATTAAAATTGAATTATTTATTTATGGAGATTTGGGATTATAAGAGTAACAAGCATTAGATATACATATATTATGACGTATGTATATGGAAGCCTATGTGTGTTCTATATATTTTATTGCATTTTTTCATGAATTGTTCAAGCAATTTCGATTCTTTTTATAAGCTATATAAGTGTGTCTGTGTGTGTGGGTAGGCAATATTTAGCCCACTGTACGAGTAAAAATTGGTAATCGATACGATTTGTTTGTGCATAACTGTATAAGTTAAACAAGCATTTTCTTTGTACCAATTCAACTACTCGTGTATATCTATATAAGGTAAATCTCCTTGGTATTCGATTTAAATTTTAGTGCATCATCATTATTTTATACGTACCAAGTTTCCTTTCGATTTTCCCACTCTGATCTTTATTCATGACAAATATACGGAAAAACACTGAATTCTTAAAAGCAAAAATTGAAATAAAACTATTTCAAATCCCTTAACTACTTTAAAGGATTTTAATATTAAATTGACGTAATAAAGTTATTCGTGTTGAATAAAATATTTTAATAAAATTGTAGACGTGAAAATGTTATTTCACAACTTAAGTAATAAATAATTGCATAAGCCCTTTCAATTGGCTGGGGTTAATCCAAGGGTTTAGTTTCCAATGATAATATACATATTTTTAGAAGTTTCAGAACGTCTTTGGACCGTGGTCTCCTCCATTAAAAATGTTTTTTTCTCATTTTGGTTTCCGCTTTACTAATCAAAAATAGGGGACGGGGGTTAATTATGTTGTGGGCAACACCCGATAATAATGTTACCTCAAATGTACATTGATCTCAAATACGCCACACTTCTACCGATTTTTTTATAAAAACTTACTTACAAAAAATCATTACTCTCAATTATATTTCAGAAAACCAACAAGGTCAAGGTTGTTGAAGATTTAGTTTATTTTAATCTATGTATATGCTATAACATCATTGGCAAAATTGAAAAGCTCTTACGGAAGCTGCCACATCCCTTGAACCGATTTTGACCAATCAATTTATTCAAAAAGTATGAAATTTTATCCCGATCAGTCAATCCGTCTGATTTGTTTGGTCGAAAAATATTTTTTACCAAAAATCGTCATGTTGGAGAACTGTTGTCGACCATATTGTTGCAAATTTAATTTAGAATCTTCTAGTTAACAGTCGATTTTCTCATAATGTTAAATTTAGCCGAAAGTCTTTAGTCGAAAAATAACGGTGATATGTATACCCCGTATCCCGTTCTTCAATGTCGTACAAAATGCCATTTTTTATAATCCCGCAGAATTTTTTAAGACATTAAGATCTCGGCCATTTGTTTATTGATCTTGGTCAAATTATGGGATGTGATTTGCATTTTAAAATTAATTTTTCAAAAGTTTTTGGAATTTGGCCATGTTCAATGGAACTTAGCCATTCGTTTAACAATAATATTGTCAAATTTGGTATGCAGAATTGGATTTGGATTCTAGCTTGAATTTTGAACTAAGTTCCGGAATTTAGCGCTGCTGAAATTATGGTCAAATTTGGTATGTACAACTGGATTGAGACTTTGACGTGACTTTAACGTGAAGTATATGGCCATTTCTTAACCAATCATGATTAAATTTAGGATATAGAGCTGGATCGAGATTTTTGTATTAATTTTGAATATTTGGATTTTGCCCATGTTGAACGAAACTTGGTCATTTCTTAACCGATAATGGCCATAATATGGACGCCCGAATTCATAAAATAATTTAAAATAGTGGGCGTTTGATAATCGGGATTTTCAAGAGCAAGATTTTGAAAATCGGAATTTTGAAAAGCGGGCAAACTACTCCAACTCTGATAAAATAGATAAGATTGTACAGGTTCAAATATTCAAAAATGCCCATAATTCAAATTGGATCGAAAAATGCCGGAAATACAGATTTAAATCTAACACAACACAACATAAATTCGTCAACGAAAAAATTTCAATAACAGACATCTATACAAGAGCCAGGCAATAGTCAAATGTAACCGTTGAAAGGTTTGTATATCAAATTTTTGCCAAAGGAACGCCGATCGGACTGTACAAATTCGATGGACCATCACCCTAAGTAGAATTTGATTATATGTATGGAGTGTGTTTCATGAGGTTATAGGAGTGAAATATCCCTTTTTCCGTTGTATCGTTAGGAGTAAAGTGTCCCTTTTTCCGTTTTATCGTCGATAAAATTGGCCATAACTAGAAGTTCTTCCAAATGACTGGTTTTTGTCTGGCAATGCCATTATGACCCGTAAATTATAATTCTAAGTTTGAGATGGGTTTTACGAATTGAGGTTATAGCGGTAAAATCTGAACTTTCCCCATGTTCTGTTAATAAAATCGTTCGTCATTCCAGATTTTCTCATATAGACACCAATCTGGTTATGCCAGTTCAATAGCCGATGACCATATGTAGATTTTGATTATAGATTTGGTGTCTATCTGACAAAATCTCAAATGGCAATCGATTTAATCGACAAAACATGGAGGAAATTAAAATTTCTCCTTTATAACCTCATCAGACCCAGCCCAAATCTACAATGAAAATCTAGCTACGGTCGATCATGTATCATCGGTACAGCAAAACATGTACGCTGATTTTATAATTTGCCCTTTGTTGTTGCAGAGAAAATCATCCTACGAGTAGGCGCTGTAAACCAAAATATACTGTGATAATTCAAGCTGCACACTCAAATTAGGCAATTGCGTTCAAGCTAGGCCAATAAATAAACCTTCTCGATAGTTCCATATGATAAACACATCATCAATCAGATTGCAAGTTGGTTTAAGATATCCATCGAAAACACTACAGACAAATATTAATTACTGAGCTACCGAACAAGTCAAACTGGTACTCACTACAGGAGTAATTTCCTGATGAATCGCGGTTTATTATGAGTCTGCGAATACCGATATAGCTAAAACATTTGAGGGTTAGTTTTCGTTGATATAAAAAATGGGAAGGTTACAGGCTAAGCGGCATGTTCTATCTTGTAGACGTGACATCTAATCTATCAAATCTATCAAATCTAACAAATCTATCTAATCTATCTAATCTATCTAATCTATCTAATCTATCTAATCTATCTAATCTATCTAATCTATCTAATCTATCTAATCTATCTAATCTATTTAATCTATCTAATCTATCTAATCTATCTAATCTATCTAATCTATCTAATCTATCTAATCTATCTAATCTATCTAATCTATCTAATCTATCTAATCTATCTAATCTATCTAATCTATCTAATCTATCTAATCTATCTAATCTATCTAATCTATCTAATCTATCTAATCTATCTAATCTATCTAATCTATCTAATCTATCTAATCTATCTAATCTATCTAATCTATCTAATCTATCTAATCTATCTAATCTATCTAATCTATCTAATCTACCGTATAATAATCATGATATTTCGAGCTATCGCTAGACGGCATAATTGGTTCATAGTAACCGACAATAAAGGTTCGTATTCCATTTGAACGTAAAGCAGCGAGGGGGATTCCATTTGCATCGTTATATTATGTTAAGAAATAAAAATCATAAATTTTGTAATTATATAGGATCGGTAGATATGTTACGGTAAGTCTGAAATCGGTAAATGTACGAAATTGTTATTTTTCAAATTCGTTTACACGATTAAAAACTGGTCATACAGAGGTCCAACGATGTTAACGAAATGCTTGCTTAACTTTCCCACTACATTTGATAGTTTAATTTATTAGTCATCAGTGGGCTAAGCGACATGAGGGGTGTAATTAGCTCCCACGAGTCCGTGACAGTTTGTCAAAGCGTAAGCTTCTATTATTTCAATTGACTTTGCACTAATATCTTAAAATATAGTCCGTGGGGTGAAAGATGAATCATATCGGGAATATGGAACATCCATTTCATAAATTTTGAATCAATAAATCAGTTTTCTGGAAATGTCGATAAGTTAGACCTTTGTGTTTGTTTTCTTCTTATATGTATTGTAAATATTCGCAGCCATAACACCCACCCCGAGCTTGGTATTAGACTTAATGCTGCGCTGATGCCAGAGCAATTTCTGTTTATGTGACTCTTTTATTTAAAACATTGTGAGACTAAGAATTTAACAAAGTCCTCCGGTGGAGTCCGGGTTCCATTTTATAAGTTATCATTATACAGCTCAAATAATTACTGGGTCTGATAGCTACAAGCACTGGGTCTTGCTTGCAGAAAAATTCGTTTAGGTGGTTTGCCGGAGGAACCTATATTCCATTTTATGATTTTTAGCTCAAACAGCTTCGATAAAAATATTTGGGTGGTGATTGGGTCGGTGTCAACATGTTATAACATCAGTTTTTCGCCGCTCCGACAGGGAAACCGCGTTCCGTCGATGAAAATATTAAAATTTTCATCAACGAAACAGAATTTTTACTTCTAAAATATAGTTATTTTATTTTATCTAAATCAGAGGTACAGAACTTTAAGTTGACAACCCCATTTTCAGGGATAGCCGATTTGACAGCTGGCAGTTGATTTTTGGTTAGTTTGGTTCGCCATTTCATAATGAATACACTCACAATTGTTCAAATTCACTTTGAAAATAATGGATTAATTCGTGAAACTCATCGCGCGCTACGTCCATTTTATGGCCGAAATAATCGTCCATCAGAGCAGTTAATTTGATTAACTATGGATCGTTTTCGCACCATGCTTACTGAAAATGATAATAAACGTCTCGTAAGACGCCATATGGTGCGTACCTTGCAAGCGGTGGCAGCTGTAGTGCCTAGAATTGAAGATAATGCAAATAAATCGATTCATCATCGTGCACAACAATTGGGACTTGCAAGCTCATTTTTGGTTGAATGGCTATGTCAACAAGCAATTGCCATTGTTGGTGTGCTTTATGGGCCGAAGGAATCGTTGGACCAAAAATGATGCTGGGGAAAACGTTACAGTCAACCACGTGGAAAACGCGTTCATGTAATTTAACACCGCTGAACTATTTTCTTTCAGGTATCTGAAGTCACTTGCTGGTAAGCCAGAGACAATTGATTAATTGTAAGACAACATTTTTCACGTCATTGCTGCGGCAGCCACATGTTCTGAATCGTATTTCAGCAGCATAAAATTATCTTCCGTTATGTTGCATCATGTAGCGTAAGGCAGCATCATATTGCGTCGCTTTGCATAATGTTTCATTGTGTTAGACGATATGTTTTATTTATGGTTGCATTTAGTTAAACAAATTAAAACAGTTTGTTTGGTCCGACGATTTAGAAATTGTTTTTTTCGAGTGGCGAAATCGAATTGATTTTGATGAGTCATAACTTGATAAGTCGGTGAGGAGGTCCTCCCGTTGAACCAAAAATTTTGGAAGTAAGGTTTTCGGATGGTAGTGGAATGAAGTGGAATGGATCATGATTTCGGGTAATTTGTTTGTTGGTCTTCCGGGTAGGCTAATTTCTTAATCTGTTAGATGGAACTTAAATTATTTGCTGAAACTGGACATCCAATATAATTTCTAGACGTGAGTCTGGAAAATTTCAATTTGATTTGAACTAAGCCATTTCTAAACTGATCGGGGAACATTCTGTTTGTATGATTCTGGAAAATTAGTGAATTGGATGGAACAAAGCCATTTCCAAGCGATTGAGATAGAACTAAATTGGCATCGTATCAAAATGAGACAAATTGGTCGTATTGCAAAGTGCGATGCTATTTATTAACTCTGAGCAAGAAAAGTGATTCAGCGATACACGAGACTATCGAGAGAGAGAGAGAGAAGGTTTTGATCCAGCAAACTACCAGTACAAGAATGATAATTAGAGAGGCTAAAGCGAACTTTAATTTATACTAAAATTATTTAATTGTTTTGCGGTCAGAAACGAAGAGCAACAGAGATTTGCTTCCACGTTATAAGCGTACAGTACTGTAATTTTTGCTTTTAGAAAATAGCATGCACAATTATAAAAAAGTTTATACTTAATCAAGCAACTTTGGCCAAGAGACACTCTGTGCTCAATGGACAAATACATAAATAAAAGAATGTCGAACAGTCTATATACGACCTAATTGTTGTTCAGCTAAATTGTAAATTGTAAATTGTAAAAGTGTAGCAGTAAAATAAAGCAGCAAATTTGGCATTCAGGATTTACTGGTGAAAGGCTTGAATCAAAATATTACTATTCCAATTAATCAGCCCGAAATTCGAAATAACATAGTTTCATTTTTAAATTTCTGGAGAAAACGTTTCCTTTTATTAGAAAGCACATTTAGCCCGGTAAACAGAATGTTTGAAATCTCTATCGTTCAATAAGAAAATGACAATTTCAGTAAAGTATATCAAAGTGAATAGTTAAAAGCTTTTTAGTAACAACACTCAATATCTAAAATAGTTCCATGCTTTTATACATAAAATTTCATTTTACTTTAACTCCCTCATCAGAGCTTTCTCGATCTATGTATTTTTAATGCTCATTTAGTTGTTAAGTTTGGTTTAACACCACAATACAGTTCATTAGTCTAAACCACTATACCGTACCACTTACTATAAATTTTGCTGAGATGCTGTGCATATAAATAAATTACGCTATATATTCATAGTCTCTCGGTTAATTATTTCACTATTAATATACAGCATAAAACTGGGTCATTAAAAGCATCAATCCATTACATATTATGTATGTACATAAATAGGTCAATATGTTTATTGTATAAATACAATACAAGCTAAATGAGATGGAGGATAAGCAGAATGTTTTTCTTTATATATGCGAGATGCAAGATAAACATTTTTGCGGTTAGGGAAGGGAAAATTTATGTAAAAAGAAAAGTTCATTTCGTATTATTAGTCTTTGGGGTGTAGGTATACAGAGGTTGAAGAAAATGGAATTATTTATTTAATTATTGCACAGATGCGATTTAAGATATTATGGTGATGTGGTTAGATTTAATTTTATATGTATTATTACATGTAAAAATACTTTGTTGTCGAACATAAGAAAAAAACGTAATTTGCTTCATTAATGTGCATACACCTTTGTCATTTCTATAATGACAATTATACCTTTATAAAATTTAAATGTAGTAATATTGTCCGGACCTAAAATAATTTTAAAACCATTTCGTATTTATTTGAAATTATTGGGATTAAGCGATAAGGCTAATATAGCTAAAGATTTATCTCAATGCCTTATATTAGTTGGATGCTGTGTATACTGTGTAGTACTGTACTAGTTTTAAGTTTGTCGCGAGCTACCAGATTATTCAATTACTCAACTGTAAAATTAGTTAGTTTATCACACTTACAACTCGTGAAACAATATCTATCTAAAGGAAAACATTAAGATGCCGGATATTACAAATATTCAAGGGGTACCTGGATGTGGTAAATCAACCTGGATTATAAATAACTATAAACTAGGCGGAGATCTTGTTCTGTGTGGCTCTGTACAGCGGAGACGATTTGTCTGATCGAGGTGAAATTTCATACATAAAGGTTTCCGTAAACTGGGCGATCCCAGTGATTTTTGGCCGAAATCTGTTCACCGGAAGTGCCAGCCTGCATAGGAGCTTTTTCGTTTATTACAAATTTCTTAAAAAGTATATCATTCGAGAGAAACACGATTATGAATTAAATTTTTTTAAATGTAAACAATGTCGAAAATGATTGTTTCTGTAAGAAATTAGCATAATTCTATGATTTCTTTGTTAATTGAACCATTTCGGCTTTGTGGAGCTTCCTTTTAAACTTATATTTAAATAATTTTCACCCAATTTTTTTTGTATGGCAATGACGCACTCCTATGTTTATAATATGTGTTGCTATGCTCGGAAAACGGTATATCATAAGAAACAATGGATATTTCTTGGATAAAATCTATGTTATAAAATGTAGGGCTATATAAACTTTTAAACCAAATATAGAGCTGTCAAAATAAACTGCTTTGAACCGTGGTACTTCAATGAACAAAATCATCACCACGCAATAAAATGTTAAAGCACAAATTCATGAATGGATAATAACGGCTATCACACAGTAGAAATTTAATTTCGATAAAATCGCCCAAATATCCCAATATTTTTATGAACCTTGTAAATCCAACGTGTACAAATATTTGATTATACACACAATCAATTCGTGTGACCGCCATATGTGTTTGCCACCCTTTTGCTTAAGAAATAGATGTTAAATTTGCATAATTGAGGTTGATACAGCATCATTTTCAGGAATAGAGAATTTCTTTCAGACCCGCGAATTTAGCCTGATTCGACGTTATGATTATCAATGGAGTTGATGCGTAACCACATTTTATTTGGTCTCGTTAAAATATATCTTGATGAACTAGATTCCGACTAGAATTGCAATTTATATTTTCTGGATACAAACAAATGTTGTGAGCATGTTCCAATTTTCCGGGTTCCTTGACTAAACTACTCGAAGCGGATTACATCGAACTGTGTTGTATCTATGATATATTAAACCAGAGGTTAAACACCTGGCATTAAAATTAAGCAAACTACCGGAGTATGTTTATTTACCAATATGCAAATCACACGAGCTAATGATTGTACGGCGTGTACCGAGTGATATACGCGAAACAATTTTTGAACCAAATTCAGCAAATACGCAAGAACTTATATTAATACAAACATTTAATAATAATTTCATTTAATATTATTCAACAGATTTCTAAACCAACAAATTTTCAAATTGCGAAAGGGGATTGGAATTGATATATGTTTGTATTGGTGCACAAACCCGGCAAATTGACATACAAAGAAAAACGAAAATTTCCACTAAAATATTCTTCACAAAATGACTCAAGAAAACTTTCCTGATTATTCATTGGTTCACTTTTTCAAAATCTTTCCACCATGATTGTTTTATGCGTCACATGATTTTATTGGAACGAACTAAATGTAACTGTTTCCAGCGCCACAACGGTAGTTTTGAGTACAAGCGTGTTTCAATTTCTTTTGGAACATTCTTCAAAACCTTTCAATGATATGAAATACGTATATATGCATAACCAAAGAAACAATTTGCTACCAGCGCCTAAAACTCTGAATTTGAGAAATAAATTGCTGATAAAAAATTTGCCTTCGTCCAAAATCTAAAAACGATAATGCGGCTTATCGTATCAGAACGGGAAAACAATTATTTGTAATCAGCGTCACAATGGTATTTTGGAGTATTAATCAGATGATTTGTGACATTATTCAAGATATTTTCATTGATATGTCACACTTTCTATAATAAATAAATTATTCGCACCCAGCGCCAAAACGGTAGATTTATCAACTAAATGGCTAATACTAAAATTGTATTTTTTCCAAGACCTTTCAAGTGACATGCTACATACATGATTATATGGGAATGACAAAAATTGTAACTGCTTCCAGCGTCACAACGGTAGTTTTTAGTGCTAAGATTTTCTGGAAAATTTAAGGCATTCTTCAAGGCTTTTTTTAAAGATATACGACAAGTACATATTTTATAATAAACGAAAAATTGGCTACCAACGCCGAAACGGTGGATTTATAAACGAAAGTTTAATAGAAATTGTTGTCTGATCCAATGTAAAGCAATGTCGTGGTATTGGGTGATTTCCTATGGCAGGTACAGACCCTCTTGAGGTAGAGATGTGACAACTTTTAAATGCACCGATTTAAAAATACAGAAGATTGGTGAAACAAAATTCGAATCGCATAAGCCGTTCTTGAGATAACATCGGTACAGTCATCCGTTCATCAATCCATCCAGGAACCTTCAAACCTCAAGAAAATTGGTTTTGGACCAGGGTCATTTTTTATCATTTTTATCAGGATTTAAATAACTTGACCTAGACAGACCGAAATTAAAACAACAAAAATAGTAATAATCTACATTGTATACAGATATTCTACACACTCTACGCATTGTCGACATTGTATACGCCAAATTAATTGTCTACGTTATTTTCTACACCAGCATGTCGATAATTCCGAATTACGCGTAGACACACACCGCTTAATAAGATGTGTGGGCCACATAAACCAAATACATTTGCCATTTCGCTTCTTTAATTATTTGCATCTTCTTGGTTCTCTGCTACTCAAATTGCTTGCAAATTTCCTCTTTCAAACGGCAATTTTATCTTGCAACTTGGCGGTAGCCCCGCACAAATCCACGCATTACAGAAGATCAAACAGAACACGTTAAAGAAATAAAATTAACGGTTTTTATAAAATAATTTTATAAAATGTAAATTTAGAGAAAACTAAAAAGCAAGTCCGATTGACTTGAAAGTACCGAAATACCGATGTTTGACAAAACCCGTTTTTAAACAAAAATTCGGCCCTTGTACAGCCCAGATAGATTTATTAATCGGGAAGAAACTTCGCACCTAAGCTTTTTCCACACATCGGGAGATTCAAGTGATTTTTTGGTTGAAATCGGTTCACCGGAAGTGACAGCTTCAACTGGAGCTTTTTCGTTTTTTGAATGTATTTTGAAAAGTAAATAATTTTCGAGAAAAACGGTTATAAACTAATAGTTTCTAAATTAATTTTGCAACAATACCGGCCCAGGTAGGTTTTCCAAAATTTAAGCGTAAATGACGACTTTTGCCAAAAAATTGTTTTTCACTAAAAATGTAGTCCTTGTATGGCATAATTGATTGGGGTCAAACTTTATACCTAAGCTTTTTCCAAAAATTATGAGATCGCAGTGATTTTTGGCCGAAATCAGTCGACCGAAAATGGCAACTTCTATAGGAGCTTTTTCGATTATTGCAAATATTTTGAAAATTATGTCAATATGAGAGAATTGACAATGATTTTAGTTTCGCATTCAAATTTGCAACAATATCGTTTCAAATGAATTTTCCAAAATTTTCCAATTTTTCCAAAAAACCTTATTTACCTTTCCTTTACGTATTAAAATAAAGTGTAGTAATCATGAAAATTGTCGACCTAGAGATTTTTGCTGATTTACCTTTCACTATACTACCTCAGTGCAGACTGAGTGTGTGTGTCCACGTATACTGTTTACTTACTTTCATTAATTCAGAGATCCCTAAGATTTTGGCCGAAATCGGTCTATCCGGAAGTGCCAGGCTCCAATCTGAGCTTTTTCGTTTTCTTGTAAAGTTTATGAAAATTAAAGCATTACATTTGCAACAATATCGGCACAGTTTATTTTTTCAAAATTTAACTGTGAATGACGATTTTTGCCAAAAAAAATGTTTTTCAACAAAATTCAGCCCTGGACCCACAGGAACGGAATGATTGATCAAGATGAAACTTCATACTTAAGCTTAAAGATTCAAGTGAATTTTGGCCTAAAAAGATCCGCCGGAAGTGACTGCTTCAATATCAGTTTTTCGAAATTAATTAATTTCAAAATTAATTCAGGAGCGAGATCATGTAATCCGACCAGGAAAATCAATTGTTCTAAAATATTTTAATAAAAGGAGTCGGACAAATTGACAAAAAAACTATAAAAGGTGAAAACTGTTTATACATAAATATCCTGATTAACTGTGACCTACACTAATCATGTGCAGTAAGGATGAATAGTTAATGACAACGCATCGTTGAGATGTCAACGCTTAACCGTATATGCAATTATTTTACTTGGACAAGGAACCAACGTATTTGTGCGGAGGGGCACTCACAGATTTTTTTAAATTTTATTTTACTATAGCAAAATATTAAAATTAAAAAAAAAATTGATTGAGTTTTTAACATACATGTAAAGTCGCCGGCCTGTCCCTTTCTTCATCGATTTCTCACGTACTTAAATGGCAAACAATTACCATGTTTGCTTTTAGCCAGGTTTCGAAAATTCCGAAATCGCTAAAATTAAGCGTCGCCAAATTCCGAAATATATTGTCTTAAGCACATGCATAAATTTTAAACCATTTCAAAACTTCCCTACACAAAATAGTGTAAATGGATATTCGATGGCCATTAACATATGAGCCGTTTGTTTTGAAAGTGGTTTCAGTCCATTTATTTTTATATTGAGATTTTTAAACTAGTGGTAACTGGTATTAAGTCGCTTTTGTGTTTTTGTGACCTTAAACATGTTAGATTACATAGTGTAATAAATTTTATAAATATTACTTGTAAAAGAAGCTGTTTCTGAAAACTTGCAATGGACTTAAACCACTTTCAAAATCAAGAAAAATACCATTTTGTTTTTAAAATGCGTATAAGTCTTACGAATGAACCAAAACACAGATTTCCATGAAAATATATTCCTCGAAGCCTCAGACGAAGAAGAAACAACACTACCATATTTCACTGAGGTCTTTCACTGAATCATATTCTTCCTTACGATGATATACGAGAATCATATGACAAAACAGTGATAGCTGTCCAAACATCACTGGACCGTTTAAGGCATAATACGGAGGATTCATCACAGGCTAAACATCCAAACAGACTGGCGAGAACTACGAAACTGCACGAAAGATTATCTAACATAGATACGATAATCTGCGTGCAAACGAAACCAGATATATTCATACATTGATGACACACCAGCAATGGATGTGTTCAAGCAACATCGAGAATTAGGATCCAATTATCATCTAGACAGTGAATCAATGAGTTATGCGATATGGCAATAGAAAATTGAAGAGACAATCAAAACCTATAGAAAGTTTTATGAAGTTTCCTGAAAAGCGATTCATAGCTTTGGAAACTGTTTTCCGTGAGAAAACCATCACTGTGTAATGTATGCAAAAGGGGAGACCACACTCAAAATTGTGAAAAATTTAAAGCGATGAGTATTTATGAGAAAAACTAACTCGTCCCACTGCTAGAGCTCTGCAAGAACTGTATTATACGCAGCCACTCAATGAATTACACGCGTAACCAATCATGCAAGGAGGATGGCATCATCAATTGCTACACAATAATAAAAAGGATGATGGTAATGTGAAACCAACAAAAAAGCCAGGACTATGCCGCAGATGAGAAAGGTGAAAACTACGTACTATTACCAGCGGCGGTAGTTAAAATTACAACCAATCACGAAAATTGCCACTCTCTACGTGTAATTATCGATCCATCTCACAAGCGAGTTTTATCACTTTTAAGGCAGCTGACAGCTTAAAATTAAAAACAACTAAAGCAGAGCTGAGTATTATGAGAATTGGCGGAAGTGAAAAGCAAATGATAAAACGGGCAACCACATTATCAATTATGCCACACTTCAATTCGAAATTCGAACTTTTACGCTTTTATGGCGTTGGTAGTAAACAAAATAACACACCAACAACCACAGAAGCCACTAATGGTTCAAAAATGGGGAAATCTAATATTACCACTGGCCATATGGGAGCAACAAACAACCAATTACCCAGCGCTCCAGGCTAGGTTGGATAATGTTGGGAAAAATAACAGAAAGCTGTGTATTAAATAAAGCTGCAGTAAAAACAACTGCAACTACTACTCAGGAAAACTCTCTATATAAAATCGAGAAAACTCTCAGGTGTGTCACACTTGACGGATACGAAACTGGTAACAGCAAGATTTCTTGCTGTGTGTGCTCTTGTGATTTCAAGCACCTCATTAGAAATAATTAATTAGAAACCCAACACAGAGAATTTATGGAAAAATTATGAAGACCTCAACAACATTTTCTATATGCCACGCCACGCTATTCGTAAACCGTCTAGCACTACGACAAAGTTGAGAGTGGTATTTGACGCCTCTGCGAAATTAAGCAATGAAAAATCATTAAATGAAATAATGCCAATCGGACCGAAACTACATCAGGACCTTTGGCAGATTGTCGTGCGATGGCAGCAAATATAGAAAAAATATTTCGTCAAATATGGGATTCCGAAGAGGACAGAAAGCTCCAACATATAATGTGGCGTAACTCACCAACCGAGAAACTTCAGGAATATCTAAAAAACGATAACCTACGGAATAGCTGCCGCTACATATTTAGCGGTCAGAGTTCTGCAACAATTGGTAGAAGACGAGAAAAGCGCGTTTCCTCTTGCTTACGAAGTATTAAAGAACGACTTCTATGTTGACGAATTGATGACGGGGTGTGATACGTTGAATCAAACATTATAGAATTCGAAGTAGGCAGGAAACATCGTAGGAAGAAGTAGGCAAGAAACATCGAAAAACTACTAACCGATTATATACAGAGTACAGATCCTCAAAGCTTTGGGAATCCAAATTCAACATCTTTGAGTTTAACATAGAACTCCCGAGAAATAGTGGCCCAGTAATAAAGCGAAATGTTCTCTGTACGAAGGCCAAGCTATTTGACCCATTAGATTGGCTAGCACCAGTAATAATAACGCCAAAAATCATGCTTCAAAAAATCTGAATTCTAGGGCTTGGAAGGGACGAACCCTTCTCAGAAGAATTAGTGGAACAATCGGTTAATTTTATCAACGAACTAGTCTTGCTCAACGAACTTAAAATTAGAAGGTGGACAGGATGCACAGATGGATCACTTCTGGTTCACAGATTTAGAGACACATCGGAACAAGCATATGCCGCTTGTGTTTATCTAAAAGTATCACATGAAAACATGTCAACATAAGCCTTGTAGCAGCGAAACGGAACCCTTGTAGTAGCTAAACTGATTCAAGACGTTAAACAAGCATTAGGAATACAACGTGCCCCGACTTACGCATCGACCGTTTCTACCATAGTACTCTCATGGATAAAGGCGACATACAAAAATACAAATCATATGTTGCAAACAGAGTGTCGGAACCAAATCAATGGCATCCCATCAAATATAGTGATAATCCAGCTGACTGCGCAACTCGAGCAATAACAACTAAATAACTCTTAAGCCACAATCTCTGATGAACAGGTCTACAATGGTTACGAAACCATGCTAGCCGGTCCACAGAAATCAATTGAAGTAAATGTAAACTTAGCCGTCAAAGATGAAGAGTCAGATTATAAAATCATGGACTTATTAACAAAACATCTATAGTTTATGTAAAGCCGAAGAGTAACCAACTTCATCAAAAGGTGCAAAAACGAAGATACAGATAAATATGATTTACACGAAGCAGAAACATTCATAATAAGGCCTACACAACGCACCTACTTTAAAGATGAAATAACGCAGCTCCTAAAGATTGTGCAGTATACAAGAAAAGTAAGCTAGTGAGTAGGTGGAGGACTTTAAAACTCATCACTCGCGAAATCAACTCAGTAAAATATTAATAAAGAAAACAGCACAATGAGGAGTCCTACTTACGATATCATACGTAGGCAAGAACTACTGAATTATAACTCAAAATTCGTTACTTGCCATAGATACCGAACCATGCAAGGGTGTAATCAACTGATGGGAAACTTATCATCTCCACGAGTGCAATCATCTAGGCCGTTCACTCACGCCGGAATATACTACGCTGGCATTCACAAATAAAAACATGTAAAGGTAGAGGATACAAAACATAAAAGCTACATGGCGATTTTCATCTGTTTTGCAACATAGGCAATTCATATAGAGGTAGTGACGGAACTCACTATAGAATGATACATAGCTGCCTTCCGAAGATTCAGCGCAAGACGTGGACTCTGTAGCGACATGTACAACTATGCAGCAAATTTCATTGGAGCCAACAACTGACTCAAAATAATGCAAACGGCGGCAGTAACTCATTTCAATGTCACAGTGGCCGCACAACTCGCTGTAGATAGAATAACATGACATTTTCAGCCACCAGCTTAATCTCATTTCGGTGGTCTATGGAAGGCAGGTGTCTGTGAAGACTTATTTAAAAAGATTTTGGACGATACTCTCGTACGAAGGATTAAGAACAGTTTTAAGCCAAGTATATAATAATCAATCTTAAAGTTCTCACCCAGGACAATTTTTAATAGGCTCATCAATAACCACAGTTCCCGATACGAATTTCTCGGATATAAATATTCACAGCCTTTCAAGATGGCAGCTCTTATAAAAAATTAAACAAGACTTCTGGAAAATATGGAGTTACGAATAGCTTCGGTCTACGAGGCAATAACGACCAAAGTGATTATAGATACAACCACAAATACAAATTTGGGACCTTGTTTTTCTCATAGAAGAAAACTCACCTCCCTCGCAATGGGTGCGGGGTAGATTGGTCCAAACTCACCCGGGAACAGATGGGCACAAGCGAGCAATAACAAAGGTTTCCGTTTTACTGAAAGAAGAAATACCAGCAAACACTGATAGTAAGAACTCTATTGATAATATTGAAGTAAGCGAAAAACCTAAACCCTAAACACGCACATCATAGCTAGTAGTATGCCGTATTACAACAAATAATTACATCATCTTGAGTTTTGCTTACTAATACTTGTAATCAAATCGGACGCACACTTCCTAGATAATCCGCAATGGTTCATATAATATGTTGGGATAACCAGAAATTCTTAGCCATCTTTACGATTGCCTTTCAGCTTATATCAATTTATTATATGGGTCTTAATGAATTATTCTTAACCTTCTAAATGTTTGCTTCAACCCTTGATTGTTCATTATGGTTATTACAAATGTACGGAAAAATTTCAAAAACCAACCCAAAATTTACACCACCAAACCTTTGCAATTTTTTTCTTCTTGGATTTTGTTGAAATTAGTAATTAGTAGTAGTAGTAATTAAACGCACAATCATGATTTTAATTCGCCTAATTTTATGCTCCACATACACGTCACGATTAACTAAATGAGCATTTATGAAGTTAAAAAAATCATTAAATAAAAATTTATAAGCTTTTAGAGGAGCAAAATCTGGCCATTAAATCAAGGTCAGGTGCTATATTTGAAAACAAAAAATCGAAATGGAATCAGACAGAAAACTCAATTTGATTGGTGCTATTTGAAGTACTTAAACCGATTTTAAATATTTCGTATCGCAATTATTTAGGGTTCGAATAAATAAAATTTAGAAATATCTGACTATACATCATTTAGGGTAGGTAGATACAGCCTAACTGGAGAACAATTTATAAATTTATAAAGGGTTTAAAAATACTTGGGCAATTTTTATTTAAAAATCTTAAACATTATACATTTAATTTAAATCGAAATGTAAAAATTAAATATCGGTACCAGAACGCCATATTTATCCTACATAAATTAATTCGCACAAAAATAAATGTCATGTCTCGCAAAAATTGATTTAATTAAATTTCGTCTTAATTATAATTTGTCGGGCAAAAAAAAAACTAATTATAAATTTATCGAGGTATGGTGCTTTCCCACGGTCTCAAATGCTACATTGTGTTATCCCTCTATTATGGAAATTTGAACTTTTTGCGAAATAATAATGTAGGCTGAACCAATATTATGATAATACTACTGCTATTGGGTGGATGGTGGAAGAAGGAAGTATAAAACTGAACATAATAAAAAGCTCACCTAATAATCGTATACATTTTCAAATCCTGGAAAATCATTTTTGCCTCTCTTGGATATAATTGTATTTTATTATATTTTTTATATTATTTAACTCGTACAATTATGACGACATTTGGCAAACAAAATATTACATAAGTTTGCGTTTGTGTGAGCTTTTTATGTACTTTCTGTATTAATTTTATTTTATTGTTCAATAAAGGCGCAAATAAATGGAATTTTTCCAGTTTTATTATTGTATTCTGGGTTTGGCCGAAAATATTATAATATGAGGAGGAATACGCGATGCTTATGTGACCGCGATAACATTTCAAATGTTTCATTACCATAATAATATATTCCGAATGTAATCCCTGCCATATAAATTCAGTCGTTTACATCATCCTTATGCGTACATAGGTTTTAATATTTTTAATGAAGATTTTATTGATTCCCGTATAAAAATTTGATTGGAATATTGGTTTTCCAAAAAAAAATTAGGCCTAAGTTATTCAGATGATTCCGTTAAAGTGAGATTGGATGGATTTTACGAAAAGATCACATTGTGCCTGTTCTACAACATAAAATGACACCACATATTTCATTTCTGAAATTGTTGCAAATCTAACAAAAGCTGAAATAAATCAGAACCTCGGGCAAACAATTTACAGAAGTGTACCCTTTGTTATGCAAACAAAAAAAAATTGATTTTCGTTATTGAATACGAGAAAAACTGTAAGAGAATTGATACATATTGTGTTCTGCTGTATTGGAAATGCATTTCATTCCATATAATGGATTGACTACATATACATATGTATGTTTACATGTGTGCGATAAATCGATATGAAAATGATTTTATGTATACGGTTTATTAGAATTAACAATGGACTTTGTTAGTATAAAACGAAAATTTATTATTCCATTGTGTTGATTTAAAACTCGCAGGAGATGACCAATTATGTTAGAATTCTGCGGCGGATGGGAGTCTGCTACGTACATTTGTGGTAATCCGAATAATACTATAAAACTCGCATAATTCCAAGCATATCATTGTACCGTTATACTGCTACTTAGGCATAATTTTTTATGGTATTCGAAAAGCACAGAAAAATCCTTTAAAATTTGGAAATTTCATCTAATCCCAATTATAAATTACACATTAATAACATCAAGGTATCGCGATCAGCCTGATTTAATATATAAATGGTATGCTTCAAATATCTACTATAATGAAAGTCATTTATACCTACCCACCTATGCCTTTATACTCCAAAGTTGACTTTAGTCTATTATAAATTCATTAATTCAATAATATAATTAATTAAACAATTGGGAAATGTAACAATTTATACGAGCTCTCAGAGTTGTACACCTGGTTTTAAATTTTATTCTTAGAAAGCTAAACTCAGGAATGCCTGAGATGCTAACGTCATTTACATACTCGCAAGTAACTATATCTACTCATAACTACTCATTCAAAAATTATGTTTTCTTATGTTTAAGTTACACTGTTAAATTTATTATTAAATAATTTTGTTCTATTGGAATTTATTTTCAAAAGAAAATTATCAAATTGGACTAATTCTAAATGTAGTGCCGTCGAATCTAGAAATTTTTACAGATTTCAGCTGACATTTTTGAGAAGTGAAAGCATATACCTATTCCTAAGATCTCAATCTTTATTCGTTCTATCAAAAAATTCCCACGAGATGGGTCCACGAGGTTTCACTAACCTTTTCATATAGATCATTCAATCTACTAAGTCTATACGGAATGGGATAAAATTATGATGGGTTTAACTACGTTTTAAAGATATTAGAAACTTCACAATTTTGATATTTTTTAGTTTAGTAAAGAGAGAGCTAAATATATTTACAAGTCCTGGACAAAATATTTCAGTTTTTATACCGCCGATCGTAGAGATGTCCACAGGTTCTCAACCACCGTGATTGGCATCCGATTCTAATGGGTTTTGCTATGCCTATAATATAATTCATGTTTTCATTTGTACTGCCATCACCAGATATGTCCACGGAATCTCTCACAGAATATTTTCTGTCTATGTAGCGAAAATGGGCCAATTGTAACGAGTCTAAATGATTTTTGGAATTTTGACGTTCCGTGATTTTCACAAAAATATTATTATTTCCTTCTACAATTTTTTAACAATATATCCATCCATTTGATTTTCAATTGGGTTCGTCGCTTGTTTGGGAATGCTAATTTAGTATCAAATTGGATATATTGCTAAAATGTTGTAGAATAATAGTTTTGTCAAAACGCATTTTCGCTCGATAGACAGAAAATATTCAGTAAATGTAGACGAGATTCTGTGGACATCTCTGGTAAGGGCAGTACAAATGAAAACATGAATTCTATTATAGGCATAGCAAAACCCATTAGAATCGGATGCCAATCACTATAAACGCCTTTGAAGTTAGACCTAACTTAATCCTAACCAACAAAAACAAACGAAAATTTGTAATGATTGGTTAAAAAGTAAAACAAGAATGTCATTTAGGCGAAATATTGATTTGTAAACTAATTTAATTTCAATTTATAATAAATAATTCAGGATTGTTTGCTATGCTTTACTAACCTGAGAAGTTAGGATTTTCTTAAGAAATTGAATATCTCGAGACCTAATAAGTTTACCAAAAATGTTATTATGATTTTCTGATAGGTCTAGGTTAGGACTATCTATATTCCAAGTCATTTGAAAAGCTAATAATTTTAACTCAATCTAATTAATTGTTTGCTAGATTTTCTAGAATTTTTGATTTTCGAGAAGTTAGGATTTTCTTAAGAAAGACTAATCTTGACCTAAAAGAAAAACGTAATAATATTCTTGATAAACATATTAGGCCTCGAGATATCCAATTGTTTAAGAAAATATTAAATTCTTATATCCCATCCGAATAAATGTTGAACCTAATTATTTATTACATATAAACTGCAGTTGGAATTAGTTCACAAATTCAATGTTTCGCCTAAATGACATTCTTGTTTTACTTTTTAACCAATACATACAAATTTTTGATTGTTTTTGTTGGTTAGGGTTAAGTTAGGTCTAACTTTACACGCGTGTATAAGCGTATACAAGCGTGTGAAGTTTGTGCTAAACTAATCCTAAAGTTAGTTCTATACTGGTTAGGTCTAACTTCACATGCATTCACTATAACAGTAGAGTATTGTGTAACATATTAAAAAATGTGGGTGAGAACCTGTGGACATCTCTATGATCAGCGGTATACAAACGGAAATTTTTTGTCCAGGACTTGTAAATATCTTTAGCTCTCTCTCTTTATCAAAATTGTGAAGTTTCTAATATCTTTAAAATATAGTAAAAGCCATCATAATTTTATCTCATTCACTAAAGACTCAGTAGATTGGATGATATATTTGAAAAGGTTAGTGAACCCCGTGGACATCACCAGAATTGGCTGGAATATTATTTGAAACCCGTCAAAAATACTCAATTTCTAAATAAAAAATTGTATAGAACGAATCTCGAAAGTCTACTTTACTTAAATCTTAGTAAAATGTCAGTTAGAATCTCTAGATATTTCTAGATTCGACGGCACAACATTAAGAATTAGTCCAATTTTATAATTTTCTTATGAAAATAAATTCGAATAGGAAAAATAAAAAATTTAACAGTGTAATTGTTTAATAAATTTTTTAGCACAAACTTCTTTATCATTAAGCTACACTTAAGAAATTTGCGTTCCATTGGACATCTACTGACAAGTACATTGCTATCGTCAATGGAACCCGGTTGCCCGCCAATGGTTGAAAGCTATCATGGGTAGTGAAAAATAATTATTACTTTCTTTAGAATTTCTGTCTTTTATGCAATTTTAAAATAATTCGTTATGCCAAAAATGGTGTGGTAGAAATGATGCAAGAAGTAAAAAAGAACGCAAGAACAATTGAAACCACGTAAAGATTATTTCTGCTTAAATTAAGGGGCCAATTTCGTAGCAAATTTAATTTAAAAATTTTTATTTAGAATGATTTTTAAATATTTAAATTTATATTTATTTAAACCGGCTCCAATTTCCGGTACACTAGGATCATTGAACTAATGGAGAAACTTAAGTATGAAGTATTATGATCAATCAATCCGGCGAGGCTGTCGAGTGGCCTATTTTTTGTATAAAACAATTTATTGTCAAAAATCGAAATAGATCCAATGACAGCTGCCCATTTTCTGGTGGGCCAATTTCGGCCTTACATCACTGGGAGCTCCCAATATATGAGAAGAGCTTAATTATGCAATTTTATTCCGAGATTTGTCAAAAACGACTATTTTTACTTCGGCGTTATATCGAATAGTTAATCTTTAAACCACTTTAACATAAATAAGTACATAAAAAACCGTCCTGTATAATGAAAAATCGTTATTCCGGCTTAAATTTTATAAAACCAACCCTTGTTGACAATTAATTTTTAAATTTATATTTTTTTGACGTATTTTTTTGTAAATGCTAAACTTTTCAATATCATCATCTGCCACTTCCAGTACACAGATAGTCTACCAAATTTTGCAGGGATTTCTAGCATAAAGTGTAATTATGAAGCTTCATTCCAAATAGTTAATCCACCTGGACATTAGAGATGCCGAATTTTGGTGAAATAAAGTCTTTTTCTCTAAACTCGCCATTTCCGGTAAAATTTGAAAAATGGTCTGGGGCGGATGCAATTTCAGTATTATTTTAAAAGCAATCACTACTCTGCTAGAAGATTTTCGAAATTCAATTTCCACCGGTAGTAGATTTACTAATCAATTTAGACTTTCAAAAAAACTTTGATGAAACTTTAGATGAACAACCAAATAAATTATTAAAAAACATAAATGGCAATCTAATTTAGCCATAACCATGTGCCATAACCTTACTTTATATTTTGTAAAAGCCAATATATGTATGCGGTGGGGCAGTCATATATTTTTAAATAATAGATATTCGATTGGTAGTGGCATCTTAAAGATGTCTTCACTTAATGGTATATAGTAGTAGTGTAGTATTGTAGTACTAGAGCCCATCTAGGGCATATTGTTGTATTGTACCAAGTTAGTAGTTTTATCTACCTCGGGATTTTTGAGGATCAAATTAATTTATAGCCTAAATGATTCCGTCAGGGATGAAAATGTTAATCCAGCGCCTATAGACTTCTATATCTCCTACTTGAAGTAGTCAGTTCACAACTTGGCCTCTTCACCAATTCCAGTAGATTTTTGTAATTTATCGCCACGGTGAAATCTTTGGTGGTGCTATTTAGATCCGCTACTGCTTTTGATGTCGTGTCAGTTGATGGGTTTGAGCGTCAACAAGGTTTCAATTCTTTGAGGGAATTCGTTGTTAACCTATAATCTAAAATTAATCAGAGAAATAAATTTCCTTCGTTATATACCAGTTGAGAATTATGCTACATGTTTTTAAGCCTGGCTATGTGAGGTATCATTTCCTCTCGTCGCATGGTATTTAGGAAGGCTGCGTTTAATAGATCCTTTTAGATCTAAATCTTTCTAAACTGGAGCTAAAATTTATTTTACATGTTGTGCAACAGCTGCTTGAATATGCGTAAACAGTTTTAAAATATTTTGCTTCCGTACAAAAACTTTATCGAGGACACACACAACAAAAATCTTCTTGTTTAATAATTAATCACGGAAACCTAAAAATTTCACAAGATTAGCCAAAGATCAAATCGGGCTGACCATTTAAATTATTTGTTTAAAGCCACAATTTTCTGTCGCACCTACACTATGTTTGTTATTGGAGTTTCAAAGGTACAGAGGTCAGCAACCTGGTAGTAGACACCATATTTTTATTTATGTCGTACACAACATATGTAACTATCATAAGTACAAAAATACTATACTACTTTTACTTCTATGACTAATAAGTAGAACTATTACAGAACTATTCTTTAAAAACTTGCAGTAGGTTGCTGCCATATGTAAACTTCGCAAATTGTAAATATTACCTGTGTAAGTTGCTTAATGGCATTAATGATATTATGAAAAGGATTCCGAATATTTTTAAGAATGAACAAATTTTTCTTGTCTACATAATAAAGGGTTTTCCAATAAGAGGTTTCATTTTGACTAGCCTGCTTGACAAGTAAAAACTACGCCATTACTAAAAATGGTACGATACACGCTTCAACAACGCATTGAAATTGTTAAAGTTCACTACAAAAATGGTGAAAATTTTGCAGTCACAGTTCGCAAAAGCACTTTTGGGTCGTCGTGAAGCACCTTCTCGGCCGGCAATAGTAAAACTGGTGGACAAATTTGAGCTGTTGGGACTAATTAGTGATGTGAAGAATCAAAACCGTGTGCGTCGCTCAAAAATAACTGAGAATATTGCTGCTGTAGCCCGTAGTGTTGACGAAAACCCAGGTTTGTCGATTCCTCGTCAATCTTTGGAATTAGACATTTCACAAACGACATTACACCGTATTTTGCATAAAGACTTAGGTCTTAAGACTTTTAAAGTTCAGTTAACACAAGAAACCAAGCCGGTCGATCGCCTTAAACGTCGTATCTTCGCTGTGTTGGGTTTTTCAAATGCATCAAAATGATCCGGATTTTCATCGAAAAATCATTTTTAGTGATGGGGCCCATTTTCACCGCGGAGGCTACGTTAATAGGCAGAATGGTCGCATTTGGGGCTCAGAAAATCTAAGAATGATTGTTGAAAACAATCTCTCCATCCTCAACGTGTCACTGTTTGGTGCGGTTTTTGCGCTGGCGTTGTGATTGGTCGGTGAATGGATTGCGCTACCGAGCTATGATTAATGATTTTTTTCAACCGGAATTGGAAGATATTGATGTGGACGACGTTTATTTTCAGCAAGATTGCGCTACGTGCCACACAAGCAACGAAACAATCGCAATTTTGCAAGAAAAGTTTCCTGACCGTATTATTTCTGGAAGAGGTGATTACAATTGGCCACCGAAATCTGGTGATTTAACATCATTAGACTTTTTTCTTTGAAGCCACGTGAAAGATAAGGTATATACCAATGCTCCAAAATCGATTCAAGACCTTAAAGATGGAATTCGTGAAGTTATCGGGGACATACAGCCGCAAATGTGCGAATTGGTCTTGTAAAATTTCATAAAAACGAATTTCTCTTTACAATGAAATAAACATTCATTGATTTCTCTTAAAAATACTCGTTTTTTATAATATCAAAATGAAACCTCTTATTGGAAAACCCTTTATAATAAATACGATAATTTTCTCTGTATATATTCCAACATAGCTAAATTTGACGAATATGTGCTTTGGGCCAACATACTCCATATAAATTGCAATAAACACGCTCTAGTGATTTAGAAGTTGCTTGTATATTTGAAACTGTTGCCGGTCCCTGTGTCATATGGCATACCAAAATATTTTGATTTTCCATGAAAGAACAGTAAAGAGTTTTCCTTATGAAAATAATTGATTAGTTAAAGTTAAACAAAAATTGTGCAACAGATTGTACACAACACTCGACATGGAAATCATTCATCATCTCTTTCCGAATACACAACGAAAATAAAAAATCCGTTAAGTTGGTACAAAAATGAAACTAGCGAAATGAAAACAAATTTTGTTTTTCATGAAAAGTCCAGTATTTTATTCATTTCTTTTGTTTTTTGTATTTTCTTGATAAAAAAAACAAGAATCAGAGCATTTTCATGTTGTTGGTTAGGAAGAGGCATTATTTTATAATTTTTTGTGAATTTATCAAGTTTTTAGCAATGTCCATTCAACAATAAATTTGATTATATTTTGGTGCTGTACATACACTGCACAGGCAAACATGTTACTCGGAATAGTTGGAAAAAAAGGAAGGATCCGCCCAAAATATCGTATTCTATAGGAATAATATTTAACCGTTATGTGTTTTTTATCTTTTTTCTGCAGAAGTTCCTATAAATAAGCTTTCCCACATTCCATTTATTGGCTTGATGTATCAAAAAATAAAGAACATCACAACGTTTCCCAAAGTATTACAAAAAAAATGTATATAAATGTAATATGTTGTGGATCAAAGGAAATTTCCTGGATTAGTGGTAAACTCTATATATCTGTAGGAAAGATTTAGTGAGACTAAAAATGTGCCATTTGAGTTAATCCAAAACAATGTTATTAGTAGATTTTGATTTGTTGGTGTTAGGTGAGTGTCAAAGTTTTTTCTTATACAATTTCCGGATTAAATTAAATGCTGTGCAATAGACAATGTATGCTCCCGGAGTAAATTATTCTTTATATCCTATACGACTCCTAACATGATACTGTGTCGGCTAAAACCGATCAATATTATAATAAAAATTCATCCAAAGGGCACTTGATTCGGTCAAGAACCGAAACGAGTAGGTAGATTGATTTTCAGGTACAGCTAAATTATATTAGACTGTATGGTGAGTAGTTTCCGAATGGCATTCGAATGAATGTGGCAACTTCCTAAAACGACACACAATTATATTTATATTGTAGAAAAACATTGCAAGCAAATCACTTGGTGTATGATGGGTTAAAAGGAGTTTTACACAATACGATAGACCATAGATATAGGGCACAAAGTAACTATGCGTTAAAACGTGATAAAATTCATAATAATCACCAAACGTGTTAAGATCACCATGAGTGAATATTACTCATAAGCAGATGGAGAATAAAACTGATGTGCCTCACAAGTTGAATGTTGAAGTGCATAATTTACTTTCTATTCTATTCCTGCGTGACATTGATAGAATGAAAACCCGACAAAGGAGACGTATTCTAGAACAAATAAAACAAACATTAAATATTAGCCTAACATATTAAGCTTTCGAATTAATAGAAGTAGTATGCCTGGACAAAGATAGATCAGAACTTGAAATATCGGAAATCAAATGGGGCAAAGTAAGGAACACTTGCCTACAAAGTTGAAACTACTTTTATATCATAAATCAGTGATAAGATGAATCAAAGATTTTCACGAGTGCCATTGATTAGAAAGATCAGAAACTGCAAGGTTCTGAATGGAATAAACTTAAACTTCAAATTTATATTTAATTTAACACAAAATCAAATTAATGTTGTTCCCGGAAAATGAACGATTTGAGGGCTATTGGTCGGTGGTGGTGGTTTGTAAACTTAATCAAATAAATTGGTAAATAGATTGCATATGACAGAGGTATGTTAATCAATAAAGACGGTATGTTACAGACGAAGGAAACCCAACTACTTTTCTTATATTATTTATGAAGCTGACAATGTTTTAAGAAAGTAGAACGAAACTCAAGGGTAACTGCAAATTCTGTTTTAGAGTAGACTAAATTAGGTTGAATTGGAGAGGATTAATATTTTGTAGTAGTAAACATTCATAAAACAGACTATTCCTGCATCCTTCATCGTAATTGTGACAGACGACACCAGAACACACGTTTCCACAAAAAATCAAGCTCCAAAGTTAAGTTTGTCGATAACTGTTGTAATTAAGCCAATTCTACTTTTACGTTACTGTTTATTTGGGGAAATCGCAGCTCAAAAATGGCCGATCATTGGCGATTTATTTAATAGCGAGTACTAAATTGGAAACAATCTTTGATCTTGATAAATTTGATGGATTTGGTTAGACCCACAAAAAATAAGTAAATGTTTATTTCCAGGTCTATTCAAAATTCAATTTGAGTGAAATTAGATAAAAATTATGCCAGCAATATTTTAAGATTCAAGAAAGAAGGTACAATCTCGACTACATGTGTGTGCTACAAATTTTCCATTTGATTGATAAATTTTCAAAGGATTCAGAGAAATATATTTATATTTCTCTTACTTTCCTTTAAAACAAGCTAAAACTAAGTTTAGTAAAGTAGTAACAAACAAAATGCTTTGACATAAGCCATTAAGGCAGATACGTGCTGCTCATTCAAGGTTCGTTTGATATAATTTGATTTTAACCCGACGGACGAATATTCGAAATTTCACTCAAAATGAGATAAATTTTACTCAAAATTTCAAGTTTCAGTTTCAAGTTTCAATGAAATTTTGCTCATTTTGAGCAAAGTAATTCAAATTCTTTACTCAAAATGAGCAGAATTCACTGAAAATAAACAAAATTTAGCTGAAAGTGAGCAAAATTTGACTCGTAATGAGCAAAATTAATAGTCCCATGTTTCAAAATTTAATCTCGTAATCAATGTGTGAGTTTAAGTTTTTTTGTAGAAAATAAAATCTGAACTGAACATTTTCTGTTCAAAAATTTTTAATTAGTTTTAATTAGTTTAAAAATTTCACATAAAATGTTTTAAAAATTTCACTCAAAATGATTAAAATTTTACTCAAAATTTATTTCATAAAACTAAAATTTTCTGTTCAATTAATTTCAATGAAAGAAGATATGTTGCGTTATGTACTCATGTTTCAAAAATTAATCTGGTGACCGATGTGCAAGTGAATAATAAATTTAATTTGTTTACTGAAAAAGAGAACTGAGCTTTTTAAGCTTCATTCCAAAATGTTTAAAGTTTGGACGTGTTTGGATCTGTTTAAATTTGGTTTCGAAGTGTAAACAAATTTAAGTTTCTTTACTGATAGGAAAACTGAGCTAATCATTTTCTGTTTAAAAATGAAAGAAATTTTAAAATTATTTAAAAAATTTGTATTAACCGAAATTGATTTTCTTTTTTGAAAAGGCAAACTGAGCCAAGAATTTTCAGTTTTATTTCAATGAAAATCTGATAAATTTCCCTAATAGTTTAAGTTTCATTCAAGTGAACTAAGACGAACAAATATTTTTTTTACTGAAAGAGAGAATTCAGCAGAGTTTTTATTTAAGAACTGCACTTAAATGAGCTAAAAGAAATATTTTAAAATTTGATTTCGTAAGTGATGAAGTGTGTCTAATATTTTAAGTTTCGCTACTGTAGAGCAGCTATAGTTGAAATTTGTCTGTTCCAAAATTTTGTTCAAAATGAGCCAATTTTCAACATTTATTTTTCAAAAACTCGAAAGAATGTAATGAATTTAATTTTTTTACTCAAAAGAAAACACAAAACACTTTGAGTAAAGTATATAAATAATTTACTCTATTTAAGCAGGACTGCACTGAAAATGACCTAAATATATCTGCAAATGAGCTAAATTTCACTCGAACGAGCAAAATTACATATCCCACATTTCAAAATTTAATCTGGTAATCGATGTATGAAGTTAAGTTTTTTACTGAAAGGGAGAACTGAGCTTACATTTTCTGTACAATTTTTTTACTAAAAATAAGCTAAATTTCACTCAAAATAATTCAAAACTTGGTCTATTAATCAAAAAGTGTGACAAATTTAAATAAATTATTTTTAAACAGAAAACTTCACTCATACTAAACTAAATTTTACTAAAAATGAGTTAAACTTCACGTACAAATTCCTAAATTTTAATAGACGTATTTCAAAAACGATTGTTATAGTTGAAGTGTAAAACGAATCTAATTATTTTAATAAAAAACTGAAACCCTTCTGTTCAAAAATGTTACTCAAAGAAAATCAGCAACATTAGCAATTTAGGCTAAGTTTTAAAAATTTGATCTATTAATTGAAGTGTTAAACGAATTAAATTAAATTTATTTATTTAAAAGAGGAACTGAGCTTAAAATGGTTAATTTTAATAAAAATAACCTAAATATGTTAAAAATTTAATAAAATTCACTCAAACTGAGCTATATTTCAATAACAACGTTTCAAAATTGAATCTGGTAACCGAGGTGTATAATAATTTTGATTTGTTTGACTGAAAAGAGAACTAAGGTACAACATTTTTGTTCAAAATGTCCACTCAAATGAGCTAATTTTAATGGTTATAATTCAAAATTAGTTTCGTGATTGAAGAAGTTGATACAAATTTAAATTTCGTTACTGAAAGGAAAATTGATTATTTTCTGTTCAACAATTTCGAGCGAAATATTTTCAGTAGACAAATTTGCTTATAATTAGTTGAATTTTATCAACTATATTTAAAAATTAATCTCGTGATAAGAGTTCTATAGCGAACATATTTTTTTTACTGAAAAAGAGATTGAGCAGAAATTATTGCACTAAAATGAGCTTAATAGAAAATGAGCTTGATGAAGTGTTTAGTATTTTAATTTTCGTTATTGTAATGAAAATATAGCTGAAATTTGTCTGTTCCCAAATTCTACTCAAAATGAGTCAATTTTAAACAAATATAAACCAGTTAAAACCAGCTATATACACAAAATGAATAGTAGGGAAGCGAGCAGAAAATTTTGCTTAAGAATCAGAACTGTTTATCCATCTGTACTATTAACAGTCAATGTCGTTAGATTACTCTACACTTGTTTGTGTATGCCAGATATGATTATCGATCGCGCAATTATGTAGATTGGTTTGATACATGTCCTAAACTTGTACTTTACGATGGCTTACTCAGATCTGGTTGCCCATCTCTAGGATGTCCCGCCAATGGCTAAAATTACCTACACTTTACTAGTGTAGAGCATATTTGAAATATTGACAACAAGTGATTGACGATTCGCGAATACTCATAGGTTTATTCGTCACTTTTTTAAATTTTGGTTTGAATTCCTTGTGGAATTTTTAGAGATGGCTTTCATATGATAGTTTGTTATTAATTGGTAATACGCACAAAATTTTTTGAAGTTTCATTTTATTTGGACTGTACTAAAAGGTGAATTAACACTTTTTTAGTGTTAAAATGTTTTTTTCAATATGTCAGATACATTACTGTTTGTAACCCTCCTTTAAAGAATTATTCAAAATAACGTTCCGATTATGACAACACTTTGCAGTCTCAACAACAATCAATCTCGATCTATCAACCGCAATCGATTATTTCTTGTTAAAACAAGGTAATATATTATCCAAACGTCTTTGAAAAATGTTCCGTGAGTATAATGCTCTCCCAAACACCCTGTTATATAAATCAGCGCTTGGGGATTAAAACTTTGTGAAACAATTTCTGTTTGATTTTCCTCAAAACTATAAATTATAAATTTCATTCAGATTTATTCAAGTTTAATTCTTCTACTACAATATTTAAAATTATGATTTACGGCACTCGAACAACTTTTATGATAACTACCCTTCACCATCGAATACACCATCACACTATACCATCGAAGAATAATTTATTAACAATCACACAAAAAAAATTTTGTGGCAGGAACAAAGCTTTATTGATTCATTAGAGAAGAGGAAAAAAGGAAAATTATAGAAAAAAGCTTTTAGCATGAAAATGTCCAAAGTTTGATAAACTTTATTGTTTTTGCTTTTTGACCGATTTAAAATTTTATTTTATTTTCTTCTGGACTGGAAATGAGGAATTAAATTTTTCTATTTCCCAAAAAATTGATGACTCATGGACAAACGAAAATGGGGATAAAAGAGGCATTTTTTGAACATTAGCTGAACCGTTAAAAATACTTTTGGGATATTAAAGTTTAAGATACTTATGGAGATTAGATTATTTTAGTTAGAAATATATTTTGTCATTTATACTGAACAAAAGTTACACATGTATGTATACGTACATAGCCATTTGATAATAATGATGTTATATATAAACCATATACCATATAAAGTCGTGCGGTTACGAAAAATTACCAAAAATAAGGCAACATTATAGGGAAACATGCAGAGTTTAAGTATTACGAGTATAGATAGAACCTTCCAATTTGCCTGTGCTGGTTTTTGTGTATAATAAAAATTATATTTTTATCGCCTTTAGGATGTTTTTAGAAGCAAAATATGTCGAAACAAAAAATTTTAAACCAAATTTTCCAAAAATGTGTTTGTCATCAAAACATTAAAATGAAAAATAAAAAAAAAAATTTATCGGAAAATTGATATTTTTAGGTTTGATATTTTATCTCGTCTATATAATATTATGTGTGTAATATATTTCGAAAATATAAATTGAAAATTGACTACATATAGAATTTTAGTTTATTCATCCCAACGCTTAAATTTTCTTTTTTTGTTACTCCTGTAGATTATGTACGTATTATAAAATAAAACCAACCGGCAAGCATTCAAAATGATAATATGACTTCAATGTTATGATAATCAATAAAAGGAAACAAAATATATTTTTCAATGACATCATTATCATCGTCATCGGGATATATATGATTATATAGCGGTTATGATAATCGATCAAAAATGAGTTATCATCATCAACATGAAATAGAACCTTTCCTATACAAACACATATCAAATATACACATACACAGATGAATGTCATCATAATCATTGATTGTAGAGAAATAAAAATATTTTTTTTTTATCAATAAAATGTCAATCACTATCTTTTATCAATTTATATAGGTCTGTAAAAATATCGGAAAATAATTTTTGTCGGTTGAAAAACAACCCCGAGAAGATTTGCACGAATATTTTTTTTAAATAACCATATTTGGTATACTACTGTACACTCAGTCGCACGTCTTTAAGAACGATTGCAAATTAATGATTCGCACGGATTTATACCATCTCGCTTGTCATCCAACTATTGCCAATTTACCGATCGTCTATTGTATGACTACTAGGGGCATTAAGTTTGCGACTATATGAGAATAAAACTAATACACATTGATTGATTGCGATTTGCATTTACGGTCACGACTAAATCAAAATCGCGATTAATTTTTTAATGGACTTCCCGGTTAATGCCGAATGAACGATTTCTACTCTCGGAGAACTGAAATTAAAATCATATATCTGTAATCAATTTACATATCTACAGATTACTTGTCAAACATAAAATAGTTACGACATGCAACTAAAGGTGTATGCAACTAAAAATAACTCCGGCAAGGTCGAATTTGTTAAACTACATATATTAAACGAGGATTCAAAACTCAAAATCCCTAAACAGGGGAACACACGAAATCCCGAAGATGACATTCAAGAAATACCCAAAAATGTAAAACTTAAAAAGAAAATCGTTAATCCCGAAACGTGTTGGGCTAGCTTAGAACTTTTATCGGTCACTCTCTACTAATGGTGTCACCGGCTCTTATATTCCCGACATGTTATTATAACTCCGTTCCTATGCCCCCAGATAGTTTTTTTAAATACCCTCGGAGGGATAAACGGGGTAGCGCAGCGACCTCCCGAGTTCAACAATCAGAGTTGGGCGGGGTATATTACGCGATGCGATGTAAGCTTTTTTGCGTCCGTGACGTACAAAATGGAGGCAACTTCGACAACCTAGGAAATGATATTAGAAACTAAATTTTCTCTTTATTTTTCGTTAGTCGGTCTGATAAATTTGCTGTTCAGCTATTACGCTATTGTCTTATTATCCATTAACTTAGTTTAAATTTTAATACCTAATCTAATTCTCATTAGGTATAAAAGAACGCGCTAGGCGTGTTAATATAGTGAGTATGTGGTCAACCTAAACATGCGCATTACACACGATTGGCTTAATGTACACAATTATAATTCCACAACAAATAAAAACTAACCACCGCCTTGAGCGGCGATGAAAATGAATTCATATACTTTCCTGCTGGCCTACATGCCCGATTTAATCGTCCATTTCCGTTATTCAATTCGTTCTTATCCCTAATGTACCTGGTTCATAGTTAATTAGCTCTCTAGATTTAAGGAAGAATTACATCAGCTACCATGGAATCAATTTGACAAAAAAAAATCAATTCTAATTCAGTGAACAAGACATTTATACTTCAATTTAAACCAAACTTTTTTAGTTTGGCTAAATGATAGTAGATGTCAGCAAAACAAATATATATGGCTAAAATTATTTTGCCATATTTATAAATGTGACACTACGAATTCTTAATTGCGGTTTTAAAAAGATGCTGCCGTTTTATGTGTTGACGCAAAATAAACCGCACGAGATTTTTAATTAAGTTTTGCTAAATAAATTAAGATTTTTAATTCTCCAAAATATTTTTAATTGAAGATTCATAAATCTTGACAAATTTTGCAGTTTAGAACAGAATATCAAGCATACTGCATTATAAAAGCAGGGGCAGGATGCAAAAGGAAATGTTCATCAACAGATTACGATCTGTGATTAAAAGGAACACAACTACGACCCCCTATCGGCGTGCAAAACTCATGGGCCGACCATCTTCCATGTCGTGCACTATAGGCTGGAATGAAACTATGAAATACGCAGATGTTAACTTAAATCGGTCCTATAGCCGTACGTCTTCGAGTTGGCAGAAATTGCATAACGTAAGACGGGAAAATGAACCGCGAAAGAGCAGAGAGTGCTTCGGTCCCAGAAAAAAAAACACATTTTAATTTAGAATATTAGAGACATCTTTCAATGACTATTCTGCACTAATCACCAATTTAGTTATTCGGGAATTTATATAAAATAATCGATGTCAGGCACACAGCTTTAAAAGCTTGTGTCTGATTCCATTTTTTTCACTAAATTACTTTCTAAACTAATTGTATGTTAGTTCGAACAATTTATCAATAGATGGAGCTAATCATAAAGTTTTATCAAGTATCGAAGAACTTATTATAGCTGGTGAATAACTAAAAATTTAGTAAGCAATTTAGGACTAAATATTAGACTCAGTAGGTTTTCGGATAAAATAACAACTATAAATCACTAGTACACACTAACGGCAATTTAGTTTAGTCAGTAATTTAAACTGTGTACCTCAGCCCATTTTATGCCTAATTTTTCTTGTTAGTCAGAATTGTGTACTACTAATTAATGGTTGGTTTGTACTAGTCGTTCAGAGATGAGGCAAAACAAACCGCGTATGATATTTAATTAAAATTGCTAACTAAATTAAGTTTGCAGTTTAGACGTAAATATCATGCATATTTTGATTTAAAAAGAGACATCTATATGCAACTGTTATGAACTAATCTACAATTTAGTTAGTCGGCAATATGGGGAAAATTCTGGCGGAATTTCAATGGTTGTCGACGTTGTATACGAGTAGTTTACGCTGTCAGCGTGGTCTACTTTGTCGACGAGTTGTTTACTCGTCCTATCTACAAAAAATCTCAGTTTCTAACGATGTATCCGGATACCTGGCACCCTCTGCATCAAACTCCCTTATCTGTGTACTGCGGATCGATGCACAGATGGACATTCCTTTCTCTAATAAAACGAGAACGGCCCTCAAGACGTATCGAGAAACGGGGTACAAACACGAACAATGCCGGTCGAGGAATCATGCAATCTCTAGGAACATAAGCACAAGCAAGGATGGTCCCGTATCAACGTAGAAAACCGGGAAAAGAGCCTGGAAACCTCTAGCAAAGCTCAATAAGATTCCGGCGGAGAGAATGAACAGTGATGTAAAAACGCTCTCTAACCAAAAAAAGAGATCGGAGGAGGAATCACAGAAGAATGCAAAGAGGATTATGATGTAGGAAATTGTAACTAAGCCTTTCAATGAGGTGCCAAAAGAGCACTTAGCGGTTGGCCTATTGGAGGAAGACGGAAAAAGTTTTAGCCGCCACCTTCCTAAAAATTATGAGCGAAAATTAAGGAGGGTGGCACTGAAAATGTGTCCAGTTGATATATTGAGCCGACCAACGGTCATTGAACTTGTGCAAAAAGTCTGTAGAAAGTCTAGGTGAAGTTTGGCCTGATACTAGAAGTAGTCGCTGGAGAGGATATCCCCTGCAGACCTAGAGTGAGGGGTTGGATCCCAACGGAACCCAGCGATCCGAAGAAATTCTGGAAATTATACAATTTAACAATCGCCTGAAGAATGGCAGTTTTGCTGGCTGCGCTGGCGAGAACTAATGGTTTAATTTGCTATGGTTTCAGCGCAGTCATGCTCAATACTGATGTACTGATGAGGATTTTACAAAATAATGTTGAAAATATCAGAATAGAATTTATATTCTTATGTGAGACATATCCCCACGCCCCACGACCCAGAGAGGAAAGGTTTAACTAATTGGATTTTTATGAACTGCGCATCATATTATAAATGAGCTTATAAGCTCAATATTTGGTGTGTAGATCATTCCAAAATTATATTGTAAATAAATAAATAAATAAAGAATTATGCATAAGAAAAAATTTGTATACGAATGATGAGGGTGACATATTGAGAGTGCCGGTATCGATAGAGGTTCCGGATGGCAACCTATGAACATCAAGAATATGGGTGAGGAGCTAGAAGCACTCTCTACTCTCTACAGACACAAAGATGACCACTTGGTTGAGATACTTTGTGGATCCCAAGAGGAATCACAGTCAGAGGAGTACTCTAATGCAACTGTGGTGGAGGCTGAAATAATGAACCAACATGATGTTGAGGTTCCTGCAGATGAACCTCCAATTCACATGATGGGGAAGATATCCAACCGGTCATTTAAGGAAGCTCATTAAAGAAGACTTCAAAACCAAAATTGGAGTCATCCTGGGAAGTGATGCAAATTCACATCACACAAATTGGCGAACCACTGATACGAATGACGAAATCTGTCATTCCCGGATTTTATTCTTAGTACTACTCTATGTATATGCAATACTGGCTGTAAAACAACGTTTATACTAAGAAATAGTTATGAAGTAAATACAAGACATTACACTTGTCTCAGATTACATTATGGATAGTTTCATGAATTGGAATATGAGGATCACTTGTTTTCATTGTGTTCATTGTTATCTCCAATATGATGAATTGCAGACAAAACCCATCATAAAACCTAGCTGTAGAAACCGGAGGAAAACCGACTGGTATAATTTTAAAACTATTCTAAATAATTGACTACCGGTAATGGTTCCAAACCCCACGACTTAAAACCCCCGTAGAAAATGTAGGAGGCGGTTTAGAAGAGCCAAGGAAACTAAAACTGCTAAGTATAAGTTTAGCCTCTTCCTTCCTAAAAATTTTGGGAAGAAATATAGAAACCCGCATTAGGAGTTCGATAGGCTATTGTAATCCCAACAAGCACATTGCAAGAGAAAATCTGCAGAAACTGGTCTCCGCACCATTATTGCTAAAATTGAGAAATATCTTAAACATATGGAATTTTTCATGACATAGAGAGGACCTTGAACAACGTCAGACCAGAGGCGGCCTCGCAGGCATATTCCTCTTTGTGCGTGGACGATACACTCAGAGGGTGAGTAGATCAAATGATTAAAAGCAGGGTCGTGACGGCCAGCCTTGATGGGTACCCCAATAGCAGAATTGTGAGTAGTTGCACAGGCAGCAAGGGGAATTGTTATCCCGCTTGCTTTGGTACTTGGTCTTAAATGACCTGTTCTCAAACTTGGAAGGTTGCAGCTTTAAAGTGAACCACTTATGCGGATGATGTTGCAAATAGTGTTTTCGGTAAGTAGCCTTGCACCTTAAGAGAATGAATGTAAAAAGAGCTTGGCGTTCTCTCCAATTGTGGTAACAGTTCCGTTTAAATGTAAATAAACACAAAACTGAGTGGGTTCTTTTCGCAAGGAAACAAAAACTTCCTCAGACCAACCCCTAGGTTAAATGGTGTTGAATTGACCTTGACTGATAAAGCAAAGTACCTGGATCTCATTCTAAACCGCAAAATAAGCTGGAAACCTAACATATTAGAACGCATAAAAACAGCTAAAAACTATAATGGAAAAATATGGGGTTTGGAGCCTCACATTTTTGCTATGGATCAAATTTCTACTATTAGATCCATTTTATTATGTAGGGTTCCAGTTTGGGGACCACCTTTAAATATTCTAACCCACCTATAATTCTTAGGTAAATAAATGTCAGAGAGCTCAGCTATAAGACTAAACTCATCTATTCTAAAAAACAAGAACATCCCAAATACTAACGATCATATACCATCCCGACATCATCTTTTAATCAGAGGTTTAGGACTGATATTCCCACCAGAGAGGGCTGGTTGAAAATAGCATTTTTGAATAATGAAGATGAGAATTTCATCACTGATGGTTCAAAGATGGATGGGAATGTTCGGGTGAGGCTTGCTGTGAAGATTTAAATGTAAACCTTTCTTTTCATCTCCCGGACTACCGCAGCGTTTCTAAAGCTTAACTAATCGTGATAAGGGGAGACGTTGATTGGTTGAGGTATAATGTAAAGTCTGGAAGGGATATTCACATTTTAAAGGACAGTAAGGATTCATTTAAAACGCTCAAATCATATTTCCTTACGTCGAAAGTAGCCTAGAATTGTCTCTCATCTCTTGCTCCGTGCAAATTACTGATTCAAGACGAAGCTAGAAAAACAACGAACGTCAGCTGGTGGTTGCTATTATGCGGCACTTTCTAGGTAAGCATGCGAGCAGAATGGAAAGATGAAGAAAAGGAAGAAAATGTCGCCATTTGCTTTGCACCATTACCCGTCTAGCGCGTTTTAGAATGAAATTCCTGGGCGCTCTCCCTTAAAAGACTTGACTTGACCTTAAAAGACTCTCACAGGTTCTCACAGGTTTTGGGGCCATTTATGGATTCATGTCTATATACAGAAAATTCTCATCAATTTTAATAACTGCCAGGCTTTTAGCTCGGAAATGGTGCAAGATAGAAAGGAGAAAATTACTTAAAATAAAAAATGTTCAGTGTTGAGGAGGGCATTTATTGGTGGTCTTGAATGACCTTGAAACTCATTAATTAGGGAGATATTGACGAAAGCTATGTTTTTTTAAAATTAGAATCTATACTTTTGTGTACTTTTTAATTAAATAAATAAATAAATATTTTTTGTTCATACAAAGTTTTTCGTAAAGTCTATGGTTTCACAGATATGAACAAAAATTGATCTACATTACAGCAAAACAATTGCCTGTAAGTACTAGCCCTGTTTCGTTGTAACGGGAAATAAAAATCAATCAAATCAATTAATTCTTCTTTGACTTATTAAGCAAACTTTTAAATTAGATACTGCTAAGTCAAAGTAGAATTTATTTTATAAATATTGGGGAAAACATTTTGGAATCCCATTTTTAACATACAACCAGAATATAATTAGATCCGGAATATCCTTTTTCCGGAATAATGACTCATCGCAATTGAAAACAGAACATAAAATTTAATATTGATTTAAATAGTTTAGAGCGGTAAGTTACTGAAACAATCTTTAATTTGATTGTGAATGATACAAATCAATATTGTTGTTCTTAATGACCAACATTCTCGAAACTACGCGACTAATGCAACCACACACGCAACTAGTCGTCGTTACGCAAGCAACGCAACATTGTACTAGAATAAAATCTATGCACGCTGTACATTTAATTAATCAAAACACACACAACAAGACGCAACATGATCCAGCATGGTGCAATAGCGCAACATCACGCAAGAGGGCGCAATATCTCACCACATCACATTAGTCAACATCTTCATGGTGCAATATCACATATCATATACAACGCTCAAACAACACGATGCAATATCCCGCAACATGGTATGTCCACAAAAGAACCATAGATATTCAGACAACAAGGCACAATTGACGTAACATGACGGAGTGCTGAAGACCTTCTAAACAACTTTTCACGACGTTACACTCATTCTAACTTCATAGGGGCTCGAAAACTCCTTACCAATTTTTAACAAAATCGTTGGAACCGAAAAAGTTATAAAGGAACCCAGAATCCACAAGGCGTGCCTCTTAAACGAACTTTCTCGAAATCCAAACTAATCGAAATCGATTCCGCCCTATTCTGAACAAATTAACAGATTATCAGAATTATCTAACATATACGAGTATTTAGTAGACTTGGGCGTTATAGTCGAAATCATGGTTGAACATTCCCATGATTTTTATTTTACTTTTTCGAAGAAGTAGCATTAAATCAGTGAAACAGAGTGTATTAAACATAAATTTTTGTATTTTATGGATTTCGGTAAGTTTTCAAAATTGATTTCGTAAAACTGTTCAAAACTTATTTTTATTCTCAAATTTGTATATAATTTATTGTGTATTAGAAATGCTTATCTCAAATATGTTTAGGATGTTGCGTTACGATTTTATATGAAACGAACGACCCAAGATATAATAATATATTTTAATAGGGTTAATTCGATTTGATTAGTGTTTACATTTATTATCAAAACTTTTAAAGTGTCTGAAATAAATTTTTTGTAACCCGTAGAGGGTTAATAAATTCTGTTAAGTTATATAAAATGCCTACATAATTGTCACAACCATTATTCACGTCCTAATTTGAAAATATACAGCCGAATATTTGAATGGAATATTAAAATTATTTAGCCTTGAAAATGGCGATGAAAATAATATTTACATATTTAAATTTTAATATATTAATTTTAGGAGCTAGGGACACTTTCACGAAATTTATTTGCATTGTAGCAATATTGTTTACAATGACAGTTCTAAGGAATTATTTCGAAAAAATCTAGACATGTGCTTTTTGGCTTTCATAAACTTTTTTCCCCCCCATTGTTACGAATGTCATATATTCAACCCTACTCAAGGCTGCCTTTTTAGCTGTCATTATGCATTGTAGACGCACGCTATAGAAACGAAATGAATTCAAATGAAAATACAAATGGTTTTTCACAAATTTGAATACAGCGTCCACACACACCTGATCCTACAATTCAATAAGAAAGCCAACGTTTTTTGACTTAGTTTACTTGAAACTGTAAAATAATATTTAGGTGAGAATCTGATGCGTGTTTTAGATTACCTAAATTAACTGTAAAATTTGCTTTTGTGCTCCACAATGTTTAGAAGAACACCTATATTATGTTATACTCAGAATTGAGATTCTCAAAGAAACCTCAACTCTGCGTTGTTATGAGTTCGAAATATAATTATCCGAATATTGTTACATAACTTGAAGGCAATTCCTGAATTTTGGGTATAAATAGCTTTTACTTTGATCCGCTGTATTATGTATCAAACTCTTGCTGTAAAATATTGGGTAAATATAATTGTAGTCGTTACCGAACACTTAAATTTGACTTGTTCACGGATCACGGCGCAAGTCAACCAATTTCGATAATTTACAAATATTTAGTGCATTTTTTACCTAGATTTAATATGTAAAGATGATCACCAGTGGAACTTACCTGAAAGAAAAAAGAAAAATTCATTAAAACTGTGCAAACATATTGATGTAATAAAACTATGACTGGGCGCTTTCACAAAACCCCATTTCAAGACAAATATTTTTGTAAACGAACTAGGCTCTAGGATTTTCGAAAGGCAAATTTTTGGAACGGCTAAGGGTAAACAACTAATAGGTTCGTTAAATACCTTTCCAAGGAGGTGAATATTGGACAGTTCAATACACTACGCTCTTTCTTAAATAAAAGCTTACCTTAATATGAATGTGCTTGAGTTTCCTTGACGTGAAATTGATATCTCCTGACTGACAGTTCCTCTTAATCAAACCCGAATAAAAACCCGGGTTTTAAGTGTAATCCGGAATATTTTTGTTTAGACTATCGATTAAACTTCGTATAAGGTATATGACAAAAAAACATTATTTTCGAATTTTCGGGCTAAACATAATTACCAAACGAATTTTGAATCGGGGCTAACACGGTCTGGAGAAACTATTTTTGCGGTCAATGTCATTGTCATAGGTGTTGTGGTATTTATTTGTGAAAATGGTACCCAGCCCGAGCCTGTATCCGATTCCCACTACGTATTTCGTATTGTTTATTGTTGGTTCGAGTTGGGTATGCTTGGCCAAATTAAACCTGTTTCCGTCCCTGACGCTTGGTTGCGCATACTCGTCTACTATATTTTTATTCTTTGTATCTAATTGGAAACATATATTTTCGTCAGTTCTGTCTGTCAATAAGTACCGATGCTTATACATAGATGGCACAGATTATTATGAAGTACCAACCTTCAAACGATTTGTGTTAAAATTTTATGACAATCCGACCATTAGTTTACAAGCTACTGTTGCTTTAGTAACGCTACTTTCGTTATTTAAAACATGAATTTCGTGTATTAAACACTATTTTTTGGTGGGGAAAAATACCATTCAAACAAAGCAATGGTTTAATAAGTATTATAGGGACAACCCTGTCTCGCCAAATATTATAAAACTTGTTCAATTTAAACAAATGTTATAAAAAGACCTCAATCAAACACCCCACAAATAAGGGCCCATCGAAATCGATTCTTGACAAACGGAAAGCACCCCCATAAAGATGACCCATTTTTCTGAACCCAAGACCCGTTGTAATCAATTTATGGTACTCGAAAACCCAACTCAGCAATTGTCATTAAAGTCGATTGAGTTGGGAACAGAAATCGATATCCATAGAAATTCCTGGTAGTATTCAAAAACCACAATACAGTAAGACCGATAGCCTACAATTCCGAACTATCTTTTTCTGGCTCCTTCCTACTAAATTTTCTTCTTCCTTTACCGCTGAACAGATGATCATGGAATTTTTGCCATGTATGATTTGCATACCGCGAACAAATCTGGAAGATGAGATTTCAAAATTTCGCAACAAAAGTTCGTTAAATTTTCGGGTTTTTCACAATAACTTGGAGAAATCTTTTGCCGATTTGTACATATTTGGAACTTTAAGGAGTTATCCTAATAATCAGATTAATTTATTGAACCTTCCAATAATCTTGGGTATAATTAATATGAATCGGCTGAACCGAAGGACCCTTAAATGAATTTCCAGAATTCATGATTCATTTGCAGCCGTTTCCTCTGAGAAATTTCCTTACTCAATTTTTTATTTTAAAAATTGTCTGAGCCGATTTTTTTTATAAATGCCCGGGACCCAACTTGAGAACTTCCTAAACTAATTATCACAATCGATTTTTAGAACTATCACAATCGATTTGCAATTTTCTCAAAATATGGACTGATCGCAATCGATTCCTCGGATTTGAAAAACCAATTTTGAAACCTTTGGCAGACACGCACATATTTCAATCGCATTTAATATGGGACCAACTATACTGAAAAAAACTCTTATTAGATACAAATAATATAAAACAACATTGTTACGTCATAATAATTAATTCGATAGTCAATTGGGCAAAAATATTAAAAAACATTTTTGAAAAGACGCGGTTAACACAACCTTACAGAAAATATTTATCATCTAACAGAAAAAACATGACGCTACATGGGGCAATGTGGCGCAAGATGTTGTAACTTGAGAACCTCTTAGACCGACCAAATGGCACAGTGGTTAAAGCTTTGGCATTTGGATCGAGGGGTACCGGGTTCGAATCCCGATAGGGGCAGGATTCAAAACTAAATTTTCATCAACAGATTACGATCTGTGATAAAAAAAGACAACAACTACGACCCAGTACTATAGGCTGGCATGGAGCTATGCAATGCGCAGATGGTAACGTAAATCGGACCAATAGCCGTACGTCTTCAATTTGGCATAACTGCGTAAGGTAGGATGGGAAAAACAAATCGCGAAAGAGTAAGGAGTGCTTCGGCCCCAGAACAGATTGCAGGGATTAAAACGAAAAAAAAAACTCTTAGACGAACTTTTCCGATATTAGGCCTAATCGCAATACGGTTCTAGTATTAGAAAACCCTTATCACCGAAATTTTTACGAAAATCATTCGAGCCAAAGAGAAATGAAAAGGTATTCGGGCCTCATCGCTGGACCGTAAACGAATTTACCCGAAAAGTTAAGAACATGTGAAAAAGGCACCAAGGTGGAAACAATAATTTGATAAAGAATTAAAATCGCGTAACGATATGATGCAACATGGTGCAAGTGCAATACACCACACAATATGTAACAACATTGTGCATTATGATGCAACATAGTGAAACGTCATCCAACATACCTCAACAAAACATCAAGCAACATGGTGCAACATCACGCAACATTGTGCATAATAACACAACATAGTACAACATTCCGCAACATGGTGCATTATAACGCAACATTCTGCAACATCACGCTGGATCAACATGGTGCAATATGACGCAACATGGTGCAATATGACAAAACATCCCGCAATATAGTACAACATCGCGCAACATGGTGAAACATCAAACAACTTGGTGCAACTTGAAAGCCCCTTTGAAGCCTAAATGAATTTTCTAAAAACCAGAACTTGTAATCATTTCCTTGCAATCAAAAACCATGTCTCGCCAAATTTTATATTAATCGTTGAATTAAAAAAAATTAAAAGAAGGCCTCACGGCCCAACAAAAACCACCATGAATAAGGACCCATCGGAATCGATCCTGATACTCGAAATACCCCTTCAAAAATTTTCATCAAAATCGTACCCGATTTTTCATAAAATATCATATCACATATTCACCTATTGAAATCGGTTCCAGGCATTTGAAATCCCCGTTCACCAATTTTTATCAAAATCGTGAGCCCCATGAAAAAATTATAATAATGGCGGAATTTGAGGATACTACATATAATAACTTCACTCAATGAAAAGCTCAAATGAAAAAATACTAATATACATTGGTTGGTTACATCCTAATCAAGTCCGAGCCAACTCAATTTTCAGAACCAATCCTTATCCCGAAGTTTCGCATCAAATTTTCCTACTTCCGTTACCTCCATCACTGGATGATCCGCTTAAAGAATTTTTACGAAATCAGGACCCATTGCAATGAATTCCTGGTATTCGGAAACCCCGCTTAGCAAATTTTCATCAACGTTGTTTGAGCTGAGAAAAGAAACTACAAAAAATCAATCCTAGCTCCGGTTCCATAGAAATCGTTTGATGGTATCAAAAAACCCCTACAGCAATTTTCATGAAAGTCGTTTGAGTAGAGAAAAAAATTAGAAGGCACATGGGCTTTGCAACAACCTAAACGATCTTTCATGAAATCAGGATCAATATAAATTGTTTTCTGGTTCACGAAACTCCACTTTCCGCAATTTTCATCAAAATTGTATTAAGTGATTTTAAAATTTTTAGAAATATAAGCTCACCTTAGAAGCTTGTTCTAGCATGTCTTTGAGGTAAGGATAAGAATAAATTTGAAGAAACCACTCTTTACTCCTGAAAGTGGGCCTAAAAATAAACTCATGATTAGTAGTCTGGTTTTTGTATTATTATTTAATCTTTGCAATCTGTTCTGGGCCCGAAGCATTCCCAATTCTCTTGCAGTTCGCTTTTCACGTCCTTACTTTCCGCAGTCGCCTGCCAAATCGAGGACGTACGGCTATAGGTCCGATTTTATCAACATCTGCATATTGCATAGCTCCAACCTATACTGGCATGGAAGATGGGTCGGCAGGGGGCCAAAGTTGTGCTCCATTACATCACAGATCGTAATCTATAGATGAAAATTCCGTTTTACATCCTGCCTGTATCGGGATTCGAACCCGGTACCTGCCGATCAAAACTCGAAAGCTTTAATTACTGTATCGTTTGGTAGTAATCTGGGTTGATCTTGCTTTAACAGCTTTGTTAGTAAAGGCACACCGCATGATGGGCTGCTGTTCGACCTTTGAAATTGGTGATTAGGACCTGTTACTGAGTCTTGAGGGATGCGGAATATGTGAATCCTGTTCCTATTGGTGTCTTTGGTGTATATCCTAGCATCATGCAAAAATGAGAGTGCTCTTGAAACTAAAAGCTTCTTATTTTATTCTTCCATATTTTATAACAAACCTGTGTTCACGATTTTGTTTGCTTTGCAGACAAACGATCTCTAATTTTCGGGTTCAATATTTAAAGTACTTTTCGATAATTAGCAAACAGTTTGTACTGTATGGCTCTGAACCAGCGGCACTATTTCTTAACCTTAAATAAGGAAGGTGGAAAACAAATTGAAATAAAACAAGTTCCCTTGCATTGCTTTGCTATCAGAGCGAAATCGAAACAATTTATTGCCGGATTCAATCTAACATTTCTATCTAACATAAGGAGTTTAATCTCGTTCATCACTCAATTCACTAGCATTTCAAAAATCATAAAGATTATTTATATCATCAGAAGCTATAAGACACCGGAGATTAATCTTAATGGGAATTCCTAGATTACTTAATTTATAAAGAATGTCGAAAAAACTAGAAGTTATTCTCAATGGTTTTGATAAAGGCTTACACGATGAGGTTTGTCAGATCAAATTTTAATAAAGAAGTAGAATTTACATATTGCACGGGCTTATAAAAACCGGAAATGCTTTACTATACGATTTTTAATACCAATAAAATCCAATACAATTCCACACACATGAACTTTATATTGCTTGGATGCTTATGCTAAAATGTGACAGATTTTATGTGACCATAATCATAAAGCAATAAGGATGATCATAATAATATGTATCAAGAGTACATCATTTTTACAATTTTCTTATAAAAAGGAAGGTAATCCTCGTATATAAAATGGATCCATTTTCATAAAAAATACCAGGAAGGACGGAAAACGTTTTGAAAATGTGTACGAGTATAAAAAAATTAAATCTTGCCATTCAGTAGTTTAATTCTGATATAACAATAGTCCCGTCTCTCTGGTACAATGGCTGGCTTGTACAACTAAAACTAAAAACCAACATAATTATACAACTTAAATTACTTAACTCCGAAACAGCAGAAGCATCTAAAAACAAACATAAATTTTCATTTTCGTAGTTTAGTAGAAAAAACTTGTACTTAAAAACTACCCCCATACTATACCACCGTCTTTATACAAATATATACACAGCACACACAAACCCACACACACAGACGCACACTTTGTTATATAAGTAAAAACTACAATAACAGTAAACTTAATAAAGAAAGCTTAAGCAAAAACAATTTTGTTCTTACGAATTAGATGAATAGAAAAGAAAATACCGAATGAAAAGTTTAAATAAAGTTTAATCTTGTCTGTAGAAGATGAATTTGTATTTCAGCTATCCGAGAATGTTTTGCCAGTGTTCTGTTATAATTTCGATTCCAAGTTCGTGCAATTTGTGTATTCGGTATATACCGAAATGGTTTGTGTAATTTTCTAAATTAAACGCAGCATAGCAATGACCTTTATGCAACTGTTGCCACCTGAACTCGGTACGTTTCATAATGTTTGCCAATCAAGAAAAATGTTTGTCATTAGACATTTTTTTTCTGCTGTCGATTGTCAAATTTTGGCGAAATTATGTTATTATACATATAATGGTAACAATAGGAGATGTATCTTCTAGTTCAGAAACAATTTATTATAACATTTTAATAAAATAATTTATTTAAATATATTCCTCACTTCTCTGTCTGCGAATTTATCTCGGCATGGAGGAAATTTAATATTACATAAAGCTTCCATATACATTTATATAGTCGGAGAATATGTACAGTATGCAAAACACCCCGCAGATCATTGAATTTCTAATTTGCATATATAAAAGAATTTATTCAAGAGAAAATTTCGATACAACAACAAGTTTAACACAAATTTTATGTGTAATTGTTATTATTTTATTTAAAAAGTTCGCGGAAACCATGTTCTGCGAATTTAGATAAGAAATTAAAAAGTTTTTTTTCATCTCATTTTAATAAAACCGAACAATTGAGTTTCTTTGTCAAAAATACAATAACAATAATCAGTTTTAAAAGGCCCCTGCTGGTCCATTAATAAGTTAACTATCTGCCTGACACAATCCGAAAATGCTAAAGATTTATGTAGCTAGGGAATTATCGTTGCCTGCAAGGCGTACAAGTTTATGAAAACTAAATCACGATTCGAGCAGTTAAAGGATTTTAAATAGTTCAAGTTCTTGTCACTTGGAGACGAAAACAATTTTTAATTAAAAGATAATTTACAATAATATTACGTGTGTTTCTCGCTGCGTAGTCCACATTTTTCATTCGTAGAAAGTGAAAGGATAAGTTAGTTATCCCAATCGCTTCAAATGCTCAAAATGTACAATTAATTGAATTACAATTTTTGAAAATAAAAGCTAAATTGGCACTTGAAAACCCGGGTAAAATTCGAGGACATCGCACTATTTCCAGAAAAACAACGCAAAATGACACTTTTATCTTATTGATCGCGGAAAAAGGATATTTTCTTCAAACATTTGCCTTCAATTATTTTTTTGGGATTCTTCGGTAAATACAATTTTTTAATTTTCGTAATTTATTTTTCATTATTATATAATTGGCGAAAAACTACCTAAGGCGAAACACTACCTACCGGATTTTTGATAAAATCTGTCTTGAATCATCACAAATTAATATTCCCGCAGAAAACCAACAAAATCAACTCTTGTCGAAAATTTAATATTTTTATTTACATATTTAGATATCCTCCTACGAAAGCTGCTACCTCTGGTACACGGATTTCCACCACATTTCGTAAAGATCACCCTATTTATGAAAAAAATTTAAGTAGAAGTTTCATCGCGATTCATCAATCCGTCTAAGCTGTACAAAGACCGAATTTAAAATATTTTGTCAAAAATCGCCATTTACGCTGACAGCTGATCTGGACTGGTATTGTTATAGTCGTTTTTCTCGTAAACAATATACTTTTCAAAATACGAGTACTAGAATATATCGAAAAATGTAAGGTGTCACTTCTGGTGGGCCTTTTTCTGCTAAACATCACTAGGATTATGAAAAAAGCTTAAGTATGCAGTTTCATCCCGATCAATCAATTTATCTAGGCTGCACAGAGGCCGAATTATTGTAGATATATAGTTTTTGTCAAAAATAGTCATTTCCGCTTGAAGAATCGTTAAGTTCATAGTTATTTTCATGAAAAAGCTATAGGAAACTGTCGTCTCCGTTAGACCGATTTTGTTCAAACATGACTGAGATCTCCTAATTTTTGAAAGAACTTAAATATAACCCCGTTTCACCCCCCGATGCTATACAGAGACCAAATTATGGTTAAAAGCATATTTTTTTCAAAACACGTCATTTACGTTTAAATTTTGGAAAACTGATCTGGACCAGTTCATTTAGCTTATATATTGTAGTAGTTTTTCTCGTTTACATGATATACTTTTCAATACATTTGAATAAAACAAAAAAGCTTCTATATGGAAGCTGCCGCTTTTGGTAAGCAGATCCCGGCTTACGCTTAAGTATGAAGTTTCATCCCGATCAATCAATCCGTATGGGCTGCTGTACAGAAACTACATTTTTACAGAAAAACAGTTTTTTTTGACAAAAATTGTCATTTCCGCATAAATTTTGAAAAACTAATCTAGATCTGTATTGTTGCAAAATTTATTTAGTATCTGTTAGTTTTTAACCGGTTTACGAGAAATAATAATATACTTTTCAAAATATTTGAAAAAAAAATAAAAAAAACTCCTATGGAAGCAGTTACTTCCGGTGGAACTATTTATTGAGGTCTCCTATTTGAATAAAAAGCTTAAATTTGAAGTTTGATACCGATCAACATGTCTGTGTTGTACAAGACCGAAATTTTGTTTAAAAACAGTTTTCGCTTAAATTTTGGAAAACTGATCTAAATCGGAATTTTTGCAACTTTAATTTTCAATCTTTTAGTTTAAAATCGTTTTTCTCGTAAATGATGTACTTTTCAAATTGTTCGTGCAAAACGTTGAAGCTGCCACTTCCGTTGGACCGATTTTGACCAAGATTTTCAATTTGGAGAATTGAAAAGCTTTTGGGATCTCTGCGGCAAGGGAGTCGAGTATCTACCTTAGAAAGTCACTCCAAAAAACCACTCAATATTTTGTATACAACGATATTGCTTTACATTATTCCCATTTAGTAGTGAAATACATATATCGTTTGAAAGGTCTTGTATTATACAACAATTTTTACTATTTCGCTTTAGTTCACAAATCCACCGTTTTCTTAGTGCTAGCTAATTTTTCGTTAAAGATAGAAAATGTACTTGTCGTTTAAAGTTGAAAAGTTCAAGTTTTCCCATTGTGCTACATAATCATATAGCATATCATTTAAAATATTTTGAACCAAACAACAATTTTGTATACGTGCCGCATATCATTGAAGATGTCTTGAAGAATGTCACCAATTTAGCTGTTGCAACATAGCACTCAATCCTATCGCAGTTGCGCTCGAAATAGTTGTGGCTTTTTCATTCCCATAAACTCATGTTATATATCGTTGGAAAGGTTTTAGGTGAAGCAACAATTTTATAGTTAGCGCTTTAGTTGATAAATCCACCGTCTTGGCGCTGGTAGCTAATTATTTATATATTATAGAAAATATAAGTGTTATACATCATTGAACAGACTTTGCAAATGTGACAAATTTTTCTGAAGCTCCCTAAATTACCAATGTGATACTGATAAAATTTTTCTCATTTGGTCGTCGAAAAATTATGATGTCAACCAAATTTCTACACAAATCCCTCGTTTTGGCACTAACAGCAAATTATCCCGTTGGTATAGAATACAGTCATGTTACATATCATTTGAAAAGGTTTTCAGAAGTATCATAAATTAAACTAAAACGGCTTAGTACTCAAAACTAAAGCCATAGTGCGTTTTGCCATTTCATTATAATCATGTGGCATATAATTTGAAATGTCTTCGGCCAAGCACTTTAGTTCATAAATTCATCAGCTTTGACGCTGGAGGCAAATTAATTCTTTGATATCATAGGTAATATAAGTAACATAATATTTTTGGAAAAAAAGTTTACACAATCAATTATGAATCAGTATATTTTTCTGAGTCGTTTTGTGACAAACTGTTTAATCGAATTTTCGTGAATTATCCGGGTATTAAAAAAGTATGATGTTTGATTTTTCACGATGACAATAAATGATTTTTTTCAAAATCAATGATAATCGTCCTAATTGTCCTAAATTGTTTTGCTATCAATTTATGCTATCAAAGGAAAGCCAGATACAATGACCGATCTTTTCCAGGTCACCCATTCATCGAAGGCCACCTTCAACGTGGATACACTTTCGTTGGTGCCGACTCAATGATTCATTAGCAATCTATAGTCACAGCTTTCTTTCATTGGTCCGAATGTCATACGAATTATTTACGTCCGAATACAGGAAATTTCTACATATCTCTTACTATTAGTGTCTACGACTGATAACTAAAAGTGACCACTAGTCTAATTAGCGCCTGGTAGGTGTAAACTTTTGTTTGAAGATTTTAATGCTTGCGTAAAATGCTGTTTCTATAAACTTAATTTTGCTCCGTTACTACCGATCGCAAATATTTAAACTCTTTTATTTTCGGGTACTTCGTGTCTTCCGAAATAAATACTTCGCGTATTTATTTTCTTGCGGTAACCTTATTGGCTTTCATTTCCTTGATTTGTAGGCCAACTCGATAAGTTCGAATTGGTATGAAGACTTATTTCAGGGAATCGTTGTTGAGGCCCCATGCAAATGTCATCAGCGTAAGCTAATAATTGGCTTGTTTTAAAATATAGGCAGCTACGCTGGTCTATGTTGAGCTACGTATTCTAACACGTATTATTCAAACTTCCCGTTGCAACTTGAACCGCTCCTTATTAATTTGCAAATAGATTGATAGCTTTGACGGGATACCTAGATTCTCTGTATGCTATCTTAAGCCTGTTGAAAGTCTACAAAGCAACTGTGAACAGAAACGTCCTTTGCATAACATTTCTACTATATAATCCTAAGAGGGAAGGGTCTGATCGGTTGTTGATCTGCTTCGGCGAAATCAAATCATATTTGACAACACGTTACATAATTCATTGTACGATGGTGTTGTCATTTTAGTATTGAGGTCGGACTGGTGCAAATTGTTCGCCAGTAGATGGCTATACCGGCCAATTTAAAAGGGAGGCTACATAATTCCACAACACTTAAATGACGTTACTGGTGTCCATTACTAACTCTCCAGATTCGTTGCGAATAGTGCGCTATACGAAGTTGAAATTCTGTAGCTGTCTCTTTTTTGCGATATATATATATATCTGTATGACTCTAATTTTCAATTTTAAGCATAACTTGATTGTGTCATTATCGTTTTTTACCTCTGCAGAGTCGTGTGGAGAATTCCATCGCACTCATGTAGTCGTTGAGTGATTGTCTTGTATTTTGGGATATATTTCGGTGGTACGCGCGATGCAATCTTTGTACAAACCAATCATTTTCACGTCCTCGGTGAAGTTTGACCAATATGCTTCTGTTGCCGCAGTTTTTTTGAGATTCCGAGTTTGTATGTTGTTGATAAACGAAAAGTGTATTTTGCAACAACAAGAAAGAAATCGGTGTCGATACTAACTCCGTGTCTTGTTTTAGTATTTTTGATATTGCAAACATGTCTTTTGAATATGAGGATGTGATCAATTGGATTAACCGTATTCCCGTCGTTTGATTTGCATGTACGTGCTAGCACTGCCAATTTGAGCATTAAAGTCACCCAGTCACGAATTGACGATCTCTATTTTGTATTAGAACATCAAGTCCAAATTGGCATTTTACTAGTATTGTTGCTTTGACAAGGCGTGTAAAGCGATTATATTCAACGAGTTGTTTCGAGTTTTAAAGCGCAGTCTTAAATTTGTATCCGACGTTCGAGTTGTCGAAATTCCATATTTAGTCGAGGCTTATGTTGAGGTTTCGTAGCAATATAATTTTCATAAGCTGGGTTGTATTGTTACCCCTAAACGTTAATAAGCCTCTATTTGTCCACTTTCCGCTACCTTTCCAAATTATTTACTACACCCAATACAAACTCCATTAGCCCTTCTCATAAAAGTGCAATTTTACGTTTGGCCATATTTTATTTCAAATCAAAAGAATACTCGTCGTCAAACCGTAAGCAATTTAAGTAATCTAACAGAAAGGGTTGCACCTTCGCTTTAGATGCAGTGTACTTATTTAGATCCATATTGATAAGAACACGACTCTGGTCGGCGATTGATCGTCGTAGAGGAAGGATGTGTTTTTGTCTCTCATTTAAATAAATAAATAATTTATTTTAAATGTATTTTAATTAACTAATAAAAAGTATAATATTGATATAGTTGATAATTTTAATAAATAATAATTTCAATAATAATTTGCGTGAATTTAATAAGTGAAGTGAATAGTTATACGTATTGTATATTTATTTTAATCTGTGTACGGTGCGCTTGTGATGGTATAAAATATGTACATAACGTTTTCGTTTATATGTATTTTGATACCGTTGCTTGAACGCAACGTACGCAGTGTATGTAAATCTTCAATATGTATGACTTTTTTGATTCCAATGGATGCCTAAGATAAGTGTTTTTCATTATTTTAATTCATATTTTTCCGAAATAAATTTTAATTATATAAAATATGTATTTAACTGTTTCTATTTGCGTAAACGTGTTAAGAGAGGAGCGTAAAATAAAATACCATTTCATTTATATGTTTTGGTTTAGTATATTAAATAGATACATACATTTCTATTTTTTGTTTTTGCGCTTGTTGCGTGAGTGAGAACTGAGAATAGATTATTATGATCATGCTTAGTGTTTTATAATTTATCCCTTCCAAGTTTCAACTAAAAAAGAATAAACAGGAAATAGACAAATAAAATACATAAAACAAAATTTTGAGGGGATAAATATATGACGAAATTGGATAGAAACTAAACAAGCATGATCGTGGTTATTCTGTACTTTTCGTTTTTTCCTTGACAGATGAATTCATTCATTCATATACACCCATCCTCCGATTTACACGGTAGATTGGTTCCGCGGAAAACGTATTATCGCATTCATATATACAGATCCTTGTAGAATTATAAATTAATAATTTATTAATTTGAATTTTAGGTTTTAGTGTAAAATTAAATTAAATTTCTTAAATTTCTTATTATTCTTGTTTTGAACGTGAAAATAATAATTTAACGAATTTTGGAACTCTAGTTTAGGACATGTAGAGGTAGACGGCTGTGACCGAATTGGAATTGTTGGCTTAACTTTATAACTTTGCTATTTCTGCGAATATTTGAATATTTGGAATTACATGGAAGCTACGGAGTACATTTGAAATGCAGTCAAATTTGCTATATGTAGATAGTTTTTCGGGATCATGCACTTTTTAATTAAATTTTTTTTCTAGATTATTTGGAAGACTGTAAATTGGTAAAGGTTTTGGTTAACTTGTTCTAGGTTGGACAAATAATTATCGACGTATGTCGATTATATAATTTATAATTTATTTAATGCTGTTGTAGATATATATATGTGTGTGTGTGTGTGTGTATGTGTATGTGTATGTATGTATGTGTACGTATGTATATGTGTATGTATGTGTATATATATATAAATATATATATATATATATATATATATATATATATATATATATATATATATATATGTGTGTATATATGTATATATATGTATATGTATGTGTGTATGTGTGTGTATATGTATATATATATATATATATATATATATACAATAGTTAACTATCGTAGATTAATTTAATATTTTCTGATTTATTTACTTTATAATTAAAGCATTGAACCATATAATTGGGTTATTTGATTATCATGGATCCTACAGATGTGCTAGCTACTTATTATTAATTCTGTTATCTTACAGATTCCTGATTACTTTAATAGTTTTATTTAATTTTGGTTGAATTTGTTTAGGTATTGGGGATTCTAAAGCTGTGAAAAACATTCATTATTAATACATTACCTTACAGATTCTAGATTGGCTGTTTTTGGAACCAGTTTTCGTTTGGTCATTTTCTATTTTTATAAATAAACATATTTGTATTAGATTAGGGATGACAAGGACAAGTGACTTTCATAAATATTTGTTTTTATAGATAAATCCATCAAATCAACAGACTTAGAAGTTAGGAAGGCCGTGCGTGCCTTTCCTGGATTCGATTTATTTTATTTGTTTTATGAGAACCAAATTAATTTAGTTAATACTAATCGTTACTTTACATTTATTTTATTCAAGTATAATTTTATTATATTGTATATATATTGTCCTAAATATACTAATGAATTTTAGAGTTATTTTGAATATAGTTCAAATAACTTTGGTTTCAGGAAATTCTACTGTAAGTTGCGGAGTTGCAGAATTAAATTTCAGGAAATTTACAGATGCTTGTGAATTAATGCTTCATTGTAATTGCTGATTGTGTAGTTTAGAATTGTGTTGTCATTTTATTACTAACGACTTTACATAGGTGTCTGTAACGGGTCGAGTCAACCAATTTTGGTTAGGTAGCTGAAAAGTATTAATAGAATTAAATTTCAGGAAAATTCCAGATGCATGTGAAATAATAATATTTTTTCTTAGGTTGCCGTTTTAAAGAAGCAATTGTTGAAGACCAATACCATCGTTATCCATTAACCTATTAAGCCTTTATCCTTCATCTAGTAGATTAGAATTGTGTTGTCTTTGTGTTACTAACTATCGGCTATACCTAGGTGTCTGTAACCGGGCCGATTCTGTCCCACTTAACTAACCTATCCAATCCTTCGGTTTTGTTATGTGTAAAAAAGGGTGTACGGTGGACCCGGCGTCATCCGGCAACTCAAGCCTAAGAACTTGGTCGTACATTCAAAATCAATCAATCAATCAAATATTGATAAGAACACGACTCTGTCATGTAGAAATTAATACGTGACCAATAAAGACCTTTGGCTAAGGATGAAGAATGTTCAATTACTATGAGATTTTCTAGAAAATTGTAGTTAAGTGTGTTTAGAGAAAAGAAAAATATTATTTTACGCAAATCTTCTGATTTGTACTAGCATCAACTTTGAAGTTGTCAAGACCCAGCATCATTGTGGTTGGGTATAGTTTCCATAAAATCTTACAAATGGTTTACACTTTCATACAAGTTTCTTAGAGAATAATCAGTTCCACTTGACCCAAAAAACGCGCTGGCAACACGAAAACTAAAATTTCTGTCACGTATGAACTGCCAGCCCAAAAAAATCGTTTATCACGACATTTGAATGATGTCAGCCCAAAAAACAAATGTGTTTTTCATTATAGATTTTTGAGGTATATGAAGTTGGCCCAAATTCTAACCCAAAACAAATCTATAGCAATACTAAAATATACAGAATTTGACTATAGGCAAGTGTCAGTCCAAAAATGTTTAAATACCCTATTTTATATATACCAAACCAATAATTATTCTGCCAACGAAAGAAAAAACCGCCATGTTTTAATGTCAGCCCAAAAATAAATCTGTCGTGATACTATCATTAAAGAAAAATATTACTGTCAACCCAAAAAAGTAAAATAAAACGAAATAAGTAATTGATTTTAAATCTGTATCGGATTAATTTGAGTATGGCCCCTGAATATGGATAGCTTTTAAATTAAAGGATACATCAGAGCATTATACGACATAAACATTTATTGGGGAATCGGAGGACGAAGGGCTTCCCATAGTCATTATTCTGATGATAGTATATATTCGGGGGCCATACTCGATTTCGTTGAATGGTACTATCATCGGGATAATGACTTTCGGGGGCCCTTAGTCCTCCGATTCCCCAATAAATGTTTATGCCGTATAATGCTCTGACGTATACTTTAACTTAAATTCTAATTATAGTCAAAAGTTAAGTCTCAAAATAAACTGATTTGGAACTAAAATGTATTATTTATGTCGTTAATCTTTCATTTTTTATTTGAGAGAAGTGTTTTATCTATCATGCGGGTTTATATAGTTTTACGACAGATTTGTTTTTGGGCTGAGATTAAAATATGGCTCTTATGCTGTGGTAGTAGAATAAGTTTTGATTTAACATATCGAAAATTCAAAATATTTGGCATATACTTGATGCTGTAAATATTCGTATATTTTATAGTACCTTAATAATAATATTTTAGGGATATTCCAGGAACCACAACAACTATTTTAAAGATTTATCATTTTTTTAAATTGTAACATTATTGCAAGTTTGTATCTTAATATTTTCTATCACGATAGTTTCATTTTTTCACGACACTTGCATTAGTGTTGCCGCTATTAAACCCGTAATTTTTTGAGCTAAAATGTTAGGCCAACTTCATATAGGTCACAAACTAGACCATTAAAAATATCGTGCATGATCTTGGATGAGCACCAGCAATCTAGCGACCTCCAGTAACCTCTAAGAGTATCATAATCGTGCATTGAAATGTTGCAAGTGATGTTTCCCAATGATAGCAGCTTGCAAGTGGTCCCTTTTTCCACAAAAAGCAACATAAATTTAATCGATAAATGAACCTTGCCACTCAAAACTGAAATACAATAAGATGTTAAAACAATGTATGTATATAAAAGAAATCCTAGTTAAGTATTTTACGCTACTTTGCTATACAACGTTTGTTGCTGTTAATGTATTTGTTTAGGATTTAATGCAGAGTATATTCATCTTTATTCACACATCGTAAATTTTTATCTAAAGAACAATATTCACGCCAGACAAAATTGCTGCTAACTAAATCATAAATGTAGAAAATGAAAAAAAAAAACTATTGCTATAGTCTCTATAGAACTAAAATAATTTACGGAAAATAGAACATCTCTGTCAATGGCGCAATATACACCACACACATACACACACAAACTATATTGTTATGAGCTTAAAAGCTATTTTCAATTGTATCATTATGTGCTTTAGTGCTATGTACCCAACCATTCCAAACGAAATCAAATAACTTTTAACCTCACCCCTTTCGATTTGGACAGTATTCATAGAAAATTAAATATTAGGTTTTGGGTTGAGTTCGAAAATCCCCCCTCCATCGCGTTTCCAAACAGAACGTAGTTGGTGATTTTAAATATTTTCGGCATCTTTCAAAAAAAATTTATAGAATATGCCGATATGGTAAATATTGGAGTCGAATCGTCTGGTGACATTACATTGAGTATTACAGATTTGAGGACAGAAATGTATGCTAAATTTAAAATGGCTTCATTATAATAATATTCTTGTACATTAAAAATGTAAATTAATTTGAGAACAATTTTATTATTTCTTTTTAAATCTCAATCGGAAACAAAGCACATTGTTGAACAAAATTTTAATTTTTTTTAATATAAATTAACAAACCGTGACACAAAATTTGTTTATATTCAGATTGTATCTCAAAGACAACCATGGTTGAGTTTGAACCAATGGAAGGGATGTGTAACGAATGGTCTCCCACTGTTTTTAAATAGCATTTCCATTTGGAGGGTTTTGATTCTTGAGAGGGTTTTGGGCATAAGCTAGGTTTAAAATTGTGTTCATTTTGGTGGCAACAAAAGCGTAGATAATTTTTTTTTGTGAATGCAATTTCGATAATATGTTGACTGACTATTCAAAATGTAAATAGTTTTCAAAACTGCTTTTGTTGTTGTTATTAACATTGCTTTTTCGATAAATTTGATATCTGATTGCAAAACCACTTTTTCCTGGTGAAACTTGATTTCGTCAATAAAATAAAAAACAGATATTTGTCATATTCCTGACCAATAAGAAATTAATTAACCTCAAAGAAAACATTATAAAGGGTGTCTCAGTAAGAGTGCTGGATTTAAATTTGCCGCCATTTTGTTAATACGAGTTGTACGGTGATTTTTTTTGACAGTTTCACGTACAGACCACGCGATTTAAGAATATGGAGAAGTATTCAAACAAACAATGTTTAATTATTGTAAAAACAAATTACAAAAATGGTGAACGTTTTGCCAGTTTCGTCAAGTTTTCGGTCGCAATAATGCGCCAAATTAATCGACAGTGAGACGGCGTTTAATTCCAAAATTTGAGACCAAATTTACGCTGATGGATCAGAAGATCATTGTTCGTTGTGGTCCTTGTCGGTCACTCGAAAATATAGTCACAGTAAGGGAATCTGTGGCCATGAACTTATAAATGAATTATAATTCGGCATCGTGGTCAAGAATTAAACATTTCCAGAAGCACTATGCAACGAATTTTGGTAAATGATCTGCATTTGCACGCGTACAAGGTTCAATTGGTGCAAGAAATCAAGCCAAGGGACCATGTGCAGCGCCGTGAATTTGCTGATTAGCTGTTGGAACATTATCAAATTAATGCGGATTTTTCGAAGAAAATCATTTTTTCAGATGAGGTGCATTTTCAACTCGACGGATACGTAAATAAGCAAAACTGTCGGATTTGGGGTGCTGAAAATCCTCGTGTAATACTCAAACAACCAATGCATCCACCGCGCGTAACTGTTTGGTGTGCATTTTGGGCTGGCGGAGTAATTGGACCGTATTTCTTTGAAAATGCGGCTGTAAAAATTGGAATGTAATTGATGTGGAGGACATGTTTTCCAACAAGACGGTGCGACCTGCCACACAGCATGTGAAACAATAGTGTTACTGCAGACTAAGTTTCCAGGCCGTGTCATTTCTCGATTTGGTGATCAACATTGGCCACAAAGATCGTGCGATCTAACACCGATGGACTTTTTTCTTTGAGACTATGTCAAGGAAAAGGTGTATGCGAATAAGCCTGAAACAGTTGAACATCTTAAAGAGGAAATACGGCGCGTTATTGGTCAAATACAACCACCATTATGCGAAAACGTTATTCAAAATTTCAACAAAAGAATAACCGTGTGCCAGAGGTTTCGTGGTGGCCATTTGCCTGTTGTTGTATTTCACGTTTAATCGGAACTATTTTTCTTTATGTTGAAGTAAAACTGTTTGCTTAATTCAAAAATAAATGTGTTTTTCTTTAAAATTAAATCCGGTGCTCGTGCTGAGACACCCTTTATTTTTATTAAAATAAGTTTGTTTCTCAATTTCTCGTTTTAAGAAAAAAAATTCTTAATCTGATAAAATGTTCAAATATTAAAAAGTTTTTAATTATTTTTAGATTTCGCGTTTGTACAAAACTATGATTATAGATTAATGGTTTTTGAATTATAATAAGACAAAACATAAGACGTATTCCATAATTTTGAAAGCTAAACATAACCAGCCAAGATAAATGTTTATGCATTTCTTTCTTCTCAAATCGATCGTTTTCTCAATATAGATACTTTCATTTCTTATTTCAAGAATTAATTTTCTCATATTTTTTCTTATTTTTATAGTTTATAATAAGTATTAACTATTTTCATAGTACATAAACCATGAAAATAAGAAATAAAATATAAAAATATTAGTTCTTGAAATAAGAAATAGGATTTTTTTAAGAAAACGTTTTCTTAAAGTGAGAATTATTAATTCTCTCGAAGAAATATTGGGTGTACAAATGTATTTCCAACCTTTGTATAGAGATGTCGTTAGTATCATTGCGTGCATATTATTCAAGCAGGCAATATATGTTTTTTGGAGGTTAGATGTCAAGCTTGATTCATTACTAGTGGCATTCGTTCAAAGCATAAACAACAATTATTTTCAAAATGTCGAATTTTTTTGGCAAAAAATGGCATTTACGGGAAGTTTTACTTTGGTGAAGACAAGTGCAGCGGAAACAAATCGTTTGCTTGTTTACGAAAGTTTACGGTGAACATGCTCCATCGAATAGAACATGCAAAGGGTGGCTTCAACGATTCAAAGTTGGTGATTTTGACGTAAGAGACAAAGAACGTGAAGGCAGACGAAGTAAATTTGAAGATACAGAATTAGAAGAATTGCTTGATGTGGACCATTGTGAGACCGAGAAACAATTGGCATCTGAGTTGAATATTACCCAACAATGTATTTCACAACGTATACATTGTTGTATGTGAACGGGACGTGGAACGTCAGAAAACCATGTGCGAATTGTGGCTTCACCGACAACAAAGGAAGGAGTTTTTGCATCGGATCATCACTGGGGATGAAAAGTGGATCCATTATGACAATCCAAAGAGAAAACCAGCGTGGATCCAGGCGAACCAGGGCTGTTGACTCCAAAAGCAAATATCCATGGTTCAAAGGTATTGAACCCTCAACTTTGTATTTGGTGGGATCTGAAGGGTGTCGTTTATTTTGAGCTGCTGAACGTGCGTGAAACCGCGATGACAACTGATGGCTTTAAAGCAAGCTCTAGCTGCAAGACGACCGGAATGGGACATAAGGCACGATACAATTATTTTGCAACATGTCAACGCTAGGGCACATGTTGCTGTACTTATCAAAAACTACTTGGACAGGCAGAACTGGGAAATTATACCTCACTCGCCGTATTCACCAGACATTGCTCCCTCTGATTACCACTTGTTCCGGTTGATGCAATCAGCCCTGGCACAACAGTACTGCACTTCAAATGAAAACGTCAAAAAATGGGTCGATGACTGGATCGCCTCGAAACAACCAGACTTCTTCCTTCGGGGAATCCGTTTATTGCCTGAAAGATGGGCGAAGGCTATAACCTCCGAAGGAGCATACTTTGAATAAAACATGCTTTCATTTTCTACACAAACGAATGTCTTTTATTTCACTAAAAAGGGTCGGAAATACATTTGTACACCCAATAAATAAATAACGTATGAAAAGATTTTATTAGAAATTTATAATATTTCTTATTTTTCTTTTAAGAAATTTTGTTTTAAAACCAGCTATTTACACACACTTTTAGGAAACTGTTTTTTTAATTAAACGACATTTCTAGGGAGCAGATTACATTTCATCATACAATCAAGCAAAAATTATGAGAAAGTTTGTAAAAATTATAATATTTTATCAGAGATCCGTAAAAAATTATTAGCTAAAAATCAGTAATCGATTTTCATGAATTATCTCATTTTGTCGTTGTGTAAATGTAGGTAAGATAGAAGTTTTCTCGAAGATCCAATGTGTGGATGAAATTTTATGTCGCAAAAATCTGCTGGAGCGATCCATGAACGAGATTATCCTGTGACAAATACTGAGGTTCCCGAGTGCAATGTTGAAGAGCGGCTCGCAATGATTCCAAGTGCAGCAGAAAACGAAAGAACATCCAATATCCATGAGAAATTAATTTATTTTCAAAACGCCAAGCAGCTTATTACAATTTTTATAACTATAAAATATTTAATTTAAATTGATGTTGTCGCTTATACGGTTAATGAAAAAGCAAAAAAAATTGTCTAGTACCTCCAGTATCTCTAGTACCTCTGCTTGGACTGGTAACTGGGGTTAATGGTCTAGTAACTCGGGTTTCGTGAATTAACTATTGCTGATATCTGTATGAGAAGGGTTTGTAATTCCGCAAACGTTGGTGCTGATTCATCCAATACCCGACGAAGATGAGTTTTTATTGATTATACGCCCGCGCTTCCCATATGCCACTCTATTTTAATTCCAAGATAAGCTGACACCTGTTCAATGTGTGATTTAGACGCAACAATCGCAAAGAACTCGTCAATTTTGAGCGCCGATAAAATTGGTTACGTAGTCACTGTCGAATTGAGCAGGCGGCCCACCGACCCTTAATAAACCAGTTAATCGACAATTTAATCAATTTTCTATGTTGAAGTTAGTACATTTCTACTGAAAGCGTTTCTTGCTACACCCATTTAAGTATCAGGGTCTCGCTTGTTTTCATCTGTAGATGGGTGGTGCATGGTATTTTCCGTTTACGACATAAATCGCAAAACGTATTCAATTGCTGAATACCCTTATCATCGGGTAAAATGACAAAATTTTTCGTTGACGGAAGGAATAGTATTTGGTGAAACCAACACTGTTTTTATCCCTTCGATAGTAGTAGATCCAACCGTAGATCTATGGCACCATATTTTGTGGTTTAATTGACTTGCACAATCAGATGGGTTTAGTTTGGTCGGCATGTGTTGTCAATGACCTATTGATAATTTATCTAGAACAAAACTTGTTCTGTTTCCTACGAAACAGTTTAATTTTTTTGGGGGATATTCAGGAGCCACGATAAAACCACGTTGGCTTGTGGATGCTTCAAAACTATTTGCAACCTTAGAAGGTTAAAAGGTTTAGTTAGTAGTAGCACGCCACATAGCCCTAGACGAGGAATTGATAATTGCTTTGACGTCGAAACCTTCGATTTAGCAGCAAATACATGTAAGGAGTTATGTCTAGTTGGTAGGTTGGTAGGTTGATCACGCATATATGGGTTGGGTACAGTTACCCGTATGACATAGTGCCGTTTACAAAATCCGGTATATACATCTTACCGTATTACAAAATCCCGTATTCCTAAATCCCGTACTGTAAAATTCCGTTTCCCAAAATCCCGTATTTCAAAATCCCGTATTTCAAAATCCCGTATTCTATCATAATAAATCAGCTTAGGTTAGGTTAAAACACGCGCGATTTTTAACCCAACCTAAACCGATATATCATTGTAAAATACGGGATTTTGTATTTTCGGCATTTTGTAATACGGGCATAAATACCGATCTTGCATATATTACCGCCGAATAAACCTTTTCAGATGCGTCACAAAAACTAAGGAATTGAACACTGCGGGAAGTGTGTATCCCTAAAAGACATCTTACTTCATTTCATGTGGTAGACCAAGTTTGCCTAATTTCATTTGGAACTAACTTATCCCATCCTATTTTGGTTAACCAAAGTGATTGCAGTACAATTTTTAATACAATCTGTAGGTAATGTAGGCTGTTAGGTAATCGTCCACGTGGATCAAATATTTTGCCAACTTCAGAGATAGCCTGCGTTTTGTTGATGTTCGGTATATTGGTCTGGTACACTGAAAGTAAAAGCGTCATCTTTGGTAAGCAAATCCCCAATATTTTGAGATTCAATCAGAATTGTCAAATGATATGAAACGCCGGACAAGCAACGAGTTATACAAATCGTAGAACATCAAGAACGAACAACACAGCACTAGTTAAGACATTCGTGTCCACTAATTTTTTTGAGGGATCTCTAATTTTTGATTAAGTAAAGTATTATAAAGATATACACTCAAGTATGCTGACCATTTTATTCTCGATTTTGAATGGTATTCTCAGTCAATTAAATTAGTCAAAATTTAAATTGAGATCGCGATTGACCTTGTGGTCACCTTTGAGTCTACATGCTCATATATTCATTTACTAAATAATTTAAATAAAATTTTTAGGGTGTAAACCGGAATTCCGAAAGTAAAAACGTTTCTAAATTCGATAAATTTTAATCAAAATTTTGAAAAAACCCGATTTTATGCGATTTTCGAAATTATTAAATTACAGGTGTCAATTGCGATGTCGTGTTTTCTGATAAATTCATTTCAAGGGTCCTGCCGAGAGGCCCGGGTACTGAAACAAAATTCGTTGCTTGTAAGTGATTGCAATCCATTAAGAAGCCCTCTGGTGAAGATCAAAGATCACATTCTTCTTAGGTTCGAATTATTTTGTAAAAATTATATAAACAGGGGGAAGATGTTGAATGCCGGGAAAGGATTACGTTGAATTTTACAACTTTTTATTTATTAGAAAAGTCTACAAATTTGACTTGAGAATATACAAAAAAGGAAATACAGAGAAATTATTTACGTTTTTTACGTAGTAAAATAAGTGGTTTTAAAAAATCTGTGTACGTGAATATGTGGTTTCTTGGTTGAGAGTGGTTTAAATATTGAAAATGAATGAAAGAAGAAAATATTATATATCAAAATGAAAGTTAACAACCAGCACGAAAACGTTTGGATTGTGAACTGCATTCGCAACAAAATTGTTGCGCCATAACGATGGTTTTGAGTACTAATGTGATTCGTTTGTGAAGACGTTTTAAATTATATACGACATGAATAATATTCTGTTATTTTATCCAATACCTTTTAGGGAATAATCCCCTAAAATGTATCTGCCTCTAGCGCCTGGTGGTAATCTCGAGTACTGGTAATGGTCTTGAGTAATGGCCAACTTACCCCTTGCTATGTAAAGCAAATGTAAACAATTATTTTTGATGAACACAGTTCTCTCGGTCAAAAGTTTTTTTTAAAGTGGGAACCACAAACTCCGTCTGTAACTGCGGTGTCTGTCGCATAAATGTCTCGTTTAGAAGTAAACTGTACCACCCATCAGTATGGTTCATAATTTCTGTATTCATTCCGTAACAAACATATTTTTCTTATAATTTTCGCAGTAGTTAACAGTAATGATTAGAATTTTCAAAGTCGTTTAGCTATTTTATTTTAATTAAGCGAAATTATTTTATGTATTCATGAGCTAATCAACTTTTTATTGTTTATATTTCTATGCATAATTTTATCCTTTTTATATAAAAATTAATTTAATCAAATATTTCATGTACATGGTAAAATTTTTAAGACAAGATGATTTTAATTATATGATTTTAAAGGATTGGATGAAACGAGAATGTTGAGCCAGAAAATAGGGAAGGCGGCAGAAACGATATTGCGAATAATTCAATTAAGCAAAATTTTATATAAAATATTACATTTTGATAATATTATGTATCTGCGAGGGTGTTTTGATATATTATGTACATATTGGCGGAATATAGCTATAAAAATTATTAAACATACTTATACGCATATTAATAAATCTTCTTTAAAATATAATAATTAAATTTTCGCTATAAGATTACTAAAAACACACACACACACACGCCAACACGAAAACATACTTTTATTTATATTTAAAAGCTTATGCTGAAAATTTAGAAAAAATATTTTACAATTCTAATCCCTTAAAATTTTATCCTAAACATGTCTTAGTTTATAATTATCAAAAAGCTTCGTACAAAGCAAAATTTAATTACTAACTTAACCTTATCTAATTATATTTACTCGTAATAGTAAAAATGTGTGTGTAGTTATAGTAGATATATAGACAAAAAAAACTACTAATTTCGACTATTCTCGGAAATATGAAATTTACATTTTTAAGGGCTTATAAAAACAGGAAATACGAGACGGAAAGCTTTTCTGTCCCCAAAAATATACATTTCAATACACGAGCTTAAATATAAATACAAGAATACTATAAACGAATAAATAAATTATGATGCCGTAATCATGTAACAATTAGGATTAGAACAACCAATTAAATATGTGAAGTAAATATTTCGATAATTTTACGGTTCAGAAAATTTCATTAGGAACAATTATTTGGTTCAATTTCGGTTGCATAAATGCTGATAACCAATCGTAGCACTTTCCGAGCTCAAACCTGGTGTTCTGACCTAAATTCATTTTCACATTCAAAACTATGCCCGTTAATAATTTTATATGCTTTTACTAAAACACATTTTTTAATTTTTACAATTTAATAAAAATAAAAAATAATAAATCCAATAGTCAAATGTAAAAATTAACAAAAGGTAACTCGTAAAAATGATATTGGATGTACGCCATTTTTATTAAATATAAAAACCGTTAACCCTAAAACTGTTTATTATAGGCAGAATAGAGCTCTTAGATGGCAAAATATATATTTATGATCTAAATTTTTAAGTTACTTAGGATAGTTTTTGACGGGGATGATTACCCTGCCCTTGTTCAACGCCTGAATTAACAGGTTTCGGGACATTGAATTTTCAAGAAATAAAGAATAAAGATTTTTATCAGGTAACACTAATAAATAACCCAGTTACTGTTGTATGAAAATGTTTCAACCGCAATAAAATTAATCATAAATTGCCTAAAATACGATAAAAAACTCGTAGACGCAAATTAGAGAAGTTGTGCTCTCGGCCAGATATATCCTTAAAATTCTCTTCTGAAGTAGAATTACATAAAATAGAATCGCAAACAAACCAGAAACGCTTGAGCAACTCAAACAAAATATTCGTGATGAAATTAATGAAATACCGCGTGAAATGTGTGAGAATGTAATGAAAAATTGCTCAAAAGGGCTCGCATTTGTGAGGCTAACAGGGGCGGACATTTATCTGATATTGTATTTCATACATAATTGCCGACATTAAATAAAACATTTATCAATATAAGATCCATTCTCTTTCATTTAATCAAAAATCATAAACAAACAAAGTAGTATACCTTCCCGGCGGACACCCTGTAGAATGCTGGATTATTGTTATCTAATTTTTTTTGTTGTGTGTTAGTTGTTCCATTCTACGTTATGTTCATATTTATAAGTGTGTGAAGTTATCCTAGTATTTCATCCCATCATCCTAATTATATCATACCCCAGAAATTTAAAAATCATCCCAGACCAGTTTGATTTGACACGAAATATGATAATAATTGATCTCAAGTGTTTATTCTTCAAATATTTATAATAAAAAGTTTAAGACAGCTCCTACTTGAGATTGGCATAATTGGCTCATATAACTTTAAGGCCTATTCAATTAGTATATGAATTATTGAATAAAGTTAATGGTTCCCAGTAGTGACCGATCTATCCAAAATAAAACTCACATAACCACCTGTTCCCAGGAAACTGAAATGTCAGCATCGATCTCTTTCGATACGACGAGACCAACAGTATGTTGAGATTCCACGATTTCCCACGAGTGTTCTGACCGATTTTTTCTGATTTCAACACGACATCATATCCACTACTGAACATTAAATTTACATAACGATCCGTATGATGAGGTGGCGCTGTTTCATCCTATGATGGCCCATTTTATATAAAATATAAATTTAAGAACGAAACGAACGGTTCTCTGGAGGACCTAAAGTGTCGTAATCGATTTTAATTTAAATCGATTTGACATAATATATACTACCCACATTTAAAATCGAACGACCACATAACGATTTATGTTAGGTTTGGCACTATGCTGTTATATGTATAAATTGATGGTTCCGAGAAACCGCAAAAGTTGTCATCAATATCTTCTGATTTCGATCCAACATTATAACCTATCTATTTCCAAAATCAATTCCAAGAACAACCATTTGGGGGATTGCCGCAATAGACCCATATGTGTAAGGCTCATTTAGTTTATGCAGGAACCACGGGTGTCGTGACCGATCTCTTTCGATTTCAATGATCCGTATGTCGAGATTGACGCTTTATTCTCCTGGATGGCTCAATTTATATAAAATATAAATTTAAAATTTAAACGAGTGGTTTTCTAGAACCTATGGTGTTGTGACCGATATAGTTTGTTATCGATTTGACTATTGTGTACTACCTACTAATAAAAGTTCAAGACCATTCATATGTTAGCTCCAAAATGCCCAGAACTAAAGGCGAGAATTGCTGCAGCAATTTCTGTTATAGATGATTCGAGTTTAACTTCGTGTCAAAAGGAAGACAATACGCTAGTAAGGGTTAAGTTAAAAAAAAATCAATACCGTTTTTCGCGGTGTTTGCTCTAAATATTTTAATACAGAAGGAGATTGTCCAGTGCGACGTAACGATTGATGGAAGTAGATTTAGCAGTTTTCCATATTGCTTCTACATTGCCATCTGGTGTGTTGACGGGCCGAGATTTACTGAATCAAGCAGTGATAAACATGCCGCCTAAGAGATACAATTGGAAGATTTTTACTCCTAAGATTGCGACGACATCGGTTGTGGGACACAATGATGAGAGTGGCCTGAATCATATTAGAAATAGGCAATTGGCAGATAAAATTCATAATATGGTAATAATTTTGTCTGAGGTGAAACCGATTTATCAGATACTACGAAGAGTGGATTATCCGGCTGATTGTTTCTGATTATGCGAGCCTGACAGAGTGTGTATTGACTATCGCTAGCTTAATTGTCGCCTTATCAAAAACTGATAGCCTATGCCATTGATGGAAGATCAGATCGATCAGCTGCAACGTGTCAAGTACTTTTTCATTCTTGATTTAAGAAATGGATCGGCCAGTAAGAATTCTTTTGTATTCATTTTGGCCTCTGCAAGACGCCCGTGAAGTTCCAATGATTTGTGAAAAACATTTTCCGTCAACTAAATATCGATCGAGTTATTTTCATATATATGGGTGACCTCATTGTGGCGGCATTGATTGAGCATGACGCGGAAAAATAGAATAGAACATCCGAACTATGAGATCGAGAACAACCAAGAAACGCCATTCTTGGCTAAACGAACTGCTATTACAAAATTTTCAGAACCAGAAAATATTCCACAATTACAGCGTTCTCCAAATCTGACCGGCTATTTTAGGAAATGTGTCGCAAATTACCGATTTGCTAAAAAATGCTATGTTCAAATTTGATATTGATCAAAAGCAAGGTTTTGATGCCGAGGAAAGATCTTACTAAAGGACCTGTTATTTAATTTACTGTGAAAAGGCAATAACATATAGTTACATATGGTTGCAAGTTTACTCTGGGAGAAGTGTTGTTGCAGCAGAACACAGAAGACAGAGCAATACATCCAGTGTTTTACTTTAGCCGTAAAACTTAACCATGGGAAGAGAAGTACAATAGCTGTAGGTATTGGCCATTTTACGCGCTTTCATTACCATTGAAAGATTTTTTCAATAAATCAAATTTATTACAGGTTCGTAATATTGCTGGCTGCGAAAACTATTTTGTTGAGTGGAATTATCAAGAATACTATCAACTTGCACATTCTAACCGTTTTTTAAGTTTTTATTTTTTAAGTTGGCCCCGATTTTTTTCATATTAACGCCACTCACAAATGGCTCCTACCCAGCTGCTCTTTGAAAAACAGTTAAAGGTTATTCCAAAGGTTTACTTCAAAGACAAAGAAAGATCGTTGTCTTGACTTCGAGATTCGCTCTTTATGATTTAGGCAGCTTTAAATTTAGTGTGCACTGCGATTTGCTAATGTTTAATTTCTTATACAGATTCGACGGTGGTTTCCTATGTAACAAATTAAATAACATAGTTAAGGCCAATAGGACCAAATGCTGCTCCAAACTAAAGTTGAATATTGTTTAAAAAGTAAAGAACCGACTCTTTTCGAGTGAATATATCTGAAACAGGCATTGAAAGCGACATTTAGTTTTCTAAAGGATTTTTGGAACACTTTTCAAAAATACGAGCACAATATGATATAAAAGATCCTAGTAAAGTAGGTATAATATGGCACTTTACTTTAATAGCAAGGAGTCTTGCTGTAGCCCACAGTTTACTTAAAATCCCGTAGATTTTACTGCAAAAACTATTTATATGAGAGACCAGTTCAATTCATTATCAGGCATAGGTAGTTAGGTTGAGTGACTCGTCTTTTGTCAGATCAGATTATAGCTTCGGATTTAGCAGGATTGGTTATATGAAATGGACTGAGGTGAGTTTGGTAAAATTTTGAGGTTAGATTCAAGTTATTTATTGCAGTATTGATAGCTATTACGAAAAGGTGATAAAGAACTGAGTTCGTACTCTCGAAATATTATTTGATTTGATTTATGTACATTGACAATAGTATTGGCCCAAGGATGGAGCCTCTTGAAATCGCTTCATTAATATAATAAAATATATGATGACATATTTTACCGATTGACGCCGCATTGAACGATCAACACTGAATGACCAAACTTGCCGAACGCTTTAGAAAAGTCTAAATGGATTAAAATGGCGAGTTGAACATCTCAATGTTAGAGGTGTCGTTCCGTTGTAGTACTATGGTTTGCTCGAAAAGCCGACTGATGATTATTTAATAAATTATGACTTGTTACATAAACATTAATCTGGAGTTCAATGATCCTTTCGGAAACTTTAGATAATGTATAGCGCGTGTTTTAGAAGTCAGTGTGATTACAGCAATTTTCTAAGCATTAGGAAATACGGATTTAGTTAAACCAGAATTCACTACATATGTTATGTGAGGTAATATAATCGGAATTAAGAGTTTAAAAATCTTAGTGGTATGCTATCAGCTCCAACAGGATGTGTTTTAATACTCCGCAGTTGAATGAGGATTTCCTCTTCAAACACATTATTAAAGTAGAAAGTATTATGATCAGTGCCATAACGTAACGTGCCGTCATAATATTTTACGCACACTGACCCACTGTGTGTATTAAGCTCGCAGGGAGTGATTTTACATTTTGGATCCACCATGGATGGATTTATGTACATTTTAAAATTTTGCCAGCACAATTATACTCTACTGTTATACTCTAGTCGGTTCGTTTCAGTTTTATGCAACTTCCAGTTTTCGTGTAGAAAATCGCTCGATGTTTCAGAATATCACTGTATGGGTATAATATAACATTCATTACGCTTAATTAGGATCTATTTGACAGGGTTAGATAGATCAGTCAAAACCCTATGTGTGTGGTGAACGGCGTACGGTGAATAATTAGATTAGGATGATTTTTAACTTGTCTAGAGACATTTTTACGTTTACGATTATGTCCCATATCCCACAAATGTTAACGGGATCTCTTTCATATATTCGAATAGGTCAGAAATTATCTATCAATATTGTGAAAATGGGACACGAATGATGATTTTCACCATGGTTTCCAAAATTTAAAACTTCTTCATTTTTAATTTTACTCTCAATTGGAAATTTTTGTATTTTCGCCAATTAGAATTTTGCTCAATTGATATTCCCAAATAAGCGACGAACTTGATTTATTATAGAAACAATCAAATAATAGAAATCCTAGAGATGTTCATAGGGTCACGTTTATACTTTTGGTTAGTTCAAAGTTCCGGCTTTCGATAGTTCCGGACGGAGTTCGGATATTTACAGTGCCACACACGACCAAGAACTTTCATGAATTTGAATAAATTTTAAAATTTTATTTACCGACCAAATGGCACAGTTGTTAAACGTTTGGTGTTTGGATTGGGAGGTGCAGATTTCGAATCCCGAATAGAGGCAGGATGCAAAAGGAAATTTTCATTAACAACTATGACTTCCTGTCGGAGTGCAAAACTCATGAGCCAACCCATCTTACATGCCAGTATAGGCTAGCATGAAGCTATGCAATGTGCAGATGGTGATAAAATCGGACCTCTAGCCGTACGTCCTCGATTTGGCAGACCACTGCGTAAGATAAGGACGTGAAAAGCCAACTGTGAAAGAGCTGGCAGTGCTTCGGTCCCAGCACAGATTGCAAAATATTTCACCAGATGTTCACGGGATCTCACCTACATGGTCTGATTTTTAACTTGTAAAGAAACGTTATTACGTTTACGGTTATATCGCCTATACGAGAATTGTTCACGGGATCTATTTCATATATTCGAATAGGTTAGACAATTTTCTATCAATAGTGGGAGGACACGAATGATGATGGTCACCGTGATTTTTAAAATTTAAAACTTCTTACTTTTCAATTTTATTCTCCATTGTAAATTTTGGTATTTTCGCTGAAGAAAATTTTACTCAATTGACATTCCTAAATAAGCTACACCGTGAACATTTCTAGGGGTGGAGATATAAAAGTAGACACATTGTCTAAAATAGCCTTCTTTCATATTAACGAAACTTTAGTAAATTGTATCACAATTTTCTCGTGTTTAGCTCAAATTGTTTGATCTATACAGCGATACTATTAGGAACTAAGGGACTTCTCTAATATAAATATTACAGATTATCTAAAAATGTTTCAATTTCACTACAAAACAAATCCAATTGGAATATTTTTAAATTTAATACACTGTTAATTTTTGGTATGTATTTCACAATCATAAATTTTAAACCAGTGTGAAGTATTCCAGACTTTCCAAAGATGTTATGAGTATGTATGAGTATCACACTGTTACTTCAAATTCAAATAGGAAAAAAATGAATCGTATTGGAAATTTTAGTACAATCATATAAGTATGAGGTGTTTTATAAAATGACTCAAACCTCAATTTAAATAATATTTTCTAAAATAAACATTTATAAACAGACTGAACCACGTATTATTTGGAAATTATCGAGATTTTTATTAAAACAGATTAGAACTTTAAAACGATAAGAATAAATATTTTAATAAAACAAGAAAAATGTTTAAATTTAAACTTGAGTTAAAATGGCATAAGAACACCTAGAATATAAAACTTTGTATCAAAAAACTCGAAGTCAAGCATTGTAAGCACCAAATTGTTTACTTAGGTGACTCAATGATCAACTTCATATACTATCGGCCGGATTACCCGATAATGGCCATCCAAATTTGAGTAAAAATGACATCAGTACACCGAGAATATAAAAATTCGTACCGATAAACCGGTGAAATAGGTAGTTTTGTTTAGGTGACTCAATGGCCAACTTCATATACTAGCAAGACCTGAATCACAATCTCTGGGACTGGCCGATAATGGGCATCCAAATTTGAGTTATAATGACATATGAACAGCTAGCACATCAAAACTCATAGCAATAAAGCCGAAGTCGTGCATTATTAGCAGTAGGTGGTTTTAGTTATAGATGACTCAATGATCACCTTCATATACTAGCCAGATCTGAATCACGATCTCTGGGAATGGCGGATAATGGCCATCTAAATTTGAGTTATAATGACATCAGTATACCGAGAATATAAAAATTCGTACCAATAAACCGGAAGTCGTGTATTATTAGCACTAAGTGATTTTGTTTAGGTGACTCAATGGCCAACTTCATATACTAGCAAGACCTGAATCGCAATCTCTGGGACTGGCCGATAATGGGCATCCAAATTTGAGTTATAATGACATATGAACAGCTAGAACATAAAATTTCGTAGCAAAAACCCGAAGTCGTACACTATTAGCACTAGGTGGTTTTAGTTAGGTGACTCAATAACCAACTTCATATACTAGCAAGACCTGAATTAAGGTCTCTGGGAATGGCCGATAATGGGCATCCAAATTTGAGTTATAATGACATATGAACAGCTAGCATATCAAAATTCGTACCAATAAAGCCGAAGCCGTGCGTTATTAGCAGTAGGTGCTTTTAGTTAGGTGACTCAATGACTAACTTCATATACTAACCAGACCAAAATCACGATCTCTGGGAATGACGGTAATGGCCATCCAAATTTGAGTAATGGTGAAATCAGTATACCGAGAATATAAAAATTCGTAGGAATAAACCCGAAGTCGTGCATTATTAGCACTAGGTGGTTTTGGATGTTGGTCATTGATTCATCTAACTTAAACCACCTACTGCCAATAGTGCACGACTTTGGGTTAACTGCACGACGAATTTTGATATTCTACGTGTACTGATTTCATTTTAACTCAAATTTAGATGGCGAATATTAGCCATTTCCGAAGTTTGTTATTCAGGTCGTAGTATCATCTATCAGTAGTATCATCTATCAGTAGTATCATCTATTCTAAACCTATCTAGTTTTAATAATCCACTGCTTCAGGTTTATTGCTACGTTTATTGCTTTATCGTCAAGTTTTACTGTTGTAAAATGACATCCTTATTTGCTTCTAAAAGTAGAAAAGTCTTAAGTTGATTCGGTATATTTTTTTAATCTCTGGAAAATTTTCTGGAATTTTTATTAATTTGAAACTGAAACAACTCTTATTAGAAATTAGTGGGAAATTCATAAATGGTTTGAGTTCAGTATATTTGGTTTGCATCCCGACTGCCATAGTACAAAATTTTGGTTGAAAATTTATGGTTATGTTACTATAATATTTTTTTCTTCTTGATTTATCAATTAAAATTTTAATTTTTACTTTAATTATAAGTTACAATATTTTTCTGGCATTTTAATTAAGACAATTTGATATACGTCTAATAAAATTTGGCCGATTTCGTTAAACCTATGCTGGTGTGCTTGTTTTTTAAATATCGTCAATTCAATGAATATATATCTGTCTCTTGTTTCTTTCTCACTTTTATTTGACTTCAATGTTTTGAATTAAAATTATGTACAAATTTTATAAATTATTTAAAAATGGGTTCTACGCTTTCTAAACTAATTAACAGTGTACTCCACACAACTACATCGAAAGGTTTCAAAATTTCAATTGGAATTAGCAGAAATCCAATTGGATTTGTATACGTATATGATTTAAATCTATGGAAAAATCTATGGAATACGGGCCCAAATTTTAATACAAAAATAATAAACAGAATGAAATTTAATGATTGCTCTTGGCCAATTTTTGACGCTAAATTACAGGTTAAAGATAAAAAATATAAAATCTCGCCCGGAAAAAGGAAATAGAGAATGTCATATTTTCCTGTGCAAACTAATTTCTAGAAATAGAAAAATGAAGACTTGACTGGTATAATCTCAATCAATAGAGATCAATGTAATATATAAGCAGTTAAGCCAGTAAACAAATGAAACGTTAAGATATCAACGGAATTACAATAATAATATATATGTATCGTTAAAATAGAGGGAGATGAAAATAGGATTTAAAATAGGAGTTCTTTGATATATGATTTGAAATCATACGCAAATATTTCAAAAATCATTTTCATTTTGATAAAATCTAAATTTAACATAAGACTATACAACGTCCATTATCTGGTAATAAGCTTATTATGTATTTAAGTAGAACAAGCAAAAGTATTTATAAAAGATTTAATTTACGGTACTGTTAATGGAAAAGTAGACGAACGACAACATACATAATTTACATTCCGTAAGATTATTTTGTTTCAAGCACTCAATGGCACCTCATGCAGTCATCTTTGTACAATCGGTGTTGTGAAAATTGTTATTTTGAAAATAAGTAAGCAGAAAATCACAAATCACTTTTATGGTATTAAATTGTTTGGCTAAAATACAGTTAGCTCTTTGTAGTATTATTAACAATTCCGGATCAATGCCTCTACTGATAGAGCTCATTTCGTTTGATTTTTCTTTTATTTTTATCAATAACATAGACAAAGACAAATTGTCAGATGAAAATGTTTCAAGTGTTTTCATGTTTTTCTCTTCTATTTTATATATCTGATTGAAATATTCTTTTGTAGAAAAACATAATAATTTATATGTATGTAAGTCTGTTCATATTGATAAGAATTTTTCTTTACATCTGATAAGAATAAAAACAAACGTCTCTATACATATACAATATGTAACAGAAGAAAATAAAATCTAATTACTCGATGAGTGCTTTTCAACTTTTATATGTACATGTACAATGCTTATTTTCAATTGTCACAGTATTTTTCACAAACGGTTTTTATATCCCATCTCCACTTATCTATAATACGTTTTCCTTTTAATCTTCCACGTGCATCAAACAAATTAGAGACATAAAAGCTTTTTTCACTCTTTATGATTCTAAATAAATAAAACGGGAATTTAAAGGAAATGGAAACTTTTTGACAAAATTTAATATTAAAAGAAAATTTAATTTTAACTTGTTTATGTGCAACTTAATAGTGTGTGGGTTAAAAATATAAACAGTGAGCGATACATCATGTATGTGTATATGTATTGGTAATTTGATTAGATATGCGAATATTTGAACTGGAATTGACAATGACAAGTACGTTAAGTTGAACAACAACACAAAATATTATTATTTATATAGTTTTAGCGTGATGGATGACAAGAGTATTGGGGTAACCTCCACCCCGCAGAAAATAAAGCAGCGTATATAACCGAATTAGGAAAATAATCGATTATATTAAACTTTGTAACGCTAAAAAGGGTATACGATAAAGTTTTAAAAGCTTTTTTTTCTAAAATGTTGCATAAAGCTTTAAAAATATGAGGATGAAAATAGTTTTTGATTAAATTAGATAAGCTTTAAGATGTTACATATTATTCCGTTACGTCAGATATAACAAAATATGTCTCGTTAAAAATAAAAAATTTGTATCCTTTCTCTGTATGTGTACATTATCGCGCTTTGTTATACATATCGTCGTTAACAATGCAATAGTGTGTATCTACGTTGTCCGTTTCATACAGGAGGCGAAAACAACTTCGAACAGTGGGGATCTTAAGGATAATGTAATAAAATGAATTTGACGAATTTTGTAGACACACAGCATTGCATTGTTACCGACGATATATGATAAATGCGCAAGCCATAAATAAATTGTCTATTATTAAAATTTAAATGAAAAGTACGTGAAAATTTTTAAAAGTGTTGCTAAAAAGATAAATGCATAATCAGGATAATGATATGAGCGATAATATATGCAAAATTTACCGAGATTCATACTCGTGTTACATCTTGTCTCACATATTAGTATAACACAAGTAAAAATTTTATGTTCTCAAATGTATAAAAAACATTTGTGTTATTTTTTTTGTGGGTGGGGGGGGGATGGAGGTTGGGTGGCGTTAAAATAAAACTTTAGATACATTTACATTTACATTTTATTCAAATTTATGACATTAACCATATTGTTGACTTGTAATTAACATACGGCGTTCTTCTTCAAGCTTAATGATTTATGGATGTAGCATAATGTGAAAGATTTGTATACGTGTACATGATTTTAATATGTTTAGTTATCCATGCAGTCATTAAGGTGAAATGTATCTGTCAATGTAACGATAAGCATATTAGTTTGCGGTCGCTACTCTGGCATTTTGTCTGGTTTTCTTAGTTTTGCATTATATACGTACTGGTTACGTAAAATAAAAGTTTGGATTTATTTACTAGTAATCAGTACGGAATCTTAGGCGAATCTAATGAACTGGTGCAAATAGCTGTACGATATGGCTAATTAGTTTATTTAACGCTACAGTGTACAGAACCTTCAATTTCTAATGCAGAAATACCCTGATAATTATCAATACGGTTCATTTATAATTAAATATATGTACATAACCTACAGAATTATAAATTGATTGATATCACATATGTTTGACAAGTAAAAATCATCCAACAATATTTTTTTTGTGTTATAAAAATTGTGTTATAAAAATTAAAAATAATTAGTTTGTAAAGTGTGTGACGAATTTATTCTATCATAAATTTAATTCAGAAATAAATTGACATGATGCACGGGCTTAGCGGAAGAAAATTGAATATTTTCTTAATCTGAGAAGAATCGAAATCTATCTATGTCAAAAAAACTCGTTGTAGTTGGAGGAATAACGAGCTACGTAAAGGGTATACTTCCAGGAACAACTTATATCTCCATCTTAAAGTTGTTCACAGTGATCTAGCGATTCGTTTGCACTCTATTGAGTTCGATTGGCTGGACAAAAAATTTCGTACAGAGGTATCCGAAATTTCACATATTCAATATGTGAAACAAAAAGCTAATCTGGATGTGTTGCGAGATAAAGCTTATCCATTTAACCGTAGAGGTAATAGTGGTTCGTATGGTTTCCAATTTCATCCACGTTTTAAGAGCTTGTCCTCAGTCGGTTTCAGTAGCGCAGAGATTCAAATGCTGATTAATGGAGTTAATTTTGCTCCAACGCCAAATGAAATCAGCCTTCAGTCATTCGAGAATCTTGCTGTAGATGCTGAAACTGCCTTATTTGACCAGCCGACCCAACTAAAATCAGTATGTGCACTAAATATAAAGAAAAGTATTAATAACTCTCCTTCTCCTAATACTAACCTCAAAGTGATTAGTGCGATAAAGAAAAAGCTACGTGACCATGACCTGATAGCATGTAAATCGGATAAAGGTAATACAATTACTGTGCTCGAAAAAGTCGATTACTGTAATAAAATTTCTGATTTTATCACAGAAAGCAAAGCAATAGCGCTTGGTAGGGATCCAACTAGGTATTTTAAGACTTCTGTCAGTAAGTGTATCAACCAATGCCAAAAGTTGTTTAATGGAACTGGTTGGAAGTACTTTGTCAGAAATCCATCTGCTCAGACTCTTTATGGTTTACCAAAAATCCATAAGGAGAGCATCCCGATTAGACCAATAGTCGCGTATTGCAATGCTCCTGCCTTCAAGCTATATAAAGGTTTCATAAACTTTTTCAATGATCATACTAATTTCTTTTCGGCTTACTCGGTTAAGAACTTGGTAGAATTGATTAGCAAAATTCAAGACGTCGACATTCCACTACATTCAAAACTAGTTTCGTTTGGCGTTGTCAGTATTTTCACTTCTATTCCAATTAAAACTTTATCTCAAATAGTTTGTAATTACTTAGATAGGGATGTTGTAGATGAGGGCTTACGCCGTGACCTGAAGTTGGTGTTTGAGACTTGTATTAAACAAAACTATTTGTTTTGATAACACATACTTCAAATTCGCTGATGGCCTACCCATGGGCTCCCCTCTGTCACCTTTGTTAGCTGAAATTTTCATTTCACAAAATTTTTTTTTGTGTTTAGTGAGAAGGATTTCACTCTTATCATTGATTATTATATTTCATCTAAAAAGAACTCCATGCACTTTTACGAAGTGATTATAGAGTGTAATTCTTCACTAAAGCTTTATCAATAAATTGTATTCATACCGACCAAATGGCATAGTGGTTAAAGCTTTGGCGTTTGGATCGGGAGGTACCGGGTTCGAATCCCGATAGGGGCAGGATGCAAAGGGAATTTTCATCATCAAATTACGATTTGTGATGAGAAGGAACACATGTATGACCCCCTGTCGGAGTGCAGAACTCATCGGCCGACCCATCTTCCATGCCAGTCAGTATAGGCTGGCATGGAGCTATGCAATGTGCAGATGGTAACAAATCGAACCTATATCCGTACGTCCTCGATTTGGCGGACAAACTGCGTAAGGTAAGGACGTAAATAAGCGAACTGCGAAAGAGTTAGGAGTGCTTCGGCCCCAGAAAAGATTGCAAAGAATAAAAACAAAAAAAAACAAAAATTGTATTCATCAAATTTAATAAAACCCGTATCTGTATTTAAGATTAGATGTATACTACTGATATTTCGAATTTTTGAACACTTCGAATCGTGTGAAAATTATGAGTTTTTAAAGAATTTTCGAAATAAATCATTATGTCGCGATGACCAAACGAAACCAACTAGTGACCAATCCTCAATGACAGTCGACCGAACGATTCCAATCGTTGGATTTATAAAAATGTTAGAATTGGACAAGATTCCAGCCCCGAGCACTTCGAATCGTGTGAAAATTATGGGTTTTTAAGGAGTTTTCGAAATAAATCATTATGTCGCGATGACCAAACGAAACCAACTAGTGACCAATCCTGAACGAGTTATGGAAAACCAAAAAATTTAAATGATTATATCTTAAGTCGTGCACTTTAGATACATTTCTTTGAAAAAAGAAATATTTTTATCTAAATGGTATATTCCAATTGGATTTTTTATTAGTTTTGTAAAATGTAATTCCCAAATAAGCGACGAACCTGATTTTATTGAACTAATGCAATTTTGATTTTGTTTTTTCGCAATAAAAACTGACCCATTGATGACTAAACGCCAAAATGTGTTGACCAATTCTGACCTAACGATTACCTAACGAAATTTAATAAATCGGTATGATTTTCTTGTAATGAGGTGCCACCCGGGAAATTTGTTTTTTGAGTTTTTCATTATTCATTTACCGTTTAATCGTAAGTGACCAAACGATAAAAACTAGTGACCAAATCCTGACCAAACGATGACCAAACGAATTCAATCATCACTTTTGCCAAAACCTTTGGATGGGGTGCTAGAAAGGCGGAGCCCACAAAGTAGTACTTAAGCAGTTAAAATTAATCATTTCATTAGAATCGCAATAATGCCTAAAGAGTAGCCTCAACCGTCAAACGCGATGTACTGTATTTTGACCAGTGTTGTGCAATTACGCGTAAAAAATATTGTTTTACATTTTTTACGTAAATAATGATTAATTAGTAAAAAATTGTAAAAAATGTAAATAGTTAGCAACATCTGTATGAAAATACTTAAATTAGTAAAATAATTTAAAATAAATTATTTTCTAGTAGATAATACAACCATTACAAGTAGCTACATCTATTGAATTTTTTAAATGAATATATTATAGATTATTATGTGGGCCTGACATCTGCTAACTAATGGCGCTACTACAACAATGCAGAGTGTAAATTATTACATAACTATTCATTAGTATCAATTTTCAATAACGTTCCATACTATATTATTTAAAAGAGTATTTCACTTGATACTTGGATAAGGGAAGACATACTAATAGCAGATCCATCTATGATTCAAAGGATGAAACATATTGTTAATATCTCAGGTAATCATCTTAGGCGGTAACTAAAAATTGTATCTCGTTATGAAACGCCGGATGTGGCACATTTTGCTGAAATCATCAGGTAGATTGTGTGGTATGGTTGCTGGCATTGGAATAACGCTGGGTGATTTATTTACAACTATTTTTTGAATTAACAAGAAAATCGGAATCACCCAAATAGATTTTTAGCGTGTATGTGTTTAGTGTTCTGCATTTAAAAAAACGAAAAGCCCGGGTTTACGAGTATTGGTATATGCAAAGGAAATTAGAAACACAAACAATTATTTTAGCCAAGCATAAAATAAAATTCAAGTGTCAAAAGTTCATGTAATGGTTGTATTATCGACTAGAAAAAAACGTTTTTAAAATTATTTTACTAACTTAAGTATTTCCATGCAGATGTAGGTAATTAATTCGCGTATAATAAAATTATTTACATGTAAATAACAGCGTAATTAATGTAACGTAATTAATCTGCACAACACTGATTTTGATCTTGTAGGTTTACGACCACTAACACTTTAGCAGCCAGTTGTTTAATTTTGACGAGAAGCCTCCAAAGTTTTGGTGATCATAGCATTAACCGAAATGATCCAAAATTAATGGAAATATGAGAAGAAGGAGGGTTCTTTTAATATCGTGCATTAGGAATTCCGTAACGAGTGCGTTGTGCTAATCAAGATTCACAAACGAATGCCTTGTTGCTTAATTCTTCCTATTTTCGACAGATCCAATAACACTAGCCCCACAATTATTCAAGCCATCCAATTTTTGTTACTGAGCCAGTAGTTTACTACCAATCCCAGTTTCTTCTCTAGATCACTAAACAAGGGCGGCGGCAGAAGAGACAATGGGTCCGAGTGTTGACAATGGTTGTACCGTTCAACCACTCGCTCTTTTCGATGTAAAACACTTATCGAAGAAATTGCGATGACAGTATCCCCTATTTTAGAAAAAATTCCCAAAAATCCTTTTTGTGGTTCTTTTCCCAAAGTTTTTTTCTTCCCAGATTTCGTAGGCTTCATCGATAAGGCCTTTCCACGACACCAGGTTGAGACTATTTAATGGTCTTTTGCATGTGGTCTCATACGAAATTAACGACAAGATACCACCGATATGGGGGCAGAACCTTTCTGCGGACATTACTTCTGAGCAGTCACAGTAGTCTTAAAGTTCGTAGTTATTATTAGTAGCTCGATGTCTTTTTGAAGCGCAATTAACAACTGTGGCAGATTTGTCGTTTTGGCTGGCATGGATATGAACGGACATAATAAAGTTGTCTCTAAAAAACCTATATCCACCAACATTTTTACTAAGAACGAGGAGATAATTATATAATCGAAACCTTCCCCACGATTGTGAATCTTACCCTAGGATCAAAAAGACTCTAAAGATATATGAAAAAATTGTCTAATATAAGAGCTGAGTATAACGAATGCCAAGGGTAATCGCAGGCCAGATCATCATAATTCAACAGCGGCTCAATAAATTGCAAGGCATTCACAATGCCCTACATTGAGCAAGCGACATGTTACAACTCAAAATGTAAACCATATATTTGCTACAATAATTTATAAATATATTTCTTTATACGTATTAGCTAGATTCGAACTGAGTTGTGTGGTGCCTTACAATTGCTATGTATCTGCAACCGGGTCGTTTTTTCTGAAAAAAAGAACAATTTACCTTCCCTTTCCTTACCTTCCCTTTTTGTTATATTGTTGTGATATTCACAACCTCACCCATGCCAAATATCAATTCCATCATCATAAATAAAAAATCTAATCAATTAAAAACAAAAATCGCTACGATAATGCAAACGATATCGCATATGTATATCAAAAGACATATAACATACATTCTTTATGTGCATACAAAAAGCATAGTAAGCGCGATCGACGCGATACATAAAAGTATGAAATTCAAAAGCAACAACAAAACAAAACTTTAGTCATACTACGTCATACACACATTACACATTCTTCATATAATATAAAAATACAATAACAACAACAAAACCAAGTATGAAGTATGGTATATCAAATGACCATATATATGCTATACATTTTTGTTGTTGTATTCAAAAATAAATATCGTTCATCGACTTATAATTCTTGCAAAATACATTTTTTTAATTTTAATTTGGAAATGCAAAGCTACTCAAAAATATAAAAACACGCGTCGTAAATTATACTTTTTTAAATAAAATTGTCGAATTTCCAAAAAATGAATTGTTGGTAGAACTCTACCAAATATTTAGTATATAAGAACCGAAAATTGTTCAATAAAATCAGAAAGAAATACATAATCAGTTGATCGCAGTCAAATGGTAGAACTGAATCGTAAACCCTTAGAGGTCTAACCTCGACGGTAGTAGCATAGTTCAGTTTTACCAATAGTTCATTTTTAATCGTCATACATCGAAGCCGCGATCAACCTAGAAGAAAATCGAAATATTCATAAGTGATATTAACTATTGTAAAAGTAATCCAGCATACAAATAAATAAATAATATAAAAGTAAAATTAGTCAGTATTGAGTATTTGTGCGCGAAAAACAAAAGGAGAACCACCATCACCGAACAAAAATCGGTAAGTATTCCAACTACTAACAATCTGGCACCGGTTTGTTGACTTGTCCCTTCTTTACCTCGCACGGCAAAGCGAGGAGGTTCATGGAAGTAGTGGTTCACACCACAGTATATGAATCTAGGTTGGCACGTTTCAACAAATCTTTATCTCTTACTAACCATCCACCCATCCAGGGTGTACTCCATAATAAATAAAACGTTTACTCAAGGAACAATTCTCGCCGAACTTTTCACCTCTTTGCCCTTTTTCACTTCATATAAGGCCTCTTTAGTCCATCCACTTTCTCGCCGTTTTATCCGCTTCTAAATAAATTCACTTCAGCAACGACCCCTCTCGTATATCGAATCCAATTATTGCAACTCTAGTTTCCTAAAGTTCATTGGTTGATTTATTTCAACCTAAATATTGTAACTTGTATTGAACGAACCAAAAATAACATAACAAACGGTTCAATTGAAACAACAATACAAATAAATAAAATACAATATAAATTGGCGCTGTAGACAGGATCTCTCAGTTAATTAATATAATTTAAAACTGCAGAGATCGAACCTTAAGTAAACCCAAAATAATCACACATTCAAAACAAAAAGAACATATTTGAATCTAATTATTAAATTTTACAAATCCATAAATTCATCAAACGATATAAAACACGCCCACCTGCACCTTTAATACATTTTTTACCAATCAACATTCCTCTAAAATTTTTTACCAATCAACATTCCTCCATTCTAAAAAACAAATTTAACACTAAAATACATTTCCAACATGAACCTTCCAATCAAATTAAAACATAAACCATTCATCAATTAAATTTATCTTCAAAACACCAATTGCCAACATATTTAATGGCACTGTAGTAAAAAAAAAAAAGATTACATCGGATAAAACCTAATATAATTCCTAAAATCCACCATCTTTTATTAAAACGTTCAAAATTTATACACTTCTGGCTTCAAAATAGAATATTTAAATAACATTCAAATTATTACCTATTGAATATATTTTATTAAAATCTTTCCATTTAATCATTTCTAAATGAAAACCATCAAATATTTTATTTACAACCCTAACATTTATTAGTATACTTAACACAAATTCACCTTGATACCCTAAAACCAATTAATGATTTATTTCTAGTAACCTATCGAATAAATTTCATATTTAACATTAAAAATTATAATCAACATCATCGACATCTACCATTTTATCTAACACTATTCACATAACATTATTCCCCATCTCTATATAAATTGTATACAACGTTAATTTCAACATAATCTCGTAACTATAAAATAAGTATACTACCTATACGGACATTATGAAATAAAATAGCTCCATGAGCCAAAAAATTTTCAAAATTTCCCATTTTAAACAACAAAAAAAAAACAATGAAAAAATTCAAATCGAAATCTGACAACGATGACACAGGGAGAAATAAGCCACAACAACAAGAAGGTCCAACCAGCATCAAAACACAGCATGAAGAGCAGTATCGAAATAACAACAAAAACAGCATGAAAATAGCATCAAAACAACACACAAAACAGCATCGAAAATCACTTTGAAAACACAGAACCACATCAAAACAAGCATCAAACCAGCATCAGAAGATTAACGAAAACCACCACCAAAATATCAATAAAAGTATACCAAAAACGAATATCGAAACACCGTTACAAACTACTACGAAAGAGCATCAAAATCACATCGGACAAGCATAGAAAACGAGTACCGAAACTCCATTACAACTATTTCGAAACAATTTAAAAAACCGCATCGAACCAGCATAGAAAACAACATCAAAACAGCATCGAACAATATCAAAAAAAAACAGTAACTAAACAACATTGAATACAGCATTGAAAACAGCATCGAAACCGCATCGAAACTTAATCAAAACAGAGCATCAAATACATCAGACAGATACCATAAACTCCATCAAAGAATATATATTACAACATCCAATATTAGTCGAATGCATCAAACAACATATAACACAAAATATATAACAGTCAAAACAATTTTAAAAGAAAATGGTTGAGCACACAACGTCAAGCAGTAACTACGGATTCAAGCAGTAGAGAATAGACAAGGATACAAAGAAAATACAACGTAAAACACACACAATATACACGTCAAATCAAAACACAAAAAACTTCATTCAAATATCAAAACAATGATTGAACAACATCATACATGGCAGAAAAGCAGCAGCTCATCAAAAAAAAAAAGAAAACAAACGAGTCCAGTCACTCAACAATTAAATACAAAGAATCCAGCCACTCAACAATTAAATACAAAGAGTCCAGCCACTCAACAATTAAACACAAAGAGTCCAGCCACTCAACAAACAAAGACGAGACCAGCTCTCGCAAACTTAGTATATAAGAAGCAAATCAAACGAGTCCAGACACTCATCAAACAAAGCCGAGACCAGCTCTCGCAACCTAGTATGTAAGAAACAAAGCAAAGAGTCCAGACACTCATCAAATAAACTAAACGAGCCCAGACGCTCATCAGCAAATAAACAAAACGAGCCCAGACGCTCTCATCAATTGGATAAAACGAGCCCAGCCGCTGAAAACAAACAAAATCAGCATCCCGCCAGTAAACCATAATTCAAACAATCATTCTAAGTATCCCAATGACAATACGAAGCCACGAATACAAAACAAAAGTAAATCAAGAAACAACAAGGAAGAAGCGTGACCAGTAAAACAATCAATATGAAAGCTCAAGCACACAGAATCCAGTAAACAACAAGCTCATCAACAATCAACTATCAAATAATCAATCAACAATCGACTATCAACTAAAATCTGTCATTACAAATCTCGATACACTACACAAAATCAACATAAAACAGAACTTAAACTATAAAACGAAGATGCACAACGCGAAACCATCATCAAACAAATCCAGTCATTACATGATGTACAAATCCACCAATACAAATCACGATACATTATCAAGCAAAAACTAGTACTACAAATCAAGATGCACAACAAAAATGCATCACCTCAAATACAAATCTCGATGTACAACAAACATTTATCTCCATCTTCAAGCAAATTTACCAATCACAATGCTTAACAAAAATTCATCTTCAAACAAATCTACAATTACAAATCACGATGTTTAACAAACTTCACCGTCAAGCAAATATACTAACACAATCGCGATGCACAACACGAAATTCACCATCCAGGAAAATCTATCGAAAATCACGATGCACAAGACAAAACCAATCTTCAAGGAAAAACTGTCATTACAAACCAAGATGCTTAACACAAAATTCACCATCAAACAAAATTTACCAAAACTAATCAAGATGCACAACATAAATGAAGCAGAATTTATCATTACAAAAATTCATCATCCAGCAAAACCAGTCATTACAAAACACGATGCACAATACAAATCCATCATCAAAAATAACCTGCTCATCAACAAAGGACCATCAAAATCATCAACCAAAAACTAACAAACAAAATTGTAAACAAATAGATTATAAGTTTTTTTTCATTATTCCCCTTCAGGAAAACCGCACACATAATTTAAAGATATTCATTTTTCTTACAAATCAATTTTTGTCATGCTAAAACGAAGATACATTCACATAAGTCAAAAGTAAAAAATTCATATATTACATTAATTCATCAAATCAATTAAAAGTAAGAAATTCATCATTCATTTGTACATTTCAAAGTAAATAGAAATCTTTAAAGTTATCCATGCAAAAAAAAAAAAAAAAAAAAAACTTTATCATAAGAATTTATTAATTTTAAATTAAAGGCCCACCAAGCCAAACAAAAAAAATAAAACCAAACAATAAAGTATAAAAAATTGGTTGCAATTATATGAAAAATCTATTGAAAAAAAAAAAAAGAAAAACATTATGTAAAATCTCATAAGCATGAACCACACAATAAGCAATTCATTATTCATTACTACATATAATAATTTAATAAATAGAAAATTCGACAATATCATATTATCATAACAAAAAAAATAAAATCCCCTTCAGGAATTTTATTTTTTCACATCGGCAGAAAGATATGTTGTGATATTCACAACCTCACCCATGCCAAATATCAATTCCATCATCATAAATAAAAAATCTAATCAATTAAAAACAAAAATCGCTACGATAATGCAAACGATATCGCATATGTATATCAAAAGACATATAACATACATTCTTTATGTGCATACAAAAAGCATAGTAAGCGCGATCGACGCGATACATAAAAGTATGAAATTCAAAAGCAACAACAAAACAAAACTTTAGTCATACTACGTCATACACACATTACACATTCTTCATATAATATAAAAATACAATAACAACAACAAAACCAAGTATGAAGTATGGTATATCAAATGACCATATATATGCTATACATTTTTGTTGTTGTATTCAAAAATAAATATCGTTCATCGACTTATAATTCTTGCAAAATACATTTTTTTAATTTTAATTTGGAAATGCAAAGCTACTCAAAAATATAAAAACACGCGTCGTAAATTATACTTTTTTAAATAAAATTGTCGAATTTCCAAAAAATGAATTGTTGGTAGAACTCTACCAAATATTTAGTATATAAGAACCGAAAATTGTTCAATAAAATCAGAAAGAAATACATAATCAGTTGATCGCAGTCAAATGGTAGAACTGAATCGTAAACCCTTAGAGGTCTAACCTCGACGGTAGTAGCATAGTTCAGTTTTACCAATAGTTCATTTTTAATCGTCATACATCGAAGCCGCGATCAACCTAGAAGAAAATCGAAATATTCATAAGTGATATTAACTATTGTAAAAGTAATCCAGCATACAAATAAATAAATAATATAAAAGTAAAATTAGTCAGTATTGAGTATTTGTGCGCGAAAAACAAAAGGAGAACCACCATCACCGAACAAAAATCGGTAAGTATTCCAACTACTAACAATCTGGCACCGGTTTGTTGACTTGTCCCTTCTTTACCTCGCACGGCAAAGCGAGGAGGTTCATGGAAGTAGTGGTTCACACCACAGTATATGAATCTAGGTTGGCACGTTTCAACAAATCTTTATCTCTTACTAACCATCCACCCATCCAGGGTGTACTCCATAATAAATAAAACGTTTACTCAAGGAACAATTCTCGCCGAACTTTTCACCTCTTTGCCCTTTTTCACTTCATATAAGGCCTCTTTAGTCCATCCACTTTCTCGCCGTTTTATCCGCTTCTAAATAAATTCACTTCAGCAACGACCCCTCTCGTATATCGAATCCAATTATTGCAACTCTAGTTTCCTAAAGTTCATTGGTTGATTTATTTCAACCTAAATATTGTAACTTGTATTGAACGAACCAAAAATAACATAACAAACGGTACAATACAATCAATAAATACAATAATATGTAAAAAGGTTGTAAGAACAGACCCGGTGTTATCTGAGAATCTCGTAAAGTATTTAGTTTTACAGTTAAATCAATTAAACACTCTATCAAGTACCACAGAAGTGATAAACGAAATATCCGATAAGTAATACGTAATGCAATCTCATTCAAATTTCGCAAAGTTTATTTCAACATAAAAACATCAGGTCGTCCCATTCCACTGGATTGTAAATAATTTCAAAATATCTTATTACTCTTATTTTAACAACACTAAATCACAACAACAAATAATGTCCACTTATTAATTCACTTAAAATACAATTTACAATTTTTAACTACACCACTATTTTCACTTAACCCCACTTATTATTTTCCCGGTACTAACTTTCGCTTTCATTTTTTCGCATAGCTGGTTTCCTGACTGACTCACTAAGACTGATTTATTCTGTTCGTTGCACTCATATGTATACACCGATCGAAAATTTATCTGGATTTATTCTAGACCGTTATGTTTTAGCCTATTATATAAAACCGAGAAATCAATGCCAGTGTATGTGGCCAATTCATTAGTGTCGTGCGCTCGAGCGTGGTTGATTATGAAAGTTGTTTATTAAATATCGCTTATTAATTAAATGTCGCACGGTTGAATGTCGCGTATTGATATGGCGAATGCGTCGATGATTGTAGTATCAAATATTTTGCAGATCGTAACAATTTCGCACGTACACTTGCACATTGTAAGCTAAGAAGCAAAAAGTGAACAGTGCGAAAAGTGTATAGCAAAAGCGATAAACAGTAAAATTACAGAATTGTTGTTGAAGAAGTCGTCATAAGGTGTTGGTGCAAATAAAATTTGTAACTTGCACACTGAATGTTTTGTTTGCAAAATCCAGTACGAATCCGTATCGAGCGCCGAAATTTTGTAATATTTGGTACCAAAAGTGGGATTTTACAAATATGATCCATCCCAGCAACAAAAAGAAATGCTACTGAGTCGTAGGCTTCCGGCGAAGCATTATTATCCAGGCTGCAAAACGTTAGATGGAAGGATGTCGCGAGAATAGAGTTATTAATATAGAGAGCGGTCACAATCACCATTACCGGCTCCAGACCATCAGTAATAACTCTTGTTGGATCATCAGAAGATCTAGATGTACAGCCTACCGAAAAGCAATTAAAAAGTGGGGAAATCGGATCAGTGCGTGAAATAAAAGCAAAAATGTTTGTGTCATCACTTATTGTGAGCAAACGAAATCAGCGTTTGATATAGGAAATGGATACATGCAGAGCGAGAAACTTGGTCAACTTATATGGGCCCAAGAACGGCATATGAAGAACTGAGACATGTGAGTAAGTCTGTTGTGGCGATTTTACAAATACTTGAAACGGGTGGGATGACCGAGTTGGCCGGGCGGAGGAAAATCAGACAGGAGCTCAAAAGTCGATTATGGAAAGTCGACTTGCAAATTACTCTATTTCTGGAGCCCAAAAGAATATTTGAAATATCAGTCATTCGATGGAAAAACTCAGCCCGAACACAAGGCTATAGTTCCAGAGGAAGTGGAGCAGATGTTTTGCAAGTTGAACTCAAGATAGATATATATCACGACTAATTCACGAAAAAAACTGAAGCTACGACACAAAGCTGATGAAGATTCGAAGATTCGATTCAAACGATGTTGTAGTGATCGAGGTGCTGATGAAGCGAGCAATAAAAAGATTAGCACGCAGCGTTTGCAGTCACGGAGAGACAGAGAGAGAGCGGAAATAAGGAAAACCACAGAGGGATCGAGAAACAACCAAAAACCAGAGAAAAATACTTACAAAAATTACGAAAACTGAAAGACGGCGACTAAAGAGCGCACGGAGACAGCAGAAACAAATTGGCTCACCAAGTGAAGGAAAGATCCATGCTGGCGAGGCCAGCAGAAGATTACAATACGATTGTTGAGGGTGAGCCCGGTAGTGTAAAAGGCCGCGACGAAGAAATTTGCTAAGACGATAAGCATTCGATTGTGACGAGGCGGTGCGTGCAGTGCATCCAGAAAGACGAATCGAAACGATGTAATAGTCAAATAGTATGTGGCCGTAAGTGCAACCTACGACGGAGTATGCAAAAAGATCGACCCGTAGAAGAAAGTAACATCACAAGCGCCAGAGATAAATCAGAAACGCGCGAGACAAGTGTGACAGATATAACGATTTTGGTCGAGATGATTTAGTATTGCTGTGCAATTCCAGGAGACGGAAAAGTAGATCTGAAGATGCACAACAAGATTTGAAACATCCAGACAAAATTGTTAAGAGAATCAGTAAGGATATGTATCGAATAAAAGAAATCCTGGGAGGTGGACGGAAAGTTGTGCAGGGCGATAAGCTGAACCGGTATGACATAGGATGTGTCTGTTCGGGAGAAACTGATTTAAGGTAGGAGTAGTGTTACGAATGCTACTCTAGAAACGTATCACAATCAGTAGTCTTGTAGTAGTCTTGTACTTATAGACCACCAAGTGTTACCAACCTAACGGTTGCGAGTTGCGAGGTCGAACCTAGTCAGAACCAATAATTTTATTGGAGTGAATATTATTCTTAACACGCATCGATGTTGCCGGGTCAAGTATTTCTTCAATACTGATTGGGAGTGGGATTTTAGAATAACATTCATATGGAAAATATTGGAATACTACGATAACCATCACGACAGGGGACGTCGTCAACGTGGATGTTCGCGAACACATGAAAGTGATCTACAATTGTAATGCCAAATTCTTTGGAAGAAATGATATGTGATCTTATATTTTGTGGTCCAAAGAACACAAAAAAAAAATGTTTGTTGGGAGGTTAGGTTTGCTGTTATATTTTATTTGTATTATTAATGTGATAAAATTATCGTAATAGTGTCGAAAGCGTCGGTCGACATTCTTTTTAAGAAAATGCAAGTGAATTTAGTGAATTTTAAGTGGTTTCCTTTACAAGAAGGAGCTAACGTGTTTCTGGAATGTAACAAGTACAAGGACTAGAAGTTGTAGGACCAGAACCAAAAAAGCCAAAAAAGTAGTCAACAACTGCTTAGTAAAGAGCTGGCATCAATCCACAAATGTAAGCAAGAAATGCTACAAAAGTATGTGGAAATTAAATAGAAGCGGGAGGAAGAAAAACAAAAAACTAAAGCAGCAAGGTACAGGGAAAAGCAGGAGCAGGCAAGACAAAAAGAAGAGGCCAAACGTAAGCGCGTCTTTTGTTTATTTGTTTTGACATTGTCGTGAGTCATATTGTTTTGATCTCAAAACAAATCCTCCAAAAATTTGGGATTTTGAAATTTGATCACAAATCAAAAAAATAATCAATTATTTTCTTCTAAAGAACATGAGAAGGTATTTGTGATCAAATTTTTTTGATCATTTTTCTTCTCAAGAATTCGAAATAATACGCATACATCGCTAGATACAATAAATAGAATAATCTGGAAAAGCGATAGACAAGTATATAAGCGTTAAGTAAAAAGTGAACAGTGCGAAAATGGAGCATTGTTAAAGAAGTCATAAGGTTGGTGTAAATCAAATTTGTAACTTAAATGCTGACTGCTTTACTTGTCTGTAGGAATATGTATCGAACGCCCGAAATTCGTAACAATAGCAAAGTTCATTAGATATTAATTCAAGATTATATACATTCAAGAAAAATTTAAGACAACACCGCATTAAAATTTGTGACCAATTTTACACTTTTCTTTTAAAAAACCGAATTCGAGGAAATAACAATTTTCACCGTTTTATTTTTTAGTAATTTACATATTTAACACAAATTTCGTTATCATCTAAAATCAACAACCCAACTTAATGAGTATATCAATTCGATAGTTTATTATTTTACTTTAAATTTAAACTGTTTATTTGTACTTTATGAGTTACTTGAACTACTAACAAGAAACCATATGTCAACTTCAAAAGTTTTGTCACACGTCTATGTACAAACCGTAAAATGTAAACACACATGTCTAACATAGTGTTATACTATGACATACATAATATTACATATTACAAGTTCGTCTAACTCTTCGGTCCATACACAAAAAAAAACTATATCGATTAAGATTTATAATACATGATTAATGACTAATCTGTTGACTTGCTTTTCACACCATATTTCCATTCATTCGACACAATGTACGAGTAGAACAGTAATTCAGCAGAAAAACTCGTTAAATCGAGCGCACATACTTACATAAACAGATCTTCCAAAATGCTCGTATAAACAAAATAACAAAGTTTTCCATCTCGAATATTGAACCAAATTACATAAAAATCCCTTTATTTTGATAATACTCGGTATCGTAAGAATTTTCTAAATTTTCTTTTAATAAACCGATTGATCGTAATCAAAATCTGAAACCAATATCTCTAGTACAAATACATACATACATACGTATATCGTGTTCATCAACATTTATACTTGGCCTTAATTATTTTTTTATCTCGATATACAGATTAAATAAATATTGTCTGGAAGATAAATCGATTAATCTCGTTCGATTGTTACGATAAATAAATTTTTTATCGAAACGTGGTTTTTTTGGATTCTTCTATTTGCAAAGGATAAAACAAAGTTTTTATCTTAATTGTCTATTTAAGAATAAAACAAATATCAAGACGAAATGGAATAAAAAATTTTATCGTATCCAGTGGAGGTGGTTGGTGTACATATGGATTTAATTTTCTCACTTCAACTCGATCCAATTTAATTTTTTTTTTCGGATTCTTCATTTGAATTCTATACACAAAAATAAATAAAACTTTAGGCCCTTAATACCTAACTGTCTTATTGTTTTAATTATTTTAATTACGAGATTTAATTGGAACATAAAAAGTTTTAATTGGTCACAATAATTAACAGCTCTTGTATGTCTCGTGTACTCGTATATGATGTGTACGGAAATAAATTAGTTTGTCCGTTGAATAAAGTTTAGCAGACTTGAAACTAAATAGTTTGGATGACTGAAACAACAAGTAAATAGACTTTATTGGTTAATGATAACTTATTGTGTTCCGTTAATGTTTGGCGGCAATTAAGTGGACAACGAAGAAAACAAATTAAATAAAAATCAAAAATCTGCAAACTACAGCTGGTTGCCAAAAAGGATTAGTTATATATATACTATATATGTGTATAGAATGTCCCAGAATTGGTCGATCAAACGAAGCAGGGTGAGAGGGGAGCCCATTTCCAAAAAAAACAGCCAAGTGAAGTTTTTGCGAATTGTTGATGGTGCAAAAGTTATTCCATTTTCAGTGTTTTTAGTGAAAGCGCATGCGCACCCACCAACAAATTAATTTAAATAAAAACCAAGAGTTCTTTTGTTTAACTTTCTTTGTTAATACGATTTAGAGGAGTGTGCCTTTCTAATAAAATCATTTTTATAAGGTGTCTGTCAAATAAAAACTATGGCTTTGTGAAGTCTTTATGTTTCTCAAAATTTTTTGTTGACGCTTAAGTGACGCCAGCGGGAAAACAATGTACTACAGAAAGTTGACCCTCTATCAAAAAAATATGCGACACTATGCAGATTTATAGATCAGAACAGAATGTTTTTTATTAATTTTTTCGCAAAGTAAGGCGGCTTTATAAAAAGACGCGCTTAACAAAATTTCGTGTTCAACTAGATGCTTGTCAAAAATAAAACAAAATGAACAAAATACATTTTCCCCAAACCGATTCAGCCGAAGCACTTCAGTATTTCTTATTTTTGCGTGTTAAAAGATCCGAAAAGTAAAAGTCTATTTTTAGTATATGCCTCAGATTTGGCCATCGAATGCCATAACTATGGTTAACTATTGGTATTGATGTTAAAGTTCCGTGTGATTTAGTCGCAGATGAACAAATAAAAAAAGATTATTTGAAAATGCCATTCGAAAGTACGATCTAACCGAGAATTATCGGTTACCGCAAACATTACACATTGTTCCTGCCATCGCAACTGGCCATCGGTCCAAGAAGAAAGGATCAATACGACATTTTTGATTTATGTACTTATAACGCCGTCCGATATCTTCGACAAGCATCACGATAAAAATTATCAATCAGCGCTGGAAATTTTAGTCGAAAGAAAATTGTTTCCGTTCAATGTTTCTGAATTGAATTTTAAAAGCTTGGGCAAAAAGGTGTCTAAAGTATATTCAGATTTACTAATCGACAACGTTATTGACAAAGTACAACACATCATTTTTACGGGAGCATGTCAAGGAAATCACTAATATGGCGGGAACATTACCTTATTGAAGCAATTGTTTAATTATAAATAGAAAATATTTGTTTCATTTTTAAAAATAAATATATTTTTCTATTTTCTATGACCAAGATGACACCTGTGCCAAAAAATCTAATTATGGAAATTGAAATAGGGTAAAAGAAAAAAGAACGAGTCAGCCCTATATGTAAGCTGTTTAATATACGGTACTAGTAATCACAGTTGGGCGCGTAAATTACGAAACGGAATTTACATGGCTTTTACTAATGAATAAAATACTACTTCGTTACAATTGCGCCATCTTTTACCAAATCTATAAATTATCTGAAAATTGACTGTGTACTCGACCGATTTTCGTTATCCGTCAAAAACAATAATTTGGCGGATGAATAATATAAATTTTATTCCACCACTAAGTCATACAAATTGAAAATTTTATCATTCAAATTATTGGGATTTACCCTGAAATTTTACACATTTATTTAATTGAATGAGTTTATCGATGCGTTCGTTTATATTCACAGCGTTTACTTACCATATGCATGGGAGATTGGCCAATCGAAAAATGAAATGAATATCGGAAACGCGGTTCGCAACATATGTCTTCCATCTACATGATGGAGATCTAATCCAATGCAAAGTTATCATCGAATCAGAAATAACATGCATCAACCTTGAAATTTATAACACCCAAAACCTTTTGCATAAGTTTGGCCAGAAGTTGCGCTGCACACAACTCTAGCCGAGGCAAACTAACCTTCTTCAATGAAGCAACTCGAGATTTTGAACACATTTAAATTAACGCAATAGCCTTCGAGACCCAAGAATCTTACGTAAATGACGATACCAAAAGCCTTTTCGCTGGCATCAGCGAAACCATGCAATTGAATTCCAGGGTATTTCTCCTTACCGTTGAACAAATGACGCGGGACGGTCAAGTTGATCAACTTTGGGAGTTCAATAAAAAATTTAAACCAATATGTATGATATTCCATGGGAAGACCTTCATCCCAGCTAAGCTTAAGTGACCATAACCTTTGTAGTAATAACTTCCCGACGACTACTATTGGGGCTACTAATCCAAGGGGATCAAAAAATTTAGCAACTTGTGATATGATGATTCTTTTCGTCAGACTAGAGGTACTCGCAGAACCGAAGTTGACATTGATACGAAAATTATATTGGAAAGGATGCCAGTAGAGACCTAACGTTTTTATGCTTGTCTTATTATCGATTAGATAACTACCTTCCCTATCTTCAACTGGAATATCGGCAAGAAACTCTAGACTATTGGAACACCATTTACGCAAGGGCAATTTAGCACGTTGTAAGATCGATGTGATGTCTGATTTTAAACTGACTGCTTCTTCCAACGTGTCGGAACCAGTTAGCAAATCCCCGGCATATAAGTCATTTTGAATAGTTTTGCTTGCTTCTGGCTGACTACATTGAAAGTCAAGGGCAAGTTGAAGTAGGCAACGTGTTGCTAAGTATGAAGCTGTTCATAATAAGTTACCGTCGTTAACTTGAATGTTTGAAGCTCATTCAAAGGGTTGTTCCGCCAAAAAATGTATTGGAATTCAGTTGATTTTACATATAACAGCACTAAGCGCATACATATGAGCGCGAAAACGAAGTAGCACAGCGAATAATTCGTTCTGCACTACAGGCCCGTTTGTCAATAGATCATTCAGTGAATAACCACTGGCCGATTTTGCTGAACCGTCCTCTTAGCTTAGTTGTACGAGTATAGAATCGGGTTTAACTACCGAGTGATGGGGTAAATAATAATTTATAGATTAGATATTTTTAACCAATTTCGTATGGTATTTGTATTCATTCTTAAGTTCTGGATAATTATTGAAACGTTTTTCAATCATCGAAACCTTTTCCTTGCCCAACAATGACGGACATTTAGAGAACGGAAGTCTTACTGTAAATTTACCATCTGTATCCCGACTGAAATTCTCTCGCAAGTGGTTGTCGCAGTCCGAGCTAAATAATGAAGGTCCATCCGTGTGGCATTCCTCGACGTTCCAGAACCGTTCCAATAATTCATCTAACTGATTTGATTCAGAAGGAACTAGATGGCAATTACTACGTTGCTGTAAAGAAACTGGAGTTCCACCTGCTACTACCCAACCTAATACCGTATTCTGAAGAACAGGCTAATCTTCACCAATTTTTATTTGCCCAATAGAATGCAATTTAAAGAAAATGTCCGCTCCGAGAAGTAAATCTACTTCATGGGACAAATAGAATGATGGATCACCTAATTTGATATTTGCCGGACCATCTAGACGGGTCAATTCGAAGTGACGGTTGTCTATCAGAAATTTTATTCAATAAGTGCACTTCAATTTTGGCAGAAAACTGGTTTATTCGCGAATGCACAAGCAATACCCTTGATGAAAACCAATAACTTATGAGTTTTAACTCCTAAAACCTTTATCAACGACTCGAAGTGCTATAGCAATGAAAACAAATTTTGGAATGGATGTCCCAACCAATGTTGTTAAGTTTGGATTGCTCGGAGAAGTGGTTATACTGGTCAAGGCTGTTGATTCAGAGTTGATTTGAGATGGGATCGTGACGCTAATTGCTGAAGCAGAACTATTCGGATGCAGTAAAGTGTGATGTTTTGCCTTACAAACTCAACATACATTAGTAGTATTACATTGTTCAATTAAATGTGATGACCTCAAACAATTTGTACACAATTTTAGCTCGGTTGCCACCTTTTTTGGTTCATCAACCGACATTGCAATATATTTATGACATCGAATAATAGAATGACCGAATTTGTTACAAATGACGCAATTATATCCCGTTTGTACTGAAAATGCTATTCGTTTAAATGGTTTCGATTGATATTGTTGAACCTTTGAATCTTTTACACTGTTTGATGTAGATGGCAGTTCCGATTTATGTCCAGTTATTTTGTGACTTCGAACTTGAATAAACTTTGAAATGTCATCGAATGGTGGAAGCACATTCGGTAAAGACGCTTCTTTCCATTTAGCTTTTGTATGTGAATCGAACTTGAAGTAATCAAGTACACTAGAAAATCGTCCCAATATTGTACTGGACGACCTAAAGTTTTTAGAGAACGAACGTGAGAATTGAAGTCATCCAACAAGTTCAACAATTTTTGGGAAGTTGGCTTATCAATCGATATAATAGCAAACAACGCTTTTATATGTTCTTCAGCAATTTGATTGGGTTTATCGAAACGCTCAACCAATAAACGTCGAGCTGCAACATAATTCGCCGCTATAAAATCCAAATTTTCGAAACATTTGGCCGCGAAACCTTTAACTGAATTTTTAAAATATTGAAATCTAGTTAAATCGTTTAATTTGGGGTCGTTATGCACATGGTTATCGAAAGCTTCAATAAATCCCTTCCATTTGGTAATCTCTCTAGTAAATAAATCCGGCATGATTTCTGGTAATTTCAGAATAAATGAGAGCTCCTCTGCAGTGTTGGCAACCGGAATTCCCTTCTTCTTCGCGAAATCTGATATTCTATCTTCTAATGCTGGCCGCAATCCATAATATAATCGATCTACCTTGGTTCGAACCTTCGAATCTAACTGTGTTTCGTCTAACAATTCGTATTGGCTTTGGTTTTTCTTAAAATTCTCATAATTGAGAATTAAATCATTAAGTCGAAGCTCAATCTGAGACCTAGGTACAGTTTCCAATTTAGTTCCAACAAAGTCGGATAATTCAGAAAGAAACTCATCAAAATGTGCCTTACACTGTTTGCACCGTTTTAATTGGGTTTTAGTCGCCATAATGACACAGGAAACAACTCAAAACAACTAACATAACCACGAGGTATAACTGACACTTGAACCGTTACACAATGAGACCGTTATCTGACTAACCACGTGATTTCGATATAAATTTCGGTATTTATTATACTCGTATGTACATTGAAAATTAACTGATTTTGATAATTTTTAATTTAAATTTCATTAAATTTAATTTTAAATTGTACTAGCCGGTGCTAGTCGTTATCAATATATTTGTGTGCATTTGTGTGCTCCCAACACCGAATACATTAAAAATAGTTAACTAATAGCAAATTTAGTTTCCGTTGAGTTTTCTATTTGTCATTGATATAATACTGTGGGCAAAAAACAGTAAGACTCTGTTCATAATTTTAAAATTCTTTATTTATTTCTCCAAATCAATTTCGTCCCCCTTAAAGTAATCCCTCCGGCCTCAATACAGTTGTGACAACGTTTTTTCCAATCCTCGAAACAGTTGTTAAAGTCAATTTTCGGAACAGCCTCCAATGCGCGTAGCGATTCACGTTTAATGTTTTCAATTGACTCAAAACGGTTTCCCCGGAGCGGTCGTTTGAGTTTAGCTTATAATACGTTTCATGACATCCTGGTAGTCGGAAAGCATTGTTTCACAGACGCCAACGCGCCGCTGTTTTTCAAAAAATTTAGTGATTTTGGAACCAATCGTGCTTTCACTTTTCTTAGGCTCAAATGATCTTTCAAAATGGTTTTCACTGATTCTTTCGATATTTCAACGATGCCAGTAAGGTCTCTGACTGTTAATCGCCGATTCTCGAGCACCAATTCCTTGATTTTATTAACGTGTTGATCATCGATGTTGATGGCCGTCCTAGACGTGGTTCGTCGTCAACACGTTCTCGACCTTCTTTGAACAATTTGTACCAATCAAAAACACTTGCTCGCAACATACAATTATCGCACACAAAATTTAATGGAATATCATTGTTGAATAATTTCACTCATTGTAAAAATCGCCGAATGCACTTTTTGTACTTCAGAAAGACAAGCGTATACTAAACACTAATGATTATTTTGATGTGACATTTGGCACAGATGTCACTGACAGTCATACCAACATAGAAAAAAAAAATATTTCGACTAATGGTTTTCCGCGCGAAATTTAAATTAAAAAGTCTTACTACTTTTTGCCCACAGTAGTATATATTGTTGGCGGGAACAAATTAGTTTCTGCCTGCCAATATAAAAGTAATTTCTGTCAATTAAATGTCAATTTTGACATTTTTGTCAAAGCCTATTCCATTACTATTTAAAACCAAACGAGAAGACAAAAGAAATTGTAGTGCGTCTTGAGTTCTCATTTAGGAAATCATGATCTCGAAACTATAGTTATGAAACCTGTACTCTGTCTATGACAAAAGAGATTATTTTAATTTTTCATTCATTTAATATTACAATTTTCATAAATATTAAATTTTGATTTTGTTTAATGAGACATCTATACGCAGCTTTAAAAGTTTAAAATTAGTTTCTTAGGGAACAATAATCATAACATTTGTAAAATCAATTTTTGAGACCTTTCGATTCTTGACTTGAATGATATTGACTGGTATTCCTGTTCCCGGACGTGGTTCAGCAGAAATTGCCCTGTAGTTTTAACGAGCAATTAGTACAGTGCTTTTAGCTATGATAAGGAGGAATGCAAGGATAGTAAACAGTATTTGTGTAATAAATTCACTAAAATCAATTCATTAATTTAGGCAGCAGTGCCATATTGGTCACGTACTAGTCTTATATAAACATATTTGGAAAACCTTAATTTGAATTTAAATTAAATTACTTAATAAAATTTGTATAGTTTTCACTTCTGCTATACTATAGATATAAGCTGTTCATGTCTTTAGTCTAATCATAGCCCAATTGGATCTACCATAAAGAATATGGAAAGAACAACAAATTCAATTATCTACACAATTTTCTTGTCTTACTACAAGACAAGTACAACATAATAAAAGCAATAGCACAGCCTTGCATTGTCTTATGCAAATGAAATATGTATATTGTTCACGTATGTGGCTACATATAGATAAAAAGTCGTGTTTGTTCTATTTATACAAAACAAATTTTCGAAAATTTCTAAAAGCAACAGACAAACAAGAAACATATTAGATAGACTATGGTTACGTTATATATATTATAATAAAATTTCTTAACGTACAAAGAACATGAAATTATATATAATATGTTAGAATGATATGCATGTTCTACATAGCAAGTATAAAAACGGAAAATTATGGTTTGGAACCGTTCATGTCGTAGAACTGAGATCTAATCATATATTTTGTTTTTACGACTACAGTAGAATGGGGGAAAAGGACGATGGCGATGCTTTACATTAAGGAATTTTGTAGAAATGCATAAGGAATTTTGACCTCGCTGTCCAGTATTTTGAAGAAAACCAAAAATCTTGAATTTTTCTCGCCCATACCTTGAAAATATTTTAATCTTTCTTCGTGAAGAAATGGAACATTAAAAAAATTAAACCTAAACAATAGCCTAAAAATAAAAAATGACAAAGATTCATTTTGTAAAAGGTGTTAGGTCGTCTTTTATGCTGGCGATAATTATAATGAAACTCTTAATAACGCTACGGAAGAACACAATATCATTATATAGAGCGATGTATTTTATTGCTTGGTTACGATAATATAATGTAGCAAAATCAACGCTATTCAATTTGGTATCGTTAAATTTTCTCTTAATTATTTCCTCATTTATCCCGAAGATTTTCCCTTTTGGAACGTCATATACAGCAGCAAATCCGACAATGACTAGAATAGCTCTACCATTATACGAGTCTGTGTATATTTAGAATACGTTGGAAAACAACAAGAATTTTTCATTTCACTAAGATTAAATTGAAAATCCTATACAATATGCTTTTAATCGCTATTGTATATCCACATGCACACACTCACACACACACAGTCTTACAAAGTCACAAGTTTTTGCAAGAAAAACATAATGATTACAGGCGAAGCAAAATGGGAGAATAATTACAGTCTACATCTATAGCACATTATGCCACCACACCAGCAACAGCGATGTACAAACAATGCGAGATCAAATCTGTGGCTAAATGCAAATATTGTAATTAAAATGTATAAAAAAAAATTAAATGGATATTATTTATGTACAGTAATTCTTGTCAATTTGGTTGAGGACAAACCACACGAATATCCCGAATAAACTCGTATGTATAAATATAAAATCCACAAATGTTTATTTCAACCTCTAACTATTCAAATACGAGAAAATGCTCTTAATTAAGATAAATGACTTGATTTTATTACGAAGGCCATTCCGAAAATCTAAATAATTAACCTTGTTCCACTCCACAATCGCCCTTCGGTCGCTGGTGCTGCAAACCAAAGCACAAAAAATGAAAAATTACTTTAATCCAAAATTTTATCCTTTATTTTAGTCCATTTGAAAATGACGACCCGATTTTTCAGATGAAAGCAGCAAACAATTTACTCTCTTGTTCTATACTAGGTACGGTACGTACTCATGCCGTAGCGACAAAAATGTTCTCTATCCTCCAACTTATTTTTTAATTGATTTATTTTATCCCTTTTCATTACGTTTACTTTTGCCCATTTCATACCCGACTATTTCTCGGACCGAATTATTTTCATCTCCAGATATATTAATCATTTTAATTTTAAAAGTAATTTCGTTTTTTTTTATATCGCACTTCGTTCGCCCGAAACACCTGAGACAATTATTATTGGAGCGCACAGGAATGGAATAGCCACCACCACCACGTGTAACATTCTTATTAAAAATTGCGGCGAAATAATAGAACCGCTGGCTGAATAATATATATGTATTGTCCCGAAAAATACTGTAATCAATTATAATATTCTAATGATGTATTTTGCACAGATTTTATGTACCAAAATAAGAATAAATAAATTTTCTTGTGTATATAAGATTTTCTTATTTCTTGCCACACTCGTAACGTAATATAGAGCGAAGTAACTTTTTTTATTCTGGTACCTCTCTTAAGTACATTATGAATTATTCCCGAAAACATTTTTACTTAATTTTCACGATTTTTCTTTTTAAATTGTATGTATTTTGAGGTGGTGTTGTTGTCTTGCCTCATTTTCTTGTGTATATTACGATATTTTATTTCTTTTTCTTTGGCTTGGAAAATGGGAAACTATTGATTTTTAATTTTTCATATTCAATGTGTTGCGTCATATACTTACTTGCGTCATAGAATTGTGCACTGTAGTGAAATAAACGTACAAACAAAATACTGTTCGTATACCATGAATATTACGAAAATTCCATCTCGGGGAAATAAATTACTTTGATTTCGTTTTGGTAGAGGACATCGAAATCAAATTATTCCCTATACAAACAACTAGATCCCAAAACTCCACTACAATTACAATTTTTCGTTTGTCAACGCAAACTTTTATTTTGTGCCTCCTTTTATGCTGCTTACACACCAAACCAAGGAGCTAAACACAGTTTTTTTAAATCTGCGAATACAAAAATCTCTATGTGGCTACTAACACAAATAGTTTGACTGGAAACATTTTTACGGCCAAACCAGTCCCGTCAATTTATGTTACCCACAGTACAGACATAAACTGTCTTAAATTTTTATATTGCACTTTAATGCCATCTATTTTCGAACAGATGAAGTAAAAATAGTAAAGACAACAAAAGTTAAAAATGTTTCGCTATTATTTCACGAAAATGAACGGAAATTCCCAGATATAGCGAACGCATACGGATTATCATGAATAACTTTATTTTGCAGTTTTACTGGAAATGAAAATAGAAGAAACTAATATGATTATCTGCGGTGGCCGCTATTCATGCCGTAGTGTTTTAAATTAAATTTAACGGTTTTGTGAATGCTACGATTTTCGACTTGTGGTATACCACAAATATTCTGTATGCTGGTTTAAGCCTGTAGACAGCCATTGTTGTTGATTTTCTGGCGACATTTAAAACAGAAAATCTGCTCAATTTGTGGGTTACTAGATACAGTTCAGAGACCGCTAACTCTTTCGACCGTACGAACACTTGGAACATTTTTTTTTTGGTCGGGTGTCTTATGTTCGAAGCAGCTTCGCTAAATTCAAAGTACATGTGTTTGGGTTCGAATTTTGATCGTCGATGAAGAAATCACCGGGACCTTGATGTTTTGACCATACACTAACTCTGCTGGTGTGCAGATGGGGCCATATGCCTAATTATTCACCAGCACATATAACACAATCCGATTAGAACGGTACTCGAATTTTTTATAAATTAATTACAAATTTGTTACACAGTTAGAAATTTATTTACAGGTCCCATTAAGCTACAATTCGTATGTGGGCTTTAGACACAGCTACACACACTTTCCTTATTTATGTTAATATTTTTTGTATATCATACTGGGAGTGGTATTGGAATTTTTTACAAATTAATTACAACATATTGGCAAGTTTAGCCCAATAAAATTGCCCCATAGAGGGTATAGGGTATAGACTTGCTATAAATGTAACAAGTCACCCTCAAATTTGATCATTAAACAGCTCATTATATACAAGAATTGGCTACCGATGACTTTACTACAACAGCCCACAGACACAATAATTGATCATAAAGTATCGAATTACCTCCCTGAACAAGAAATAGGCACCCTTCAATTTATTTCAATAACCCACACCCTATTAGGGTACCAAGGAAGGTAATTCGATGCATTATGGTCGATTTTTGTGGGTGTGGGCTATTGTAATGAATTCTGGGGTACCTGTTTCTTGAATGGGCTGTTGTAATAAATTCAGCGTACCTCATTTCTTGCACATGTAGACAACTGGGTGTGAGTTGCGCACCCTAGGGTTATTTTGTTTGGGGGTTCCGCCATTCCAATATGTTATAACTAATTTGGAAAAAATTCTAATACTATTTTCATTGGATGTAATTACTGGTGCAGCATTAGTGTCATGTTGAGGTTTTTTTGACTGAGGTTCGAGTAGCCAATAGGAATGTTGGAAGTTCTGAACTCCAATTAGATGTATCACACTGAGATGATAGTCCAGCTTTTAGTTGCCTGTAGAGCTGTTCGACAATACCATTTGCTTTTGCGTTGTATTCAGTTGTCCAAATGCGATAGGAACCTAGAATCTTCGAGAGCTCTGTGGACAACGTTGAATCTAATTGTGTTCTATGTTCAACTCATTTTAGAATATCTTACTTTTCACGGTTCTTAGTTGACGGTCATTTCTTGGATTGTATAAAATTCTGACCAACGAGTAAATCGATTTCACTGGGCCTACCAGGTCCATGTGGATGTGTTCAACCCTAATTGTTTATATCAGTATTCATTGTTGGCCAGAAGTTTATTTGTGTGTTTAATAATACCTACATATGTACAAACCTTAAATACAATTAATTTTGTGAGATTCACTTTTTATTTTGAGCACAAGCTCCTTTATTATAAGTCGTGCATCTCATATAAATCCGAAGAAAGTTTAATTGTTCTATCCTCGCACCGTGCCTGATTCCGTTCGGCCACCCATAAGAAGTATTTTGAAGCAATAAGTTTTCATGATGTGATAAGCCATATCGATTATCGAAGTTCATTGCATGCTGATGGGAACGAAGGATCGATTTTTGCCTGTAGAAGTCTCACACCACATGTGCTGCTTGTCTGGTAAGTCGATCAGTTACAGGTTTATGCTTTATTTCGGGTGAGTGCTGCATCGTGGCAATGTTAATGTACAAATAATTCCTTTGTGCCTAAAGAAAGGACGCTGAATTCTGGGAGAAGTGTTTTAAAAAACTAAGACAGATAGTCGCCCGCCACATCGTGTTTACTATTAATGTGATGTCGTTAGTGAATCGGGCAATATAATCCATATGTCGTCATTACCGAGGACTACGTTCTGACTGTGACGCAATGCCTGTTTGAGGAGTTTATCGGCGGTAAATATTTTGAATTTCGTGCTTTGTCGACATGATGAAAGCGTTTGATTGCTAAATATTAGCAAGAAGTTCTTTATCAAAATTAGAGAATTTAATTTCCACAGGGGAGAGCTTTTCTGAAAAGAACGATAATTGTTGCCAACATCCTTTGTTGCGTTGTTATAAGACAGCTCCAACTGCTACATTGAAAGCACCGGTATTTATGTCGAACTGTGTGTTGTTCAACGGATGTCCCAAAAGTCTGGCACCGACAAAAGAACGCTTAACCTTTTCGAAAGATTCAGTGGAATCTGCAGGCCAAGAGATTTTCCTTCTGGTTTTTGCCTTTCTTAAGTAACGTGGCTCGTCTGTGAATAAGCGATAACAGTTCGGGTGAACATGGTTTAAAGCGGTGGAAATAGTTCACCATTTGGAGAATTTATGTAGGATTTGGAAAGATTGATATATGGCATCAAATTCATCTTTCGACGGGAGGATGCCATCTTTCGAAATTGTGTGGCTCAAGAAGTCGAGTGAATTAACGCCGAAAATGCATTTCGAAGCTTTAATGTTAATTCAAAATGCGGAGGGAAGTTTAAATACTGACTCGAGCTGTTCCCTGTGTTCCATCTTGGAGTGACTCGCAATGTTTACCGCAATCCCGCTGGGATATCTGGGATGAGTTTGGTAAACCATAAGGCAGTCATACTTAAAAAGTCCAAAAAGAGTTGTTATCGCAATTTTAGAATATCATCAAGAGCAATGGGAATTTAATGAGGAAATAGTGGCGCCGGCGAATTTCACCTAGAAATCGTGTAGATGAGGGATGGGATATTTGTCTGGTACGTGACAGTGTTTAGCTGTCGATAGTCTCCTTACCATATGTATTAATAAGGAAACTGGTGGTGATGATTAGAGCGGAAATTCTCGATGTCTGTCATAAACCGGAAGTTAGGTTTTGCAGATAAGTTTAGTTGCGTCGAGTTGCCGCAGTTTACCCTTCATATGCACTGGTAATACAAATTTCGTCTGTTGTTTGGCGATTTTCCACGTGAACCATTAATGATATTGGCCAGTATTCGCTGAAGATCTGCCAATTGTTCTTGCGTCGGGTCAAGTTGTCTTTGTATTGATGTAAGGTCCCATGCCAGCATCGCTCGAAAGTTGTCTAAAAAATGCTTTAACCTTTTTTTAGTATATCTTCGTTTACTAATTTGTAATCACCTGCTTTTTGTTCAAACAAGAGATAATAGTGAAAAGTCCAATCGTACTATCATAAGAGCCTTGTTACCTATAGACACAAGACACCCAACCGAATGGGCAACGTACATACCCAAAAATCTGGAAAACTGATCACACTTCATGTGTGTGAATAGAGTTAGACGTCCTCTGAGTACACCCTATTCTAAATCGTGTCCAGTGACCCGCAAATTGCGAAAATTCTTTGTTGTGAATTTCGACGGAAAATCAATCACAATTGGCATCGGCAGGTCTAAGGCATCGACAGCTTACGGAATGTTTATGGTAAACCCAGTTAAAAATCGTATAGTGCTCGCGAAAACGTTAACTTCAATTTAAAGTACCAGGATCTCCGATACAGAAGGGGAGTGATGTAGCGACTAAATTTAAAATGTATTATTCATTTCGCAGCATTCCTAGTAGTAAACATAGTCATACGTCACGCTGGTTAATTACGACGCATAACCCTTCCTACTGAATAGAACTACTTCGTCTCCTATATCGACGATCGATAAATATGAATCACAAAAAACCCAGAGAAAATTTAAACTATTTTATTTGATTTTTAATCAGGATAATTTACTAACATATCCACGAGCATTAAACAAGGTTATTCCTTAATAGGTAATCGAATTAATCTGTTTTCAGGACATTTAACTTTATTTTAAATTTCTTTAATGTGACTACGCGAGTTGCTATAACTTGCAGAATTAAGATTTTTATTCTTTCCAGCAGCCAGTGACTACATCATCGACCTGGAACTGATGAGTTGTTGCTTTCCATTTGTGCCTCAATTGTAAAGTACGATTCCAGAACAATTAATAATTTTTTCTTCGACTAAATTAGGTCGAGGAACTATTGTTATAAAAGCATTAACCGACCAGGAAATGTGCAGGTGTCAGCATTTCTAGATCTTCCAGTGGGCCTGCAACCTGAATCATTCGATGTTGTTGCCTCTTCGACGGTAAGATTAATGTTCGTCAGTCTCTTAAAAGAGAGTACTTAATAAAAGACTTTACCGCTACCTCCCATAATTCTCCGAAGTCAGAAGTTTGTGGTGGAATGAACTTCTGCAATAGTAATTCAGATATTAGTGGATTGTTTGTTTTACTTATAAGTTGTTATATTAATCGTTGAAGTTCCCTATTAGTGCCAATAAAATTGGAACCGTTATCACACCAAACCTCATCTGGAATTCCTTTTCGTGAAATGAATTGCTAAATTACCGCGCAGAACGACTTTGAGATGGCATACAACCACTAAATATACAGCTTTGACGGCTGTCAATTCGACTTTTGTAGGTTTTGTGCTTCCTTTGGTGCGTTTACAAAAACCCCGGTGTCAGTGCTTAATTTTATTGTTCTTGGTTGTGACCAATAATCTATGTTCCATTTCGCGTAACCATTTCGCGCTATACCACCGTTGTTGTGATGCTGACAGCACTATTGGATTAAGACTTCTTCGTCTTCCGAAGTTCGAGTGATAAACGGAATCTTGCTCGACTCGGTTTCCACTATGTGTAGTTTAACGAAAAATCACAGATACAACGATGACCTTGGAATTATTAGAAATAAATTTTGTTTCACTTTTTCAGTTCAAATGAAATGATTCCTCTGTTAAAAAATAACGATAAATATCTCACGAAAGTCCACCCACTGTAGCACCTCCGATTATAATAATTTGACTTATTTTAAAATTACGATTATTCTTCATATATTTTGATTATGACTTATTTAATTTTTCACTGCAAGTTCCTTCTTTTATTTTTGAGTTGAAGAGAATACGAGTAATATACGCGAGTAATTTTTGTTTTACCAATTATCGTTCTTAATAAAACGCTATATTTGCGCCTTATTTATATGTCGGACGTAATTCAATATACGGATTACAATAAAAGGGTCTGTTTATATCACATTCTCAGATCCACTTAATCGTTTATGTTAGAGCAAAATTTAATTAAATTCGCCAGATACGATTTTGCAAAATTTGATTAAAATAAATTGCCCGTTTCGCCCTGCGTCTCGAGTTGAAATATAAAACACAAACCACAATGCGTTTCAAATTTTTCAATGCGTTCGTTACAGATGTCAGTATTCGTAAAAGTTGAGGTTATTCGTAAGTCCCTATTTAATTATAAATTAATTCAGCTTATAATTAACTTTCGTGGTACCACCAGCTCTAGGAGATACAAATTTATTACTGTACTTTACAAAAGTAGTAATATTTACTAAGAGTGGTCGTATTCTTATAGAAAATATTTTTCAATTAGAATTTTCTGAAAAATCGAATAGTAAAACGCAAAACCACATTTCAATTTAGCAAAATATAAATTTTAAAAATGTTGGTTAAAAATCTATTAAAAATACTCATTCACCAAAATAATAACAATAAAATCAAAATCATTATTTCCTTGTTATCCCTTTCAAGAAAATTGTTGTTGTGAAACCTCATTTGTGGGTCGTACAAATTGTATTCTGAAATTTAACTCCTTTTATTTGCAGTGGCGTTTTGTATAGCCAAAAAAATATTTTTTTGAATTGAATATGAAGAGCTACATCCTTTAAACTAGAAGAGTTTAGGCATTTAAATCGATCGAAAACGAACAAAAAAATGTTGTAAATTCTAGCAAAATTACAAAAAAAGGGATTACAGTCATTTTTGGTTTATTTGGATATTTTTCTGTTTATTTGAAATAAATAAGGATACATTTACATATATAGAGGAGATACACATACGTTTTGTTGTTTTTAATTTAAAATTGATATAGAAGGATGTATCGTATCGTATAATATTATTATTATTATTATTATTATTACAAAAAATAAAAAGAATTTACAAACACCCACTAAACATTTATATATCCAATTTAATATACTCATGGTGTACGAGTTCGTCCTTACATAATATTATGTATGGCGAATAGATCCATTTTAAATACAGCACTTAAGTTGAATCCAATTTGTAATCCAATTCGTTCCTATTTCGAAACGGGGTGATAATAGCGAGTATAGATAATACCGTGTACGCGTACCGAGAACAAAAAAAAGTTAAACACCATATAAAAAAATTAAATTAAAAATGAAGTTTTACTGTGGTTATAATTTTCCCTATAAACATCACACAGGATACAACATTATTTGTGTACTTCTACATACCAAAAATAAAAAAAAATGTTTGTCGGATTTGATAAGGATTTCCAAAATATTTCATTCTTTTCTCTGTTCTGGCTCCTATGGATTAAAAATACTACAGACGAGCAGCGCAAATTATATTTATTTTTTGTTCCATTTACGTTTTGATATTTTTAAGGTTAAAAGCTGATTAAATAAAATTTTATACATTTAGATGAAAATTACATTTTTCGCTTGAGTTCTTTTCTATGTAATTAAAAAATACGCCAACAACAACAACGGCAGCAATAACGAAAATCTGTGGCTTTGTTTCATGCAAAAAGAACGAAATTACAGAGAAACAATTATTTGGAGAATTATGTACGAGTACTTGTTGCTTTCGGATGGCATGGTAAAAATAATATCCTACATGCTTCAATGTAAAGTCCTTTTATTCGTAGAGTATTAAAATTTTGAAACACTCACTTCAAAATATAAACTTTGTTACTAATGTGATGCGGTAAGAGGAGGGAGTAGTCATAAAATAAAATTTAGTGCTTTTTTTATTTTGGACTAAACACTTACATCATTTGGTTCAGAGTCGAAACGAACGATAGTCGAACAAGTCGATATCTTATGGACGAGTAAAATGATTCTGTATTGTTCAAGTCTAGCACAGCAAATACGGATTTGGAGCTGTTCCAATATTTCGGCCTAAACATTTTAATCATCCCTTGCTAAGCGCAACCCACAATATATGTACCAGCATCACGCAAAAACCACTGGGAAGATTTTGATCTAATTTTTTTAGTTCTATTCCTTTGCGCTTGGTCTTTGTCTGTAATACAAATTATTACGATATTCCTTTTTTATGTAGTCATTTAAAAAAAAATAGAAAAAATAATTGGAAAGTTTTTATTTGGTTTTTTGTTTAGTTTTTTCCTCTTTATTAAAAAGGGGCTGCTATATTGAATTGTTACGAATTTTTCGCGGAAGAATTTATTATTTTATTTTTGTCTTAATAAAAAGGACCAAAAACACGGTTGTGAAGTTTGACCCACCAAAAATCCTGTATACATGTAAAGGGTTTTTCAATTTGGATGGGTCGATGTTGGCGCCTGTGGCGGCCATTTTATTTTGGTGGCGTCTGTCTAATCTGGTGTTTATTTCAGTCACGGATGCCAAATCACTATGACAAGTTACTCGATTGAGCAGCACGTCCACACGATAAAACTTTATTAGCAAAATGAGTGTTCATTAGTACAAACGTTGCGCCCATTTTACGGCAGACGTGGTGGCCTTTCAAAGTCGACTCTCTCACGTTTGGTGGCCAAATTCGAAACAAACGGTTCGGTAAACAATCACCAAACACTCGTACGTCAAAGGAATCAACACGAGGTTCACCAGAAGAAAATCCATCCACAAAAAGTTATTGGTTGGTGCGGATTTTGGGCCGGCGGCGTCATTCGTCCGTACATTTTGGAAAATGGCATTAGTGAGGCCATCACTATCAACGGCGAGCGCTACAGAACGATGCTACCCGATTTCTTTTGGTTCAAATTGAGATCCAATAAGAAATTGTTAACACTGTTAAACCAACATGTTGGCGAATTAACTATATTATAATAGAAAGAGACGAAAGGAGGTGCCATATTTGTTTTATTTTGCAAAGACTATTGCTACCGTCTCGCTGCTATCGACATCTCTACGATGCCTTGTCATTGACCTTCGAACCTCCACTACACTTTTTACCATAGCAAAACTTTAAAAATGAATAAAAACTATGACTGCCCCATCGCATAAATACATTGGAATCTATAAAACATTAGGTACTGTCTAGTTAACATGATTCTATATACCGTTAAGCGTAGACATCTCTACGATGACTTGTCATTGACCTTCGAACCTCCACTACACTTTTTACTGTAGCAAAATTTTAAAAATGGAAAAAATCTATGACTGCCCCACCGCATAAATATGTTGGTTCTTTGAATATATATTGAAAGGTTATAGCTTATTGTTGTGGCTAAATTAGCTTTCCATTGTGAATTTATTTTTATTAGCATTTTATTTCGAATTACAAAACAAGTATTTTTGAAAAAGTGTAGGTTTACACTTTGTGGGCTGTTGTAAAGTTTTTTGTAATTTTTAGTTTGTCGGAAACTTCACTATAGTGAAAAAGTAAACAAAAGCTCAATTAAACCCAATTGTTACGAGTATTTGTCGTAAGTATGAATTCTTATAAGAATACAAAGTATAACTCAGAAAAGGAACTGGGTTGCTTTAGTGGAATTCATTGTCGGATAATTCTACTACGTTGAAATGATAGCCTTAGGATAACAGTCAAGCGCCCCTTCCAAACGGAAAGTAGTGATATTATTTTTTGAACTCGTAATTCAAATCGATTTTATTGGTTTGAGTATTTTAGTTTAGATAAATTCTGGATATCGCAAAGTTTATCGGAAAACTCCACTATATGCACAAATGTTAGGTTTAGGTTGACACAATCAAATGATCCAGGAGTCATTTCCATGTGAAGGGGATAGGTATCCGACAAATTTATACTTTTTACATGTCAAATTAAAACTGTATTTGTGGTTAAATCTAAAATTTATGGAAGCAAAATATATTGCTCGAAGCCTAATTTCGGTAGGTTGCAACAGTACGTGATGTATGGGTCTGGACATCTTGGTTTTGAGATAGCGCTGATCCGACAAATTTAAACTTTTTGAGAATTATTTGATGTTACGTATTTTTCAAACGCTCACTAGTTCCAAATTTTGGAACTGGACACTTATCAAAATAACCATAATTAAACGTATTCCCAATAAATCGATACTACTTTTGACAAATTTAGAATTGAGTATAATAAAAATAAATACACGGATTAAATTGAATTAATTAAATGTATAAATAAATACGTACAATTATTTATAAACGAATTCGTGTTTTGCTTCAACGAATGCTTTACCATTAAACCCAAAACAAATGTTTTCACATAAATTCTATAAAAGGAAAAAAGGATTTGGTATTTTACGAAACACATAAAACAATTAAGCCTAGGTGATAAATTCAACAAATTTATTTTGCCGTTGTCCTTTTCCAATATACAAATAACATTAATTACCTGGCAATACGCTTATCATATCGGTAAATAAGTTTGTCAACGTTTCCGCAGTGGTGTTTGTTTCGTATCAGACGTAAAGTTGTATAATCATCAGTGAAGTTACAGAATATATTTGCTAAAGAGGTTCTAACTAAGTTTGGGTTCGGTTCGGACTCTATAAAATTTTCCTTCAGCAAATTGATTGTCTCTGTTAAAACCACTTGTCGTTTGCATTGAAACAAAAATTGATTGAGAATTCCTCGAAAATGAATTCCTTTGGTAATCACTGTAATCCACATCAATTTCGAAAAAATGATCAGTGATGCCAGACCATAAACCACAATGAAGAGTCCAGTTTCTGGATGTATTGACAATTCTTGAATGAGCTGTGGATTACTTTCACTCCGAATCCTGCAATTTCTTATAAAGAAATTCAACCAGAAATGTGGTTTGTCGCTGAAAATGATTGTTTTGCTAAAATGAGGATTCATTATTTTTATAATAAATTTATAATAATTTGCCCCTGTTGTTCCCACCCACAATAAACGTCACTAACATTTTAATGGTAGATTTTTAATATTGCCACTGCAGAACGACAAAGGTCGAGCGATCATATGTGGGCATGGGTTTCTTGTTTTGAACTTTGATCAAATCCAAAGAAACAATGATTAACAACTGAGATGACGTGTTCTGGCTGCTGTTTCGTGTGTTGTCAAATTTAAAAAAACAGCCATCTAATGTGCAAATACTGGAACAGATATTTTCCCTTTTCATAGCGAAATAATTATGAGGTAAACGAACAAAAAATGGTAAACCTGGATGTTTGTTTCCCGAGGTACATTTTATTAATTACTAGATTTGTTGGTTTACTAGACTAACAATGTATTTCATTTTCAGAAGGAAAAACGTCAAACAAAAAATTGAAACGCTGAAAATTTCTTTGTCAACAATATTTGGCGGTTTTCCTTCTATAGCTAAAATATATAGACTACCAAGGTTGGCGGGTACGAGGAGTACCCTCCAGGAGTATTAGGAGGACGATATCATAGATTTTTCTTTGTTCAAACAACTTTAACTTTTAGACAGTCATAGACGATTCAATCATCGTGTAATGTGTTTCAGCGGTATACTCACAATTCACGTAAAGTTCATCAAACGATTGTTATGGGGCCCGCAATCCGTGCTCTCTTAATAAATTTCCACTAAATGAAGACGACGACTACTTGGAGTGAAAAAAGATAGCTGGTTGTAACGTGCTCGGCGGTATATGCAATATTATCTTCTGAATTACGTGTTAAAGACTGTAAGAAATCTCCCGACAAATGATGGTGATAATTGTCCCATAACTTAAGTGGATTCGAAAGTCCGCAGAACACTAATATGATAGCGAACTATTCAATGCATTATCTTTAACAATTCCTGGGAAACCTTCCACTGGGAAACCGGGTTGGTATTTACGTACGGTATAACATAATTTAAAAAGTGTTGTTTGTCGCGGGGCTTGAGCTGGTGATCGGTGACGTTTTTCGGGAACCTTATTGATCACCGTCTATATTTCATGCAAGTTGAGTGTGTCTTAAATAAGCCACAGTGACCATCAATCATGTGACACTTGACAATTTGATGAAGAGCACATTCGACTCCAGTGTCTGATAAGTCAGCGCTGATGACTTTATCTATCTAATTACATGGAGGAATGGACTGCCTCAAATACTTTCTCTTTGTAAGAAGATGCTTGAGGCACTTCGACTTTAAATGCAACATACGAGTGATCATGCCACGCCTGTCGTGCGGCTTCTCACCTTCCAGAACCTCGCAAGTAGTCGGACCATGTAGGGTTCATGGTGATGATAATTAATATCTTCGGTGGGCTATATTTGCACAGCAGCGTTACAATAGAGATTTTCATTTAAACGAAACTGTAGATATTGTTTGATTATGGTTTGGAACACCTCTGCTATAGGTCGGATATAGGATCAACATTGTACACTGCGAAATTCTAGCCATTCTCTCCGCAACAAAATATGAGTGGTTATTGTAGGGTATTGTGAGGATGATGTGTGTCTCAAATCCTTTGAAGATGAGAAAGCGTTGAATGTAATTTTTCTATCGGTTATGCAGATTATGATTTATTTAGTACAAAGTGCATTTTGAAATCACCAAAATCTTTTAGTGAAAGAAAACCACTTATATACTACCGACCAAATGGCTCAGTGGTTAAAACTTTGGCGTTTGGATCGGGAGGTACCGGGTTGGAATCCCAATAGGGGCAGGATGCAAAAGGAAATTTTCATCAACAGATTACGATCTGTGGTTAAAAGGAACAGAACTACGACCCAGTACTATAGGTTGGCATGGAGCTATGCAATGCACAGATGGTAACTTAAATCGATCCTATAGCCTTACGTCTTCGAGTTGGCAGAAATTGCGTATAGTAAGACGGGAAAAATGAACCACGAAAGAGCAGGAAGTGCCTCGGCCCCAGAAAAAATTGCATGGATTAATAAAAACAACTTATATACTGTAAAATGTAATTGAAAATATTTGTGCTATTATCGGTAATGCAGATTTTGATTTAATTTTATTTAGTATCAAGGGAAACAAAAACGAAAAGTTGTTATATGGTTTGGAAGTATGCAACAATGAAGTTGGACTTTTTCTTGAAACCTGTCGGCTGTGCTACAGGGTTGGATGATCATAGGAACTTCATAGTCAAAAATGCGGAATTTAGAACAATATCAGAAGAGGAAAATGTGTTCTTGAATATAAGAGGATTTAAGTAATTTTTCGCAAACCGCAGGGCGATGGATACGGTCAACAGGAATCTTTGTAAAATTTAACATTGCTGCTCTAAAAATGTTCCCTGTTGACATTGGTAATTGCTAATTAATTGGCGTTAAACTTGATTTGATTTTATAGATCACAAAAAATGTATTTAGAAATTTCTTTAGCCTATTCGAAAAATACTTAAGGTAATATTCGCACAGTTTAGTTGTTGGTGATTTTAACGTCAATTTACTTGACTCTAAGGATAAAAATGTATCCAGTTATTTACAGCTAGCTTACTCACTTGGGTATCTCTTTATCAGTGTGTTAGGAACGAAATATGCAACCCGCTCTAGGAATTCGATTGGCATAATAACTGACCACTAATTCTTAACTGATTTATTTGTATGTGACTATGACTTAAATATTTCTACCAACTTATGCTGTCTAATCATAAATTAACCTTGCTACAAAAGAGTTCAACGCAAATTCGAAAGCTGTCCAAAGTATTCTATCATAAATTCTTAAATTACAAAATAATATTTTCGGATTCGACTTGGGTGCAATTACTGAACAGGAGCAGTTACACAACAGAGCGATGCAAATCTATTTTTAATAATCAATATCAATGACAATGTCGGGTTTTGTGCAAACAATTTGCGGGAAGCTTTGCTTTTCTGCTTCAACTTGAAAAAAAAAATTCAGCTGAAGCACGTCATTTGCTTGAGGAGGCCTACGGCGAACATGCACCATCGAAATCTACCTGTGAAGATTGGTTTCAATACTTCAGAAGTTGTGATTTCGACATTGAGGACAAAGGGCGCTCCGGAAGATCAAAACATTTGAAGACAACGAATTGCAAGCGTTATTGGATGAAGATGATACGCAAACTCAAGACCAACTTACAAAGGCATTAAACACGACTCACCAACGTATTTATTTCCGAACGTTTACAAGCTATGGGAAAAATTCAAAAGTAGGAAAAATGGGTGCCGCATGAGTTGACTGAGAGACAGGAAAATTAAAGGGCCACTTGTGAAATTTTGCTTTCACGACATGAAAGAAAGAGCTTCCTGCATCGAATTGTCACGGGTATGAGAAGTGGATCCTTTTTAAGAATCTCAAACAAAAAAATTCGTGGCTTTCACCTGGCGAAGCATCAACATCGACGGCACGGCCAAATCGCTTCGGAAAGAAGACAATAGGCGTTTGATAGAACAAGAAAGAAATCGTGTACTATTAGCTGCTGAAACAGGACGAAACTGTCAATGGGTAACGCTACCAATAACAACTCATCAATCTGAACTATTCATTACCCGAGCAACGGCTAGAATGGGACACGAGATACGAATGAGTAATATTGCAGCACGACAAGGCTCCTTGCCATCGCAATCACATCGTCCAGGACAACATCAAAACGCTGCGATGGGATCTGCTACCGCACCCACCTTATTCGCAGGACCTGGTCCTCTCGGATTATCACTTGTTTCGCTGGATGACACATGGCTTGGCAGGACTACACTTGGCCAGTTTCAAATAAGTGCAAAATTCGTTGGATGAATGGTTTTCCGTCGAAAGACGCGTCGTTTTATCGTCGCGGTATTTATGAGAGATGGCTAAAATGTGTCGATAGCAAAGGACAATACTTTGAATAAACCATTTTTTATATTTCTATTGAAATTTTCCATTTATTATTATTAAAAAAAAACCGGAAATGTTGCGCACCTAGTATTGTCTATAGATCTCGTAGATAATTAATATTTTGCATGTGTAGAGAATTTATGTATGTAGACATATAAAAAAGTTACGTCGACAATGTAGAGAATGTAGACAATGTCGAAATTTATTGTTTCTGTTAATAATCAGCAAAATTCTATGATTTCTTTGTTGATGGAACCATTTCGGCTCCATAGAGCTTCATTTCTACCTGACATTTGAAAAATTTGGATCCATGTTTTCATAGGGCAATGACGTACTCCAAATATGTGTTGCTATGCTCAGAAAACGGAATGATAAGAAAAAATGGATATTTCCTGCATATACCTTAGCAGCGTTTGCAAAATTTTAAAATATTCGAAAAACTCAAAAACCGACATTAAAAAGTAAAATTGTGTACACAGTTAAATTTTTAAACCAAATACAGGAGCCTTATGACAATTTTTACACGATATCGTGAATTTGGAATCACCAAACACGAAACCTTTTCGCCATATGCGGTAAATTTTTCGATTGACATTTGCTTTTGTGTTGACGATTGACTGTCGTTTGTTACGTTTTGCCTTTTAAAATAAAATAAAAAAATTGTTTATTTGTAGTAAATATTTGTATTTATATCAATAAATTATTTTTCAAACTTTTTTAGGATACGTTAGGATGCTTTTTTAGGAACACAATTATCACTCAAACCAAAACAAAATTGATGTGCACACTAATGTCGTATACACTGACAAACGTCATCAGCTGACATTAAATGATTGTGTTTATGACGTTAAATGGGTACGTTTATGACGTTAAATGAGTGCGTTTATAATCTTTTAGATAGAGGAATTCATAATAGGAAAATTGAAGCGGATCGAAAAGTACAAATCGCCGCGGAAATCATGATAGGGCCCAGGTTCCTTGACTAGACTCGAAGTAAATTACATTGACGATTGTGTAGCAAGTTAAGGTTGCTTAACTTACTTTAGTTACCGATATGCTAATTGTATATGGCATAAGCTAATTTACTGGGTGATGAGAAATAATTATTGAGCCAACTCCAACAAATACGCGCAAACTTACCTTATTCGAAACATTTAATACAGATTAGTGACCATAGATTTGTAAAACAATAAATATTAAATTAGCGAACGATTTTCTCATTATAAAACAGAAATTAATCAAGATCAAAGTAACGATTAATCGAAGTACCGGTCGAGGCGGTCGACAAGGTCTGACAAAGGATTTAGGTTGTTTGCTCTTCACTGGCTAATAAAGGTAAATTGGAACCTAATCGAATTTCGTAAATTCAACCAATAAACTTGGGCAACGCACGATAATAAGTTTATCCAGGCATGCGGGAAGTATACTAATATAGCTGGATACAATTTTAAGCACTTCAGCGGCGATCATTTGAGCTTGTTTCAGCAGAAACAAATTTTAGATCACAGTTGGAAGTAAATAGTTGCTGAAAATGTTGATACGTACAACAGCGTACCGAAACAATTAGAACATTAGGTGAATAAGAAATTGCCGAATTTTAGGCATAGATCTAAGCCAAACAGTCTAGCATATTACCGAACAGTCAATATCAAAATAAACTTTTTTTAAATTTAGTTGTTCGAGTATTTTCGAGAAGACATATCCAAATGATGACAACTACAAAGTGGTAAAAAATTAAATTTCTCTGATAAGAGAAACTTATCCAGTTGTACATTTTCCGAGGTTGCAAGGTTGCATCGACTTTTTCCGGTATATTACACAACATTAAATATGCACCTGTATAAAATCCAACTGACCCACGAACTTAAGATAAGCGACCATAGACATTGACGTGTGATCGCTGATTAGGCTCTGGAACAGTTGGAAGTTGACCCACATAACACCAAAAATCTATCAAAATAAACTGAATAATATGAATACCGACGACAGCACGAAAATAAACATATGAATAACGTGAATAATGAGAATAAAGTTGATTCAATCAATTATGGAATCCCTGATTACCCATAACACGTTCCCTTAATACAGATTCGATTTTGTATTTTAATAATATTTTATGTCGGAAATCGATTAAATCTGCAATTTTTGTTGTTCAATACGGAAATTATTTATCGAACTAAAAATCGATATGTTTATGGTTCAGGAATATTAATTGATTCGTGACGTAACATGATGACGTAGACATGATCTTTTTTATTTGTATTGCTCTTTTGCAATTTAAATATTTCAGCATTGCCTCTACGTCTAATGTTTTTATGATTGTTTTAACGTACCAGGCGGGTACTGAGGCGTTAATATGGATCATAAGATTTCCAGGCTTAGCACAATAGGCTAAAACATACATGATGGTGTTTTTGTTCAATAAAGCTGTTCAGCATAAAAATTGTTCAACTTATGAATAAACATGATTGTTGATTGTACATAAAATACACAAAGACGCTTCTAACTAAATCATTAAAATAAAACAGCAAACCCTTAAAAGAACTCATATACTCGTATACTATATATAGCAATATTCATTGTATTCATTTAACGATATAATTATGCTTCCTTTGTAAACAACCAAATTACTTTATTTTATGTACGTATGTTCAGTTCGTATATGTTTTCTGCACTGAACATAAGCAGTACACATAATTGAAAGTCGGTATATGTAGTATGTTACGCCACATATCCTTTTAATATGTGTAAAGGGAATTTTGTTTCACTTTAGATGATGAGCGGCATGATAAGGCAAAATTAATAATAAATTCATTATTATTATGAAAAACACTTTGAATTTATATTGGATTTTGGTAATTTTATTTAGTCAAAACTATCTAATTTATATACTAATCAAATACAAATTATGTAGATACGGTATACGATATTCTAAAATAATCAAAATTGCGAAATGAATATTAATTAGGGTGAGAGATGTTTTCGTGATAACGTTACCAAAATATAATCCGTGCATAATCAGGATAAATATGTACCTTGCGAAATTCATTAACGAACACAAAAACAAATTCCAATTATAAATGTAAGCTTATGTATCTCGTAATTTCCATGGCATGTAAACAATGAAAGCTTCTTTATATTATTACCTCTATTATCATCTTTACCTTTGGCAAACAAAATATAAGAAGCATGTCGAAAAAATAAGAAATATGATTTATTATTTCGTGATTGTAACTGACAATCGAACTATGTGTAGTACACGTACATATATATAGGTAGGGTTTCTTGTGTACACATTCATATATAGAATGTTACACGATAAGAATGAAATATGCCTTGCCTGTTGAATTTCTTACCAATTACCAGATGTATCTGTTTCTGTCTTATACACGAATCAAAACAAAAAAAAATTGTGTCAGTAAAATGGTAATAATGTGGTTTTGTGGTGAGGTTACCCTGGCTCAATTTTTATTTTCAAAATCTACTGAGTAAAACTAAAAGACACGATTTATATACATACGAGTACGTACGATGTAACACACATTTGATAATGACAGGTACGATTTTATGCATGTTTATAGAATGGTTATGTAATCGGAGGATGTGTATGTGCGACGAATGAAACGAAGTTGATTTGGTTGTTATTTTTAAACCATCAGGGATTCCATTTCATATTTTAAATATATATTAGCATAGACATGTTAGACATAAGTCTGCAGGCGTCTTACATACTTATCGAGATAATATTAAGCAAACTGAGTGTTTTTTGGAAATTCAATATAGGAATCCGTCTACGGGATTCTATAAAACCGAATTTAATGTTCGCACACCATGTAGATAGCTCTAGCTACTCATACATCTTGTTTGAATCCAAGGTAATAATAATAAACAAAACAGGTTGATATTTATATACTAACATATGTCAATCAAAAATATGAAAATGACGTTCGCTACTCGTTGCGGTGGAAATTAAATCCTCACATTGTCGTAATATTTTATTTTTTATCATTAAACCTAAAAATAATAACACATAAAATACCAAAACAGATTGTCATCATATGGGGCACGATGACATGAATTTTAAATAGAGATGAACCGTAGAACATCAGTCATCGCATCGATAAAGAAAAGCGAATCTAAAACAGTTTTATGAGACAGGCGCAGCGCTTCTTTATTGCGAGTTAAATGCTCGTTTTGACGTGACGATTTTCTTTAAAAAAATATAATGAATTAAACGTTGTTTTAAAATTGTGTACGAATTTATTAAACAATTTAATTTTTTATGTTTACGTCTGAAAACGTTTTTGTACGTGGGCAACCATAATCATGTATTTTTAATATTTTGATTTATATGTTCAATATATTTTATACAAATCTATCTATACCTACCGAAATTTTTATTAGGACGATATAATTTATGTGGTTCAATTTTTAGTACGGGCGTTGAAATACGTCATTTATCGTTGTAAAACGTGTAGAGATAATTTACCCATCAACAGTAATTTGATAACCGTTAACTAAATTGTTTGGTGTTGCTAACCCGAAAATGCAAAATTTAAAACCGAACGTCGAAAATCTGCAAATCAAATTCTGAAACTTGAAATTCGTAAATCTTCGGAAAAAATTTATGAATTAATTTCCACAAATTTTAAAAATTTTGAAACTATGATACAAAATAATAAAAGAAACGAGTTACAAAAACGTCGAAGGTAGCGCCACATTTCAACAATAAGATTTAAAGTATTTTTTGTGATTTTTCCAAAATTTTACTAGAGGTGTAGGTGAGATACGCAGTCTCTAGAACTTAATAATTATTCGTCGGCCGGACTAATGACTTTCTTCAGGTCTAAAGTATATATTTTAAATATGTCCACCCCATAACAAAATTCTGAAAAGATCTCAGAAACTATTTTAGATCATCCTCTATCACCCGACAGGTCTGACCCACGAAAAGGTTCTTCATACAAAAATTATTTTAAATTTTCGTCTATTATCAAATATAAGTTCCATCCCACATAAATTCTGAAAATTTAAATTCCGAGGATGAGCGCAATGAAATAAAATGGTTTTTTCTTCCAATCCCGAAAATTTTTTCTATCGTGATAGTATTCAAGTATCACCAAAACACTATGTTTAGCCCAGAAAATGCTCTTCACTGAACAAAATATGCTCAATGCCCAGCAGAATAGGCAACAAAAATTCTTCCTCAATATGCGCAAAGCAAACCTATTATCTTCTTCAGTATAAGTCCCTGAAGCACTGAGCCTTGCTCGGTCAAAGATGCTTGAATTGGAAGTTTGTGTGCCATTAATTATAAACATTTCAAAATTGGTACGTTAATTTTTAATATAAAAAAAATCGACACAATACATTACACAAAGCCGAAACAACTAATTGGTTTTCGTCCCAACCAATCAATTACTGACCAGTGCTTCACGATGAGGATGATCTTGAAAAAATGTTAGGAGTAAAATATAACCATACATCAGCTATATATAGACTTACGATGATATTGTGCCTCTTTGTCGAAGAACTAGCGATATAAGGGACAGTTTCATACTGCTCGATCTTCAAACTCAGTCAAGCAGACTTAGTTTGAAAGTAAACAGCAGCGAAACTAAATTCTTATTAACACCCAGAAGTACCTCTATACGACATATCTCGAATTAATGCCGAACATCGAATTTTCTTCGTTCGCAGTAGTGCAAGCTCGCACGAATTTGCAACAAATTCGCCGAACCATTCAATGAATTTGCAAAAAATTGAACTATACAAATCTTGTTAAATTACATGCCTTTAGTCCCATCGGAACCTCTTCACAATTTGGCTAAAGTTAACAGGCATTAAGTTCTATCATGGTTCGTAACGCCATCAATGAAGATTTAGATTAATTTAGAGCGTCGAAAAATTCTAAAGATTTCAGAAAAAAAATTAAACTACCGAAATTTGAAATTTCGCCAGCTCACAACACCGAGCTACGCTATAGAACGCGATACACCCAGGACTACTACCAGGTAACAAAGTTTCTATAATTTTTAAATTTACTTTGATTGCTATTTGGGCAAACGGGTAATACTATTAAATACAAAATTGGCATTCCTCTGAGGTGCACTACGAGATAGATAGACACAGAAGAAATCAATCATTCGAAAAAGCAAATGAAAACGAAATTAATAAACAGGTTTATAGAAAATAGAAGCAAATTCTGCATTTTCGCATACTGCGAAACAGTGGATGAAACAACTCACCCAGAAACGGGCGAGAATAAAATTGAAAACTTTAAACAATCAACTGGCAACCATAACTGCCCAGTTAACAAATTTAATTCAGAAGAATTATGAACACGATCAGGTTCTGCATTATCTTAGCTAGAAGGTTGAGACACCAGTAGCAACTCATAAAGCCGAAATTAACGACAACAGCACGGTTTTCGATATATTTCGAATCTCTGATCCGATAAAATCTATCTCTTCTTTCGATGGGAATAGAAAACAGGTGACAGAAGAACCACTGTGTCTATTCAAATAAATAGTTCCTCAAACACAATTCAAAATGTATATCCAAGCTATAAAAAATAAGATCGAAGGGGCCCGCAAAGCATAAAATATGCCTTGCAGATGACCCTGAATCATTTCAAGAAATAAAATAATTCTGCTCGAAGCACTGAATGACAAGCAGGAACTGTATTATTATAAGTTCCAACTTTGGGCAAATAAGCAACAAGAAACTATGACCATTCATCCAGGCCAGTTACAACCATTAATGGCAAACGATTTTCACATTTATCTAGGAGCATGCTCTTGCGGAGTTCATCCCTGGTCTGAAAAAGTTATACTTTGAGTATGCACAAGCGGTAAAATTCAGAAACATAGAAGATCAGGCTTTTAACCCAAAAGCAAATCGGTTAAATACCAACCAACTAATTGAAACAAAACCAAAAGAATTTACTTCCATAGAAATAGATTCCTCAGCTAGAACCAGAAACTCAGGTAACAGGAAATTTACCTATAACAATCATGAAAACAGTACGGAAATTTTGAACACAGAAACTATAAATGAAAACGAAGGTTCCGAATTGAGAAATTTTCAAAAGGATCCAGATTCGGATACGGGAAGTTAAATTTTCTATTGGATACAGGTGCCAATTAAAACATATTAAAACCGAAGATTATATCTAATCATCTCATTAAATTATAAAACACCTTAGTGAGAAATATTTTAGGCACCGACAACCTGACCAAAGAGGACAAAATAAATTGTATAGGTAAAAATTTAAAACAAAATTTACCGTTATTATGCAGCGAAAAATTTCTATCATCATACGGTCACATTTGACACTTTAGAAAATGGTGAATAAGGCCCTTTCAAGGGACTGAATAACCATTCAACCGTTTCAACCATTTTAACAAGTAAACCAACACCAAAAAAAGACTTACCAAAACTCAAGTTCAAAACTAATAATTTCGAAACCATAAAACCAATACCCATTTCTAGAAAAGTGGCTATTACTGAGGAAGACATAAAAAGGGTAATTCGAACAGATCATCTTAGTGAGAATGAATTAAAATTTCTCTTCGACACAATTTACAACAATCAAACAGTCTTATTGTAACCAAATGAAACCTGTTCAAAACACGCGACGAAACAACAGTTTATACAAATACTTCCAGATATCCGCACCACTTTAAAGCGGATGTTGAAGAGCTAATTGAACTAGCCCCTACTCAGCCCCAAAAAAATAGACGCTTCTGGAAAAACGAAAATTCGTGTCGTCATCTCGACTATAAAAAATTGAATTTGAATTGTTTTCTGTAAAACACTTGTAAAAAATTTTCCTTAGAGTGACAATATTTAGTGATTTTATTATTAGGAAGATCGATTTCGAAAATGTATTTCTTCTTGTATTTCTTCTTACATTTATTAGTTGTAAAAAAGGAACTGAAGAAGAAATACTTTTTCGAAATCGATCTTCCTAATAATAAAATCACTAAATATTGTCACTCTAAGGAAAATTTTTTACAAGTGTTTTACAAAAAACAATTCAAATTCAATTTTATAAGTGACAAAAGTTAGCAGTGGGGCTAAAAAATGGATTTCAACCATTATAGCACAAATTGGACTATAAAAAGCTAAACGAAAAAACCGTCGATATCAAATATCCAGTTCCACAAATTGAAGAGATACTAAACAATTTAGGAAAGACTATCTACTCACAGAATTCGTTTTGAAATCACCGGCTTTCTCCAAATTCTAATGGACGAAAAATTACAAGCACTTTTAATCAGTATTAGGGACAACAGCATTTTGATTAGGCAAGGGACATTGCAGGGAGTTCTGTAGAATGCCGTTTGATTTGAACGATATTGTCGTTCTAGGAGATAAACTAAAAATATTTTTAAATAACTTGACATAACATCATTCTAAAAGGTCTCTCAGAATTCAACTTTAAGATTCAACTCGTTAAGTGTGAATTACTAAAGAGAGAAACAAAATGTTTAGGTCACATATCCAAGATGGTATGAGAATGAAAGGCAAAAAGTTGAAAAAAATCTTAGACTGGCCGCTACCAAGAAACTAAGCAATTTCTTGGGGTGTCTGGGTACTACAGAAGAAGCTTAAAGAATTATTCTGAAACCTCAAAAAATATGACATAGTATCTGAAAAAGGAAATTTCATTAAATCTAGCGACAGACCAAATACTTACCCGTCCTGATTTTACAAAACCCCGGGAAAAATATGCCAAATCACAATCTTAACTCATGTTTTAATTTTATGATTTTTATGTCTTGACTAGAAAAAAAAATGTAAATTTTTTTTATTTTTCCTGATTTAATTCTATTGAACATACTAAAAAATTAGAGTGAAATTTTTTGTTTTCTTCTACTTCTACTACTTACTTACTACTACTTTTAGGGGTGTTGGACCAATAGGGTTAGGAAAATAGGTTGGAAAATACAGTTGGACCTACAAAATAAATGGCTCAACCTTAATCTACATGTTCCACTTTTGTAGGGTGTAGGGTTTCGCATTGCGAATATTGAAGAAATAATGTCCCATACCATCGAAAATGCGCTCAAAAATTGGACCGACCGTATGGGGTACGTCAAGGCCAGCCGAGGCAGTCATATGAATGAAATAGTATTCCATAATTTATCGGAAGAATTGTTCTTTACAATGAAAAAATAAATTTGAAAAATATTGAGAACTTTTTGATTTATTGCATTTTAAAAAAAATATATTTGGCCCACCCTATATATGTACTTTATTATGAGGATGCTTGTGCAGTGCAACAAAATATAGAAAAGTACTATCGTGAAATGTGAGTGACCCGCGTTTCGATCTTTGTCTATAATTTTAATCTGCAATAATTTTAATCTCAAAACAAATAAAATTGTTTCGATTGAGGAATTAATTAAGAATATTGGAAAATGGAAATATTGGATTTTGACTATTTGATAACTAAGGTCTTTTCACACATACATTTCAAAGTTTTGCTAAGGCACTCGTGCAAACTGCAGGGTGCGCCATTTTGTTTTGAATCACATTTGTCAGTTCGCCTTTGACAGCCGTAGAAAGTGGTCAATAACAATTTATTATGGAGCATCTAACGCCGCAACTACGTGTTAAATTGTTAAGACATTTTATTTCTGGCAAAACAACATTTTTGGACAAATTCATTATGAGCGATAAAGCACATTTCGATTTGGCTGGCTTTGTTAATAAACAGAATAGCCGTTATTGAGGCAATGAAAATCCTCAATTGATACACCAAAGACCACTACACTGAATTAGATCAATTAGGCCTACAGGACATGTGATTTCAACAAGATCATATGATGTAAATCGCCTGATTTAACCTCTCCCGATTTTTTCTATATTTTATTTTCAGAAACGGCCCACTTGACCGACAATATATCCCATACATATTAAAGATCATATAATCAATCAATCAATAAAATATAAACTATAAAAGTTATTTTAAAAAAACGTTGACCTGGATCATAAAAAGCAGCCTTTATGTGAGGATCATCAACAAGCAGAATTTTGTTAGTTTTGTTCGTTTTTATTATAATTTATTAAAATGTTTATTCTTTTTTGCGACTCACTCTATCGCATATATGATATCAGACGGTAGAAACAACTTTAAGTTTTCAAACCGTGTAAATGATATGTTTACTGGTTAATTACAGTTAAAATTGAGTAAAGTTTTAAATACTTAATTTTGTTTAACGTTACACCGTTCCCATGTAAATATATACAAAATATTAACGCGCTCCTGAATTTTATGAATACACATTGTGATAATCTTGAGAAAAGTTTATTGAAATTTTTTTTAAAGAATATAAAATTGTGTGAGAAGAATTGCGCCTGAAAGGAATTATGCGAAAATGAATTGTGTGAAAAGAATATTATGTATGCTTGAAGTACGGGGCGGTGTGGAACTGTGTACATATTCGAGTAACCTTTATTATTTTTTTATATAGCATGTACGTATAAGTTTATGTGCATAAACCTAATCTAAATTTAACGTGTACAATTTTAAATGAAAATACCTTACGGGCAATTTTTTTTGTGTGTGTGTATGTATATGTGCGTAATGTTGTAAAACATAAAGTTGTGATATACGCGGCATGTAACAGATTAAAATTTGCCAAACATAATATAAATAATTTCCTATATAATTTTCCAACCCTAATATTATATGTAGCTGACATTCCGCCATCATATCCTTCTCAAACCATATCATATTTTTATGTGTAGTTTAGCAACCGATCATCATCATCATCGAACAAAAAAAAAAAATTTTAAAAAAAAATATTAGCTCGTATCAACAGAAAATAATTTTTGATTGTCACCCCATTCCAGAACACGCAGTACCAAATTTTTTTTAGTGTTGCTCTCTAAATAAATTATTAATAATAAAAAAATAAAAACTCTCAAAAATTTTCCCATTTCCATATTTTTATTTTCCTGTTAAATTTTAAATATACATATCCCAATATTCATATAACATATAATTTTCGAATTTCTTTACGTCATCACAGCCATCAACATTATGTACATAAAACAACAACAATAACTTTTTCACATCTGTTTTGGTTATTTTCTTGTCGATGTTGATTTTGTTTTTGGATTTATCTATAGGCTCTGCATGTACGAGACGAGTATGTAAAAAAGCTCCGAAGCAAAGTTTATATTTTGATAAGAATAAAGCCTCTCTCATACACATACACCATATCCATATATAATATTCGGCTGACATACACATGTGACACGTGTCTTCATACTTCAAAATATTAAGAAGTCTTAAATTTATTTATTTGATATTTTTTGATATTATAAAAATGTCTTAATGCTTTTCTTCTTCGTTGCCTTTCTGCGAACGTAAAAGATGCTGAGGAAATAGTTTGGCGTGGAGTATTTCATTATATACCGATACACAATACATAACGTCTATATTCATATATTTTTATTTCTGTTGAATGAAAAAACATAAAACACTTGTGAAAATATATAAATGTCATCCGAATTAAAATTAGCGTATAAAACATCGGTACGATCAGCAAAGATATAAAAAAGAAATTACTCCAGTTTTTCTTTTATATCGTTCGTATTTGGTTGTGAATCCGAGAAAAGTTTAATCGTGATTGACACTTGGAAAAAATATATATCTAGATAAAACGACATAAATGACATAGAATATGTCCATGGCGTATTTTATTACATAGGATTTTCCTCCATCAAAGTTCAATATTTTTACAATATCTTGTATATCTTTGCGTTAAGAAACGTTCAACAATTTCACCTTGACATTTATCCAGTACCGATCAATAATATAGATAACATACACAATGTACTATAACTCATCATAAATTGACCACAGCACACCAACCAACATGTGCTTTAGTAAATTGTGAAAAAATGCCAAAGCATTAATTAACTTGGAAACTAATTAAATCTAATATGTGCGATTGTACTTTACCATAAACGTGACAGTTTTACTAATAAAAAAAGTTTCTTCGTACTACTAACATCCAACATATCGCTCCTAATGTGTAAAAGTGACACGATATAATACATTCGATTTAATATCCGGGATTTAAAACACTTAATAATTTCAACAATGACGGTAATCAAAAATAAAATAAATGCCAGAAACAACGCAAGTTCGTTGGTTTCAAGAACACTTTATGTCAGAAAATCTTCCATTCAACCGTATTTATTATTCAATAAAATTAGGTCAAGTCTGTGCTATGTTTTTTCTAACAATTAATTTGTTGTACAACATAAAAATTAATGAACAGTATTGATTCGTTCTTAACTTATGTGGCTCTTTCCGGATGGATTTAAAAGTAACATGCATTTAAACTCGTTGTTGCATCGAAAATTTCCCCCAAGTGGATCTAACTTTGTATCAAATTATCGAAAGTATTGTACAGGTGACAAGAACAGAATCGGCCCAGATGTATCTCGAGCGTATGTCTAGTTTACCCGTTTCTCGGGTAAAGTCTAAAACAGGAACCGTAAACCTCAGTAAAACATGTGAACTATATTAGACCCGATCACAGAGACGGACATTAAACGTTTCCTAAAAAATTAAAAATTACGGTATTCTCAATAATCGAAATACGAATGAAGCAAAACTCGCATATCCGATTGGCGTGAGAAAAAAATAAAACTTAATGCGTTGATCGGCCCCTTGCAATACTAAACAATTGCAACTTTTATTGTAAATCGTGCTTAAACAGTCAAGAGGTGGTTTACACCCATCTATCGAATGTTGTTTCATTTGATAATTTCCTGATAATACTGTATCAACCAAGCCTTTAACACCCTCTATCTGTATACATTTGCATTTAAGGCAAGAAATGAATTTAATTAAATAAAAATTAATTATTATAAATTATAATTATTACAATAATTTACAAAAATATATTTTTATGTAATTATTTGGAAGTTGGCTGTTGAACCTTTAACGACAAAATATTATGAACTTTCTAACCGTTTGATTTACTTCGAAATTTTTTCGATATTTGATAAAACGACCAGAGTGACATCTGGAATAAGTGGTAATCGGAGGGTCCCAAGTCTGAAGAATAAGCCGCATGCTGTAAAACTTCCCAGCCTAAGAAGAAGATGAGTTCCTGGTTTGATTTTGCTGTATGTGGGCGAGCGTTGTCACTTAATTTGATCAATTGGGCCTGATAACGTTCAGCTGTAACAGTTTGGGCAGGATCTAGAAGCTCGCAGTAAATGACGTCTTTTCAATCCCACCAAACACACAGTAACACTATCTTGGCATCAATATTCATTTTTGCAACTAATGTTGATGCCTGGCTTAGAACAACCCAAGATTTTCTGTGTTTAGGATTATCGTACCGAATTCACTTTTCATCATCCATAATGATTTTGTGTATAAAATGCTTTTTTTTATACCGAGAAAGCAAATCCATGCAGATGTCAACTCTTCGGTTTTTGTTTTCTTCTATGTTTTTCCCATAACACGCAATCGAAGTGATATTTGCTTGGTGAGTAACTCCTAACTGTTCTGCAAGCTCTTTTTGAGTTTGACATGGATTTTGATCCAGAAAAACTTTAAGTTTTTCGTTCTTTCAAATTGCTTTACTGCACCTGGACGTGGATCGTCCTCAAGATTAAAATTGCCATCACGAAGTCGTGCAAACCACTTTTTCACTGTTTAATGACTTACAGAATGTTTACTCTAAGTCGAATTAATCAATTTCATAGCTTGAGCAGCATTTTTTCATTTGAACACAGAATAGAATGCAATGACCTAAATGTTGTTTATCGACATCCGTCTCTTAAAATTGTGTCATAAAAACAGCAATGAGTAAGCTACATATATTCAAAATGCCGGGCAAGTTTCTACTTGCACACCTAATACAAGTAAGCTTTCAAAGGTTATGCCTGCACCAGTATGGAAATTCGATATGATGAGGTGCAAAGTTTTTTTGACTCTCGATTTCGAAGATCAGTGGATATTTAATGCATTTGAAATCACATGGTATCATAAGTGTTTCAGTTCATTTGCCAAAAAAAATAATTTGTTACTTTATTGGAAGGATTGCAGAATGATGGAGAAAGAAGCAACTCTTTTGTCTTGGTTCAAATTGAACGAAAATGCCGGTAGTAACGAAACTGCACACGGTACCTCAAACTACCATATTGCCAATAGTATAATGTTGAAATTGTGGAAGAGATAAATTTGATGACTTAAATGATCTTTTGTACACTGAAATCCTTCAGCAATTTCAATTCCTAAACGGAGATAGAAATGCAGACAACGTCATGGAGAGAAAGCAATCCAGTAGAATGTATACTGGTGGGATGAATCAGCCGATATTGGGGATGACATGATTAAAGTATCACAGCAATTTTTGAATCATTGTTTGACTAATAGATGCGATATTTGCACAAAATCTTAGTGCTTCTGAAGCTGCTCATGTTGTGTCCTATAAATATGGATACACTAAACATGAACCTACTTTTTAAATCGCCTAGAAGGAGAAGAAAATTTATATCACAGCGTTGATTCTGTTGTCGCTGATGACGAAAAGAAAAGTTGAACTGTCCAACAGAATTCTTGAATTCAATGACGTTAAAACTTAAAAGCGGCGATGCATTTATTATGTTGCTTTCATATGTTTGCAAAAAAAGCTCAATGTAATGACACAAGGATCTTGGTATCAAAATTGATGGCGAATGTTTCAATTTGTTGAGCTACATAAAAACTAAGATGCAAATCGATCAAATTAAACAAATTCACAAGCTGATACAAGAGCTTTCAGAAAAGATAAAAACGTTGAAACAAAAATTTGAAAATCGATCGAAAAGCTTGAAGATAAAATAAAGGAATAGACAGCCTGAGCAAAGATTTTTTACTCACATAACGACAGGGGAGTTCAACAGATTATGACGAAAGTCAAATACGGAAATGTGAAATATTGTGTAAAGCCCGCGACAGAGAGATGTGCTAAGGTGCCACGCATTAGAGTTGGGAAGGAGGTCCAAGATGTCGAGTCCAACAATCGGCGGATAGGAAGTGGAGATTGTAGTAATTTTCGACTAGGTGATTTGGCGTGGTTATACACAGTGAAAAGGAATATCTCAAGATGCACAACACATTTGGAATGATCCATACAAAATAGTTGAGGATCAACGATAACGTGTATCGGATGCAAGGAAACTTCAGAGGTTCAATAAGTCAGGATAATGCTATGAATTCGGTCAAATGGTTAAAGTGTACACCGCCAAGTGTTAAGAAGTGTTAAGTGTTAAGTGTTAAGAAGAGAGAATAGAAAATGAAAGAATGAAAGAATTATTTATGTGAATACGGTGGATGGGGTAGAACTTCCCAGTCCTGTCCTGTTAAATAATTTTTCGCAACGTTTGCCACACGAGATTAGGCATTGTCGTGCTGAAAAAATAATTTGTTGTGGATTGCACTCATTCTGGTCGTTTTTCCACTATAGCTCGCTTCAAACGTAGTAGTTGTCGTCGGTAGACATCGTCATTGATGTATCATCTGGTAGTTCATAATATACCACACCTTTCTGATCCCACCAGATACAACGCATAATCAGCTTATTACAATGAATATCTCGCTTTGGTTGGGATGGACCAACTTCACCAGGTTCCATCCAAGATTTTTTGCGTTTGGGATTCTCATAAAAAAATCCATCTCCAGTTACTATTCGATTCAAAAAACCATTTATTTGTTCTCTTTAAAGCAGTATTTCACAAATGGTATTTCGACGTTCGAGGCCTCTATCTTTAGATTCATGGGCAATCCAGTTGCTAGCTTTTTGAACGATTTGAATTGATTGTAAACATTTTGCAACAGTTGATCGATCAACATTTAACGCTTCAGCCAATTCTGATTGTGTTTGAAAAGAATCGTTAGCCAATAACGTTTCCAATTCAGCATCTTCAAGTTTTTTTGAGTGATTTTCCATGCTATTTTGGTTGAAACTATTATTTGCACATTGTATTCGATGGACCATGCCCACCGTAAATTTCCACAAGCAACCGATAAGTTTCCACTGCACTTTTCTTTGTAATACAATAATGTGAGAAGTTTTATCTCGCAAATGAGGTTTATTTGGAATAAAATTCGATATTTTCAAGAAGTAAAAATACTAATACACTCCAAATGTCGCATACTGCGTTTGACAGCTGACATCAAGTACTACAGAATACCAGTATTCCCAATTTATAGTACACGTAAGCAGTACTAGCAGCGACACCTATTGGGAAAAGGCGGAGTTATATTCACACACCCAATACAATGACATTACAAGTGGAAAGGAATACTGGAATAGCGAAGGCAATTGTAAACTACTGCGTTAGTCATCACAGAAAATACTGGAATCAATTATGGCGTTAATTTCGCAAAGAAATTTAAGCCGTGGAATGTTCGCCAATGCAAGTAATTTACAGCGATGGATGAGTATATATGTGCGAGAAAATTTTCAAGCAGACCCAGTTGTAATTAACAACGCACAGAAGCAGTCGAGCAGCAAAAACAAATTAACGATATTGATAAATAAAGTTTGTCTGTCTACAAAATCCATTAGGATCCGTATGGAACGCCCGAAATTCGTAACAATATTTTAGATATATATTCCATGATAAGCTGAGCTGTAAACAGATCATTAGTTGAGGATGGTGCTTAATTGACATGCGTCTGTTTAATTTATACAACGCATGGATTTAAATTAATGTTTTCCTGGAATATGGATCATGATATAAATTTCAAGAGTAACCGTATAATGGGATTTGCGCTATGCACCAGTTTGTGTAATTGGCCGAATAATCATAAATGCAATTCGGATTAAGGCCTAGGGGCAAAATTAAGGCCTAGAGGCAAAGGTCGTTACAATTTTCTAATGATTTAGATTTGGGACTTTTCCACTATAGTTCGGTCGGCACACAATTCTATGGCAACCTTACTTATCGGATTTGAATGATTGGTGTGGTTTATCGCTCGGTTAAAATTTTTGGTTTTTTGCCACTTTCCCTTTTATGAGCGATATACAGCAAACATAAATAAAAGGAACAGAGAAATAGTCAGTCACTATTTCTTGTATTTTTATAACTTATAGAAAAATCATTAAAAATTTTATGGCAACAAAATGATTTAGATTTAATCAAAACAAAGAACAAAAAATTGGGCATTAAAATCCTTAAACAATAAAATATCCGAACAACAGACAGACGTAACAAAAAAAATTAATTGGTTTGACTAAATAATCCTTTTTAATTGGATACTTGTGCTGCTTAAGAAAATGGTTCCGTCCGTTTAGTTATCGCTGTTTGCGTTGTCGTATTGTAAGATGAAATCTTAAGTGCTATTTTTATACAAAAGTATAATTAAATTGTGAATTATCTGAGTACATTAATCAAATGCGGTATACGGCACGTCTATCACAAAGGTTTATATTTTTATCAACGATGTGATAATAATTTGAAGTGTTTAACAATTTTATGGCGACACGCATATACATACAAAAAAAAACTCTTGAATTTGTCAAAATGTCACGTCATTTCCACTTCAATTGCTTGCAATTTAAACAAAACAAAAATCACATAGAATGTTATAAACTGTCACTGGTATTATTATTTTAAGCTTTTAAGTAATAAAACAAGCACACGAAATTTTAATTAAACTTTATCGATTTTCAATTAATCAGTTTTATATATAAAAAAAATTCATTAATGAACTCATCAAAAACTTTTTCCAAAATTGAATAAATTATTACTGAATGGATTAAAAATACCAAATAAAAAAAGTTTTACAGTTTCTAAATCTGACATGTGAAAAACACCTTAGAACTTCAATATCGTAAATCAATTTGAGAGAAATCTGTTTAGTATGTGTGTGTGTGTTGTATACGTACATAGTTTATATTTATATTATTTTTACGTACGTAATATGTGTTAATATGTAATGTAAATTTTATTAATTAAATTTGTTAGGTGTTGTTTTGATTAATTTTTATTGGCTTTAGTGCGGTGAACATTTTTTACTCCATTTTTCCATTAGCTAATGATATAATATGATCAATATAAAAAGGATAACATGGACTGGTAGTACAATACAACGTACGTACTATTATAATAGCTGCTGGCTAGAATCATATTGTATAATTACAATGGTTAACCGTTTCATTAATATTTAATTATCTTTCAGCGTTGTGTTTTACAACGAGAACACGAATATCGGAAATTTATTGAGTTGCGTTTTACAGCATTATTCTGGTCCCTCCTGGGAATTGCAAATAAGGGATAACCGAACAGAATTTATTAAGCTTATAAATCTATTGCTATATCCTTTTTATGAACTGCAGGTTGTACTTAAAGTCCCTGTTTGTTTCGTTTATCATCAAATTTAGGATGAGAAGCGCCACCCATTAGCAAAGAATAATAAACGTCTGCTATTTAAAGCAATCTCTCAACAAGGTCGGCAGTTAGGACACCACTGCAAAATCAAAGCGATTAATCCCAATCGATTTGTAGGCTGAAATTTCACAATATTGTTGTTGTATGCGTTTGAGGAAATTGTAATTAATCGATTACTCGGGTTATGTCCTTTGTCATATTCATAATCTCCGTGTTCATTACATTTCGGCACACATAAAATTTCATCCATTTTGAAATAAATATAATAATAACGGGGATTGCAGAGGAGAGACATTCCGAAAGGGCCTAACTCAAATTTAAAAATATATTAAAGTCTGTATTTTCCACTTTATTAAAACATTTTTTTGCAGAATTGTTAGGTCTAAAGAAGCAAACTATGGCAAAAATATGACTAGACAAATTACGAACAATTTCTGTACATGAAAGGCAAATATGAAAATTATTCTTTCTAAACAGCATCTTCGCAACCATACCGGAATTTTACGAATAAAAATTAATTTTAATCTATATAAGACTAAACAGCGATGCGATGCACCTAAAACTTTCACACAATGTGTATCTCGGCAAGGGGATGGTCGTGAGCATAGTGCGATTTTTTTTTACAATAGGTGACGCACGTGTCCAACTACCAAATATCGCGAGGCGCTCAAAATTTTAACCATTTTTGCAGGGGTTGAACCCCTTTTTTTAATTATTTGACGGGGGTCAAGAGATCCGCCTTATACGTTGCCACACCATTCATCCAATCGGTTTCAAACATTGGATAGGGATTTTATACCAATCGGGTCCCTGGATCTGATGCTGCATACTAATATTTCCCAAATACGCAAAATTGCATTGAAAATTAATCAGAGCTATCAAGAAATTGAATTTTATAATAATTTGATTGTTCGTTACTACACTTCTATCTAAAATATGTGGAGCCCACGATTTATCTCTTTAAGGATGTAATCGTCAGCAATTGGGAATGGAATCGCCTCAGTGAACAGAAGAGTCCTGTTGACCCTGAAATATTGTACGAAATGTATTGCGTTAGCAATCAATTGAATAGATCCGTCGAAATAAATTGATGGACTCGAAAAGATATTTATTAATTTAAAATTAATTAATTTGAATTTAAAATTAGTTTTTTGCAATTTTTAATCTGTTTTCTGGCATTAGGTGAAGCTTAATCAAATAAATGGAAAAATATTAATATTTTAGACTAAATGTTCGATTAACTCGATTTTCTAATTATTTTAACTAATAAAAATTAATATAAAAGCTAAGATATATAATTTCCATATAACTTCAGAAAGCAACATGCAATCGATTCAGACTTATTTCAAGTAGTCACCAAAAATATGATCCATGGACTATTTGAATCATCAATCTAACGTCTCCATGCTGCCATGGAAAATACACAAAAAATACCCAAACAAATCATTTAAAGAAACCAGCACTGGCAACGATGGTTATCCAATCTATCGACGGACATTCGACAATAATAAATGTACGAAACAACGACATCGACAACGATAATCGCTTGGTTGTACCGCATTCGCCATTGCTCTCCAAAACATACAAAGCCCATATTCGTGTGGAATATTGCAATTCGGTCAAATCGATCAAATATATTAAGAAAGGATCGGACATGGTTTGCTTTGCATTGACCAACAGAAACGATGAAATCACGAGATACCAAATGAAATGATCCAATACATGAACACCATCCAACAGTTGTTTATTTGCTGTTCATCTGGAAAAAGGACAGCGTGTATACTTCACTACAGAGAATGCACGACATCGAGCAGGTACACCACCAGCCACAACATTGACAGCATTCTTCACATTAAAGCAAAATGATGAATTCGCTAGGACCTTGCTATGCTCAGAGGTACCAACATACTTCAAAGGAACGCAACATCAAAAAAACAACTCAAAGACGCAAACATGGAATACAACAATTTATTTTCAACCGATGCATTGAGTAGATTGTGCCTCGTTCATCCCAACAATGTAAAATGCGTTTACTTGCAATGTTTCAACAATTGAGAACAGTCGGTGCCCAATTATGCCAATCATATCGTGAAGCATGCCAGAAATTAGAATTACTGAAAAATGATACACATTGGAATACATCACTAACGGACGCAACCGTGTGCACACATCCAGCAACAACGGAAGCATGCAATCCTCACCGGGAATGTATAACGAAGCGCTAATCAGAATTGAGGACAAATGTGCATCACTCATCAACAGAACGCTCATTCAATTATAGGCATCGTTTCATCAAATCGATTAGCAGACGATGTATACGATCGAGATTTGCACAGATAACACCAATTTATTGTCAACGAGCTGCAAACATTAATTCAAACAAATCTGCCAAAACTGACGGTAAAACAACACAATGCATATAACCGCATTATGAATGCGATTTCACGAGAAATTGGCGGTTTGTTTTTCGTCAATGCACCCGATGAAACAGACAAAAGATTTCTTCTTTCTTTGATTTTGGCGGCCATTCGCTCATAAAATAGCATTGCATTGGCCGCCGCATCTTCTGGCATTGCAGCAACTGTTTTGGAGGGAGGAAGAACAGCGCACCCTATATTAAAATTGCCATTGAAAATGAAATTTACTGAGACACCCTCATGTAACACAAAAGAGAATTCAGGAATGGGAAAAATCTTGCAAACATGTAAACTAATAGTATGGGATCCCACTAAAAATCTTTGGAAGCAATCAATCGGACGCTCCAATATTTAAGAGGTAATACAGAGCCATTCGGAGGAGCACTCATATTGCTGGCTGGTGATTTTCGTCAGGCTCTACCAGTTATACCACATTCCAAACCAGCCGGTGTACTAAACGCATGTCTCAAATCATCTGTTCTTTGGCAAAATGTTCAAAAAATTATATTGTCCACCAACATGCGTGTTGAACTGCAACAAGACAAATCCGTTGCTCGGCTCGCCAATCAACTTTTAGATCTTGGAAACTGGAAAATGTCAATTGACGAATTGATTAACAGCGTATTTCCAAACATTAATTGCAATTACAAAAATCACCAATGGCTAAGCGAACGTGTATTATTGGCGGTCAAAAGCATGTCAAAGCTATTAACACAGCTATTCAAAATCTAATATCGGACAATTATACAACATATAAGTCAGTTGGTTGCGTCATGAATCAAGAAGAAGTTGTCGGTTATCCGGTCGAATTCCTGAATTCACTTGATTTGCCAGGATTACCACCACACGAATTGATATTGAAAATTGATGCACCCATCATTATGCTTCGAAATATCGATCCGCCACGACTGTGCAATTGCACCCAGGCTTGCAGTTAAAAAATTGAGGAATCAATGATACCGACCGATATGCCATTCGAATTTAAAAGATAGCAATTTGCAGTGCGGCTCTCATTTGCAATAATCATTAATAAGCACAAAGGCAATCACGTCAAGTTTGCACAAAATCCATGCTTCTTACATGGACAGCTATACGTGGTCTGTTCACGCGACAGAAAATCCGCCAACCTATTTATGTACGCCACAAATGGCAAAACCAAAAATATTGTTTACCCAAGAGCATTACAATAATATAATTATCACTGAAATATATATTCATTCAATAAAAAGACACACAAACCTACCAAAATGTAAATACCCTTTACTACAAAAAGGCGTTGCAGCACACGCCGGGTATCCGCTAGTATTTTAATAAAGTTGAAAGTCAAAATAAGTCAAAATTATTTAGTTTTTTATTTAATAAATTAAACAACGCAACATCAATATCAACATTTGGTGACCCTTCCACAATGGTTTTGATTATTCTTCAAAATCTTCAATTATTCAAAAGTGCACGCGAAGACCTCTTGTCGGCATAAGTGGAGAAGTCGACAACATACTGCAAGACTCTTCAGCAATAGATAAATACCAGACAATAAAACGAGTATTAATTGACAATAGTCAGCAAAATTGAACCTGCAAAACATCCTGCAAGTCAACGTGCAAAAATGTCACGGTCAATGTAGTCACAAAACTAGATCAAGCAACTCCCTGATTACAAACAATCAGCATTGTTCCCGCAACAGCACAAACCTTAAGAGTATATCGCAATTATTACCGACAAACTGCACGATATTATGGACATGCGGACCCGGCGCTTGAGCTCAACTAATCGTGGCACGCGTACAACAAGTTAAAAGATACATGCTCCAAGCACAAGCAACAGCAATTTTTACAAGTGGCTCAAACAAATTAACGATAGCCTAGCAAGGCTGAAAATCTTTCATACACCCAGCGATAACCATCACGTCCTACAATCGCAATGGAGACGATACGTTCTTTTCGAGAAAACTACATTTCCCTCGACTCAGGGAAGTACAAAAGTAAAAATCAACAAACGTCAAGAGATATCAACAATCACGGAAGATTTGGTAACATAGCATCCAAATACATTAAACAATACAAAATTGTGCCCCAGCAAAAGTGATCCACAAATACTGGTTCCCCAAACCAATAAGTCTTAAGGTCGCAAGAGCAGACCTAAAACAACCGCAGTTTTTACAGCATATGGTAAACAATATCACATACCTGATAGATATCAGCGCTGATTTAAGCGTATCACACATATTATAGCTTTGGAATAAATCGCAATTGCGATTTAGTTCTGAAATTGGTGCGGATTTGTGAACGAAATTCTGTTTATTATTGTTGGTCCATCCACTAAGCTCACTCAAACACAACATCAGCACGCGTTAATACACCTTCATCATTGCTCTTCATAATCAATAAATAACAATGCACGATATTGTTAAAGAAATACAACAACAAGTACAAATTCAATCTCTCCGGTAATGCGCACAATCTAGTACACCACATTGTGGCTACAGGCCATTTACCATTTTCAAGATAACATAGACTTGATTCAATTCACTATAAAATAGCTTTCCTACAATTCCAACACATAAAAGGTGAAAGTAGGAATTTGCCGACCTTCTTCATCGGCAATATCCAATCCCACACATTCAAGATTTATGCATTCAATTTACATGGATACTCGATTTTCTCAAAAATCGATCTGGTGAGAGCATACCATCTCGATAAGAAATAATGAATAAGTGAATAGAATTATTCCGAATTTGAGAGAGAATTGAACCGCTTTCTAGAGCAATTCCCTCTAAACAGGAACGCAACTTTAGGCAATCACGCCACTTAGATTTTGTGTCTCAATTTACCACAAACATCCAGCACATGAAAGACAAGTCAATGTGTTTGCTGACGTACTATCTCGGATTCAAACGATCTCAAAAGCACAAGCATGCGATCTGGAACTGTAAGAATTATTGTCTAGATTGGTATAAACCGACGAACTACTAATTAGACGATTTATCAAATTGCTGCGTAAAATTTCTACAGGCAACAATCGTCCGTACATTCTAGAGACATTAGGTCGTACTATTTTCGACACACTGCATAATATTTTACATCCAAGTGTACCAGCAACATGAAAATTCGTCACTTCAAGATAATTTTGGCCAGAATTAATGAATATTTAACCCAATGAGCAAAATTTTATTTATCCTGCCAAAATTGCAAAGTGTAACGCCACACCAAATCACCTCACGACCTTTTCTAAACTCAACCAGGTAGATTTGAATTATCCTTTTGGACGTTAAAGGACCACTTCCATCATCTAATGGATACACACATATCTTAACCTGCGTTGATCGTCGTACGAGGTGACCAGAGGCCTGCTGCATAAAAGACATCTCCGCAGCATCAATCGCAAAAGTCGAGAAATAACATTTCTAGATTCGGCGTACCGCCTAGCTCAGTCCAAGCTAGTCGCTCAGCTAATGCAACTCTATTACCGCTCTCTTAAAACAGCTCTCATAACACGCGCAAATACCGTTCACTAGAGCTCAGAGATCCCAATCACCTCATAGAGAATCCGAGCAATAGTCAAAGACGACCTAAAACGTTTATCCGCTGAAGTGGTATACGTTCAAAGAATTAAACTACCAGGAAAATTGTTTGTGGAACAACCACTTACACTTCAAGTTACAACTGATACAGTGATAGATCAACTATGCTCCACAAGAACAAAGCCACTGCAAACTTGTGACTACATTTTCGTTCAAATAGACAAAGTACGCATTTGCCTCACACCACCTTATGAAGACCCATGAAAAGCGATACGACGAATTCGTAAGCACTATGTATTGCAAATCAAAGACAAGCAACAATCTGTCTCTATTGATATACTGAAACCAGTCTATGGAATACTGAGTTCACCCGATAAAATATCGGGGTGAATAAAGTTGTTCACATTTTCGGATAGCACCCACACTTCACACAACCAAACAAAACTCACAAAGGTCCACATAAACTTTCTCATTCTAAAATAAAATTAAGTTTTATTTATTAAACAAATAAAAATACAAATTATGTACGATTTATTTTCACAAAATGGGGCAATTAACATGCGCAAAGGAGAGCAGACTACACCACGGCATTGAGATGGCCATCTTATAAATGACCACCACTACAACCACTACCTGCAGTCCAACCGGCTATGTATGAAACGTCTTCAGCATCCAACTAACGTTACCGCCCATATGGCAGATTCTCAAAATTAAGTTTAAAAAGGTGGTTATAAATGTTTTTCGTGTGGCGCCACCATAGAAAAAAGAGTAGAGCGTTAAAATAAATTTTGTTAACCCACGAAGGGAAGGGCCTCTCACTGAGGGGGAGTGATGTGGCGATTCTTTCACTAAAAGAAACACTGCACAATACTTTCAATTTTAAACGGACTCCGTAGAAATAGATATTTATCAAATGACTGTTCTTCGTACAAATAATTATCGACTTGTTATTGAAATGATTCTTCAAGTTGTGTTAGTCTAACCAAACATAACAGATAATACTGCGCATTTTAAAAGTTTTAAAAACGTGCCCTGAACCTATTTTACCGCATTTTGCAGCCTCATGTATCGTTACATTCCACTCAATTTTAAAAAAATCCTTTAATTAAACGATTCAGATCGAGATTTCAAAATGTATAAGAAGTTTCAGCCGGCGGTAAAGTTATAACACAATCGCAAAGTGGCGTCATCTTACTCGATTAATTTCATTTAAATAAAAAAAACTTATAATTTCATTAGTAAGTTTTTATTATGCTGTCCTGTCAATGGAAATTTTTTTTTCCGAGGAAATGCAAAACAGCACAGACAAAAAAAATTATAAAATAAACTGGAAAATAGTAAAATTGTTTATCTAGGTCTCGTTTTCAATTTAAAAGCTGAAGTTGAATGAACAAAACAAAAGAGGATAAAATAAAAAGATTTAACACAATTAAATTTTATTTTTCGTCATCATTATTATTTTTTTCGTTGATGAGCCTTTTTTCCAGTTTTTCGGGTTATTTCCCGGGTTTAATACACATATAATTCATATACATACATATACACTTCCTCCGCCATCTTGACTTCATTATTATTCTCTATCATTATTATATCTCTTTTTATATTTTATTTTATTTTATTTTATTTTAATTAAATTAAATGATTTTTCATTCTTTGGAAACAAATAATACAGCCAATTCTTTGAATCTAATGTAATTTTATTATCGGTTGAATAAATTTGTCCTCTTTGTACAGGAAGCTTCAGGTTTTTTTTTTTTTTTGGTTTTTGGTTTGTTTTTTAACACAGCATACCAGCAATGGTACATAGAACAGAATAATATATTCTTGTATAAAACAAAACGGTTCAGATAAGAACAGCTATAAAATGTCAAAGAATTTATTATGGACAATTAAAAATAAAGTTAATTAAAGTTGCAAAGCTGTGTTTAAAAAGGAACGGTATCCTTATTATTATTCGATTGGCGCACAATTAAACATTAGAATAAAATTTTGGTAAAAGCTTTCCAAAGAATTTCACTTCACCCATAAAATTAACCTAAACGCAAACAAACCAAATCGAATCAAATCTAACGAGATTATCATCCATTTATCTAGAATGGTACGATGAATACAAAGTATCAATTATTGGTTTCAATTGAATTTGTGTATGCCACCACCCACCACTTGTGGATGCTATTTTTTATATGCTTCTAAATCATTTAACACATTGCCATACATAATCTGATTCACACATATTTTGGTAATGCAATAAATTTAAATTAATGTATTTGCTATATCAACAGCCAACCTCGTACATGCTTGCCTATAACCGTCTATGTGCAGTGAATATTAATTGTACATAATTAGATTTTGTAGATCACGTGACATAATTTATTTATTAATTTTTTGGTGTATACAAATTACGTTAATGCAAAAAATAAATTTGTTGAATATTGTTTAAAAAAATATTAATCCTAATAGATTCCTTGGCCAACACTTTTCCTTTAAACTAGCGCGGCGCGTCAAATTTCAACTAATCCATACTACTCGACGCATGTCTACGATCACACCAAGAGTGGCGCGGCGATTTTTTGTTTTGATTAATTTTGAGAACGTGAACGACGAATGAGAAATGTATGGACAACAATTGAAGTATCAATATTTTTAGGTTATGTTGGCCGCTTGGTGAGGACATAATTTTTCAACATAATTCGATAGAATTTCTTTCTTTTTATAATTGGTATTGGAATCAATAATTTGTGTATGCTATGCTCGACACTTGGTACCTATGTCCAGTCCTTAAAAGTTTTTGTTTTAAAAATACGTGTGGTACAAAGTTATGAGTTTTTGATGTAAGTGTAAGTGTGACTCACTCTGAACTATCAGTAGGCAGGTTAACTTTCATGAGTGGGTTTTTGTTTTTACTTTAAAATTTTACTTTCTTTCTTTCTTGCCAGTGGGAAATAGAAGATTACGCTAATCGCCACAAGTGGCGGAACTATCACAAAGAGATTTTATTTTATTATTTTATCATCTCAGAAATAGAAATATTAAGAGTGATCCTTAAAATGGCAAATTGATCTCCGCGAGTCAAGGAACTCGGTATATAAAATTTTGAAATTTAACCATTTTGCGTCTTTACGATATTTCTTCACGAATTACGATGAAATTTGGATAGTAGGATTGGTTAGGGATTTTAAAGTGATTTTTGGACAAATTCCGAATTATCCATGTATGCGATGCAAATTTTTCAATTATTAATTAAGAAATATATTCGAGTTCACTCCAGCTCAAAATTCATTTTAATCGTGTAGAATGCCTAGAAACCATATTTTCATCTAAAATATTTAAATCAAAAATCAATTTAGAAACCAAATTTGGTTACGAAATGGCCAAGTTTAGTCCAGCATGAATAGATTATAGAAATTTGTCAAAAACTCACATTAAAGCCTCTAACCATTACTACTATCCAAATTTTACCGTTATTCGTTTTGAAATGGCGAAAAGTAATAACAAACTAAATTATCTTTTGTGATAGTTCTGCCACTCGTGGCGAGTAGCGTAATTTTTTATTTTTCGTTGGAAATGTAATGTAATGTGATATAATAAGTTTGCAAAAATGTAAAGTATTTTAAATTGACTTCTAGGTGTCTTAGAGACTCGCTGCTATTGTCAATGGATAAGTTATTTTAAATTTACCATGGTTCTTGTTCTAAAGGTGATGAAACTAATTAAAGCCCGTATCCCATAGTCATGGCAATGTTTGACAGAAAGGCTATGATGTCACTCAAAACCTTTAAAAACTCGTTGTTAATACCAATACAAGGATTTAAACACTCAAATTTTCTTCACCACGTTTATTTCAAATTCACCATCATTTCTTATAACCAAAAAAAGAAATTTACTAAAAGCAATTAACAATCGATTTTTTTTTGTTTTCTATCGATTTTCATCTGTCAAATTTTGTTTGCTAAGAACAAAAAACAATTTAATTAGTTTTTTGAGTTTGTTCTTTAAAATTTTGTAATCTTGTGAAAAGTTTTGGTTTGCACTGATCGCACTCTGGTGACATCTGGTTTTGGATAGAACCTGCTGTATTACGATAGATTATACTTTTATGCTTACTTTCATGCTTGGGATCCATTAAAATTTACAATCTAAACAGTGTGATACGAAATAAGTACAGGGATAAATACAATGACTTACACCCAAGTAATGAAGTCCAAACAATTCTGATGGTACTGTAGTACTTGTTGTGAAATCACAATTTTTGCAGTTATTCAAAAACTAGAAGAAGAATAGAAGCTGAACGTTTGTCAGCGCAATCATCGTTGAAAAGCAGTTTTCAAAAAATGGATGATCCACTCAATCAAGTACTCTACATGTTGATAGTGATTCTACGTCTAGACTTATAGGAGGTGGGAAGCTTGTCACATCGTTGCAGTCTGCTGATTCTCCTGATAACAAAACAATATATGTTAGCAGGTTAGCAGACTTGTGGTGATTTCGATCTTAGTAATCAGCCACACTCTAGAAAACCTCAAAAGTTTGAAGATGCGGAATTACAAGCTCTACTGGATGAAGACTCAACGCAAATGCAACAAGAGCTTGCAGGTCAGCTATAGGAATCACCCTAACAGCTACTTCCAAGGGTTTGCATCTAATAGGAAAAATTCAAAAATTTGGGAGGTGGGTCCCACATGTGTTGACCGAACACAACCTATGATCGCGTCAACGTATGAACGCGTGACTTTCACTGATTGTCTGGCAACAAAAAAGGGCTTCTTGTGGAAAGTTATGACGAGTGATGAAAAGTATATTTTTTACGAAAATCTCAAACGTAAAAAGTCACAAATAGATCACTGGCAACCCAGTACATCGACGCCGCGAAACAGAACATCCACTTAAAGAAGGTTATACTGTGTATTTGGTGGGACATGAAGGGTCTGCTTTATTACGATCTCCTGGAACCCGGCCAGTCAGTGACTGCAGAATGGTCTAGCCGACAATTGAACAAATTGAGCGAATAACTTGATCAGAAAAGGTCATTTACTGGGCAAGGAAGCAGGCAAGTCATACTGAGGGATGAGAAATTTTCCCGCACGCGGCATATTGATCAGACTTGGCCCCATCCGACTACCAATTATTCTGGTCAATGCAGCATGCCTTAGTGGATAAACGGTTCAAGTTTCTTTCGCGGCGGGATTCGTATGTTACCTGAGAGATGGAAAACATCGTAAAAAATGAACAATATTTCCTAGATTAACGCATTAAATTCGTTGTTGTCTATTTTTTTTATAAAATAAATTTGCTGGGAAATCTGTAAAAATTCAGTCATACATCTAATAAAATAATTTTAATGTCTCATACAGCACCTCAGCCTATAGAGTACTCAGAGAGCTTCGGTTGTCTCTGTGTACACCTAGGTAGACATGTCTTCGACGTGGGCATGGCTACTTCTTCTAATACTCTATAGGTGGTGCAGCAACACAGATGTTGCGAAAGCCAAGCGTTTCAGACGCTGGCCCAAAAGCAGCTACAAAATATATTTTAGTACCAGAACAAACACGCTGAACTCCGTCAACAATTAGAAAATTAGATAAGATGAAACAAGAATTTACAATTTAAAAAAAAAGAAAAAGAAGAGTTCAAAAATAGTTCAAACACGTCAACATCTGCATTCGATGATGCCAATAATCCATTTCATACGGACGATGGAGAGTTAGAAAGAGAAATAAATTGGCACCTTAAACCGGAATTAAAGATCAAACAAGTAAAGAAAGGCTCAACACTCTCCGGGAATGGCAGAAACTTTACAATCAACTTCAAAACCAGTTAATCAACAGAAACAACTAGTTTCAGAACAACTACCACCTAAATCAAAAATAAATCACCTCCACAAATTATCTTCGTTGGAATATCAAATTATTCCAGTTTCTAATCGAATGTGAAATTAATTACAGTAGCCGAGCTATATCTCTTTCGTCTCTGAAACCTATAGAGCTCCGACTACAAAGCTTAATTCCGTGGAACATAAATAGTTTACTGGGTGGAACGATGTGGTATGGACGACATTGACAATTACGAAGATGACCAAAACATGCACGTTATAAATTCTAATAAGTCAGCTGCTACTGGAGAACGCATGTATCGGCTTCTGCAAGGAAAACAGATTGAAATTGCGGACAGTATTTTACGTGCAGCCAATGGCTCTAACTATGTTGAAACAAAATGTTTTTTCATAGATGGAGCAGGCGGTAAAAAATATGCGTGTCGATCCTGAACAGGAAGCATTCGCAAAGTGTATCCTGAAACTGGGAAATGGAAATCTTCCAAGAAATGACCAATGAAATCGAATTACCTGAGGATATAATTTTCAGTGGTAATTTAATCGAAGACGAATTTGGAAATTGCCTTGCGAATCAAAATTACGATGGAATGAAGGAACGTGTTATTATCGCGCCGCTGAACAAAGAAGTCAGTTATATTAATGCTGAGATCGTCGATCGTCTCCCAGGAGAATACAAATCGTATAAAAGTCATGATTCTGTGAAGGATAAACAGGAAGGATCCATTGAATTCACGCCAGAAATTCTTAATTCGATTGAAATTGATGATTTGCTACCCCATGAATTAAAACTAAAGAAAAATACTATAATTATGCTAATGCATAATTTAGCAATTTCGAATTATGTAACAATGTAGTTAGAGCAAAAATAATTACTGGGAAAAAGCTGGAGAAGAAGTACACATTCCTCGAGTTACGCTCGACTCCAGTAAAGGTTAACTTGGATGTACAATACATCGACATCAATTTCCGCTTCGACCAGCGTTTGCAATGACCGTGCATAAATCTCATGGGCACACGTTCGAATTTGTTGGCGCCGACAAATAGCTTGAGTTCTGTTACCACCTGAAAATGAACGTCGCACGCATAGTATTGTGTGGAAAGAAGCATTGAACGCTCCTGATGAAACTTTTATAAGTCTTGATAGTTACAGCGACGACGGTTACCTCGGCAACATCGATTTTTATGTCTCAGCCAAATAAAATAAAATTAAATTAAAGTTGTTTAATTATGTTGTGCTCGGTCCCCTGGTACTAATATTTGAAACTGATAATTGGAACGGTTATTTTCGAAGCTATTTTTTCAGTTGGTGCAGATAATATTTGTTTTCTATTTTTGGAATTTTAATATTGCCAAATTTAGCCTACATATACGTATAACCTGAATTTTTTTCTAGGTATTTGATGGATATGGACTGACACATTACTATAGCTAGTAAAAGCTGAAAATAATTAAAAAAATATGCCTTCTGGCCAACATTTTGGAATTCAATATATTTTACATATTATTTTCGATGAATCAGAGTGATCGAAAAAAAAATCTAGTAAATCATTTCCCATTTTAATCCAAGTACATTTTAATTTTTTGCACAGTAGGAATTCACCCGATTCCGAAACCTTTATCAAAATCTTGTTAATGTCCCAGTTATTACAGTTATTTGTTTTTTCCAAATATAAATTGTAATTAATTTCTATTGTTTTAAACTTCTGTCTGAATTTGTATATTTTTATGAACCAATCTAAATCGAGATTTTAAAAGTCTTACACTTTACATAACTTTTCTTCTAAAATCGTAAATTTCAATTTACTAAACTAGCACTTTTATCTCGACAAGACTTGAAACCATATATTCAGATAATTAAATCAATCAAAACTGGTATAATTAACTTTATATAGGTCCGTGCTCGTATCTGATGCTGGCACATAAAAGATTTTTAAGCATAAAATAAAGTTTTGTTTAAACAAATACTTTTTTAGCTTTCCCATAAAATAAAAGTTTCCCTGCCTTACAAATTTTGTTGTTGTGTTTTTATTTTCGAAACGTGATAAAATCCCATTTTGAATGGTTTGGTACTGATCGTCGTGTAATACATAATATTACTCAAGATAAAGTCAAATGTATATCCATCCGTATATGTAGAGAAAAACAAGACGGCATACGCACATTATTAATGATCCTTCTTAGATTTGGCATCTATATGTGGATGCAGTGACAAATAAACCAGCTTATCTCCCAATGTGCCAAACAAATATCTGTTATATTTATACAAATGAATTGTAAATGCTAATTCATATTCCATTCAAATAATATAATACTGAGATATAATTTAATTTCTTCTCGTCATCTTGTTGTATACACGTTCAATATTCAAAGACGATATTAGTCAAATAATCATAATAACTATAATACACTTACTGGAAAATTTAATAACAACGAGAGAAAAGATGTGACACAAGGAGGAAAGAAAAATATTGAAAAAATAATTTTCTTCTCTCCTAATGCCTAACCGACTGTTATCGAAGATATAAAGAATTAAAGCAAGAAATTTTTCTTAGACATAACGGAAAATGGAAAATCTACAGAATATAACGCGACTGTTTTATTCCGAATATCTCATGTATCCCACAGTAGCAGAAAAGAAAATTTCAATTTTTTTTTATATATTTTCATGTATCTCTCAGTTTTGTACATGTTTCTTATTTTTCCAATTTCATGTTTTGAATATAAAAAAATAACGCAAATAAAAAAAAATTGTTTCAGTCAAAATAATAATGGGATTGGTGTGTATGGGGTGGTGGTGGTTCAGGGAAAAGGTTGCAAAAAGCATTGTTAAGGAAAATAAAATTGATAAGAATGGCACGTGGAATGTTTCATGAATTGTAACAGTTTGCGAAAAAAATCGTAACAGTTTGTGATACGAGTATATGATGATAGGTTAAATACATCATTGATTTTATTTATCTAAACTATGTCTAACCGCACCATACCAGATTTTGGTTTATAAACATTTTTGTAATATTCAACAAATTCTTCTTCTGTATTCAATTCAAATGTATTTTTGCTTGTCTCACAATAATGAATTTATTAAAAGAATAAGTATTTTAATTCTGCAAAAAACTATTATTCTAGTACTATTAGGATCTCCTGGCTTAATAAATTAGAGACACTTTATTTATGCTCTGTGCGATTTTTTGTAAATATCCTTGAACTTTGGATTCGGTTTGAATCTTGGAAATCGAGTGGCGTGAGTTGCGTCACCAGACTACGCCGACCTCACACAACACAATTAAGACATCAGTACGTTCATAAAGCTAGCAGAACCCAACTAGTGGGCCATTACAAGACATGATGGATAACTAACGGCTTTCAATAGGCTAAATGTTCTGTTTAAAAATTTTGGTCTGAACCCCTATACCAACTAAAAATTTTTGTACTCGTGCTTGGCCAAGCTTTAACTTATTTCATTTAAAGCTAGCAGAACCCAAAAATAAAATCACATCAAAGCCGAAATAATACACAAAACATTATTCATTGCCAAACAGAGAATTAAAGGCTCACTATGGCCTAATCAAATGATCCATTAACAATTTATGTTTATGCTCCACTGGTTCTTGACCAGCTCTATTTTATTTCATTTAAAGCCACGATAAAAAAAATTAGAACGCAAAATATGATCAATGCACATTATGGCCTATAAGTCATTTAATTTGAAGCTGGCAGAATCTAAATCGAAAACCATACTAAACCCGATATTAGAACACAAAACAAGATCAATTACCATACAAATAATTTTAGACTCATTATGACAATTTCTAAACTTATCTCGTTCTTGAACAGGCTTTTGGTTATTTAATTTAACCTAGCAGAACTCAATTTTAAAATCGAAACAAATCTCAAATTAGAACACAACAAACAACAACATTGGCAAACAAATAATTGAAAGCTCATTAAGGCATCACCCAAATGCCCATGGCTCCCGCTTGGCCAAGAACAAATAGAGCCTAACATTTTTAAATGGAGCATTTGTTTCGGCCATAATGAGCCTAAAATTATTTGTTTGTCGATAGCTCTTATGTTGCGTCCTAATTTCGGTTCAGGTCCGATTGTCAATTTTGGTTCTGCAAGCTTTAAATTAAATAACCTAAAGCCTATTCGAAAGAACGAGTGGAACCGAAAATTTTTAATGGGAGTTTTCTTTAGGCCATAAGAGCATAAAATTATTTATGTGGCAGTTGATCATGTATAACGTTCTAATTTCGGTTTTGGTCCAATTTTTGATTTGGGTTTTGCTAGTTTTAAATTGAATAACCTAAAGCTTGGTCAAGGACGAGTGGAGCCAAAACCTGTTTAAAGGGGTATTTGATTAGACTCAGCTTTCGGTATGGGTCCGCTTAACATTTTCTAAAGCGATCACAATCCATCTTTTAGTTCTGTTGGATGGATTCTGCTAGATTTAGGGACATGGAGTTTCACCATCTCTCAAACTTTCATTAATAAATTGTTACGAATTCTACTCTACACACCTATAACACTCACTGGTCGAGTTGTAAGGTTAAGGTAAAAATGTACACCACCAAATGTTGTCAACCCAAAGGTCGCGAGTTCGAACCCTTGTTAGGATTAACTATTCCTTCATTACTGATTATGAGTTAGATTATGGAATGACGTTTCATGTGGAGCGGAATATTGAATTTGAAAAATCAATTTTAAACGGCGGCGATTCAGACATCATGGAAAATACTGGAATTAACAACGGCCTTAATAATAAAAACAAGGGAATTGACGTCGTAGAATGCTCGCATTGAATGTGTCACGAGAGCCGCCTCCATACGTTTAAAAGCCATGGGAAAGATCCAAAAGCTATGAAAATGGGGGTTCCGCATAAACTGAATGAAAGGCAACAAGAAAATAGAAAAAATACTTGCACAATGTTGCTCGCCAGATACAAAAGAAAATGATTTCTCCATCATTACTCCAATCCGAAGCGCAAAATGTCTTGGGTTGATCCAGGACAACCATCGACATCGACTGCAAGGCCCAATCGCTTCGGACGGAAGACAATGCTCTGTATTTGGTGGAATCAGAAGAGTGTTGTGATTTATTTTGAGCTGCTAAAACCTGGTAAAACCATAAATACTGAACGCTACCAACCACAAATGATCAATTTGAATCGAGCTTTGCGTGAAAAACGACCAGAATATGCAAGACAAAGCAAAACCGGGCATGGAAACGTTGGAGGCACTTAATTGGGAAATTCTTTCACATGCGGCTTACTCGCCAAACTTGGTTTCGTCCAATTATCACTTATTTGTATCGATGGCGCACGGCCTTGCTGAGGGGCACTTCACTTAGTATGAAAACGTACGAAAATCGCGCGATAACTGGTTAGCCTCAAAATAAGAACAGTTTTTTTGGCGTGGCATAATGGGCAATAATTTGAATAAAATACTTATAATCATTATCATACAATGAACGTGTACTTTTTAATAAAAAAAAATCCGATTTCAGATTTACACACTTGGTATTTCATTATTGTTATTATTACCGGGTGACTGACACGAAGCGTTACCAACTTCAGACTGTCATTGCTGTCAAGCCAGTGATGACAGAACACTCAAATTAAGCGCTCATTACACTAATGACAGTTCATTCCATTGTTTACAAGCGTACAAAAGCATTTTAGTGAGAAATATTCAGAAAAAAAGTTATCCGCAATGGAATTCAAGCATAATAGTGTGATTGCTCTATATTTGGCTGGAAAACCACAGCCCAGATTGTTAACCAGTTAAAACATACGCATGTGAATCGCACCATAAATCGTTATAACGATACTGGCAGCATTGAAAAACGCCATAGTGGTGGACCGAAACGCACTGCAACATCGCCGGATATCATCCGGAAGGTGAAAGCCAAATTGGCCCGGCACCCGCGGCAGAAAAATGGCTCGTGAGGCGAACATTTCGGCTTGAAATTCCATAAAACGCATGGTCTCAACGATGCTCAAAAAAAGGTTAGAGTGGAAAGAGCAAAGAAGTTGTTACGCTTGCACGAAAGTGGCGATTTGCCGAATTTGGTCTTCTCCGATGAGTCACCGTTCGTTAATGAGCAACATGTGAACAAGCAAAATGACCGGATTTACTTGTCCGGCCGTTCTACTGAAAATTTGGACCAACGAATTGCCAGTCGAAACCAAGCGCCGCTGATGGTGATGGTTTGGGGCGCCGTAACGGCCGAAAGCCGTTCACCGCTCGTTTTTTTGGACCGCGGCATCTCAAAATGCTCAATGCTCAAATTTATCGGGATTATGTGTTGGAGGGAGCGTTGAAGCCTTAGGCACAAAAACATTTCAGCCGCGGAGCCTGTACATTTCACCAGGACTCGGCGCCGAGTCATAAAGCGCGCGTCAATCAAGATTGGCTGAGAAACAACATTCCGCGGTTCATTTCCACTGCCCAATGGCCACCAAATTCACCGGATGCAAATCCGCTAGATTTCTCGGTTTGGGGTATTTTGAAGAGCAAGGTTGGGGCAAAAAATACCAAAGTGTCGATCATCTCAAGCAAGCGCTTCGCCGTCGTGGCACCTCCGACTAGTCGGGTGGGTATCTGTGTTTATCTAATACTGATTGTATAGAAAAATTTGTTTTTTATCCCATTAAGTAATATTTTATTTATTAAAAAGAAGTCTTCTCTCTCACAAATTTTTCTAAAGCTCAGTATTTCTTTGTATTTTAAGAATAGTTCTAAGGGCCCGACGAGAAGAATAAGACGAGATTGAATAAATGACTGATATATTTTAATCAATACGTTACTAGTTACTAATTGACTAAGTTTCCTTATAGTAAAGATATACGGCATTATTTGTTCTTTAATATACTCGATATGCTTTTTCCAACATAATTCAATGTCTATGATTAGCCCTAAATATTTATATTCGTTGACTTGAAGAGGTGTAAGTGCCACGTTAGCATTTGGCTTGCGAACAGTTACTATTTGGGTTTTCTAGGCATTTAGAATTAAGTTGTTTTTAGTAAACTACCTGTGAATAATAATTAAATCATTTTGTATTGATTCCCTTAGTGTGATTAAAACTGTTAAAACTCTTAACCGTTTAAAACTGTTGTGTTTGATCTTCAGCTCCTGGGCGATGGTATAACAGCTCGCATGGCGGACTATTTCGATAATTTTCAGGATTTTATTGACATTTTCGCCGATAGGCCTTCCAGTGCATGGTGCATCTTTGATATCGAAATAACCGAAAGGAATCGACGAGACCAAGATTGTGCGTGATTGGCTGTGACAGTATCGGGACCATAGATACCATTCACAATTTTAGCCACCTGACTTGAATTTTAAAATTGTAAAATATAGCGAATTTTCTCTATGTCAGGACTGAATCGATCAATCAGAAGGACAAAATAATAGTTTTAGTACACGAATCGCCCTTTCCAACGAGTACAAGTATGGCCCACTGCAACAGATACATTTCGATATACATATATGCCAGCATTATTATATCAGGCAGGAATAGTTAAAAATAGACTTACCAATCACAGTAGCGAGAATAATAACTGCCAATACGACAGCCGTTGAAATCATCGAAATAAGCTGTATCGTAGTTTCAAGTTCTAATGTTATATTATCATTATTGCTGCCATCGTTAAATATTAAACCATCACCAAACAAACCACTATTATAATTTTTACTACCATCATTCGAAATAACAACACTTTGATTTATAAAAAAACTATCATTTACACCAAATAATATTGTATTATCACTAATATCACTACCATTTAAATTACTATTATTATTATTATTATTACTATATATCATGATAGTACTATCATTACCACTATTTATATTCAATATTAATTCACTTAAATTATATTTATTATAAAAACTATTTAAACATTTTTGCAAATTTATTGTGTTATTATAACATTTTAATATGTCATTACTGTTGCTACTATTATTATAATAGTTATTACTATATGGGTCACGATTATCGCTATTATGTTTTGATGAGGGGGCCGATGCATCGAATATGGTTTCGTTAAAATTAAAAAATTCATCGTATATGTAATCGGTGAACGATGATAAGAATGACGATGAGGATGATGATGGTGATGATGTTTTTGTTGCGACCGCGGATGATGATTCGGTCACAATTGTGGATGATATTGAGTTTTGTACGTCATCTGAACCATTTAATGACGTACCACCAACCGTTGTATTTGCATTTGTTGCTGATGACGCGGTCGATGTTGTTACTGTTGTTGTACGTGTTATCGCTTTTTTTAATGGAATTTTTATTGTTATATTTTCTGTTTTATTACTATCATTACTACTATTACTATTATTATTATTATGATTATTATTATTATTGCTATTACTATTTGTTATTTTACTTTTATTCCATGGCCACCACCATGCATCAAATAAATTTTCCATTTTCTCCACAAAACTTTTCCTCTTCTTCGTAGAACGCTCTGTGTATATTTGCGTTTTGGCTCGAGACGCTAAAATTATACTTTTCTGTTCTCTTCAGCGATTTCCTCCTGCCGCACACACACACACACTTATTTGGTGTTGGTTGTTAATTTTTCTTCATTTTACATCTAAAAATATACAGAAGAAAAGAAAAATAATATTAAATTATTATTTCGACTGATTATGATCACCATCAAGGTAATGATGCTGTTTAAATTTATGAGACAATAAAAGCTTTTTGCAATTTTAAAAATAATTTTTGTTTTAGTTGTCTTACATAATACACAAAAAATACTAAATGGAACAGGAAAAGGTCTTTAGCATCGTTAACGGCATATTGAAATTATTTAGTTAATTGAAATTAGTTAAGTAAATTATTTACATAGTGCGTTAATTAAAACTACAAATATATATATTTAGTACCGTAATGACAATAATTTTCTAAGTAATCAACATCTTTTATTGTGGTTATAACTCCTTACAGTGTTTATCTCAAGAGAGCCAATTCGGTAGACAACAAAAAGTTTATAACGGGTGTTTTTTTAGGAGGTTTGTTTTTCCGATAGATGTCGTTTTATTTTATGACAGTTGTTTTGACAGCTCAAAGTGGCATTTCTACTCAGTATTGTTTGGCAAATCATTATGAATAGGTTAACTCCAGAACAACGTTTTCAAATCGTGGAAATTTATTTTCAAAATCAGTGTTCAATTAAAAATGTTTATAGAGCACTTCGTGAATTTTATGGTGCACATAATCGTCCGTCAGAGACCACCATAAAGAACGTAATTACCAAATTTCGGTCTACATTCACTCTTTTGGATGCCAAGCCACCGACAAGAATGAGAAGAGTTCGTACAGAAGAAAATATTGCTGTCGTTGAGGCCAGTGTCGAAGAAAACGACAATTTATCGATTCGTCGTCGTGCTCAGCAAATTGGACTTTGTCCATCGACTTTATGGAAAATTTTACGTAAAGATTTGGGTTTGGTGCCATACAAAATTCAATTGGTGCAAGAATTAAAGCCACACGACCATCGTTTGCGCCGTGAATTCAGTGATTGGTCGTTAAATCAATTGAACGAAGATCCATTTTTTTACCGTAAAATTCTCTTCAGTGATGAGGCGCATTTTTGGTTAAATGGATACGTCAACAAACAAAATTGTCGCATTTGGAGCAAAGATAATCCACACGCCGTTCTAGAATTACCAATGCATCCTGATAAATGTACTGTTTGGTGCGGTCTATGGGCTGGTGGGATCATCGGTCCATATTTCTTTAAAAATGAGGAAGGACGACGCGTTACCGTGAATGGAAATCGATACAGAACCATGTTAAATGAGTTTTTGTTGTCAAATCTTGAAGATATGGATATGAATGAAATGTGGTTTCAACAAGATGGTGCCACTTGCCATACAGCACGTGAAACAATCGACTTATTGAAAGAAACTTTCAACGACAACATTATTTCGAGAAATGGTCCGGTGAATTGGCCTCCGCGTTCGTGCGATTTGACGCCACTCGATTACATTTTGTGGGGATACGTGAAGTCATTGGTTTATGTGGATAAACCTCAATCGATTGACGCTTTGGAAACCAATATTCAACGTGTCATTGCTGACATACGCCCTCAAATGCTTGAAAAAGTGCTGGAAAATTGGACCTCCAGAATGACATTTGTGAAAAATAGTCGTGGTAGCCATATGCCAGAAATTGTGTTTAAATATTAAATGCCAAAAAATTATCTACCAAATAAAAAAAAATTTTGGTCATTTCATAATTTTATATGTGTTTTATTCAAAAAAAAAATCGGCAACCTCTTAAAAAAACACCCTTTAGATATTTTCCACAAAATAAGGCAGACAAGACAAATACTTGTTGCAATATAAATCAATTTATTCATACATCCACCTCATATCTCATCATTCTCTGGATACACGCAGCATTAAAGATGAGGAATTTGTTTTTGATGTTTTCCTCCCATTTCCTCCTTGCTATTGTTTTCGATTTTATTTATTTTTTGGAAAAAGTTTATTTTTTATTATTGAAATTTAGATGTAATCAAAAGATAAATAAAAGTTTTGTAAAGAAAATAATAACAGTTTATCCATCATCAATCTTATTTTTATTCTTAATACCATTGTCATTCTATTATAATTTATTATTATTATTATTATTTGGAAAAACATTTTTTCTTATGTTTTTTTTTCGGTTTTATTATTGTTATTATTTATGACAAAACAAGAAACAGGAATATACAAACAACAACGAACTGTTGTTGGTATAGCTGAGCAACAGAATAATGAAAAGTTTTGTTTGATTTTTAGTGGAATTTTTGTTATTCATGGTTTATCCAAAAATAAAACAGATTAAAGCTACACTAACGCTAAGATAATAGGGTGGCGGCGGGCTTTGTATAATATTATTGCTAATCGTTTAAATTACACTCAAGTTTATTTTTTATAGTCTAAGATATAACAGTGTAATATTTAAGTTTATGACTTTTAAATCTCAGTCGACGACTTAAAGCCGATTTAAATATGTAAGAGTGTGTTTCCTTCAAGAATTTTTTTGGATACAAAATTTAAAAGCTTTTTTACGATTGTGAATTAAAATGTGTACTGTTCGAGGGCATTTTTACAAAAAAGAAATTTTATAAATAAAGCAATTCGAAATACAACATATTTAATATGTGAAGGATTTCAAAAAAAATTCTGTATCTCACCAAGAATTCTGAATGTCAAAGGTCATGGTCATTATGTCCCCAGTCATTTAACCCCCTCTCTCAAATGACCTCCGGTCATTTACGCCCGATCATTACTCCTTCGCCATTACCCCAACCATCGCCATTAACATCCTCCCCATTTTCACCCCTAACGAAGTTTTGGAATATTTTCAATTGGGATAAGACGCGCTTTTCTTGTGCGAAATATGTCGAAAAAAAATTCTAAATTTGTTGCATGCAACAAATGTTGCATAGAAATCACAAAACCATTATTATTATTATTATTATCTTTATTTCAATCAAAATTATAAATGTAAGATTACAAAGTACAATAAAATACATAGGCAGAAATAAAGTGTAGCCCCTAGATAAGGAAATACCTGTGTTGGAGCACAATTTAACTAAGCAAGTAATATAGGGTTTTCCAATAGGAATGATATGATTTTTAAGTGACGTTTCGGCCATTTGTAATATGTCATGATCTGTCATTTTTCGTTTCTTTGTATTCAGTAATGTTTACAATTTCATCATGGTGAGATATACGCAAGAACAACGTTTACAAATTATTCAGCTTTATTATCAAAATAATCGTTCTCCAATTGCAACTTTTCGTGCGCTTTTGCCATTTTATAGTCGTAATAATCGTCCAAGTGTGCTCGCTATTCGTCGAATTGTTGAAAATTTTGAGCGTGCATTTTCTTTACATAATGTTGAAGTGCCAATAAGACAAAGATTCGCTCGAAGTAATGCAAATATTGCTGCCGTTCAGGCAAGTGTTGCTGAAGACAGCAATTTGTCGATTACAAGACATTCTCAAGAATTGGGACTGTCTCAAACCACAACCTGGCGGATTTTGAGAAAGGATTTGGGTTTGCATCCGTATAAAATTGTTCTCACTCAAGAACTGAAGCCATTGGACCACCGTAAACATCGTGAATTTACTGATTTTGCCTTGGAACAACTTGAAAACGATAACAATTTTTTTAAGAAAATCATCTTCTCCGACGAGGCTCACTTTCATCTGAGAGGTGCGGTAAATAAACAAAACTGTCGATTCTGGTGCGAAGAAAATCCACAAATTATTCATGAAAAACCATTACATTCACCTAAACTGACAGTTTGGTGTGGTTTTTGGTCTGGTTGAATCATCGGTCTGTATTTTTTTCGAAATGAAGCTGGTAACACCGTTACCGCCAATGGAGATCGGTATAGATCGATGATAACCAACTTTTTATGGCCGAAATTGGAAGAAGTTGATCTTGGCAACATTTGGTTCCAACAAGGCGGGGCTACGTGCCACACAGCAAGTGCAACAATTGAATTGTTGCGAGAAAAGTTTGGAGTTCGATTATTTCAAGAAATTGTGATATTGAATGGCCTCCAATAAGTTGTGATTTAACACCATTAGAATATTTCTTGTGGGGTTATTTGAAGTCATTGGTCTTTAGCAATAAACCAAACTCTCTTCAAGCTTTACAAGTCAATATTGAACGTGCTATTCATGACATACGACTTGATTTAGTGGAAAAAGTGCTCGAAAATTGGGTTCATCGAATTCGTTCCTGCAGAAGAAGTCGTGGAGGCCATTTGAATGATGTTTTATTCAGAACTTAATTGTATCGATTGTACTTCACATTAAATAAAAATCATTTCAATTTCCTTAATTGTTAAGGGTGCGTTTTTTTAAGAAATCATATCACTCTTATTGGAAAACCCTATACAAATTAATTATTCTCTAGTATCTATTGCTACACAAAAGAAAAGGAGTTACTGACAATTATTAAAACATTAATATTGGAACTTTGCAAGCTTAAATAATATTTAAAAAAAAAGAAAAATATGCAGAGCTGTAGTTAAAAAAAATATTGCTCAATATCATTTATATTAGACAGCCAAATTCGTAATTCACGTTCAAATTGGTATTTGCGCTCTATTGTGAGAAGTTTTAAATGCTTTTTAGAATCCCACTTTAACTGCGAGTCAACAATTATTCCTAAGTATTGAAACTCATTCACACCTAGAAGTTGAAAGCACTGTGCAGAGCAGGGATTTCTGTTGCATAAGTAGCTATGAAACGTCAATGTATTTGGGACAATTTCTACATTAGGTAGTGTAAAATTCATAACTCTAGATATATCGCTTACAGCCAACCGATGGTAATAGAACCATTTACTAAGTTTTGATAAATCACTTTGCAATGCAAGTTGAGATTCTGATGAATTGCAATCAAATGGATAACTCAACGCCAGGTCGTCGGCGAACGCTGTGGTCTGACCCAACAGATCGATATCGAAAATGGAATTAATGTAAATAAGAAATAGCAGAGGTCCAAGCACAGAGCCCTGGGAAACACCAAAACTCAAGTTACCTGGGTCACTGATAGAGCTTTCCACTTTAACCACTTGACGACCAAACCAATCTAGTACGACGCCTCTCACCCCTATGAACTTCAATTTCGTAAGCAGAATGTCGTGATCAACACTATCGAATGCTTTAGATAAATCTAGAAATAAAGCAGTAGGCTTTTGAGACTTGTTTATAGCCAAATATATATTACTTAGAAAGTGTAACAATGCCTACTGAGGACGATTATCCCGCTGTGAAACCGAATTGTTTCTCGTCTAGAAATTTAATATTATCGAGATAATTGAGTAGTCTGCGCTTCACCATTTTCTCAAATAGTTTAGAAAAAGTACATAAAAGACCTATGGGCCTATAGTTATTAAGCTCCAACTCATCTCCTTTTTTATAAAGCGGTATTACCAGAGCTAGTTTAAATACATCTGGAAATACTCCCCTATCCAGGCTTAAATTAAACAGACATTTCAAAATATCTAACAAATACCAAGAACAATTTTTCACTAAAAAATTTCGGATATAAGTTCAACAGTTATATGTCATATAACTATTTGAAAAACCCGTTGTATATCTTGAGAATTCACGGAAATCGGTTGATAATGTGGTATTGTTAAACATTGAAAATGTGCTGGATGTAACATTTATAAAAAAGTTATTAAATTCATTGGAAATGGCTAACGAACCAGAAACAACCAAATCTGTGTCTAATTTTCTAATGCGCGCTATTGGGCTTTGGCCTAAGTTTTTTCCTAGAATCTCATCAATTAGTTTCCAAGTTTTCTTAGAGTTATTGCCTACTGAGGAAAATTTATTTTTGTAATAATCATTCTTTGTAGCCTTGACACTGCTCTTCACATTAATTGACAGATTTTTAACGAATTTTTGTAGTCTACCATTGAATGGATTACACTTTAGTTTCTTCGAAAACTTATGAAGATTTTTAAATGCGGCAGTTTTGTTTGTTGACATAGCCGCCAATTTCAAAATGAGCTTCATCAAAATCAGCTTCGTGTTAACTGTATTTTGGAAGGCTTTACATGAAGCTCTTTGTGTAAAATATTGAACAAAGTTGTTGGTTTGAGGTTTAATTGCTGTGAACGACAACGAATTGATGTCCTTGGCTCTTCAGCAACACTTTTGCTAACAACTACAACATTTTCACTTGAATGATCAGTACGGTGATACATTCTGCTTCCCTGATCTTGAACTGAACCAGCGTCTTCAAATTTATCAATGATAAGTTTAATAGCACGGTTTGTCGCAGCATTTTCTCTACCGTGTTTGGAACGAAATTTTCTTCCAACTTACGGATAACTTTCACCATATTTAATAAAAACACGTTGCTCAATCATATATCTCTCCATTTTAGCTAACCGGAATCTGCCAAATATGATACTCTAGTACAAAAAATATAAATGGAGGAATATTTAAAAAGATACCTCAAATTTGAACACTCTTTAAATAACGGGTGTTTTACAAAAGGGTTAGTGGCAACAAATTTCAATTAGATTTAATTTTCAAAAGTATTGACATGTGGATAGGTTTTTTGGAATGCTTATTACTAGGATTCTTACCGGGGCAAACGAATCGAATAGTTCCTGGGTCCGGCGATATAAATAACGAGTCTTTTTCAAACAAATTTAAATTAAGAAATCAACTCAATTGTAAAAGACTCGTTATTTATATCGCCGATCCCAGGAATCGATCGATTCATTTGTTCTGGTAAGAGACCATATCATGAGCATTCCAGAAAACCTACCCATATGTCAAGCTTTTGAAATTTGTTCAACATATTTCTTTTGAAAACGTTCAACATATTTGAACTGATAATTGTTGCAACAACCTATAGAGTATGCAACATTTATTTCATGCAACAAATTTGACATTTTTGGGCGTACTTCACTTGGGTTGTACGTAGTAAAATAAAGTATAGTAAAAATGCAAAAATGGTGGTCCAGAGATTTTGGCCAGATTCACCAGTTGCTATATCACCGAAGTACGAAAAAGCGGGTTTCAAACGTTCTCGGTGCTTTTGTGAGTGTGTGTGTATGCCTGTGGGTATATGGTGCGTTGCAGACTAAATGTCTGTTGGATGTTTATAGTCCAAATGGATTGACCGGTCGAGGTAAAACTTCATACTTTAGTTTCATAAATTGGGAGATCCCTGTGATTTTTGGCTGAAGTCGGTTCATCGGAATTGAATTCTATAGGAGCTTTTTCGTTATTTGCAAATATTTTGAAAATTGCAATTTTATTTTATTAACTAATATGTCCTTCAGGTTTCTAGTATTTTTCTCCTAGTGCAGCAAGTAGATCAACAAGCCCGGACTTATTAAATTCGTAATGGTTCTTTATCTCTCGGGAACGGTGAAACATCAAACATTTAACGAATAGTCTTCCACATTTCATTAGCTTTTATATTGCAGATTTCTGTAAGTTAATACATGGGCGTGTGTCACCTTTTGACTGTTCCAGCACGATTTACCATTAAAGATGCAATTTAGTTAGTCCGCTTCGGGCCTTTACGAATATTGGTCCAGTTTCTCGAGGGACCGATCAACGCGATTATTGAAAGAATGCCCTTTTTTTATTTTTAGAAAACTTTTAAAGTCCCTCTCTGTGATCGGGTCTAATGGCTCCAAACGTTCACTGATGTTTACGGTTCCCGGTAACCGGGGTAAATGTACACCACGTTATTGCATTGTAATAGTAAAAAAATAAAGTTGTAAATCATGTTTTTGAGTGGGTGGGGCGCAGATTGACTAAATACCTTACCTCACTTTATATTTTACAACTGCTTGAACTGGTTTTTAGGTATATATTTCTACAAACAGTAAGGATTTTTTAATATTTTGAAAAAAAATAAATTGACGGTTTATCAAATAACAGTTATAATGATGTAATTAATTAAATATTTTAAATAAAATCCAAAATTCACTTCTAAAAAAATGTATCGGCTTATGACAAATCATGTTTTACTTTTTTGTTCTGACAAATAAATTCCACAAAATGTCTCTTTATTCCAAATGTCATGAAATCCATTACCATGTATAAGTTGCATGTCCAGAACTAACCTTACGATACTTTTGAAGGAGCCGGTCCTTTGTGAATAAATAGTTATATGAAATTAGTGACATGCTGAAATCCGAGGAGTCGATTCCCTGGATCAAGGTGACCCCTCTTAAAAGTTTCTACCCCATTCATCCAATCGGAATCAAATTTTGCAAAGCGATTTTTATATCAAATGAGCAAGTTTTCGTAATATATTTGAAGTGGTCGACTCCTGGGTCTAAGTGATTCCATACAATTTTTCTCCAAAAACGCTTGCAATTGTAAATTAAATCGCCTCAACGAACAGAACTATGTAACTGTTTACTCCGTCGAAAAGAACGTCTAGAGCTGCTACAACAAGTGAACAGGCTAAGATACGGCTGCAAAAAATCGCTTACCATAGTCGATCAATAGAGAAAATCAGAGTTGATTTTAAGTTAACAGTATTAAATTTCTAATTGTTCCTTTAAAATGCCGGGCTAATTCAGCCAGCCTATTATAAAAGGTACTATTTTTCATTTTAATGTGCCACTTTATATTTGCCGAAATTAGCAGAACTAAAGAATATTCGAAGTATTCGAGAATTGCACGAACCATGTTTGCGCCTTACGTACGTTGACTAACACTCCTCAATGTAAAAGGAAATCTGGTATTCTCCCCAACGTTTGCATGTACTAGGGAGACAACATTAGTGTCGTATGTCCCCAACAAAAACAAGTGTGTTATTCTACAGAGCATATTCCACAAAAGCAAAGAGGTGGCCAACGATACAGAGCTATTATTAAATTGGATTATAATAAAACCAGAGGAGGAGTAGATATCGTTAATAAAAAAACTGCAGCTTACACAAGTAAAAAAAAGCCAATAGATGAACATTGTCGTATTTGCAAACATAATAGATGCATTCGGTCGATGCATTAATTCATTCATTCTAGACGACGAGTTTTTATTGAATCCTTAGGCGATTCTTTGGTGAAACATCATATAGCGAGAAGAGTTTATTTGCAAAGAGCTCTGGGTCCTCGGAACATAGTAACCACTTTATAAACATCCACAGAACATCCAACTACAGAATCATCAAAAGAAGCAATCTCTAACCAAAAAAGAGGGCGCGGTACATTCTGCGAAAAATCAGATGACAGACATACATTGAAATGCCAGTAGATTTATATGTAAAACTCATGCTAATAATATTTGTCAGCAATGTTATATGTTCTTTTACCTTAAAATAAAAAATGGCGATGGGTCTTTTTAGATCCGAGAGAGTTGAGTGTTATTTATTTTGAGGGAAGGATGAAGGTTAATGATGATGGAATGACGTCATTTAAATTGCTGATGGGATGCAAAAATATTTCGCTTAAGAAGAAGAGATGACAGACTTTATTAAAGTTAGAGATGAGGCGACACATTTTAGGTGTCAGGGGGAAATTATATATTGACCTTATGAAATTGAGCGATTTCGAAGTAAAATATCTGTAAAACCGATGGGTTGAGGCTTCTATTATTGAAACTTAATTTTAATTTAATGTAACTATAAATACCGCGTGATAAGCAAATAATACTAAATTAGTTTAATGTGATGTTACCATAACTTCCGCGTAATAAAACCATTGTTTAGTGTATTCATAAAATTTTTATAAATTTTGCAATTTTAATTATAGTTCCATTATTGTGTAGTGTGTAAGTGATTTTTATAAAATTTTAATTAATACATTTATGGCAAAATTAAAAAGAAAAACACATAAAATATACATTAAGCCAATGCACATTAAAAATGGCATAATTCATAAATGCTGGCGATATATCGACCAAACCGGCACCATACGGTGACGTTATTTATATTGTATGAGATGGGTAGCCAATTTCGCATAATCTGAATTTATGGGATACTGTGACACATTCATATCATAAATTCATTTCTAAAAGGCCCGTTGGATACTTAAAAAAAATCTTAGAAGATTCTCTCATTTACTGCATCGATATTACAAATCAGCAAATGTTACAGAATCGTGTACATACCAGTGTTCAGTGTATGATAAAGAAATGTCAATTATTTATAATATAATTTATTTTATTAACCATGAGTATAAAATAATTTTATTTTATTCCACATACGAAAATAAAATCGTTTATGGTTGTACCAATATTGTGATGACCAGGTAGGAAGAGGTAGGAAATCGGATTGCTCAGTTCGGAATGGGAGTTCTCAACCATTACATAGCAGAATAAGTCAAACAAACAAAAAACTAAGTATTAAAGTATTGGATGTACGAGTATGCACAGCCCATCTTCACTCACACCGATGTAGAAATTGAAAGAGTATATTTACCCATGATAAATTTACTTTTTATTTATTTATAACCTAGGAAATATTTAATAAAATATTTAAAGTACTAAAAAAACTCAACGAAAAAGCGACCTCACGGTGATGCTAAAATCAACGAAACTTTTTTATGTTTGGATCAACTTAAATAAACTTGGGCATCAGATGGATTATCCCGGTACTCGCACTAAAGCCCATACCGGAGATGCGGAAATATCAATAAAAATGTACCGGCATCATGTAAGATGATAAATAAAAAGTGTAATCAGTGGTGATGTCAGCTTTGCAAGCGGGCCGATGTCCATTCGACCTTTAACCAGGAATGGGCGAGGTAGATTATACAACGTCATCTACGCGGTCGTCGACACGTATAATACATAGCTATTTTTTGTGTCTCTGACGTCGCTTATGTAGAAAAAGTCAACAACCTAGGGAATGTAACAAAAAATTCAATTTTCTCATTATTTTAAGGTAGCTAGTCTGATAGAGTTGTTCTGTAGCTTGTAGGTAGTTGTATAAGTATCCTAGTTGCCAAATAAGTATACATTTTAAAACTAAATCACATAAATTATTCGTTAGTATATGGGCCGACTCCTACCATGCCCTAATATTTTAAAGAAAGCAATGCACTATTACAAAGTTTTAAATGTGTGGTTCATGATGCTGAAAATCCAAACATATTATCTGCAGGATTGGACACACCACGTCAACGTATAAGAATTGTTTATTTGGTTAATACTGATTTCTTCAACTATTTGAAGCGATCGAAATAAATAATGATCATTAGTGTCGTGTAAAATTTGAACATAAGTTGGATTTTTGAAATATTTGCAGACGTTAATATTTTTGGCGGTATACTATTTGGCAAGTAGACCTACAATTTTCCAAAATATTTTGAGAAATCTATTGATGAATAGTTGCATCCAATGCAGTCCATGTAAAGGCCCCATGATATAATTCCAATATGTATAAGTTGTCCAACCATTGTTAGTGGTTTGAATGCACCATAACTTACTCATTTGACATTTTCTTTTTTGTTTTAATCCATGCCATCTTTTCTGGGGCCGAAGCACTCCCTACTCTATCGCGGTTCATTTTCCCGCATTACTTTACGCAATTACTGCCAAATCGAAGACGTACGGCTATAGGACCGATTTAAGTTACCATCTGCACATGCCTAGTGCTGGACATGGAAGATAGGTCGGCCCATGAGTTTTGCACGCCTATAGAGGGTCGTAGTTGTGTTCCTTTTAATCACAGATCGTGATGTTGATGAAAATTTTATTTTACACTTGCCCCTATTGGGTTTCGAACCCGGTACCTTCCGATCCAAACGCCAAAGTTTTAACCAATGTGCCATTTGGTCGGTCATTTGAGACTAAACTTTAAACGTCATGTCAGTACTATGGCCATCAACAAAATAATTGGACAAGTTATATAAATTTTAACTAGAATCGAATGAGAATATTTTGAAATAGGAATGATTCCTAAAATATTTCTTTGGTTATTTATCCGTTATCTGAGATTCCTAATATCTAAGTGGGTATAAAAATATAAAATATAAAAAGATAAATAAAATTAAAACTAAAATTAAACTACATCAGACTAAAACTCTAAATAGAAAATCGATATTAGGGTGCTCAAAAAGCCAAACTTTAAGCACCTGTAGAAATTATTTTGAATTTATTTGTTGTCGAATGCTAAGTGGAAGTTGGTTAAATAAGGAAGGCGCAGTTACCAGGAAATATTTTCTAAAATGTTCAGTAAAAAAATGTGGGACCACAAATAAGAAACGATCATTGTTCCTAATATTGTATCGCACATTTGCTCTCAATAATCGATGCTCACTTCGCAAATAATATAAACGTAAAACCTTATAAACATATAGATGTTGTAATGGTAAACCCTTGCAACTCAAAAGTAATGGCCAAACAGGAACCCGTGATGACTTAAAACACATAATACGAATATCATATTTCTGAACAATTATGTTAAAGTTAAATGATAGCAACCACCCCAACACGGTAACGCATATTCAAGCCTAGAGTTAATGCAAGCATTGTAGAATTTTAACAATACCGATTTAGGTGCTACTGGTCTTAATAGATATAAAGTTCGTAACGCATTGCTAAGAGACTTTTTTATTTTATCGACATGTTGCTTCCAATTCAGATTGCAATCAACAATAACTCCGAGGTATATGAAGCTCTCAACAGTTTCAATGGAAATGCACGAGCTGGATCAATTATCAGCATTACAGAAACTGGAGTGATACGTTAACGGTGAATGAAAACTTCTGCTACCCAAACTAAAATGCATAAACTTAGTTTTGTCACTTCAAATTAGGAAATGGTGGTCAAACCATTTCCTTAAAACTAAAAACTCGGCTGCAATTTTATGGCAAACATCAGTTTGTTGAGGACCCTCGATAGCATAAGCTCATATCGTCTGCAAAGGCAACCATAGAGCCTAACAAATTTGCACTAAAAATTGAGTTTATGTATATCAGAAATAAAAGAGGTCGCAAGACGGAACTTTGAGGAACACCAATGTTTAAGACATAAGGGCTGCACATAGTTCCATTCACCTTAACAACATGATTACGATTTGCAAGATACGATTTAAACCAATTTTAGAAAGCTTATGCAATAGAAGGTTATGATCAACCATGTCAAAGACTTTTTTATGTTAACAAAAAGCCCAGCGCAAGGGTCAGAATTATTTAGCGATGCATGCACGCCATTTAAAAATTCAATTGAAGAAGACTCCGTGGAAAACCCATTACGAAATCCGTGCTGAATACAACTTATAACACTATGCTTCTCTAGGAAAACAACCATTGTAAATTTAATAATTTTTTCCATTATTTTTTACAAAACTGGCTGTAGAGCAATAGACCGGTAATTATTTAAGTCGCTTCTGGAACCATTTTTATGAAGAGGTAGGTAGCACAATTGCTGATTTCAACCAACGGAATTTTTAATTAACTTTTAGTTCAATTGCTACAACCGAATATATCGTAAGAGTTGCTTGATTTTAAAGAAGCATTGGCTTTAGAATCTTCAAGATCGTCAAATGAATGAAAAAAAAAGTTTGCTCAACATAATCGCCGTCAGGCTCCATAGAATTCCTATTATTTAATGGAAGACTAGACGTCAAATTTGACGCAATACTTCCAAAATAATTACTAAACTATTGGCAATAGTACGCCACATAAGTTTGGAGTCACCGGAACAGTTAACAAATCTATTTTTATAGTAAGCTACACGGGCAGCAACGGTTTTCTTTATTACTTTGACAATAGGCTGTAACATATTGCGGGAAACGTTGATTGGTTCTAACATGTTTCGCCTTTTCAATAACCAATTTTTACGTTTAATCATGTTTAACATGGCCTCAGAGATCATGGTTTAATAAGACGGTTACTACGTGGTTTTTGTGAGTCTAGGCTAGCTGAAAAACATCATTCCAAAGCATTAAAAACATATTAATAGCTGCACACGAATCGTCAAGGACATAAATAGGAGAGAAAATAGCTCTACGAAACAATTCCAAGAATTTAGATAGAATTATTTTTGGCTTAACAGGTAATCTATCATGCTTTTCACCTGATTAATGTCGATCACAACATGCATCAAGTGATGGTCAGTAATCATATAATTAAATAATTCAACCTTGACGCGAGACAATATATTATCACGTGATCTGCAAAAGAAGTGATCAATACAAGTAGAAGTAGTTCAGTTACTCTAGTTGGATTATTAATAAGCGATGCTAGACCAACGGACGACATCATACAAATATAGTTATCGGACACGGAAGAGCAAGATAAAATATCAACATTAATGTCGCCCAGAACAAAGAGGTTTTTACTGTTTATATGTCTTAAATATTCAGAAAACTTATCGAGAAAGATAGACCCCGTAACGGCCTGAAGCCGCTGAAACAAGGTTTATAGGTTCAACAAAACAATTTAAATTACTTTTATAAAATACCAAAACTCCACCAGCACGATAACTATTGTTACAACAACAAACAAGATGGTAATCATTTAACTGATAGAATTCCGTTTCATCATCATTAATCCAAATTTCACTCAAGAAAATTAAATCAGGTATACTTTTAAATAACTCAAGATGAGCCAAAAAAGGATTAACATTTTTGCTTAGACTTCTGATGAACAATTTGAACACCCATACAATCATCCTTCATTAAACTATCTGAAGCCATTGATTATTAGTTTTCCATAGTTAAGGAAGAACCACTTGCCCGTCGTACTTGTTGAAATAGTGACGCATGTTTCGGGTTTGCTACCTTGAGAATGTTTTCAGTGAATTGCCTATATGGTCACGCCTTTTCATTTTCTTGATTTCTCGTGGAATAATCTTCGTATTGACGTTTCAGCTTAGACTTATTTTGTTGACACATTTTCAGCTTGAAATGCGGGCGTTTTTCAATTTTCTTCCAAGTTTTATCACTGATCCAGAGTTTGCGTCTGTATTCTTGATGCCCGAGTGTGCTGGTAGCTGACTGTTCATTGGTTTACATAATGTATTTCTTGTGTCAACATCGTTTGACCTGTCGTTGTTAAATTTTACCAGCTTAATTTTGAATTGTCATATTAACAGTGTGGTCACTGAGAATGTCTGCACCTCTTATTTTTTGACATCTTGTATTGGCGTGAGGAATTTCTTGTTAAGCATTACGTGATCTATTTTATTTCTTGTTATTTGTGTTCATGAAACTCTTCCTTGGTTGTTTGATCTGCGACTTCTCTTGCGGTTTATTTACTGAATTATGGTGTGTGTTCCATTTTTGAATGAACTCTTGCTAAGATTATTTAGCTTTTAATTGGGTTCCATTCCGTTAGTGCCTTCTTTGCTTTAGCTTTTGTTAATATATCAATGCATCCAGATAATAATACTTCGATTGTGTTTACTTTATACTCGGTTCTTGCATTTCGCTTCCCTGATGCCAAGAATTTTGATTTTGTGCTGCTTCATTTCCTTTTCTAATTGTGCTAGAAGACTTAATGACTCCTGTACAGTTCTTTTGTTAACCGGTTTGCATTATTTCTTCTAGTATTCCTTTCTGTAATCATTTTGATTGGATCAATGAATGATTGGACCATTGAATCGTAGCGAGCTCTCCGGGCTGCTGATTTAGGCATACTGGCATGCCGTGTAAGTGGTCGTCCATATTTGTGCTAATCAAAGTAATAGTTGCTTGACGTTGGTGATGAAATTGTTGTTGCCGTATCTATCTCTGCCACGTGTTCCTCTTTCAAGCAATAAAACTACAGTGAAAGAGTTCAAATCAAACAATTGGTGTATCTCTCGAATAAGTGTAATTCTCAGGTAACCTGAACAAAATGGATATTGCTTACATTAAAATCTTGCAATCCGTATTATTGTTCAAGAAAAGATTAAACATAGTTATCAGAGAATTTTAGTCTGGACAAGCTGCAAAAACTCGTCGTTTGTCCGCCATATCTGTACGTAACATTTTTTTTAAAATTTTTTTTTAATTTGGGTCGATCCAAAACCAAAAACACTAAAATCAAACTAAATCAATTTCAACCAGAATGAAAATTATTAATTTCTATAAAGCTCGCTGCATACTGAATTTTTTTTAAAGTTTCTCTCATTTTCCGGTTTCCTTTTCGAAGGATTACAACGACGCCAATATAGAATCAATACTGCAAATCAGCAAATGCTACAGGATGCCAGTGTTCGCTAAAGAAATGCCAACTGTAGATAATATAATTTATTTTATTATACCTGGATTTATAAAATTTATTCCACGAACGGAAAATTAAATGGCTTACGGTTGTGTCAATATGGAAGACATCGTTTGACCATGATATTTCAATCGACCAATTTTGTTAAAAAATTTGAATTTGAATTTCCCAATTTAAAAATTGGAAAACGGTAAGGTGGCGACTTCGTACAGAAAAACAAAACGCAATAATATACATTGTCTACGAATTGTCTACATACTCTACCAATTCTCGACAGTATCGCAGTATTTTCGCTCTCGATAGTAAAGCAAGTAGAGTGCTTGGTGTGTGATTCGGGGATCCCGGGTTCGATTCCTGGTGGTGACAAAAAGTTATGACTGGTCATTTTTAATGTGTTAAGTGTTACATTGTGCATTGTCTAGATATCTCAAGAAATAGTTATCGGCTTTTCTCCATAAATATTTATTTATTAGGACGCATAGCACTGGCCGACATTGCCAAAAACAAAATGGTAACAAACAACATTTAATCATAAACAAACTCCATTCACAGCCTTGAGCGGTGATGCAAGTAAATTGATACACTTTCCAGCTGGCTGTATGGCCGATTTAATCTATAGCATGCATTTCTATCAGCCAATCCGGTATCATCTCTAATGCACCTGAATCTCATTTAATTAGCTCTTCCTATTTAGGGAAGAAATACATCAGCTGCCATTACTTAAATCAATTTAATAAAATTTCTGTGAATGGTTTGACATTTAACTGCACTGTTAAATTAACAGTACAGATAAATGTCAGTGTCAAATGTCAATAGATGTCAGCAATATATATATATATATATATATATATATATATATATATATATATATATATATATATATATATATATATATATACATATATATATATATATATATATATATATATATATATATATATATATATATATATATATATGGTTAAAATTGTTTTTGTTGTATTTAGTATGCAATTAATGTGTTAACAATTTCAGTTTGTGCCAGTTTATAATAGATGGCGTAAATCACAATACACCAACATTTTCTTGTATAATTCGCAAATTAAATTTATGGTGTATCAATTATCGAAGTTTTTACTATCGATGGTGAATAATCAACAATTTGGTGCGCAATTTAGAATTAATTATTAGGTATAGTTAAGGTTTTATATTACAGTAACTATCAATCACTAGTACAAACGACGTTGTCGACGCGATCATGCACAAATTAGTAAATGACGCGTAAACGCCCATCTCTGCCTTTAACATGTGGTTAAGTGTAATTTCGGATCCGTCCAATTGCGCATCATAAATCCTGGTTTTCGATGCAAATCACCACAACTCGAGTCTGTACCAATTCGACTAATACCCACAGCGGTTCGTTTTGTCGCAATATAATACGATTTGATTAGACCCTACGTGTTTTAATATTTTTTATTTTCCGATACAGCGGGGTCGCGGTATTCTTATTAACGGAACAATCCTCAATGCTGGTTCAACCTTACGGTTGATGAGGCGGTTGAAACCGGCACATTTCTGTTGCTGTTAGGGTACTCCAATAAATTCAGCAACCGTATCTGTATTTTCCGTACAACTCGACGCCAACCCTGCATGGGGCTTGCTTCACATTTTCGGAAGATTTCGCAATTGTTTTTCCGAAGGTTATATGATTTTATTTTAATTTTCTTGTTTATTACTTAAAATCAATTGCTGACCGATCACGATCACAGTTAGTAATCAATAGAATTATATTTTCATTTTGTTTTATACTTACTATTTAATCAGAGCTCTAATCCTATTTCATCCCCACTCTTATTGAGAGACAATAACAATATTATTTATGGGAAGAGGCAATTTTTGATAGCGAAAAAATAATAAATGCAAGGTTGTTAATGCAAGGATGGGCAAACTGATCGAGATTCAAAAATAAATCAACTGGTCTAGGCAGAAAACAATGGAGAAAACGACAAAAAGCAATAATCTACGTTGCCTACGATTTGCCTACATACTCTACCAATTCTCGACATGGTCTACTCAAAAATCCATTGTATATACGCTATTTTCGACACCAACGCGTAAACAATTCTGAAATACGCGTAGACGCACAACATTAGGCCTCCACTCGTATTATTTACACACGGACGGTTGATTTGTTAAAATACCGGAAATGTGAATACATCCTGCAATTGCTATTCCGTCATACTGTTTATGTCTAAATGCTGCAAAAACACTCCGGATACAGGGTTGCAATTATTTTGCAATTAACCTAAATTAGAGACACCACTAACATTATGGGAAACGTTTGCAAACACGGCACATTCACCTCAATAAAAAAGAAACAAACCCCAAAAACCTCATTAGCTTATTTTTTGTGCTTCCAGTAATTGTATCAACTATACAAACTGTACATCCCTATTGATTAAAATAACAATTGTGGAAATTCATTTTCCTTATTTCTCGCTCATCTTTCTCAATTGTTCTAATGTTATTAAATTACAAAAGTGCTTTTTTGTGCTATCAATTTAACTACTGTGTGTTGTGATTGTGTTGTGTGTGTGTGTGTATGTGTGGTATATATATATATGGGTATATAATATGTATATATATATTGGAGTAGGTACCCATATACTTACATACAAACATGTATAATAATACGCTATACATGGATGAATGTACAAAGCATTAGTTGCTGGTAAAATGGGAAAACTAAATACTCGAAATGTACTGAAATCGATTTTTTGTTATATTTAGTTGCTTTCTTTAGAATTAATTTCCAACTTTTATCTATTGATGATTTGTATTTATCTAAAATTGAAGTGGTATATACGAGTAGAACCGAAAGGAACGGAGAAATAGCAAACCTTGAATAATACATATTTGATATATTGTACATCGATAGTGTCGAGATGTTTTTTCGGGGTTATTTATGGCAAATAGTTATATATCGAACATAAATACGTTTATATCTATAAGGCGAAGGATGGAGTAACACTGTTTTATTGGAGATTTTGTCTTATAGTGAAAAATTATTGACTAAAAATATATATAAAGAGACGATGTCATCTTATCTAGAACGGATAGAAAATATCTAGAACATCTATCAAAATGTATAACATTAACAATACTATAGTCGTATATAGGGTACCATAAAAATGGCTTAAATTTGATCAATTTTACTGAATTTGAAGAATTACGTACTTAAAATAAAAATTATACGAAAGTTCATGCACTTAACTCTGCCAATTGTTGTTTTTAATTTTAATACGAAAAGCTTCTTATTTAATTTCGAAAATTAAACATTTTTCCATTTTCGCATATAAATTATTTATCTTGGTAAAATTATTCTGATTAATCGCTTTTATGATTTCCATAGAATTTTCTACGAAATATTTTTTTTTTGTGTACAAAAACACTTTATTTAAAAATAAAATCTTACGACAAAAATTATGAGTACAAAGCGTTTTTCTGTGACGTCGTTTTGTTATTTAAATAGAAAATTACTTTGTATTTGTTTCGTTCTAATTTAATAATAGAAAAGCCAAATGAACATGGAAAATTTATTCAACACTTTTCCATATTACTTATTTAAACACTCAGGTGCATGAAAAACGGGCCTCGAACGAAAAATTTAGTTTCACTATTAAGAACTTTTGATTTTAACGGGATATTGGAGGGACACAATCTTTGTATTAGTCATTTGATTGAAACCATCTGCACCAGGATGAATCTCGGTAACCTTACTAAGAAGCCACTGATTGAATGGAAGGTTGTTGTCGTTGATGAACACTATCTCATCAATTTGTAAGAATCGTGATTTGATTTTCCATTCCGACCTCTTCTCATCGATTAAGATGTGAGATTTTAAGAGTGAGATTAACATAACTTAATTTCTTCGAGTATTAAATTGTGTTTGCCTATCACCCCCTCGAGATGGATTTTGGTAAGCTTAATCGCTCCTTCCCACAAATCCTCAAAATGTAGACAATTATGTACGATGAAATGCCAAGTGATGCGGTTTTTGTGAAGAGATTGGCGGTACTTGATGAATCACTTAGTAATCTGTTGAACTCGTACTGAAATTTCATATATAAGTCCCGACGAAATTTTTGCCATAATCGCCGTGAATCTTTTCAAGGCTGCCTAAAACGAATCACTGGTAAGATCACTGAGTTCCAAATATATAGCCCTTGTACTTAAACATATGACTTAAGAACCCTCTACGACGTATTAATTCAATGGTGCTAAACTATGTAGCATCCTCTCTCCAACGCGTAGTAAACCAGTTTTGTTCAAAAATGGGTTTATAGACTTGAAACTACCGGTCTTCTCTAACTAAAAATGTTGATCTCATGATTTTTGAAGATTTAGCATCCGATATACCCCCGAAGTCAAAAATAATAGTTTTTAAAAAATCCCTCAGTGTGCGAGTGTGTGTTCGTGTATGTCTTACCCTGCCGGCTAAATGTCTATATATACTTTCTCTACAGCCCAAACGGATTGACTGATCGGAATGAAACATCATAATTAAGCCTTACACATAAATTGGGAGATCCTAATGATTTTTGGCTGAAATCGGTCCACCGGAAGTGACAGTCTCCATAGGAGCATTTTTGATTTTTGCAAATATTTTGAAAATTTACGAAGAAACGATTAAAAGCAAACAATTGTAAATTAATTTTCAAACAAAATTAGATTAGATGATTTCTAAATTTTACCTGATTCCTAAATTTTTTTTATGCTGTATATTTACAGCATATTCCAGCTGAGATCGAACGTAAGCACAATATAGGATCTCACGTATCTCCATATCAAAAATGTCACCCGTTCAACGTTTGACAAAACCGGCCATGGGATGGCTTTTTGACTCAGGCTGGCTTTTCAATGAAATGGTAGAGTCTTACACTTTTCAATGTTGAGACTCAGAGAATTAAACTCGCAGCATGCCGCTAGGCAATATCTTCTTGCAGTTTATTGGTAAAGTTAACTGACTCGATGGCACTGTAGAGTTTGAGATCATCTACGAACATCAGGAATGGAATGGTTTATCATTTCAGTAATACCATTAATGAAGATTGTGAAAACCCATTGCCAACGTGAGAGCCTTGTGATGCACCGGATGTTGTTTGTATTGTAATCGATCTTTTTCTCCTATTTCAGTATGTTGGATGCGATTACTCAAATAATATTTGAACCATGCTATGAACTGGCTGGAAAAGCCGAACTTGAAAATATGTTCCAAAGTCTAGCAGTGACTGAGAGAGTCGGTGTATATTACATAAACTCGTTCGTGCTTCTCAATTTCTTTAATAGAATAGTAAATGTCATGAGATTGATTGATACTGATCTATTGGACATAAATTCATGTTGATATTACGACATATACGAGTACCACGGAAGTACTGCTTTGAATGAGTTGCATATTACCAGTTCAAATAACCTAGGTATAGCAGATAATGATGTAATACCTCTGTAGCACGAAATAACGATGTTATTTTCTACTTTTGTGGAAAAATTGCCAATTTTAATGCTTATAGGAGTTGCCAAATTTACAGAATTTTTCAAAAATGGAGCAGGATTACCAATAAGACCACTTATTTTTCCGAATCCTACCAGTGCTTGCTGGATGTCTTCTGACTGAATATGTGGAGTAAATACAAATGTACTATATTCACTAAACATGTTGGCTATGATCTGTGGATCACAAGACTTGATTTTTAAATCTCATCCTGCGTAACCATCAGAATCGTGTTTGGTTTTAATCAATCCCAAAAGTATTTATCTCCTTCAATTTTATCCTTTAGATTGCGACTATAATTTTTGTATTTTAGTTCAAAATAGGATACAAAATTTTGGTTACACAAAATAAATTTCTATTTACTATCCTGGGAACATAATTTGAGGCTTTCTTTGTAAGCCAGGCCTTTTTTGTTTTTAAGACTGATAAGTTCGTCTGGAATAAATAAATCGAAGTGTAAAATTTTGTCCGCGTTGTAATAAGGTATCCAGCTTTGGTAGTTTTGGAACCTGTTGTTCACATTGGCTTCTAATATTATTTCGATTGCTTTGTGGTGAATATCATTAATAACGAAAGGTGTTGGTGATTCTTCTCTTTTATTACCACTGGTTCATTAGTAAAAGTTAGGTCCAAGATTCGGTATTAAAATTATGACTGATTGATCATCAGCATTGGTAATTTCTATAATTGTATCACAGCACTTGGTATACGATTATGTGAGCGAATCAGGTGAAATATATACCACGTCAATTCGTATTAACTTATTATTGATGACTATTTTAACAAACGCTCGATTGATGGATTCCAACTCATTTGGAATTCTGAACTAAAGATTTTATCGTTTAATAATGTTTCACAGATGATATAAACCGGTGGTGGTTTTAAAACAAAATTATGAAATTGAGCTGCCTTTGAAGAGATTGTATTTACCTTTTAAAAGTGACACTATTATTCCCAGCTTTTACAATAACATGGCGGAGATTTTTTCGCAAGCAGTTAATGCTGTTCGAAACAAAGAATACAGTTGGTCTCCTTCAATTAGTGATTTCTAGATAAACTTATGTCTTTGCCTGGTTAAAGCGACTATATCGTGTGGAAGACTCTCAAACTATTTAATTGCTTTATTTGACAGTTGGACACACATCACTCTTGATGATGTTATGGTTTGCGCCTCGTATACAGTCAGTATTTTACTCGGGCTAGTTAAGTTTACTAAATTGTGCTTTTCAATATCGTGTAGGTTATATATAGAGTAGTTGGGTTTATTGAAATGTCACTAACAGTATAGCATTGTTTGGAACTAATGGCCCTTCTATTAGTGTTAGTGCAGAGTAGTTGATATGTTGACTGTAATGTAATTCGTTTTGTTGTTTTCACATGAAATTTTAGTGTCTGTTCATCGAAATTCTACCTTTATTTTAATATTATGAATGACATATTTGGTAGAACTGATTGAATTGCAGCACCGTCGAATTTAGAATCCATGTTAATTTTGCGCAGTCTGGTCTTCCTTGTATTGAGATTATATTTGTTTTCGGTTTATCAAATGGCAACGAAAGGTTATGTATTCTATCAAAAATTATGTTGTTCAGCATTATTTTAGTGACATTATTTATCATCAATTATACCGTACTGAACTTCTAAGTCAAAGCACACCTTCACTTAACTGAATCGAAAATACAAATCAAAGCACAAAGTCAAGTCTTACTCGTTACCGCCGTTATACAAGCATGTATTAGTCAAACGCGGGTACCAGTAGCTTACCTAGGTCACAATTACATTTCATAACGGAAAATTTGGCCCACCAATTAGGAGCTAAGCGTTTCAGAATCATAAACGCCTTCGCTAGAATTGGCAATTGTCAATAAAAATCGAAGCATACATATTGCGAAGAATTATTGAAAATCAAACAAGCAACTTTATTGACATCCATAATTGGCCTGTTTCAAGTAACAAAGAACTAGTGGACCCCAACTTCAATTGTCCTCAACCAATGGATATGTTAATCGGAGCTGAGCTCTACTACTCACTAATGGAAAGGCACGACTCTCCAACTAAAAAACACACCATTGAAGAATAAGAATGTGAAACATTTTTCCAAAACACTCATGATGAGACGGGACGATATATCGTTTGGTTACTTGGAACCAATAAATGATTCTCCCATATAGAGCGAAAATTAAATTGAGATCAAGCTCTTCGGAAGGCCTACAATGAATTTATGCGGACTATTAGTAGCCCGACCACATGCTACCTATCGAGTTACGTGATTTACAATATCCACATTACTTTTTACCACACCATTGTGTACACAAGATCAAAAGTTCATTAACGAAAGTAAGAGTTGTATTTAACGGTTCTTTTGAAACCAATGCAACATTTCTCTGAATGATATCCTGGTAGTTAGCCCCACCATACAGAATATCTGTTTTCCATCATGATACAATTGATTCTCTCTCTAAAGATTTCCGCAAAGTTCATCTTAAAATTAAACGGTATCATAAAAACACTCGGCCTAATTTGGCTGTTCGACAAGAGGTGCTAACTAGACGAACCATCCCATCAGATCTAGCCAAGACATTTGATCAGCTACGATTGATAGGGCCAGTGGTTATCTTAGGCAAAATTTTCATCCAACAGCTGTGGAAGCTAAAATCTCATCGATGGTTGAAATTTCGGCAACAGCTTTGCGATCTAAACAGCTTCCAACTATCCAAAACATTATATCATTTAGATTAACCGAGAAGGTACAACTGCATGCGTTCTACGATAGCAGTGAAACCGCATATGAAACATCAATCTATCACCGTTCCATAGATAGCAATAGGTATGTAAACGCTAGGCTAGTGTCTGCGAAGTCGCGTGTGGCACCACTAAAGATTACATCCTTATTTCATATTGGGTTTGGTGGCGCTCTTCTGATGGGTGAACTAGGACAACGTTTATCTAGCATCATTCCTTGCAGTTAAGAAATGTGTTTGATTGGACATATTCAACAATAGTGTTATCCTGGGAATTAGCACCATCCTACACATGGCATACATTCATCGCTAATCGAATAGCCAAAATGCCAGATCTCACTAGCGTCAGTTAATGGAATGATATACCAACATCCAAAAACCCTGCCACTATTATCAGTAGAGGTAAGCTCTCCAGTCAATTATGTAATGCAACAGAATGGGTTCTTGATCCTACATTTTTAAACAAACCAGAACTAGATTTGCCATCTATCTCAAACCAACTGATTATCAGCGATAATGTTCCAGAAAGACGCAATCAAAAATTGATTCTTCTAGTATCTGGACCCGGAACAGCTTCGTTTTCAATTGTCTCATAGAACCGAGATGATCAAAAACTCAAACGTACTTATATTTGCTGATGGCGTGAACATCTTTCCCACTTTTAATGGAATGCTAGATATAGATAAACTTCAAGAAGACTTAGATAGATTAAGTGAGTGGCGTGATCGAAACTCGCGCTATTTAAGTATTAAGAAATGTAAAATCATGTCTTTTCGTCGAAAAGAAATCCGTTAATTATTTCATACAAAGTGAACAGCGAAGTATTGCAAAGAGTTAATGAGATTATAGGTGTTCATAAGTGAATATAGGTGTTACATTTGTCGAAAGCCGGTTTCATAATACGAATATTGAAAATTGTATTGCGAAGGCGAATGTCATGTTTGTATTTGTTAAACGATGGACAGATATTTAAAAATGTTGAAACCTTAAGTTCACTTGACTAACTTGAGTTTCACACTCGATCTCAATTGAAATACCCTGTAGCGGTCTGGAATCCATAATATGCTGTGCACATAAAAAGAATTGAAGGCATTCAAAAGAAGTTTCTGTTTTTTGTTAAGGAAAACTGACTGCGGGTTTATCAACAAAATTTACCATTCCATGAAAATGTGGCTCGATTACCTCCGTATTCAACAAGATACAAAGATTAAAAAATCTGTACTCTTGATAATACCACCTTGGGGACGAACTTATTGGTAATGTTTTGCTTGGTCACTGATTCAGTTTACATTTTGGAAAACACATCAATCCATGTGCCATGGAGGAAATTTCGAAACCATGAGTTTTTAGCACTAGAACACCATTCCACAAACTATGGAGAAAACAAACCTATTAATGCATTGTGTAAATCATTCAACATCATCGAGGACCTATATTTGACCTTAATTTATCAAAGGATAACTTCAAAAATATCCTGAAAAATTATTTTTATTTTAGCTGCCATAAAATTTGCGGCAAGCATATTTATAACTGCGTATTAAAACAAAAATTAGATTTTGTTTTTTAATTTTGTTGTTAATTTTTGTCTTAAACTGAATATTATATCTTAAATTTGAAATTAAACCTGTAACTCACAAAATAATTTCCTTTAATAAATAAATAAGCAACGCCAAAGTACTCGTACTTTGCATATTTTGGTAGTTTGGTCACTGCAGTTGCAGCCGGCTAGGCCGTTGAGATGGCTTATCACTTGTACAAATGGTTGACTATAACCAGTTGAATTGATTGACAAGATTAACTTTTGCTATAAATATTTAGAGCAGTAAGAACTAAACCAGTAGTCTCTTCCTTTGAAACTTTACATCCATCGTTTGGTTGAAACATTAAACACATATTAGTAGAAACAATACCGAGCTTTTGCAAATTTGTAATAAAATTGGGAAAAACGAGTGGTTTGATCTAAAAACTAAAAGTTTTCAACCATCCGTGATAGCTCGACTTAGAAGAGATATAGTCTATCAACGTCAACAGATTATGATGAACGCAAAATGTCCCCACTTCGGTTAATTATTCTACTTGGATTTATGAATGCTGTTTTAGCAGAAATTTTATCTTAATCGTACTCCAAATGACATAATTTATTGTTTTAAGCGTCCCGTCTTTGCTGCAAAGGAGTGTCATTTTCATATTCATAATATTACACGATTTATTTATAAGAATAATAATTTATATTTTGAAAGGTAATCTCAATGAAAAATTTATTGTTCGATTTTGAAAACGAAAAATATTCATTTTAAATCGATAAAGTTTGATAAGAATCTACATTCACAAGTAACAGTCGGTGCCACTGATTACAATTTCATATATTGATTCTTGCGTTATATTTGATTTTATATCAATCACTTGTGGATGACATGCACAGTTTGACACTAAATTGCGCACAGACAAACTAAATTAAATTGACAGTGCAAATTGATTCCAATTTACTTTATAAACGAAATCCGTTAAATTCGCACATTATTGAGTTTCATCATAATAAATACGAGTAATATAACAAACGAAATGAAAAAAAAAGAAAATCTTTTGTTGAATAACTATTATCGTCGACGGAAAACTGCTTACTCACCATGAGCTTCAAAACCAAAACATATCAATAAAAATAAAAAAAATCGGATCAGAAATATGTATAAGCATTTTTGTTTCAACAGGTGGCCCCTTTTATAATACCGAGTGTATAATATTCCAGTATGGGAGGAAACCTGGAAAACACTCAAAAATCTAATTAAATATCTTAAGTCGAAAAAATTGTGTACTCTTATATACGAGTATAGATATTTTTCCACTTAGTTAAGTCAAAATTATAACCTACAAATACTCGAAAAATAAGTTAATAAAACATTTCCATTATATTTTCGGCAGGAAAAGAACAAAAAAGCTTTAGTCGAAAAGTTAAAATATATAACAAAAAAATAAAAAAATATTATAATATAATTTTTTTTTATAAATAAATAACTTTATAGATTTTACTTTTCTTTCAATTTTCAAATTTATTATTTTATTTTTCAAATGCCGAATGTTCTCGTATACAAAGTTACACAGGCAAACAGGTATGAAAATTTGATTATGGGAAAAGTTTTTTTCTTGTTTTGTTTTTGGGGAAAAATCACATTTATAACTTCGTTCGTTCTATTTTTACTTTTAATAGTTTCTCATCTAATTAAAATTTAATTTATAATTTAAATGAAATTATTACATGTGAGGAGCTTTAAGGACATGTTTTGTTACGTATGGTGTCTAAAACAAATTATTATATTCGATTAGCACAAAAACTTCATACTTTCAAAATTGTATGGGGGGTGTATGGTGCTGGGCCATTTTTGAGTGTTATAATGTGACTGAGTACATAGCTGTTTCAACGTTTGACATTTCGTACAAAAATACGTATTCAATACTCAATCAATTTCATGGTTTTATTAATATTTCATTATTGAAGTTTTTGTGGTAGCACAACAAGTTTAAACATTCCACATTTCCCAATTTCACACATAAAATGTGTGACAGTTGAAACGAAACGATTTGACTCATACCATTCAACAAATTTATCGTTTTTGAAATATACGGATGATAATAATTTTATAATGGTGTGCAAATATTTGAAATAGGGTGATGAAAAAGTTTTCAGCATTATTTATAACCTGTATGGAAATACGTGCTCAGGTCCATTTAAACAAAAATGCAATAAACTATAAAACATTTTTTGTGTATGCCTGATATTATTTTATTAATTAAATTAAAAAAAGGTTAAACATAATTTTAAAAACATATGAGGAGGATATTGGTTAGGTATGTAACATATTTGCAACGTATAGTGTAGGTGTTGATGACATTTTCGGCTCAATGAAAATCGTGATAAATAAAAATGTAAACATTTTTCGTTTCAATCCTACACAATAAAATGTTTTTCTGAGATATTTGGAAGCTCTTAAGTGGGTGGTTTTATTCTCATTATAATTCACCTCGAGGAGAATTTGAGGCCCGAGGAGTGGATTTTAATGGTGGACAAATTCCCTGATAGTAAATCAAAACCGATGATGAACCACCAATTTTTCCAGTCACTTATTTTTGACTACTTCAATCTTTAATTTTGGAACAAGTGAGAAAACAAATATTCGAACCGTATAAGACTAGTGAACATACATCTTAGCTGACCTTTCTTGAAGCGTACTTAGTTAGCACAAATGGTTAAGTTCAAAACAAAACACTTCAAACTGCATATTTGTTTGGTTTAAACGACTATTAACCACTATTAAACGTCAGAGAGCTATTGGTTTTGACCACTGTTCGAGATAATTTTTTTTATTACATCTGGCAATGTATGTATATTGCAATTGTAAATATTACTTTCTTGTAGTTGTGTTCGCAAACAGTTCACGCCATCTTTTCCCCTGCCTTCATGATTGCCGCCCGTTGCTACTTCCAGTATTTTCGATGTTGATTATCGCCGCAGTTTACAATTGCTTTCGATATCTTCCCCTCCGCTAGAATGTTTTACTAAAATTCAAATCTCAATCAGTATTGGATGAGTATTTGATACGACAACATAAGCCAATTTAACCGCCTCAATAAAATATGGACTTTGACAATATTCGAACTCGCAACGTTTGGGTTAATAACCACTTTGCGGCCTATGCCTGAACCACTCGAACACCGAGTGATATACGTGAGTAGAGTAGAATTTGTAACAGTAGAATGATCATCCAACCATTAAGTATATGAAAAATGTGTTGAAACATATTTGGTTTCTATTAATATCGATTATGACACCGTAGAAAATAAGATTATCGATGGTTTGTTATCTATTGTATTAGAAAATGTCTGAACAGTTTGACTCTACCTCTGGCTAGACTTTTTCTAAATTCTTTGCCCGCTGGGAAATTTCCATCAACTTGGAAGGACTTTTCCATTGTTCCAGCCCATAAGAAGAGTCGCATAGGTCAGACAATTGTAACTATCGGCCAATTGCGACGCTGCCCTCTATTCTTAAACTATTTGAAAGTATCGTGAATGAGTGACAGAATTTATATACAGTACGACGGATGTGAAGTTTTTAACAAAACAACAAAATTAACAAAAATCAAATTTGGTAAATCAACAAAAACAAACAGTCGGCAAAAGCAATGTTAACAATTGAAACCTGACAACAGAGGGATTTCTTTTAATTTTAACTATTTTCTTTAAATAATCAAAACTTAATTTTGGTTGAAATAAAAAAAATAAATTTACAATTTAAAAATATTTACATAAGTAAGACAAAACATTTTATGTAATTTAATAATGTTAATAAATTGAAATATACACTATTAAATATTCAGTTAAACATATTTTCGCATAGCAATCAAAACCAATTGCATAAACGTATACCGAATGATGCCATAAGAGGTGCTCTTTGAAATAAAACTGGTACCATTAAAAAACTACGAGATTTTTCTATTAGTTAAGCTCGGGACCCACCAGACAGATCCATCACAACCGGTTTCCACTTGTACTAGAAAACCTCCTGCAGGCAATTATCATTTAGATCGTTTGAGCTCAGAAAACAATTAAAAATTAACCCGGGGTCACCAGACAAGCCCTTATACGATTTTTCTCGAAATCAGTATCCATCGCAATCAATTCCTGGTACTAGAAAACCTCCAACAAACAATTTTCTTTTAGATCGTTTTTAGCTAAGAAAACAGTTAAAAATAAGCCGAGAGCCCACCAGACAAGCAATTATATGAATTTTTGGTACTCGAAAACCGTCTGAACGCAATTTTCACCGCAATTTTTCTTAAACAATTAAGAATGAACCCGCACACCGGACAAAGTCTTACATCATTTTTCACGAAATCTGGATCCATCGCAATCGATTCCTGGTACAAGAAAACCTCCTACAAACAATTTTCTTTTAAATCGTTTGAGCTAAGAAAAAAGTTAAAAATTAACCCGGGGCCCACCAGAGCAGCTCTTATACGATTTTTTTCCAAAATAAGGATCCATCGTAATCGGTTCTAGGTACTCGAAAACCACCTGAACGCAATCTTCATTAAAACCGTTTGAGCTACGAAAACAAATTAAAAATGAAGCCAAGGTCGTACTCGAAAATCCGCCTTTAAGCAATTTTCATTTAAATCGTTTGGGCGGAGAAAACAAATTAAGAATGAACCCGCCAAGAGAAATCAGGATCCATCACAATCGCTTCCTGGTACTAAAAACCCAATTTTATTTTAAAGAGCACCTTTTATGCCATCATTTGATACTGGTCGGTACTCGGTAGAATCTCTGTGACCTGGCCAATAATTAATACAGTGTAACCCAAAAATCGCCAAAATTTTCTATGCGATCCGATTTTCGAACGCATTAACAAATGGGAACATCTCGTAGTTTTTTGATGAGGCCAATTTTATTTCAAAGAGCACCTCTTATGGCATCATTCGGTATACGTTTATGCAATTGGTTTTGATGACTATGGCAATATATGTTTAACTGAATATTTAATAGTGCATATTTCAATTTATTAACATTATTAAATTACATAAAATGTTTTGTCTTACTTATGTAAATATTTTTAAATTGTAAATTTATTTTTTTTATTTCAATCAAAATTAAGTTTTGATTATTTAAAGAAAATAGTTAAAATTAAAAGAAGTCCGTCTGTTGTCAGGTTTCCATTGTTAACATTGCTTTTAACGACTGTTTGTTTTTGTTAATTTAACAAATTTGATTTTTGTTAATTTTGTTGTTTTGTTAAGAACTTCACATCCGTCCAGTACGTTGAATACCTTGGAATCCGGTAGTGAGGTTGATATCATTGTCACCGACTTCTATAAAGCATTTGGCAGAATTTCCCATAAAATTATCGTTTTTAAACGAAGAGCTATTGGTTTCCCGTCTTAATTTATACGTTGGATGAAATCTTATCTAGTTGCACGCCGGTATCAAATGCTGGTTAGATCATCCACTTCATTCCCTTTAATGCCTTTGTCTTGATTGTCTCAGAGCAGTCCCGTGGGCTTTTTTTCCTTCACCCTTCATATTAACGATGTCGAGCACGAAATTAAATATAGGACGATACGAAAATTTATAAAAAAAATTCAACCGCCAATGGCGTTTCTATGTTACAGGACGAACTCAAAACATTTCCATACGGTATGTTAAAAATAATCTCGAGTTAAACGTTAACAAATGTCATTTCATAATATATTCTCGCAACCGTTCGCATTACTTTTTAGTGATTACTACATTAACACTGATCTTTGACCGATTTCAGCTAAAATTCACCTCCTAATATTTTTTTATGGTGCCAATGGCTTTATTCTTGAATCTTTCTACATAAGAAACTAACAAGAAGCGTTCAAATCTTAAGCCGATTACATTTTTAAATTTTAACCAATGTTAAAACTTAATATTAGTGTTCACAATTTCATCTAGATCCTACTTATAAGAGTAATAAACACATTTAATGATTTTACAGGTTCATTAAGGAGTGGATGTTCCGAGTAGATCTGCTCTTCTCAGTTGTTTAAATCGCGGTTGTTTTAGTATATCTCGGGCCAATTCGTTGTAATGTCCCTGAAGTTTTGAGTAGTATTTCGAACTATCTATATACCATAGATACCATGGAGCATTAGCGTTACATCGGAGTATTTTCGCTTGAGTTCGTTGCAGGAGTTCTCTATTTGATGCAATGGTGGTCCCCATACCTGAATACCATATGTCCATATTGGCTTGATTAACGCTTTGTATAGTAAGACCTTATTGTCTAATGATAACTTGGATTTTCTTCCTATCAGCCAATACATTTTGAAAAATGTTATTTTTATTTGGTTGCGCGTTGCTTCAATATGTTCTTTCCACGTTAGTCGTCTCTCCAGGTGTAAGCCTAGGTATTTGACCTTGGTTTGTTGAGGAATATACATCGTTTAATTGCGCTGGAGAGCAGGAGCGTTTGTTCAGCGTGAATGTGACATGAATTGACTTTTTTCGCTTACTTTTATTCGCCAGAACTTGAGCTAATCCTCAATTTTGCTCAGATGACTTTGCACTTCCCTTGAGGCTGTTTGCGGGTTTTCGGGTGATACCAGGGTGGCTGTATCATCAGCAAATGTTGATATTATTACATTGTTGGTAACAGTTAAGTCTGCCGTGTACAAGTATAAAATAGGTCCCAGTACGCTTCCTTGTGGGACTCCTGCGCTTATTGCATTTAGGGAATTTGTTGCACCATTTTGTTGGACCATGTATTGCCTTTGGAGGAGATAGTTTTCCAGAACTGAGTGAATATTCTTCGGCAGGGGCGCTTTAAGTTTATATATTAGTCTATCGTGCCAAACTTTGTCAAATGCTTGTGCTATATCCATGAAGACAGCAGAACAATATTGCTTTGCCTCAAAGTTCTGTCTGATTGCATTTACAATTCTATGCACTTGCTATATGGTACCATGTTGGTTTCAGAACCCAAATTGATGGTCTGGGATGAATAACCTTTTTTCTAATACTGGTTTCAGTTTTGTTATTAACATTTTTCAAACAGCTTTGAGTTTGTGGGAAGCATGCTTATTGGACGATAAGACGAGATTTAAGTTTCGTGTTTCTCAGGCTTATGTATCATTGTAATCAAAGATATCTTCCACATTTGAGGAATATGACTAGTTCGCATGATCGCATTAAAAATGTAGGTTATTAGATTTATGCATTTGTCTGGTAATTCCCTTATCATTTTTCCAGTAATAAGGTCAAATACTGGCGCCTTGTCTGGTTTAACGCAAGTTTTGACTGTGTTCTTAACATTATTCCATCTTTATAGGTTTAAAGGATGAATTATCATCCATCTGGTGAGGCAGCACGATATTATTAGTTCGTTCGTTTGGTGAAAACGCCGTCTTTAGATGTGCAGCGAAAGCGTTGGTATTTTCTTCATCGCCTCTCGCCCAATCTCCAGTTGGTAGCCTAATCGGTGAATTCGACTTTTTAGGTTTTTTGTTGCCTTCCACAAAAAATAATCAGTCTTCTCTCTTGCCGAGAGTTCATTTAAATAATTCTGAATTTCAACAATGATGATTTTGTTTATTGCCATTGCCGTCGAATTTTCCGCTTTTCCGGGATTAGTGACTGGATATTATGTGATGATTTATTAATTTTTTCAGAATTGCTGATGATTGGTGAACCCTTTTCAGCTGATATTTCCTGTGCCTCGTTTACATTTTTTTGCAGCTACATCAATTACTGCTGGTGTTTTAGCGGGATATCAATATGACAATTTTGTTCGACTAGTCTCCATATTGATTCCAATCAGTTCGTTTGTTTGTCAGACGTTTCGGTGTTTCTGAATTTAAGACAACAGTACTCATTGTTACTATTATCGGCGAATGATGAGAAGACAGATCATAGCGTAGATGACCGTTAGATAAAAAATCCATGGACTGTTCCTCTACAGCTTCATAAAGTTGTTTGCATTTAAGCGTTGTTAGTCTTGAACCCCATTGAGTATGTTTTGCATTATAATCACCCCCCGCGATAAATTTATTACCCAGCTGACCAAAATAATCAAAAAACTGCAATTTTGTAGCGTGCCTTGGAGGTAGTACACTGCTGATATCACACAATTTTCAGACCATTCCTGCAGACAGATGCTCGTTGATTGGATATGATCCTTTTCATTTTTGATAAGTTCATAATGTTTTAGTCTTCTTTTAATCAATACACCAGTGCCACCGTGTGCTTTACCATCCGGATGCTTATTGTCATAAATAGAGTACCCATTAATTTTGAAGTAGTTCTTGTTGGTAAAGCATATTTTCAGATATTAACCTTATGTCAATATTGTGCTCAATGAGAAATGCTTGAACCTCCGCTCTATGCTGCGCTAGGCCGTTTGCATTCCATATTGCTATTCTGAGGAAAGTCGTGTTCATATTCTGCATCACTATATCATCCATATTTCTCTTCAATCATCGCCATGAAGTTTTGCATCATACCAGACAGCTTATTTAAAGCTGATGAGATGTTTCCTTCCTCACTTCCCTTCCACTTTTGGAACGGCACCCTTAAGTACACTTGCGTATGAAACCTCGTGATGCACACTACTGTTTACATTTATATTCTGGTTTCCATTTTGAACTTTAGCTTCTGAATGTAATTTAAGCAATCGTTGCTCAGCTCGTTGTCTAGGATTAATTCTCCTTTTCAATTCAATATAAACTGGACAGCCTCAATAATTCGCTGTGCGGTTTTCATCGCAGTTACTGCATTTTATGATAGAAGCTTGAGTTTTATTTTTATTTATTAATATGTTTTACCTCCTAATATGCGGAAAAACTTAATTATGAAGTTTCATTACGATCAATCAATCCGTCTAGGCCGTATAGCAGTTTTTGTTGAAAAAGTTTTTGTCGAAAATCGTCACTTCCGGTTAAATATTGGAAAATTGATTTGGACTGGTATTGCTGCAAATTGTATTAAGAAACTTTGAGTTTGTAATCGTTTCTCTCTTAAACGATATAATTTTCAAAATATTTACAAAAAAGGAAGAAGCTCTTAGCTGCCACTATCAGTGGAAAAACGAAAAAACTCCTATAGAAGCAATCACTTCTGCTGGACCGACTTCGACCTAAATCTACTGGGATCTCACAATTTGAGGAAAAGCATAAGCATGAAGTTTTGTCCCTTATCAGTCCATCTAGGCCATACAGGGGTCGAATTTCTGATGAAAAACGTTTTATGTCAAAAATCATCGTTTCCGCTTAAATTTTGGAAGACTAATCTGAAATGAAATTGTCGCAGATTTTATTTAGAATCTTTTAGTTCATAGTCGTTTTTCTTTTAAATGATATATTTTCAAAATACTTGCAAAATACAAAAAAGCTCTCATGGACGCTGTCACTCCCTCCCGGACAAAATCCACTGGGGTTTCCGAATTTATTAAAAAAGCTTAAGTTTGAAGTTTCCTCCCGATCGGGCAAACCGCCTGGGCTGTAGAAAGGACATAGGAATTTGATCTGCACGGAAACACTCACAAAAACACACGAAGAATACACGAAGCATAAACACACACAGATCTTTTTAAAAACCACTTCTGCACAACGGCGATATAGTGAAAGGTAAATCAACATAAATCTCGAAGTCGAAAATCTCCATGATTACCATCCTTTATTAATTTCTTTTAGGTAGTAAAGTAAGCCAAAACAAATAGTTTTAATAAAATCTTTTTGTACGTGGCTGTGTGCCTGTGTGTGGTGTCGTGCATACTAACTGTTGTGGCTCTCTACAGTCTAAGCGCATTGACTGGTCGTAGTGAAATTTCATACCTAAGCTTTTTCTATAATTTGGGAGATCCCAGTGATTTTTAGCTGAAATCGCACTACAGGAAGTGGCAGCTTCCATTGAAGCTTTTTTGTGTGTTTTGAAAAGTATATAAATTACAAGAGAAACGCTTATAAACTAACGATTCTAGATTAAATTTGCAACAATATATGCCCATATTAATTTTCCAAAATTTAAGCGGAAATGACGATTTTCAACAAAAATTCGGCTCTCGTACAATCCACTCAAATTGCGAGATCCCAGTAAATTTTGGCAGAAAACGGCCCATCGAAAATAACAGTTTCAATAGGAGAAGAGACCTCTCCTCCACAGAGTCGAAGAACCCGGTGATTTTTGGCCAAGTAGCAGCTTCCATACGCTCATTTGCGTTTTTTGCATTTGCGGAAAACCATGTAAAAACAAAAAGATGGTAAATTAAATTTTACCGAACTGACGGGTTTTGATGAAAAAAATTGTATTTCTCCAAAATTCGATAATTCTACAGTCCAACGCGATTGCCTATTTGGAATAAAACTTCATGCCTGAACTTTTCAGATTAATTGGGAGATGCTTGCGAAATTTGGTGAAAATGTGTACCGGAAGAATTGACCATGTTGGTTTTCTGAATAAACCGGGATAATGTTTTTTGATTATGCAAAACAGTTTTCCCAAAAGGTAAGTTTAATTTTTCGCTTTAGAAATCGAGAGTGGTGTATTCAAAATCTAAGTTCGTGGTAAAAGAAAGCCGGGTATTGGCCAAAACAGTATGGGGGAAGTGTAGATTCCCGCTTTGCCATCTTAGCGTTCAACACACTAAATTATAGGGTCTGTGCTGTTCCGAGGCAATAATAACTACATTCTTACGAAATAAAATTATCGATCGATTGTATTAAACGAGATGGGATAGTCCGCATCAATTAACATCGTATTTTACATACCAAATTCCCTGAACGAGTATTAGCATAAAATGAACAAAACGTTCAGAAACGCAAAAAATATAAAATGTAAAGTAAATCTGCAGACAGTTGTTTTACTTTACATTATTTTGTTACAATGTATACATTCCTAATATAATTTACATTTAAATTTTATTTTATTTTTACATAAAAAATATTCGTATATTTCCATAATATAATATATTTACGTTTAATTAAGGAATTTCTAAAAAAAAATGGAAAATAACATTTCTGGTTTCTTATATATTTAATTACCCCAAATCACAAAAAATTATTTATAAAAGATTCAGTTTCTTGTTTGGATTCATCATAAATATAAATTGATGAAGTTATCTAGAACACAAAGCAGAAATCTTAGAAAATGCAAATAAATTATCTAAATTAAAAAAAATTGAGTTGCCTTTTGTTAAATTGGATAACATTAAAAAACTATGTACGGGAATGATTTAGTTGCTAAATTAAGGCTAATTATCGAATCTGTAATATATATGTATGTATAAATGATTTACGGGGTGTAATATTTTTTTGGGGATGATTATCGAAAAATCCGAATTTTATAAATTTAAAAATTGGCTGAACAAAAACCCTAATTTCACTCAAACCACAACCTATCGCATTGTGGAATGAATTAACAAGAAAAGGATAAAAATATATAAATCAATACTGAAAAGCTTATTAATTAAAGTTATGTAGAAGTTAATCGAATTGCGGGTGGCATGATGAAGTAGAAGGAACAATAATATTATAAATACAATTAAAATTTCTACTTTATGTACATAAAAATCGTTAATCAATTGAAAGGATTGTAAATGAATCGGATTATGATTTATAAATATTTAAGTAAGATGATTTTTGATTTATACAAATTATTTTTAATGTCGCATTAATAATAAAAATGTTCCATTCAATTAAATCCGATAAAACCTTAAATCCCCTAAAACCCCAACCCAACGATGTTCTTATAAATATTCTTCAAAAAGAATTGTTAGTCGACATTGCGTTTTGAGATTTTGATCAATTTAAATAATTTTTTTTTTGGTCTGCGTGTAAAATAATAATTTTTAAGTTTTTTTGGTAATAAACGTTTGAGCTTTGGTTTGGATCAAGAAGGGAGACAATATGCTTTCGCGTTTATGTAACAGTAAGCGGTTTTAAACAATCATTTTCGTTCGGATTTGTTTGACCACAAAGCTTTTCACGCAAACATTTAAGCCCTAATCTCTAAGTATAAAAATTATTTTATTGATTTTATACTTACTCATAGTGAACTCAACTCGTTTTCAACATGATGATGGTATTTAACATACTTCCATTGTCTTGAGCACTGCAAATAGAAGAATATCAAATTAGTAATAGTTTTTCATGTGCTTCGGCAATTAATTTTACTTAGAAATTGCTTTCCATCGTCAATAACAACTCAGTGCAATCTGATTAAATTTCGAATATTTTTGTACGAAAATAAGATCCAACTAGCACAGTTTTGGCACAACAATTGTGGTTTTTAATTGTGAAACTAAATTTTTTGTAAAATTATCAGTAAAATTATAAATGCAATGAGGGCGACTCTTTTAAAAAAAAAAATTTATATTACGCCATGTTGATTATTTTTCTTCCGTATTCTAGAGCACGTCAATAATAACAATTTTTTTGTTTATTCTACCTGAGGTAAATATAAACAAAAATAATCCGTGACGTTGTTTGACGTCAACAAAATATAAACAATTTTAAATATTTGTGCGTTACATGTAATGTTCACAATTTATATATGTACATGGAGATTTCACATTATATAAAAATTATATTCATACTTCATCTCCCCTAAGTACACATCAGAGAAAAACAAATTGTATAATTTATAATTCAAAGCTTGATTTTTGTTTATTTTTCGATATGTTCGACGGGGAATTCAGTACGTATCACAAACGTAACTCATGAGGATGCTCCTTGTGAAATTAGATTATTTTTCGTTGGTGTCAATTTTCCTATTTTAAATTGGACATTGTTATACCAGTTCAGCGATTGCTAACTCTCATGGCAACTTTGATAGACACGACCAGTAAAAATTACTTGTCAGCTTTTGAACGAAACAAATACGACGAGTGATCACTAGAAACCAAAATGTCGCTACGAAAATTTAAAAAAAAGTCAAACGGAAGGTAAAACAAATCAATTGCGGTATTTTTTACAGTTGGCCATTTTACATGTAAAAAACGTTTTTTTACATATTACGAAATCGTATCGTTTAATACAAAAGTGTGTTTATAATTATAATTAACATCAATGGTTAATTATTTTGAGCTTTTAGTTATCTATCTGTTTTCTTCTTCAAAAAGCTCCAAAATATGATAAAATAAATGTCGACTGAGATCTAGCTACATTTGAATAGAACTTATTTGAAAAAAAAATTAATTTAAATGTGTATATTTCTTTCTATATGCAGCGAAAGCTTTTAAAATTAATTGACGTTGTCGTTGTCTGTCCAAAATCTGTCCATTTAACCAAAAAATAATATTACATTTAATTTAATTTAAATTGAACTGTAAAATTTCAAAATTGTAAAAATTTTCCAGTTCGCTTGTGTTTAGTTGTCGAATAAACAATAAACCAACTCAATCAATTTGTAAATGTCTAAAACTTCAGGATAAATCACAATAATTCGACAAAATGTCGGTTTGACGAATAAGGAAAATGGTCGAGTAAACAATCAATTTTCCGGTACTTGGTAAAAGGTGGCGCAATTTTAACGAAAATTGTATTCATTGTTTACTTTAAAGTATGTAAAAAATAAGTGTATACATTTTACATGTAAAAAACATGTAAATTACATTTTGTAATTTACACGCCCAACTGTAACAAATAATTTTCTATAAATTACAGTTGCTTATTGGTATTTTAGTGTCGCAAAATATACGTAGCGAACTACTCACTGGACAAATTTGTTGAGACTATTGAATTTAACCCTGTAAGTAGCTCTGCAATTCAGAGATGGGCGTTTACGCGTCATCTACTATTTTTTAAATGATTAGTTAGACGACTCGTAGACAACGTCGACTACTCGAAGGTATCTTCGACAACCACTTCCAATTCCGCCAACAGGATTGAATAATATTCATATTTTTAACTATTGTTAACTTATGATTTTAGCTAATGCAAATTATTAATAATTTAAAATATTAAAAAAATTGAAGGTTAGGTCATAACAATTACATAAGATTTCTCTTATCGTTCTTAAATCAGAATATGCATGATCACGTATATCGACTAAACATATTAACGACAGTGAAGTTTCTAACAAAAATGACGCATAAGTATACATATGATTCCAATTGGATAAGTAAGTTTTTTGTATATTAAAATATATTTTCTAATGCGACAAATATATAAAAATAGAAAGAGATAAGAAGTGCTATCCCATTCTAAACATATAAAGGGTGATTTTTTTGTGGTTAGGATTTTCATGCATTAGTATTTGACAGATCACGCGGGATTTCAGACAAGGTGTCAAAGAGAAAGATGCTCAGTATGCTTTGACATTTCATAATGAATAGACTTACTAACGAGCAACGCTTGCAAATAATTGAATTATATTACAAAAATCAGTGTTCGGTTCGAAAAGTGTTTCGCGATTTACGTCCGATTTATGGTCTACATAATCGACCAAGTGAGCAAACAATTAATGCGATTGTGACCAAGTTTCGCACTCAGTTTACTTTATTGGACATTAAACCAACCACACGAATGCGTACAGTGCGTACAGAAGAGAATATTGCGTCTGTTTCTGAGAGTGTTGCTGAAGACCGTGAAATGTCGATTCGTCGCCGTTCGCAGCAATTGGGTTTGTGTTATTCGACGACATGGAAGATTTTACGCAAAGATCTTGGTGTAAAACCGTATAAAATACAGCTCCTGCAAGAACTGAAGCCGAACGATCTGCCACAACGTCGAATTTTCAGTGAATGGGCCCTAGAAAAGTTGGCAGAAAATCCGCTTTTTTATCGACAAATTTTGTTCAGCGATGAGGCTCATTTCTGGTTGAATGGCTACGTAAATAAGCAAAATTGCCGCATTTGGAGTGAAGAGCAACCAGAAGCCGTTCAAGAACTGCCCATGCATCCCGAAAAATGCACTGTTTGGTGTGGTTTGTACGCTGGTGGAATCATTGGACCGTATTTTTTCAAAGATGCTGTTGGACGCAACGTTACGGTGAATGGCGATCGCTATCGTTCGATGCTAACAAACTTTTTGTTGCCAAAAATGGAAGAACTGAACTTAGTTGACATGTGGTTTCAACAAGATGGCGCTACATGCCACACAGCTCGCGATTCTATGGCCATTTTGAGGGAAAACTTCGGAGAACAATTCATCTCAAGAAATGGCCCGGTAAGTTGGGCACCAAGATCATGCGATTTGACGCCTTTAGACTATTTTTTGTGGGGCTACGTCAAGTCTAAAGTCTACAGAAATAAGCCAGCAACTATTCCAGTTTTGGAAGACAACATTTCCGAAGAAATTCGGGCTATTCCGGCCGAAATGCTCGAAAAAGTTGCCCAAAATTGGACTTTCCGAATGGACCACCTAAGACGCAGCCGCGGTCAACATTTAAATGAAATTATCTTCAAAAAGTAAATGTCATGGACCAATCTAACGTTTCAAATAAAGAACCGATGAGATTTTGCAAATTTTATGCGTTTTTTTTTAAAAAAAAGTTCTCAAGCTCTTAAAAAATCACCCGTTATCTGTTTCCCTTGGCTATTTTTAAAATTGGAATTTTATTTAAAAATAAATCACCGTAAGATAAAATTTATTCGAATGAGTAATGGCATGGATTCTTCTAACAACTAGTAAGTTCCATTACCTTCAGATTACAGCTGCGTGAGTAATTTAAATGTTGATTATTAAGATAAAAATACCAAGGATTGTCCTAAGATCTGGCCAGGAAGAAACAAAAGTCATGCATACTAAGAATTAAACTGTTTATAGCCAAGCCCCAGCGATATCTTAAATTCTCAATTTTAAATTTAATTTGTATTGGATGCAGATTTTATCTGTTTGAGTAATTTATATTTCGACTAATATCACAAGGGCCACAGGGATTATTCTAAGATATCATCTCTATGACCTTCCTGATATTAATTAATCCTTCGGAGTAATATATATTATTCGAAATATAAAGGGTGTCTCAGCAAGAGCGCCAAATTTATATTTGCCGCCATTTTGCTAATACGAGTCGTACGGTGATTTTTTTTGACAGCTGTCACGTACAGACCACGCGATTTAAGAATATGGAGAAATATTCAAACCAACAACGTTTATATATTGTAAAACACGTTACAAAAATGGTGAAAATTTTGCGAAAACAGTTCGCCACTTACGTCAAGTTTTCGGTTGCAATAATGCGCCAAATGAATCGACAGTGAGTCGTTTAATTACAAAATTTGAGACCAAATTTACGCTAATGAATCAGAAGATCATTGTTCGTCGTCGTCCTTGATGGTCACTCGAAAATATAGCCACAGTTAGGGAATCTGTGGCCGAGAATCAAGGAACTTCGATTCGGCATCGTGGAATTATACATGTTAACAGAGTTTTTGTGGCTCGAATTGGATGTAATTGATGTGGAAGACATGTTTTCCAATAAGACGGTGCGACCTACCACACAGTACGTGAAACAATGGTGTTACTGTAGACTAAGTTTCCAGGCCGTGTCATTTCTCGATTTGGCGATCCACATTGGCCACCAAGATCGAGCGATCTAACACCGATGGACTTTTTTCTTTAGGGCCATGTGAAGGAAAAGATATATACGAATAAACCTGAAACAGTTAAACATCTTAAAAAGGCAATAAGGCACGTTATTGATGAAATACAGTCACATTTATGCGACGTTATTCAAAATTTAAACAAAAGAATAACCCTGTGTCAGGGGTTTCGTGGTGGCCCTTTGCCTTATGTCGTATTTCACGTTTAATCAGAACTATTTTTTTTATGTTGAAATAAAAATGTTTGCTTAATTCAAAAATATGTTTTTCTGTGTTCTGAAAAATGTGTTTTTCTTTAAAATTAAATCTGGCGCTCTTGCTGAGACACACTTTATATCGAATTATTTCGGATACTAAACTAAATATAAATTACTCAAACAGGTGAAATCGGCATGCCGTTTAAGTTAAATTTAAAACTGAGAACTGGCAAAACCACTGGGCATGGTTATATAGACAGTCAAATACTCAGCATTAAAGGCTATTGTATCCCCTTGATGATATCTTAGAAGAAACTCATTATCCCTTATTATATTAGTCGAAATATAAATTAATCAAACAGTATAAATCTCACTAGATGTTACTTTATCGAGTTGATGGCATATTAGAACGAAGAACGCCCTCTAAACGAAAGAGAACACCCTCTGAACGTTTCAAGGCATATTTTTTCAAAATATTTAACTCAAAATTCTTCTAAAAAATTAGGTTAACAGTGTATCAATAATACAATGATATATTTGTTATTTGTTAAAAATTTCACTCCCGTTCAAATTGTCGAAAGTGATAAATCTTATATTAAATTTAGAAACGGGTTGATTTGCGACATCTTTGAACGACTAGTATGAACTAATCATAAATTTTGTTAATCGGAAATTTACACAAAAATCGGCGAGATGGACACAATCTAAATTACTGACTAAACTAAATTTCCGTAGAAAACATACTGAGTCTAATATTTAGTCCTAAATTGTGTATTAAATTGTTAATTAGAATAAAATTTCCCTGCAATATGCTTTACACCATCTATTGAAACCCGGTTCGAAATAACATGGTACTAGTTTAAGTAGTAATTTAGTCAAAAAAGTTGGTACTGAGCAAAGGATTAAAAATGCTTAGCAATGTGCCGGCCATCGATTTTTTTGTCTAAATTTTCGACTAACTAAATTGATGATTAGTTCATACTAATCATTGATAGATGCCTCTATTATTCATTGATTGATTGAAATGTATGACTAGGCAATTTAGCCGACCTCCGCGCGACTAAATACGTCTTTATTACATTTAACAAGATGGAAAGATAGGATAGGCATCTAAGTAGTCAATAGTTGGTTTCTATTAGAAATGACCTTTTGCAAATGTTCAGGTCCATCAGACCACGTTTAGGGGTCGCTCAAACTGATTTTTTGCAACAACAAAAAAACACTAAAACGACCTTTAGTGACGTTTTCTCCACTCTTTCACTTCAGCTCGTTCAGGTAATGCCGGTGTAATATTTTCTAAGTATTTTGTGTATGCCGAATCCAATAAAATAATAAAAAGGTGGTTGACCTAGTAGAAAAATTCTTTAAGCCGTAGCTTAAAGTACGAAGGATTTCTTTGAAAAACTTTTTTTGATTCATGATAGATGGCGCTGTAAAAACGATATTAAATTTTTGTTGATTTCTCCTACTGAGAAACTATGCATACGATTCTGCAATACGTTTGAATTAAAACTAACACGTTTTCAATGTAAATAATCGAAATTAGTCTTAAACAAGTTGTATTTCTTAACCTTTTAATTACTGAAAAATGACTTGTCAAGAAACTACTATTATCGTAAACCAGGAACATGCGATTAAAGCTGCTTTAAAATAATGATTTTTTTGTATTTTGTTTTAAAAATATCTGAATCACTGGGAAATTGTTACCTGTAGAAATGTAATTGGCTAAACGTAAACGTATTGTAGAATCGTATGCATAGGTTCTCAGTAAGAGAAATCGAAAAAAAAATATTATAAATTTAATTTAACAGCGCCATCTATCATGATTCGAATAAAATGTTTTAAAGAAATCCTACGTACTTTAAGTCGCAGAATCCAAATCTGCCATAAAAATAGGGGCTCCTATTTTAATTTCAAAGTTACCCCCGCCCCACCTACAAGAAGGGAAGGATGGGTACTAATTTTAGCACTAATGTATAAATTTTATTTTTTATTTTTATTGGGATTTTAAACTATAAATGTTTTGTTCATTGAACTTGCAAATATTTCTTCCATGCATGACATGACAACTGATATATTTCATCCTTAATATAGTGAGCTCAAGAAATATGAACCAGGTACATTAGGGATGAGACCGAATCGGATGAAGAAAATGGATGATAAAATCGTTAGTAGTTTTTAAAAAAATCTCTGAATTGGTGCTCTTCAGCCTAGACGATCGGAAGTAAAACTTTATACTTGAGCTTTTCCATAAATTCCCAGTGGGATTTCCACCAGTGATTTTTGCCTATGTCGGTCCATATTTTGAAAAGTATATGGTATTGACGATAAAATGATTAAATCATAAAAAATTGTAGGTAAGTTGTACATAAAATGTGTTCAAATTAATTTTTTAAATTTTGCCGGAAATGACGAGTGCTCAAAAAAGATTATTTCATCAAAATTTGACAGCTCTACAATTCAGGCAGATTGACTATTTGGAATCAAACTTTTACTAAAGCTTATCCATAAATTGAGTGTTTTCAATTTTTGCAGTGAAGATTAAATTTTCAACAATGGCTGACTTTTCATTTTAATAAACAAGGTCGTAGAGGTTTTCGAAAGGTTTTGTTAAAATTGGAATGAAGCGTTCTCCTCAACTCGGTTGCTCGGTTCGTAGGTTGAAAACGGATGAGATTGTGTGTATGACGAAGATTGAACTACAATAGCGCATTATAATCATCAGCCATTTGGTAATCTAAAAAGTGTTAAAATCAATTTTTATGAAAATCTGAAATGAAATCTTAGGTTTTATGTTAGAAGATAAATTATTTTCAAATCAAACTGAGTTGTAAACCGGTTCAATAAATATGTTAATACTATTGGGTCGTGATCTTTGGTTAATACTAACTACAATCTGCATCAGTCTTAAATATATCTGACAAGATATAAATTTGAACCCACAAATCTAGATTAAATTAATCGATTTACATGTAACTTGAACTGGCCTAGTTCTACGTACAAATATGTATTCCGCTTATTAGCCATATTTTCAGTTACACCTATTAAATATATCAAGTCGTTTTGCACTTTTTTTTCACAGTGATGAACATTAATTACTCTGAAAATTACCCAACGCAAAAGTTAATTTATTGTTGATCCTGAATATACCGTGCACATTGTATCCTTATATACCTTATTACCCTTTGTGCTTGTACACCACGTAGTAATATTTCCAGTTGGATAATTTCTATGATGTTAAGGATGTTACTATACCCTATATACGAGTATATGTTTATGTAAGTCTTGTGAATTTGTTACCACTGAACTACTCTGTTTATTACTACACTGTCGGGCATTTTGTAGCACAAGCTAATTAAAATTAGTTATGTATATATATATTTGTACTGTAATATAAATTATATTTTAATTTATCACCCTGAGTTTTTTAATTAAACAATTTTTAATTATAAATCACAATGTGCGATTCACGAAGCAATGCAATTTTTATATTTCTTATCGCTCTTTTGTGTTCTTTAAAAAACTAAAATTTCATGAAAACAATCAAATAAATAACAAAAAATAAACAAATTAAATCGTAACAAAATAAACATTTCATTAAATAAAAAATAAACTACTCATATATAACAGCAATACAAAAAAAAAATAAGCAAAATAATTTAATTAAATTTTTTTATTTTATTGTAATAATAAATAAAATATTTCGAGAACAGAATTTTTTATGGTGTACGGGGTAACAAAGTAGTTTTTCTTACTTTTTATGCGCAATTTACTCGGTTTTGTGTTTTCACAACCCTTTTTCACTTAATATACTGAGATTTGCGTATGTGTACCATACACGAGTAGATGAAATTTATAGACGATGACACTTTTATGGTATTTTGGCTATGGTTACGCTCCTCCTTACCCTTTCTTTTAAATTCGAATAGTAAGTAACTTTAAAGCCTTAAACTATTAAAAGCTAATCGCAACACCATTTACTCTACTATAACACTAATCCCTTAGAAAATAAATTAATCTCAAAACATGAAATCATTAAGCTCTTCTCTATGTCTCTTCTATTTCTTTCGTCTAATTTTTTATAATTTTTTTTTTTATTCAGATAATTAAATTTCCACATCGCACTTTATCCTACCATTAACAGTAAAACTAAAAATTACAAAAAAGTTTTGTTTTTGGTATTTTCATTAGACTTTAATTTTTTTTTGTATTTTAAAAATTTTATTTTTGCTTAAAAATATACAAATTAATTAAAAAAGTTTTATCAAAAAAATTAAAAACTTTTTAAAAAATACAGAAAGCTTAGAACTATTACATTTATAGCGTTAATATAATATCACAAAGTAATTAATAAATTTATAATTTTTTATTTTTTTGTAGATTTCCTATGTCTACCCCACATCTACTACTACAAACATTTTTGGGAAGCTTTTTAAATATATTTTTTTAAATTTAAATATGTAAAACTATTCTTAACATACACATCATCTTCAAAGGGTTCAGATATCAATTTTTAGAGAGTATACTACTTGAAAACGACTTGAAATGACTAAAATTAAAAAAAGTTAGTTTTGCTATATAAAAACTTAGGATGTGGTTACAAATTGGATTTAAAACTTAACATTTAAAGTTTTTCATATAATATGCAGGCAGTTTATCTTTAATATTTAAGTTTACCTAGATTTCATTCAACATTATACAACTCGTTATAGATTTTCATATAAAGTTTTTTTGTTTAGCAGAAAATAGAATTTGTAAAGTGTATAACAGAAATATCACGTACTCGTGTTCAGTTCTAATAAGAATACACAAACGGTGATAATTGGAATCTCATCGGATTGAACAAATTGAATTAATATTTAATATCAAAGATTTAAGTTTAATTTAGACAACAAAAAACACTCAGTATTTACTACACACAGGGCCATCTAGATTTATAAGAGCCCCATATTCAGTATAGTACACAAATTTTTATTTATCATTGAAAATACTGGAAACGACTGATTGTATTTATTAATTTAGGTCTATTTGAACCATGAGCTTTTGTAATATTATTCTATAGAAATGTAGGGAAAATATCAAACTTTAATTAGTTCAAAATAGGATTTTAGAAAACCTTTAAAAATGTGTGAAAATCGACTTGGAAAATTAATAAATTGTGAGCTTTTATAATTGTTGTTGTTATATTACGTCATTTTTCAAATTACAATATGGGTGTCTCTTTTCATTCTCTTGTGCGTGAGAGCACACGGGAAGCGAACTTTCTTAGGGTTAAAGCTGTATGGTACTCAGAAAACAAATTTAATTTTGCTATCGATAATAATGTGACCAAATAATGTGTCAATTTTGGATTAATGCTGTGTGCCTTAATCGACTAAACTAGATTGAACGCTCGTTGTGAAATTTTAAAGCTTCTGCTATTCCTTACTACGCGGCAAATGAAATGCCAATTTACGATTTTTGATATTCGATAACTTTTCGTTAAAATTGCTGTCACGTACTAACTTCGAATGACAGTCAAAACTTTACAGAAAATATTTATTAAATTATATAGGTGATTCATCAGGTAATGTTTGGGATGAAGAGCTCTTTGAGGATAGTTATGATGAATATATTCATCGCGAAATTCAAGTGTGAATACATTAATATATTAAAGTACTGCTCAACAAATTAAATCGATACCGGCAGAAAATTGGCGGATTAAATATACAGTAATCTACTTGATTACGTCTATGGCCGTTTAAGGAGCAACGAAAAAGCATAATGTCACAATAATCACAATTGGTACCAACTCCCACGTTCTACAAAGGTGAAATATTTGCGAGATTACGAGTACAACGTCTTAACGTCTATTGTAATTCACACATAAGCTGCACAATTCTTATTATTGCGTGATGCTGATGGTAAACTAGTTAATACAAAAGAACTTTTTCGCCCATCAGTAGTGATCTATTAGGCAATTTATTTGGAATATTAAGAATACCAGGATCGCACGAGAATGAGTACGTTATGATATGTATAACGAGAATTACTCCACATTATAAGAAGCAACGATGCCGTGCAAATGGTATTTTGAGACCAGAAACCAGTCTCAAATGTCTCAAATAATAATAACGCCTATGTCTTGCCCAACATAGGCGTTATCATTATTTACTATTAACTGATTTTAATGTTTATTTAATTCGTTTATAAATTATTTATTTAATTAAATTAATTTTCTCTCTAACTATTAATAATGCATGGTGAAAATTTCCAATTTCAAATAACAGAAATAACATATTTTTTGTAGACTGGTTTAAAGGGGTGAGACCTCATATGTATTACGGCATGGCAAAGGGGTTTTAATTTTCAATTTCGTTTGTAACGATAAGTAAATCTTTGATGTGATATCCCTCGACCTTTTAATTTTCTATAAAAGAATTTATCTGACTCAACAATATTTATCGAAACAGGGTCGCAATTGCATGGGAACGTTAGACACGAATATCGATTGGTTTGAGTTAAAAATCATATTCAGTGACTTGTTCATGCACCAATTACGTAAGAAGCCTTTCACATAGAGCCCTATCATTCGTTCGTGCTGTCACCTCACGTAAACCTTGATCTTTTTTGATTGACTCTCTGTAATCTGTTTCTAGACAGTATATAGTTTTTCTAGACAGTAAATTTTAGTTTTGGGGAAGCTGGATTTGACTGGGTCATCTCTTATCAGATTAAAGTCAAATTTGGTTCGGCTATAGTGAATGGAGGAGCTGGATAATTCTTTAGCCGATTATTTTCAGATTTATTTTGTAGGAAAATCTAGAACTTCATCCGGAATTTATGTTGGGATCTCGATTCACCTCCACATACCAGATTCGAACATAATTAGTTAAGAAATTGCCTAGCACGACCGAACTCCAGAACTTCTCTAAAATCCATTTTTAAATCCCCATCCAATTCTGAATACCTGATTTTTCAAATTTTTTTTTTGGGATACGATCAAGTTCCATTCAAAATGGTCGAATTGCAGAACTTATTCCAAAAGACACGTTAAAATCCCAATACAAGCTGACTTTTTTTTATTAGAATCCTAGCCCAGCTCTATAAACTAAATTGAAAAGTTATCGGTTAGGAAACGGCCTGGTTCCATTGATTATAGCAGAATCCCAAAATTTCGTCAAATTCGGCTTTGTACACCGAATTTGACCATCATTTATTGAGAGATGGCCTAGTTCCATTGAGCATTTTGTTAGAGTGCCAATTCATTTATGCATACCATATTTGACAGCCATTGGTTGAGGAGTTTACTACTCCTGCTCCATTGAGCATATCATAATAAACATATCGAAATAAGCAAAATTTATTTAAAATATCCAGTCCTGTAGTTAATATGGCTTTGGGATGCCTCACATATTTCTCGCAATTTTTGAAAGATATTTCATGGTTGCCAATTCAAGGGTTAAGTACTAATGGGTTTTAGAGTAAGTTTTAATATAATTCAAATAACTATATGGTTTCAGGAAATTCTACTGTAAGTTGTGGGATTGCAGGAAAATTAAATTAATAAATGTTTAAATTATTTAGGAAGCCGGAAAATATTAATTTAGAATTAAACTTCAGGAAATTTCCAGATGTACGTGAAATAATAATATATTTTCTCAGGGTGCTAATGTAGAGCATTTGATGTATTAAGTCTTTATTCTTCCTCTAGTAGATTAGAAGTAGATTAGAATTGTGTGCCGTACGATCGCTAGGTGTCTGAAATCGGGCCGTTCCGCCCAAAAAAAAACCTTTCCTACCTTTCCGATTGTTATGTGTAAACAGGCTGTAGGAATAGGCCTGGCGTTATCCGGAACACTTGTCCACTACTTGGTACTATAGTCCAATCAATCAATCAATTATAACAAGCATCGATGCCGCACTTGTCGCTCACTTTCCCAAAATCAACAGGAAATATTACAACAAATTTCGAAATATCCGTCGAAACCACATTTTAATCATATCTGTTTGCAACTCTTTCTGTTGGAATTAAGTCGGTACCAATTTGTTGGAGTTGGGAAATATTACTTATGGTATATTTTCTCCTGTTTCTCGTTTACCAAGAAATTCTACAGCAAGATGTATTGGAGCAAACGTATTGGAAACTATTTCCGTGTTTTGGGAACATTCTGGAAATGTAACACGACTAATTCGTCTAATTTATAGAATTTATAGAATAAGGAGCTGACAAGATTTCGTCGCTACAAATATTTAATCCAATACTCGGCATTCTCGAGAAATTATTGTATCACGAAATAAGGATCATGAAGAGTTTTACTTGTTACAAAATTTAATTTTGTACTATCCAAGGTAATATTGTGATTTAATTTAGGTTTGCATTTTTTCCTCATTCCTGCTGAAACCATTTGGTGATTGAATCGCGCCACAACTTACCCATAATGTTTTTATCGCATGCGGCAGCGGCCACCAATCACCAATAGATTTATCAAAATATTTGGGAAAATCGTTTGAGGTCGGCGTGTCAAAAATTGTTCTGTTTAATTGTGGTTTAGTCGATAATAGCAAAAAATTTGATTAAAAATACCGCTTCAGATAGAAAAATATCACGAACACTTGAAAATTATTTTCATACTTTAAACGACACCAAACGAAATTTTATTTCGACTGCTGAATCATACGATAGAACCATTCGAAACAACTCAATGCCATAAAGAAGTACTTACGTTGATGCTGGCTTGTCTAATCCGGCGGATAATTTGTTTAGACTTTTAGCAACATAAATTACAACTATAAGATATTGATAGGACGAAACCAAAAACTCAGAATCACATCTCTCAAATTAATTGCAATTGCAAATCAATATTTTTTTTTATTATCTCTGCAATCTGTTCTGGGACCAAGGCTCTCCCAACTCCTTCGCGGTTTGCTTTTCCCGTCCTTACTTTTACGCCAGTGTTAGCCAATTCGAGGACGAACGGTTCTAGGTCCAATTTTATGCCAGCCTATACTGGCATAGAATATGGGCCGGCTCATGAGTTTTGCACTCCGATAGTGGTCACAAATGTGTTCCATTTCATCATAGATCGTAATCTGTTGATGAAAAATCCCCTGCATCCTACTCCTATCGGGATTCGAACCCGGTACCCCCCAATCCAAACGCCAAAGCTTTAACCACTATGCCATTTGGTCGGTAAATCAATATTAAAACACAAATTTTTCGTATTAATTGGCCATTGTCGTTTTTGTTGTTGTTTACTGATTATATGCATGTCAAGTTTTTAACTTCGTTTTTTAATTTGTATGTAACGGATGGTCCATCTAGCGTTTGGCAACACTTACGTCATTCGTGTTATGACAGGAAATTAGTTTAATGTTTGACGTTTATGAAATGGGTCGCTTTACGCTTGAAAAAAATTTTGAAATATTGAAAACTTACTTTCAAAGTGGTGAGTCCTCTAAAATTCAGTAGAAATGAAATGCCTACAAGTAAATATTAGGACCAATTTGTGAAGTGAGTTCGTGAAACTGGATTATTACTGGATGAACCAATACGTACACGTGCATTTACAGCCCGTGCCAAGAACATTGTAGCTGTTGCTGAAAACGTGTCTGAGCATCCTTCAACATCAACTCGCCATTGTGCTCAAGAATTTGCATAAAGACATCGGTATAAAGGCGCACAAACTTCAATTAGCGGAGGACCTGAAGCAAAATGACCATCCGCAACATTTTCGATTCGGTAATTGTGCTGTGGAACGCGCTGTTGCCATGATAAATGAGTTTTTGTTACCCAGAATTCAAGAGGAGCACACACACGACATTTGGTTTCAGCAACGTAACAATCGGTCTTTTGCACACTATCTCCGGGGATCGAATAATCAGCCGTAACGGTGATGTCAATTGGCTATCACGTAGCTGCGATTTGACTCCGTTGGATTTTTTGTGGGGAGCCGTTACGAATAAGTGTTACGCTAACCATCCAGAGACTTGAATCCAATGCTTGAAAGACAAATCGAAGTTGCCATTGATGAGATTGGGTTGGCAGAATAGGGTACTGTAAAGCCAGCCGTGGAAGTCATTTAAATGAAATTGTATTTCATTCAAAATGGCAATGTATACTCTTTCTAATAAAAAAACCGCTTTTCAAAATGTTCATTCGCCTTTGAATTACAAACGTTAGGTGGGTCACCCTTTAATTGTACAAATTTGGAAAAATTCGGTAAGTTTTGACAATCTAAGATTTTTTTTAACAATTAACGAGGTCACTGGTTATATTTTAACAAGGTAATTCCCATTACTTATGATGAGAAGCAGAGAGGAAACATTTTATCGGTTACATCCGCGCGAGGCGCTCATCCTTAAATGGTTACTGGGTGTACAACAACAAGGAAGAATATTGTTTATTGTTGTATATTTTCTATATTAATATAACGTTAGCTGTATATACAATGACGTGTTTCAAATTCCAAAAAGTAAGGCAAAAAGGGATAAAATCGTCCTTTAATTTAAAACATAATAAAAAAAATGTATGTGACCTCAAATAATTTAAAACTAGGTTACCTTTTATGCGGTTTTTACCCTAAAAATTATTTTAAAGTATGTTCACCTCTAGAAATAATCCTAAGATCATAATGCGTAGGATACGTTCAGAACAGTAAACATGTTTTTCACTTTTCTTATCTACCAAAGAGACGCAATTTTAACAATAAAAAAGCGTTTAGCATAGTACACAAATATACAATGAATATTGAATAACTAATCACAGTTTTGCTTTTTACATTTATCCCTTTACAAATATTGACACGATTACCTCCAGTTCATTTAATTTTTATTTTCTCAGTTTTTCACCAAACGATTGTGTGCCGAATACATTACACCAAGTTAAATTAGCTGCTATACCAATTTACCTATGTACCGAGCACAAAGGCATCATATACCTTTCTTCTTGTGCCAATATAAACCAAACGAATTTTTTTCAATTATGAAAATTACTATCCCTGTTGTAGCGATTGCTACGAGTACATGTTTATGGAAAATGAGTTACATAATTTTTTCAAGGTAAAAAATAATAAAGGAATATAGGATAATCTCAGGTGTGATTATGTATGGTAATGGTAATAAGAGCAATAATAATAACACGCTCGTATATGTTTCAAATAAAAACTTTACACTTTTATACGACATACAAATTTATTATAGTCGTTATATTGTTTAAATTTAAAGTTCTCATTTTCATCTGTGTCATATGTGGAAGTCACTCCCCACTCTATGCGATTTTATAATTTTTGGTCCTTGCTTAAACGCTTTTTCATTGTTCCAGTACGAAAAGCTAGCTTCCAGGAAAATAACTTATGTACATGGTGATGTGAAAATTTGTAAATCCGCTACTAAAATCTAAATGTTCCTTTGAAGACTTACACCCGGATTCAAAGAGCAAATATTTTCAGCTTCCCGCGTACTACATTGCAAAGATCATTAAAACGCATCGAAAGGTAGTATACTCCAACAGAGAGCACTACTTTCGTAGATCATGAACTGATAGCAGAAAAATAACGCAACATATATAGGACGCTGCGTTTGGGAAGAGCAAAAAGAAGAATTTTTAGCAGTTAGAAAGTGTAAAGTGATGGAAAACGCTCACCAGAAATCAAATATCAATGTTGCCGAACGGGTAAACAGACGGATTGAATAGAGAAAACGGTTGGATGTTGCAAAGAAATATAGTACAAAAAGCGCAAAATTAGTCAATCGCCAATTGTGTCTCTTGAATAAAGCCAAAAAGAAGGAATCCCAATCATCTAGAAAAATTCAACAAAACACTGATGACGAGAAAGACACAACAAACAAAACCGCCACCAATAATTGTAAATAAAGTTGAAAACTACCAAGACATAACAAAGTTCAAATAATTTTGCTGACCATTGAACATCTTAAAGTAAATGTTATGGACGTAGATAATTATAAATAACGTGCTCAATATCGTAATGGGAAAGGTAATACCATGGTACTCGTACGATGACAAGCAGTCTGAACCAAAAACTTCAGATGATGTGAAATGAGGCCGAAATTAGCAAAGGTAAGCTTATAGAGCCAAGAAAAACAAAGGGAACGAATATGAAACCTTCATACGAGTTCTAAAGGTATCAATGTACTGGATGCCAATATTCTGAAGTTACTAAAACTGGAACATACAAATAAATTATTGCTCTGCTGCTTTAGTCAAATGTTGCAAAAATTTTTAGTCAGAATGAAGCAACAAGAGCAGAAACAAGACAAGGTAATTGTAGCAATTATCCAAAAATCCACGGAGGATGAAGCGCAAAACTATGAATCCGTAAATGGGGCACAAGAAAGCGAATAAATGCAACACACTAAGATTTAGTAATTACCCTAACCGGCCTCTACTGCGGAATTTATTAAAGAAATCTAGTCAATGCACCCTACAGAATCAAATCAAGTTTGCGAAAGTGTACCCAACAACCATGCAACAAAATAACATCACAAATGCCTATATCACTACATATTATCGGCTTCCTTGCTTGGCTCTATGATATCTGAAAAAAAATCACATTCAAAAGGCCTTTTCAATTATCTCTCTACTAACACACTCTTTGCCAACATTATTTGAAAGATTTCTAGGATTATTTACCTCCTAAACTAATGAACCCGCGAATTGAATGTAAACAACTCGTCCCTTTACACCAATACGAATTTCGAGATAGACATTCCACAATAGATCAAATTCATAGAATAACAGACGTCATAAACAAAGAAGAAGAAAGAATTGAGACACTATAGAGGAAGCTACTAAGAAGCTTCGAAGTGTGATAAACGGAATTAACGTATGAAGTAAGCGAACACGCTTGCGATTGGATTAAACAAAATTCGTACAAATTGACTACACCGACAGAAACGTAAACCAATTGCCTGTGGTGGATATTATCCCAATTACCCCGTCCTGCCTCAGTATAACATCTTCAATCACCTAAACGTTGAAGCCGCAAAGAACTACTTGACCACCGAGATAAGAAGGTCCAAAGTCGTAAAATCGTTTGAGTTAGATATCTAGCGGGCGCAAGGCCAAACTAATAGTAGATAAAATTTAGACGAAATCAATATGAGTCAGAAATGAAATGTTCTTAATCAATATATAGAGTACGTTGCAATAATTTTATGTGAATAAATAAAGTGAATCAAAAATAACGATCGTTGATGTCGTAAAATTGGAAGAAGTTGACTTAGTATTAAACGTTTAGCTTTCTTTTTCTAGATGGTCCACAACACGGGAACCTTAGTTGATAAAACACAGCGACAGACACCTACAAATTTTTTACTAACATTTTCAAAGTATTTGTAAGCCATTATCTTACTATAGATCACTTTTCAAAACATTTGCAACACAACAAATGGTCTCCAAAAAATGGCCCCTTCTGCTTGATTCGAATTTTAAAGAAAATTCGTTAAATCCTCATCAAAATGAAACAGAGACAACAACAAAAAATGAAATTGAAGTGATTCAAGTGAAATTAGGAACATTGTTAACTTCGGTCTATAAAACCAAGTTATTGAAATCCTGATGAAAATGATACAGAATGACATTACTCCTAAATCATTTTCCTCGACATTTTATGCTCCCTGTTCCCAAAAATTCAAACAAAGTGGTAATTTTAAAATGATTTTTAGTATCATATAGCCTATTTTTCAAACAGTAGAAATTGTCATATAAAAGGATCGCACATTTCCGAGCCCGTGAAGTTTCTAACAAAAAATAACACGTATACGTAAACGATTCCAATTGAAAAACATGGCGGAACCATAATTCTTATTGGATTCGAATAGATTCCAATAGCCGCCATATTGAATTGTTTTAGTGTTGGTGAATTTCACTGTTAATATTTTTTAAATGCAAATTAGTGAAAATTTTATTAAAAATTATTATTATATTAAATAAATTCATAACTTACATAATAAAATACAAAAAGGATAAAAATACAAAACATATTAAACAAATATTTAAATAACTTAAAAAAAACTTAACAAATAAATAAAATTAAAGATTTAACAAAAAAATATCAGATATGAATATTGAAAATTTTCACTCAAAATATTGAGTATTTTATCAATCTGGGCCAATAACAAGCCACTTCCATAGATTAGGGCAAGATACCACTATATAGGTTGAATTGGCCTATCTATAGAGAACATTTTCCGGTATACGGTTTTTCCTAGTGGAGAAAATGTTAACAAGGTTACATTTTCTCCACTAGGAAAAACCGTATATCGGAAACTGTAGAAAAGCAGTTTTCCACCGTAAATTTTGAGTATTTATCAATCTGGGCCAATAACAAGCCACTTCCAGAGATTAGAGCAAGATACCACTATATAGGTTGAATTGGCCTATCTATAGAGAACATTTTCCGGTATACGGTTTTTCCTAGTGGAGAAAATGTTAACAAGGTTACATTATCTCCGCTAGGAAAAACCGTATATCGGAAAATGTAGAAAATAAATTTTCCACCGTAAATTTTGAGTATTTTATCAATCTGGGCCAATAACAAGCCACTTCCAGAAATTAGGGCAAGACACCGCCACATAGGTTGAATTGGCCTATCTCTAAAGAACATTTTCCGGTATAAGGTTGCTATTATAAAAAGTGCTATTAACAAGGTTACATTTTCTCAGCTTGGGAAAACCTTATACCGCAAAATTTTCTTTAGAGATAGGATAATTCAACCTATATAGTGGTGTCTTGCCCTAATCTCTGGAAGTGGCTTGTTATTGGCCCAGATTGATAAATACTCAAAATGTACGGTGGAAAATTGCTATTAACAAGGTTACATTTTCTCCTCTAGGAAAAACCGAGTACCGGAAAATGTTCTTTAGAGATAGGCCAATTCAACCTATGTAGCGGCGTCTTGCCCTAATTTCTGGAAGTGGCTTGTTATTGGTCCAGATTGATAAAATACTCAAAATTTACGGTGGAAAACTGCTTTTCTACAGTTTCCGATATACGGTTTTTCCTAGTGGAGAAAATGTAACCTTGTTAACATTTTCTCCACTAGGAAAAACCGTATACCGGAAAATGTTCTCTATAGATAGGCCAATTCAACCTATATAGTGGTATCTTGCCCTAATCTATGGAAGTGGCTTGTTATTGGCCCAGATTGATAAAATACTCAAATTTTACGGTGGAAAATTGCTATTAACAAGATTACATTTTCTCCGCCAGGAAAAACCTTATACCGGAAAATATTTTCTATCGATAGGCGAATTCGACCTATATAGTGGTGTCTTGCCCTAATCTCTGGAAGTGGCTTGTTATTGGCCCAGATTTATAAATACTCAAAATTTACGGTGGAAAATTGCTTTTCTACATTTTCCGATATACGGTTTTTCATAGCGGAGAAAATGTAACCTTGTTAACATTTTCTCCACTAGGAAAAACGTATACCGGAAAATGTTCTCTATAGATATTCCAATTCAACCTATATAGTGGTATCTTGCCCTAATCTCTGGAAGTGGCTTGTTATTGGCCTAGATTGATAAAATACACAGTATTTTGATCGAGAAATTTCAATAAATAATTCTGATATTTTTTCTGTTATAACTTTTATTTTTATTTATTTGTTAACTAATTCACTCTTGATTTTAATTTGTTTTTTTCTTATCTGTTTTAATATTCATTGTATTTCATTAATATTTTGTATTTTCGAATAAATTTTATTTTAAAAATTTTAATTTTTAAATATACTTCATTCGGAGAATAATTTTACAGTGTAATAAATCACAATCATTCTAATAAGAATTTAATATTGAGTGGTACCAACACATATATAATTTGCTTTTCTTCGTTATTTTTTGTTAGAAACTTCACACCGGTACATTTCCTCAGTTATTTTTCCTTGCAATTTGAATAATTCCAATAAATAAAGTTCCAATAAAATTTCATAATTCCAATAAAATTTTACCCCAGTTGTTATCCTCATTACTTGAAGGGAAGAAGAATGAATTGATTTGTCTTTTTTTATAAATTTAGATTACGACAATTTTTGAAAATCTAAAATAAGTTAGATTCTATATGTGTGCTTGAAATTAAATCTAGACTCATCTTGAATCAAACTTGGATTGGACTTTTATATTTAATTAGGCATTATTTGTATTTAAAGATTTTGTAATTAACAAAAAAATTAAAGAGTAATCAATAAATGATTATGATTAATTTTCGACATTGTTGACTTGAGTTATTTAATTTTCGACATATGTTGTCTACTCTTGTAGACAATGTGTTAATTACGCTATGTAGACAATATGGCACAACGCTGCAATTGAATGATTCATTCGGGTAGCACGATGTGTCCACGATTTTTATATGAAAAACGCCTTGGTATTTTCTGGTGAAATCGAAAAGGCATTAAATCATTTTGGTTTCACAATGCCGTTTCGCAAAGTCGTTTTTCAAATCAACGTACTTAATATTTTTTTAAATCTGTACAATTTTGTTTAATTTAAATTCTTGTACAAAATGATTTATGTATTTGTGTTAATATCTATAAAATTGCATGATGATGTATTTTGCTAGAAAAAAACCATTAAATATTCGTGTCGACTGAATATTGAAATCGAATATTTTGAATTTTTTCTTAGAAAATGCCACTTACTGAGTGCTGACGTGCTGATATGCTAAAAATACAATAAATTATTGTTCAAAAGATTATTATAGGAATCAATTTATTTTAATTAATTGAATTTGATCAAGTTTCGAAATGAGAAACATTGCGGGATACTTAACAAAACGGGATTTTTCTATGCAGACGATGTTCTCTATCAGCTCTGTTATCTCTATAGATTTTTTTTTCTAAATATCCGTCGAACACTGTAGTGTAGTATCCAAGTATAATTATAATTTTTGATATGTGCCACACGCTCTTTCAAATTTCGTGTATTGTATACGAGTATAAGGCATACACCAAATAAAATGATAAAATATTAATGTTCTTGCAGATAACAATTATTTTATTATCGATTGATAAGTTAATTCGGTGAATAATCTAAAATGTTTACACTAAACTAAGTATTGGTGCTTTACTATATAACATTAGTTATAAAGCCAAATCGATTTAAATCCCTCATGACAACATCACAGGAATTTAGTGTACTTCATGTTATCGAACGTGCAAAACCCCAAATAAAGATACACTGTACGAGTAGTTTGTAAATAGTGTTTTTTTGTAATCTGTAACAATTTACTTTTGTAAATTATAAATATTTCGAAATCGTATATACTCAATATTTTGTGTACTAATAAAAATCGATAAATTCTAAATTTCCATATACATTTTATAGTGTTTTGAACACACTCGTATAACATCTAGTAGATGATATACATTTATTAATATGAATATGGAATGAGTTGATACAAAACCATTTTTTTTTGTTAAAATTTTGTCATTGAAGTGTTCGATATTTTTTGAATAAGTTCATTTTCATATCGACACCTTGCATAAAATACTAACTAAACTGAGTATAAAAAATGGATTTTGTTATTTGGGTTGATTGAAGTATTTATAAAGTAGAAAATGCACATAAGATATTTATGCTTATGAAGCATTAAGATTGTTGCATGAATATATGACATTATTGCTTAACATAAAATGCTGCTAATAAAATTTCTTTCAGTTCACTTATTTTATTGATTTTTTGTTATTATCGAAAATGAAGAGAACGAGCTGTATAGCGCCAATAACAACAACGTGCTTTAAATTTTAATAATATTAATTGAGTCAATGTATGTCGTTTTTTCTTGTGATTTACCAGTAAAATCTTATAAAAACTGTGCGATTTTTATTATTTTATGGATTAGCTGATATTTCGGATCTCAACGTTCATACAAATTGTATTTATCTAAACCAAGTTATCCACTGATCAAAGGAAGGTAATTCGTATCAGATGGTGGTAATTTAGCAACACATGAACAATTTTTCGACTATGATCAACTATACGAATTACTTGGCGTTGAGTGCTGAAATTTTAATCTAATACTGAAGCAAGTAATTTACAAAGAAAATAACTTAACTCTTTCCTTTTCAGTAGTTACTAAAAAATTGTTGCTAAACATTTGCTAAAAATGTTTTGATCGAAAACGATTAAAAAAAACAAGCGACACAATAACAAAAAAACGGAAAGTATTCATCCAAACTCCACACAATATGAACAACTAAAGGGTTTTCCAAAAGGAATGATACAATATAAAAATTTAAAAAAACACATAAATTATTCAGTGAGATTTTTTTTTATTTGAAAGGTTACATTATACCATTATGTGTGAAAAAAAATCATTTAACATAGTTCTGTATCGTTCTCCATTGACTGTTCTCTTCGACCATTTTCTTCAAAGAAATATGGGCCAATCACTCCACCAGCATTAATTGCACACCGCACAGTGACTTTATCTGGATGTAATGGTATATGAACAGTTTCTTGTGGATTTTCATCATTCCATCTAGTTTGTTTACATGACCATTTAACCAAAAATGAGCTTCACCACTAAATAAAATTTTTCGATAAAATTGTTCATCATTTTCAAGTTGTTCAAGAGCAAAATCAGAGAATAAACGACATTTATGGTGGTCGAATGGCTTCAGTTCTTGAACCAGTTGAATTTTGTAAGGATGTAAACCCAAATTCATTCTTAAAATTCTCCATGTTGTTGTTTGAGAAAGATTTAATTGTTGAGAACGACGTGGAACCGATAAATTTGGATTTTTTCTTACACTTGCTGCTACCAAATCAATATTCTCTTGTGTGCATGCATTTCTTTGTCGTACTGGTACTCTTGTATCGTGTAAAGAAAATTTACTTTCAAATTTGTCTACAATACGATGAGTAGTGACAAGCTGAAAATTCTCCATAAAGACTTAATTATTTATCAACGGACAACTCTCTGTATAAATTATAATTTCAATTTCAAAAAAAATGTACAACAACATTTTGTACATACAAATTGTTTTTAAGTTAAACACAATCGGTACCGATACTACCCAAAAAAACAATTATACAGGCAATTTTCTGTGATCTCTAAAATAACAAAATTTATTTTAGAAAAATCGATAACAAAGCAAAATTGTTGAATAGGATACAATTGAATACGATTGAAAGCAGTAGTATTTCAATCATATCATAGATGGCTCTCATCATCGTTACCACATTGTGATAACCAAAGACACAATTGCTACTAAAATAATTTGGTAACTAGATAAACCCAGATTTTGTTTTGATCAAATACAGATTTATATTGTTGTGTTGATCTCAATTGATCTAGATCGAATTCTAGATCAGTTTTCTAAAATTTAAGCAGAAACAAAACTGATGACTGATTGATCGGAATGAAACTTCATACCTAACCTACCTACTTCCTACATTGGGAAATCTCAGTCAACTTTGACTGAAGTAAGCCAACCGGAAGTGATAGCTTCCACAGGAGCTTTTTCGTATTCGCACCGGGAGCGCAGCTTCAATATGAGCTTTTTCGATTTATGCACATATTTTAAAAAGTATATCATTTACGAGAAAAATGGTTATGAACTAGCAGAATCTAAATTAATTTTACAGCAATACCGGTCCAGATTAGTTTTCCAAAACTAGATTTTTGACAAGAAAAATTGTTTTTAAGTAAAAATTTGGTCCCTGTATTGAACTTCGGGATATTTAAGCTTTCCTCATAAATTGGGATATCCTAGTGATTTGAGCAAGACCGGCCCACCGGAAGTAACCTCTTCTATAGGAACTTTTCCGTATATTGCAAATATTTTGGAAAATATATAGCTTTTACGGAACAATTATTGAAAATAAAAAGATTTTAAATAAAATTTCAAACAGATAATATTTAAAAAATTTCCGTAAATGACGAGTTTTGATAAAAAAAAACTTAATTTCACCAAAATTCGGGGTCTCTACAGACCAGCCGGATTAACTATTCGGAATAAAATACCATACTAAAACTGTTCCATAAATTTGGAGATCCATGCGAAATGTCATTCTATCTATTGCGTTCTGCGCTTTCACCTGAATACTCAGTCTTAATTTGCCGGAAAAGCATATGATCTTGTCAATGCTACTTCTTGGACATCATCCTGCATATTACTGTTGAAAACCTTGTGGATAAGCTTTATTTATGCTTTTGGAAAGCGTGCCATGGTTTGACACAACGGCAGCTGATCAGATAACCAACTTTTAATTATCGAATAAAGATTAATTGGGCAGTCCATTTTTTATTTTACATCATCGCGTTGTTTTTCCATTATTACTTGGCCGTTTTTCCAACATTTTAGCAAAATTCCTTTAGTCAGGAAGCTAGTAATACTTGGTCCAATGATTCACCAGGATCTTTCTAGTACCTCCACCTCGATGTTATCTAGACCTGGTGCTTTACTTTCTTCCATGAACAATGATGCAATCTTGGCTTCTTCACTATTAAAGTTATCCATCCTATTCGTGTTTGGTGCTATATAGCGTTAAGTACGGCATAGTGTTTACTCACTAGAGTCTGTTTCCTCGTAATCATCAGACAAGATAATATTCAGAAGACTTTTAGTAGTGTCTCCCCAACATGTTCTGGCCTAACCACCACCGTCTATGATGTATTTAAGTTTTGAATTTATACACGAAGCTCCGCGGCTTTACATTACCATGTTGGCAACAGTCCGCCGCTTACTAATCTAAGGTTTTTAGGCCATAAACAATGTTTTGTAGTTTGTTTACATATCATTGGATAACTGCAATGCATAAACAATACGAGTCGCAGAACTGTGATATTTTGAGAATTGTGGATCGTGCGAGGGTCAAAAATAATGGGTTGATGTGTGCGAAAACCTTGATGCATTCTCAGCAGAAAATACCATTACGTATTTTGAACGCCAACAAATGTAATCAGGAAAAGATTATCACTAGTAAAACTGAGGAAATTGCGGACTGCCAGTCGAAACAATCTCATCGATTATCAAATCATAAACAGAAGATGATCTTTCACTCACTGTGCAGCCATCTTTCAGTAGAAAAGTTAGATGTTGCAGTGGAAATACTGGAAGTATCAGCCGATGTATTTGCTCTTCTTGATGACCAATTAGAAGAAACTAGTATTGTGCGATATAGAATCGACATATGGATAGACACTCCAATCCGGCTAGCACCAAGATGATTACCGCTAACAAAACAAGAGGAGACGGTCGAATTAGCTAAGACAATTAAAAGAAGCTGAGTGATAGAGCAGTCTAGCAGCCTACCGAGCTCGCCAGCCGATCTTGTCCAGAAAAACGATTAAAGATTTTTGTTGATTACCGGAAATTAAACGAAGTGACGAAGAATGACATTTATTCATTGCGATGCATTGATGATACCTTCGATACGCTGTCAGGGTCATGGTGAGAGACGTTTGGATTATGCAATGCGCCTGGTACAATCTGAAAATTAATGGAGCAAATTCTAAGAGGTCTAAATTGTATTGTTGCGACTTGTATTGTTTTTGGATGACATCATTGTACTATAGGCTGCATATTTGACGAATACGTTAATAATTTTAAGCAATTAATACAAGCATATGTGCGAGCAGATTGGAATACCGACCATCAAAAAATGTGTAGAGGAGAAATTGAAGAACACTGAAGAAAAAATTATGTAGCGCTCCTATTTTGGCATATCCGGAAGCAGGTAAAATTTTCATCTTGGATACAGATGCTAGTAACACGGGAATAAGTACAGTGTTATCACAAAAGCAAGAGGGTAAAAAACGGGTTAAGTCATATGATAGTCGATCCCTTTCTAAAGTAGAGCAAAATTATTGTGTAACACGCAGAGAACTCTTGGCTGTAGTGAATACAGTAGATAGGTGGTTCCAACGACTACTAGCCTACACTTTCAAGACTGAACACTGACGAGGTATGTTGCACAACAATACAGAGGGAATATCCATAAGACCCTGTGCAGTTCAGTGTAAACAATACATAAAACTGGAACTAAAGAACTATTTCAGAGTTATTACACGAACCCAGTTTGGAGCAGAAAATAGCAGAGATAAGGCATATTTGAAAAAACATCAGGATGCTGATTAAACCAGTAATTAAACCAGCCAATTAAACCAGTAAAGAAATGGCTGACTGAACTATGAATGGAGAAAGAGAAAAGAAATGAATGGAAGAACCAAAAGGATATTGAAGATTGGAGCAGACAGTATGAAGTTTGTGCTGCAGGTAAGAGACCGAAGACTCGGGCGAAAGGAAGAATACAGCAATACAATATTGGAGCACCATTTGAATGAATAGCAATGAATACTGTCGGCTCATTTCCAGAAACAAAGGATCCTAGGAAGAAGCCGACATATTTGTGAAGAATTGGATTTGCAGTTGCGGAGTACCGCTTGAACTACACTCGGATCAATGTAGAAACTTTGAGTCATCCAACAAGTGTGTAAAATTGTTAACATAAAGAAAACTGGTACCACGCCATTACATTCACAGGAGGAACAGAACAGAGAGGTTTAATTGAACACTAGAAGAACATCTGCGGAAAGAAGTCAATATCATCCAGAATAATTGGGACCGATGTATACTCCTGTTCATGTCGGGGTATAGCAGTGTCGTGCATAATACGTCAGTAAATTCACCTATCATGGTGTTGTTTGGCAGCCTCGCCAACCGTGTGATATTAAGTTTGGGTTACCGGTCAATAAACAAACCAGTCGCACAGCATGAAATGCTTGAACCTTTGGATATGGGCATACTTAGCATGAAGTATAATATAGGTAACAAGCCTAACAGCTGCCCTGCGTTGTAAACATCTTAAGCAGCATCTTAATTTCAGTGCGATCTCCAAAACGATGGATAAATATTATCGAAACCGTGGTGTAGAAAAGCGCGTTGTAGTTTTTGCCAATGCCAGCTTAACTTGAATTTCATGTTCAAAGTGTTGGTGCAACATAAAAATGATGATCCTGTTTTTCTATATAATCCAACAGTAGTCTTTTTCTAAAACATTATATTTGGGTTATGTTGTAGCCATCGCTCTCATCTATGACGCTTTCCAACCCTTTAATTGTAAGAGAATTATAAATAATAATTCAATAATTATTTAAAAGCACAAGAATTAAATGCTTTACGACGTACGAGTAAGTCTTTATTTTGACTTACTGGATTATTAATAAGAAAATTTGTATTTTCACGTCAAGCACGGTGTAGAATAAACGTGTACATAAAAATACCAAATACATATGTTCATAAATAGAATATGTACTCATGTATACGTAGATACACTTACTTACACACATAAGTACATAAATAGAGCACGGAAAGCATCGCGCGACGGAAGGAAGGAAGGAAATATAAGATTTCGATTTTCTCAACTTTGCAGAAAAGAATCATAAACGTTAAGACGGAGATGACTTCATGAAATTTGAGAATTCAATGAATTTTCTTTGTTCCGCACCATTTTCGAATTTACGTTCAAAATATATATAAAAATGCAATATAATCCATAAAATGTATATAATCAACTTTTTTTTTGCAAATTGTGGAGAATCGCAATCTTACAGCGGTGGTACATAATACACAAATGAAAAGCGTGCACATAAAAAGTTATTTTAATCGGTCGATTTTATTTTAATATATTTCCTTCGCAATAAACAATAAAACAAACGACAAATAAAAAATCGAATTTATTTAACAAATAAATAAATAAATACGCAATATGAATAAGCGAAATTTAATCAATCAATTGAAAATAAATTTTATTGATAAAAGAGCTTTTAGTGCTTTTCAGAAGGGAATAGTAGTAATGACTCTACTTTGCTGTGCTCTTCGGGTTTGTACCGTAACCATATTGGACGGTTACTTTTCGGATGTTTAAATATTCATAACACGTGTTTTACTGTGTAAATAAGGATTTTACTCATAAAATTGAAAATAAAATGATTTTTTAATAAGCACAGTGCGATCCAATTACACTTAATAATATTACATCAGTTTGCAAAATGTAATTGATTAACTTTCGTATACGAGTATACCTCTCTAGCGTATTACAATAATTAATTTATCTTATCAATAAAATGTTTTCAATAACACTAAATTAATTTTTATCACTTTTCATATTGTGCGAAAAAGCAATATCAATTTTCTTTCATGTGAAGTAAACAAAAATGTATGCCTATTTACGGGATTAAGATGTTCTTATATATACTCGTATACATATATACATACACATTATATACTCGTCGAGATATATTATATCGCAATAACAAACTGAAAATTAATTTTTCTTTATTGCGCACAGGGTGTGATTGATTTATCGTTCCTAAGCAAAAATATCTCATTATCTACAGGAGATAATTACTTTTTGTTATACTTAGCGAATTTTTGGTCGTTAAGATGATTATTTCAAAATATTGTTATTCTCTGTAGATTAACGGATCCAGTGTGGAAGGAGAATGAATAAAGCCCGATATTGGATCCATTTTTATTTGGTGTTTAAAATAAAATTTGAAACGAACACACCAACGTAAAAAATTCCAGAAGATCCTGCAAAATTCCAGTAGAACACCGAAAAATTAAACATCCTGTATATTCATAAAGGTTATGGAAGTTTCATCATTTGTATATACAAAAAAAAAAATTCTAATAAATAAATTGAAAGAATTATACATGAAAGAGATTTGCGTATGTCTGTATGTGGGCTTAGCAAAACATAAAATTGGTTTATCTAACGAAAATGTTAAGTTAAATACAATTAGAAAGAGCAATAGTTAATATGTCAATACAGGATTAATTCGAGCATAACATGAAATGGCATGGCAAATTAACACACCCCATTGTGGTATTATTTTCTGGAGTTATTTGGTGTCATTATTTTCCAAGTATTGATGCTGCTTTTGGAATTTATTGATATAGAAAAAAGCTATTTAAGAAATAACCCCTTATTGTGTTTGTTGTGTCACTTTTATTTTATGGGGCTTTGTCTACGAAAATGATGGCCGAAAATAAAAAAAGTAATTTAAAATGGTTGCCCTACCAGGAATTGTTGCATGTAATTGTTTTGCTTCTTGAGTAGTGAGTTATGAGTTAGAATTAAATACGATTAAATAGATTAGAGAGCACATTCTAAAGAATCACTCATATAGGAGATCAATAGATTAAACTCGAATGCGTATAAAACTTTAACAATGAAACAGAATAGTGAACAATATCAGTGGTACACTAACGGAAATAAAATTGATCGCCCTATTAAAGTTTAGGCCAGATGGGCCTTGTAAATAAAGGATTAATAATTCTTAATAGTGTGCATATATTGAAAAAGAAAAGGACAGTGAAGAAGTTTATGCTAAGTTCTGAAGTTCTGATAACTCTGAAAATAGCATAAAACTGGTATACTCAACATGACTCTAATGTTATGTTACAAGTTAAAGCAATCAAAAGAACTACGGCAGGCATTTCGCAATACAAAAGTTTGAAGGACGTTTTAAACAACACTGTGGCAGCAAGTCAAAATGTTTTAAATGCACTGGTCAGCCCCAACACAAACCTGTACAGAAACAATAATGGCACTACCAAAATACCTAAATGGAAAAATAAAGCTCGCAATCATGTCGCAAAAATTCACATAATCGTACAAATGATGGTAATGAGACAAATGAGGTTATCAAAACAACACGAATGGGACGAAAATATGTGGACAGATAGTGAAAATTCTAAACTCAATTCTAATTAGGGAAATATACGAGGACAAGCCAATACTTGATCAACTGAAACTACTAGAAAAATTAAAAATGAAACAAAAAATCAATAAGAATACCGAATAATCGACACCGTAAAATTAGATACATATCACATATTTGAAACCCACTTTAAGGTGAGATTTATTTATTACCATGGCCCACAACCAGCAGAACACGCAAGAGACGTATCAGCTATATTTATGTACATTATATGTACATGCTCATTGTCGTCAAATGGATTTCTTAATTTAATTCGACATCAACGAGCTACACAAAGAGACAAGTTATGCACACTGCAGCTGCTCATGCGTAAGTTTCCAAAGCCGTTGAATTTAATCAGTGATGTATTGAGCAAAAATAGTTGAAACTTCGAGTAACGGACAATATGTTTTCATGTTCTTCCTAGAGGACGAAAAGAACAAGTTTGTTTAATTTCACGTCGTGGGTAGCACTCAAGCAATGGAAAAGGGGATTTACTAATCAGAAATGCCTCAAATCTATGGCTTTTACCGTTCATAAAACATCGTTAACATGGTACTGCACAGAGACAAGCAGCGAGATAAAAGAGGCTATAATTCTCCAACATCATAGATGATAACGGTTAGCCTCCATTTAACCATGGTACTCGTATTTATCCACGCAATCCTGAAAATCCAGAGTAACAATTACTCTTTCTCAACATCTTGAGTTCAAGTTTTGATGCCATAACTTACGTGATTCTCCATCTTCTATTCCAACGTACTCAAAAGAAGATCAGTATGTTGCAATTTCAACTAGCTCAAACTGCAGTTCTTGAGTTTAATCCAATCATTAGAGTTGGCAAGCTCACACAAGCCGAGGCCAACGTTATACGTTTTCGACAGAGCTCTGATGTATCAAGGACTCGCTGATCATATCGCAAATGCTGCCGACCCCGCTGGATTTCAAGCCGATGTTTCGGTTATTTTACCGTCTTCTTTCGAAGGGTCGTCAAGAAGCATATGCACGAGAGATTAAAGATACACGTTCACTGCAAACCCGCAGGCTAGCCTGAAATCACAACGCAGTCGAAACCATGTGAAATTGCATCCGATCGTCCCGATTTAATGCTACACGCGTCAATCTGAAATTGAAGACATTGTTGGATAATCTAATGGTTAACCATTAAATCTGTTGAAGCATCGCTTTTGTTTGTACCATCGTATTCCAAAAAAGGAAACTTCTAAATCCTCAAATTTTTATGATAAATTTAAGACAGCTGAAGAATCGATCAAGTTGCATGAAACCTGATACACATACATTGTGACCCGATATTGTGTATGGACCTTGCGGTGTTTCTAAACCATTTGGTCCATGTATAGAGGCCGGAAAGTTGCACTTCCAAATGTAAATGTACTCTATTTCAAAATGAAACGATGGACAATCGTTACGTGGTTCCACACATCAAGTATCTACTCCTCAAATATAACGCGCACATCTATGTGGAGATTTGTACGTCTTTTAGGTATTTATACGTCATTAAGGTTTGTACGTTACTGATTAGCTTATCTGAGAATCTTAATTTTTTTGTGATTTAGTTTTTGTTTTTTTAATAAAAAGAAAGTATTAATTTTCCAGTGGATTTAATGTCGTTTGAAGGTCAATTAATACCTCCTTTTCATTCACGCACACACCACCCTCATTCACACAATTACAGTATACCACCTGCACATTGCAAGCTCCATGTCAACCTGTAGACTGACATGGACGGTAGGTCGGCGACCCAGTACCTCCCGGTTCAAGTGCCGAAGCCTTAACCACTGCACCACTTGTCCGGTTGTTATTCATAAACCATGAATAGTTAGAGGACGTTTTCAAATCAAAAAACCATTTGGATAAATCTTTCTCGTACCGCCGACGACGAAAACAAGTTTAAATACTATGCGACCAACATTTCAAACAACTATTAGGGATACTCTAATCGAATACTAACATCCGAATTTAGCAATTTATGGTGCGTCTTTATCGATGCTGCAGTTATGCCAGCTCTTCGTGACGAAGACGACTTTGGTCTGGCACAATACTGGTTAGACTTCGTGCGAGGACTTTATCGGCTCTGATACCGCTTATTTGTTAATCATAAAGATGTTTAGAACCGAACGTGGCCATCTCAAAATTTGATAACAAGCTTACTTTCGAAGAAATTCGGCATAAAACGTTTAATTTAACTACCGAGAATATTTTTGGGGGCCTCTCCCATATGAATTCATCCTATAGTAAATTCCTTCGAATAATTGCATATATTAGGAGGTTTATATAAACAGTAGGTCATCCAAGTCGATTCACCCAACTGAATGGACATTTAATCGGAAAGAATTGCTTGAAGCAAGAAATTCTGTAATGAGAGCTGTCCGATGAATTTTGATGAGGAACTACTTGTTGTGAAAAGGTCCAAGGATGTGACGACTTCGAGTAAATTGAAATGATTAAGTCCATAGGCTTGTTAATACAAATACCACTTACGAAGCCAACCATCTTACGATCCTGCCTTATGAATCAATAATTTTGTTTCAAACAGTTAAAGAAGTACACGTGGAATATAAGCATGTTGGAGCTGAATTATTACAAGCCAACTTTAGGCAAGAATTTTCGATATTGGGGCCCATTATCCGAAAAGTAATTTCCAACTCTCTCATATATGCCCGATTCAAGGCAAAAACAAAAACAAAATCATAGCAGATCTACCTGCAGCAAGATCTAAATTTGTTAGACATTTCCAAAGATTGGAGTCGATTGTACGGGTCCCCTTGCAACTCACCTTAGGTTGTGGATAAAAAACATACAAGGCACACATATATCTCTTTAATTGCCTTATCGATAAAGCTGTCCGAATAGAAGTAGTTTGTCTCACGAAGAGGTACATATATGTACAGTTATATACTCTGACAATGGTAATAATAACAACTCCTGCCACAAAATTTGAAAATTTAATTAAAACTGGCTACGTACGGATAAGCATTATGGATATGACCGTTTTTCCCGACAGAAATAAACCCAACAAGATACAACAAAATCACAGGGACAGAGACACACTGTATTTTATTCTGTTGTGAATAAATTGGTGAACAGCTAAAGAGAAATCATTTGAGTGGAGTGCCACAGATCTTTATGTTTTGTTAATGTTCGATCAGTTTGTTGATCTTAGTTGATAATCGATTCACTCCACTTGCTGTTAGAGTTCAGAATTCACCACCGATCCACTTTCTATGTCAGTACAGATTCGCAATTGTTTCAAAAAATTTGTTAGGAGAGTCCTTCGGTGGACCCCGGTTCCTTTTTTACTTCTTCTTTCCTAAGCATAAACTAGTTTGATGAAAATTGCTGAAATAGGATTTCCGAGTATCAAGAATCGATTATGATGAGTTTCGATATCGGAAAAATTCGATTATGAGGTTCTCCAGTAGGACTCGTGTTCCTTTTCAACTAAACTGTATCCTCCGATTAAACGAATTTAAGTAAAATTGCTCAAACCGGATTTTCGAAAACCAGGAAAAGTCGTTTAGGAGATACTCCGATCGGTCACGAGTTGCCTTGTTTAAATTTGTCTCGGTTAAAACTACGTTGAGGAAAATTGCTGAATAGAACATTACCTGTACAAAAGTCGATTGGATCCTGATTTCGGGAAAACTCATTCATGGCGTCCTCTGATGAGATCTAAGTTCCTTTTTCTAATTTTTTCTGCTCAAACGATTTAACAACAAATTGGCGACAGGTGATTATCTAGTGTCATGAATTGATTGCGTTGAGTACGAATTTAAAGAAAATTATTTTGGGAGCTTCCGGAGCAGGGCTCGGATTTCGTAATATTGCACTATGTTGCCAAATGGTACAACAGGTTCCGTCATATTGAATCTCGCTGAAAAAATTGCGTTGTATGTTAGTAAATTATAAAACTCCAAAATGTGTATGGCGGATGAATGTGGACTTCTAAAATAATTTTAGGTTGGAAATTCTGAACTCACTAGGACGAAATGAAGCCATGAGAAAATGCTGAAATAGATCAGCTGGAATAAGAAATATAATAGCAATAAAATTTTGAAGTGGTTTTTGTATAAAGTTCAAAATATGGCTAACCATTACGAAACTAGAACACTTATGAAAGGATTATGACGAACTAGAGTATGGTAAATGGAAATGGGATTCTGAAGGAAATTATGAAATAGTCACTGAATAAAGGACTAAATCTAGTATAAAAATAGTTCTGAAATATGGTCAGTGGATATTGTAATGATTTTTGACGGAAGTTCTGGAATATGAAATAATTGTTTATCAAAAGACATTTATTAAAATTGTTCATGAAATTTTTTGCAGGACAATGAACATCATTGGATTTTTGGTGTGCTGGAGCTGCTGTGATTTCCGGCATCTTATCTAAATTTGAGAACCATGAAATGTTATAATTGAAAAAAATTTAAAATACTCTTGGTGACGAAGTTCTTTTTGTTAGTTTTGCAATTCTCGTTAACGGTGCGTGACGTATTAAAAAAAATGTCTGGAAAATTTAGGGCAACTCTGGGTATAATATTGAAAAGTTGTATATCTCAAAACCACATTAAAATATTTTGTCCTGAGATATTTGTAAGAGCTTACTACGGCTGGAATGGGTGTTTTGACTTGGTTCTAAACCCATTCCAAATAAACAACATGAATGTTACGGAAAATCTAGGGAAACACTGGGTGTCTAATGTAATATAGTGTTCCCCTAGATTTTCTGGAAAATTAATGTTTTTTAATTGGATTGGGTTTAGTAGAAATTGTACACACCCATTCCAGCCGTAGCAACCTTTCAGAAATATCTTAGGACAAGGCACTGTTAATGTGATTTTGAGCTATACAACTTTTGAATATTATAGCGAGTGTTCTCCAAAATTCTTTGCGATGTTTGTTTGTAAAATAAATTAAATTGTTCCTGTTCAGATCATATTGTCCTAAAGTGAACTGATATTACTGCAAATTTAATAATAATTTACACTGTTACGTGGTGTGTTGCTTGGTATTTAGATATTTCCTGTTTTGCGGATTTTTTGATTTAATAGAATTCCGGAAACAGACTAAGCCATTCGATAATCAATTCGAATGCAATTTAAATTACAAAATGGGTTCTGATTTGATTTTGCAAAATAGCGAATTAATACCGAACAACCAAGTACATTAGATAAAATGGGCAATTTGAATAGAACTTAGCCATTTCTAAATAGGTCAGAATAAAAATAGGATATTCAAAAATCGTGACGGATGTGCGTGTTATAGATGGGCTTTGAGAATTGGGTAATCAAGATTTGCACAGTTACGGTCACACTAAATGTAGATGTAACTTTTTTTTTAAAAGAGGAAATGGCTTGTTACGGCCCCAGGGAGAATTACACCTGACGACATTATGGATATCATGCAACAATGGTACAACTTCCTGTGATCTTATTAACATCATAACATAAATAGTATGTCGTAAAATATGTATTTAAGATAGTGCTAAGAAGTAAAAGAGAAATACCTACCAGATCAAACCTGGAATGGCTAAAGCAACTATTCAATTTTAAAGGTGATTAAATAAAGGTTACAATAAACAAAATAATAATAATTTAACTGGGCTAGTAGCTCCGGTAGATAGGTATCACAAGTATTTTAGAATTTTTGTACCTAATACATCCTGGTAATATTTGCTTTATATATACGAGTACATACAGTTATTATCTCAATAATTCAATCCAGGCTCAAACACATAACTAATTATAACAATTTATCAAGTGATTTGTAATTTTTCTTTACTTTACGGTTGCAAAATAATCTTTAATAGCTAAATTTATTGCTTTTGTGATAAGGTACAAAACCATCGAATCAGGCTTACCCGAATTAAAATAATAAATGGGGGTATTATGTTGTAAACATGGTGTTAAATGCTCGAACTGTTAACCACAAAGAACAAGAGTGCCGTATAGAAACTTAGAAAGAATTTATAATAAATGTTGCGTTATTAAATATTGATGAAGTAGAAATATAAACTAAAGAAATTAATAAATCGAAATGGAAAAAACACTCCCTTTAGAAATTTCTAGAACTAACACACTTATTGTTGAGAGTACTTTATATAGTTTAGAACTTTACTACGAAGGTAACGTAAAATTATGTTTTCCACACTCCTCCCAAAAAGGGGGTACATTTTGAAATGTTTATTTATGTAGCAAAAAATTATGTTTATGAATATGAAATTAACAGCATAAAATATTTATTAAATTTTTTATCGAGGTAGTTTCAGAAATTATGTACATAATTATAAAAACTTTTAAACATACATCGTTTATTATTTCACATAATAATAATTTTAATATCACATTCATACGGTTTAGTTAGACAGGCAGAATTTATGCAAAGTCATTCTCGATTGTTGGGGAAGTTATATGGTAGCAGCATATGGTATCGTCTATCGTTTATGACTAAAGTGTTTGGACACAAGGCGAACGCTAGCATCAATTAAAATTTTTAGCAGAGCCATGGTAAGAGAAAATTACAAAAATTTGCAAAAATATTCCCACACCACCGGTTAGTTTTGCAATCGATGAAATTTCATCGAATTGTGGTTATTTATTAAATATTAAACTCTTTCAGACCAAGTAGAAAACTAAAAAGTTATTTATGAGCCAAAGGGCAAAAATACTCACCACAATTTCATTTATAAGAATAAATTATAAAAGTTTCACACAACTATCGAAACAACATCTTTTCAAAAAATTACAAAGCCACAAACAATTTTTTATTTTCACAACTCTATAAAACAAGAAGTAATAAACTTAGACGAACACAAATAAATACATGATAAAAAATTTATTTTATTTTTAATAAAAGTGTATACTTTTTGAATTATTTATTTAGAAAAAAATGTCCAAAAAATTGTATTCTTTATATAGGGTGTTCCATCTATTAGTTGTTTTACCTGAAAATTTTTTGACAAATTAAAAATCAAAACGATGGCATTTTTAGTCATGTGTTCGTTTACAACACAACGAATATAAATGTTCGTGAAGAGCCAAGCATCTCTTTGAGGCATCGTTCACAATAATTAAACGTGTCGTGTTATTTCTGTGGCCAAAATTGGATGAAATTGATTTAGATGATCTTTGGTTTCAACAAGAGGGTGCCACATGTCATACACATAGTGAAACACTCGACTTATTGGCAACCAAGTTCGATGATCGCATAATTTCAATCATTTCTTAGCCACCAAAATCTTTCGATTTGACGCCGTTAGATTATTTTCTTTGGAGAGTTTGGAAAATTAAAGTGTATAGCAATGATCCACAAATAATTCAAGATCAACAATATTCGAGCTGCAATTGAGGCCATTGAACTGCTCTGGAAACAATCATCAAAAATTTTGATGTTCAGAACACCCTTTAGCTAATAACAGAACAGGGTAAGTCCGTAGTGACTGCAAGTAATTTGTGAGGTAATAAAACACACTGGACTGTACTAAAAATATTATTTATGCCAACGCTATCACTTTTCTTCTGAGGTACGGGTCACATCGCAGACATTCACTTCGCTGACACCAACATAGCCGATACTCAAATACAAAACATTCGTTGAAAGTTCTGGACAGTTTCAATGAGATGACCCTCACCATCTAACCTAGCCTACATTGCACATATCTAGATAGTCGAAACTCGCATCGCCTGAACCCACATCGCAGATTCTCACTTGATTTTCAATTTAATCACAGAAGGTGCACCTTTATCGCTGGATCTGAAAACATTAATGTCCATTGGTGTCATTTCAGGAACAGAGTACAACACACATTTTTAAAACATTTCATTTCAAACTGCGGAAACGCCATTTCCCTCCCACTATTTCCGATACTAAAACAGTAAAAATTTATGGTAAATTATTGATTTTAACTAAACTATAGTTAGTTGTAAATTTACACGAAAATTATAATGAAAAACCAAGCTATAGCTCACTTGGTTTCTGGATTGAATACTAACATTGATAAAATTATATACCTTCTCTGCCTTAAAAAGAAGAGCGCGCATTTTTAAATTTAATAATTTCAGCAGTGTCATCCAGCTGATTGTTGCATCTTCATATTTACCGTATAACTCTCCTAACCCTCCTCTCGGAACTTTCAACTGTTTGATTAGATGTCACGCGAATGTACATCACTCCATTTGCGGGAGCTCAAAAATTAACAGTAGAAATATTTCTTTATTTTACTTTCAAAGCTCTATCTTAAAATTCTTAATCGTAGGTGTGCACCAAGGTTTGTCAATGCAATGCTTGTCGCGAATTGGTTCATCGCATCATATCAGTTTGTATTCCAAGTCTATTGTCGACTTAATTCTCAATTAACGAATGGGGTGAAGGACTTGCATAATTTATTTGAAACAATTTCAATTACTATAATAATTCGAATATTCCGGGAACTTAGAGACCAAGTGGTTGGTCCCAAGTACCAAATTATATAAAAACACGAATATTATTGGAAAAAATTACATTATTAAGGGATCGTCTGATACCATTCCTTCAGGAAAAATTATTTTCGTGATTACAAGAGTGTTTTCGTCAAATCCCACTAGAAACATAATGATGGACAAAAAAATTGCAAAACACGAACAAGTTTGCAAAAAATTAAAATGAATTCCAAGTAATTCACATAAATATGTTACGGTATTTAACATAGTTATGCTATGGTCCTTCTTCTATCTAGAACAGTAACCCGTTTCATGAAATTTTCACTGAGAATTAAGAGATGGTTTTTCTCATCAAGTGATGGTCCAAAATCAAAAGGTACTTTTGAACAATTTATGATCCCATACAAAAGACCATTTTCCAAAAATGCTGCAATCGCCATAAAAATTCTCAGAAAATATTCATAATAACCGAAATTCCGCATTTGACGGCCCAGATTTGGGAATTTTTTCGTGACTTAGCCAAAACTTATTTTCTGGGTAATTGTTCAGCAAGGCTAGATAATACCCAAGTAAATTTTCATGACGATTGGGTCATTTTTAGAAAATAATCATTTGTATGGGAAAATATATTGCTCAAAAATACTTTTCGAAATAAAGGGGGGAAAATTATCGAGGTGTAATAACCGAGAGGTAATGACCAGGAGGTAATGGCGAGGGGTTATAATCGGGAGAATAAAGGCTGGAGGGCAGTAGGCCGAGGGGTAATAGACCGGAGGGTATAGTCGATCCTGGGGGAATGTCCCGTTACGTAACGAATGACTTTCTGACCTCTGATCACAGGTGTGTCTCTTTTAATCTTAATTTGACGATATCACCGATTATGCCGTTACCTTAATAAAAAATTGGAAAACTGGGAAATCGCATCTCAACTGGCAAATGGAATACCGTTCATCATATTCCAATATATTCCATCATATTCCAATCAAAATATACGAAATAAACATGTTTGGTGCTCTGCTCTGAAAAGATAAATTGCTAGGAAATTAAGAAATTTGACAAGGAGTAAGAACCTTTAGGTCGACCGGAATAAGCTCCTAACTTCCAAATCTGCTCACAAATCTTCTTTGAATCAATTTTGTGAGGAAATCAACAGTCAAAGGATGTTGAATAGCTTCTTTTCCTCGTTCATTTTGATGGATGCGTCATCGTTGATATCAATGCCAATGTGACTGGTCAGTCAATTAGCGCTGCCGAGTCTTCCAACTGAAATTTGGTCCAAAAGATTATTACCTATACGATACTGTATAAGTATAATTCTGGCAGTCCTGATCGAATTGTTTCTGCTTTGCTACAGCATGGTTATCCTGTATTAATTACTCCTAGCTTTTGGAGCTGGATCAGAATCGTATTTATATCCAACGCCGGTAAGTCTGGCTATACCGATCCGAAGACTTTTCGTCCAATCAGTCTGCCGTCGATCTTTTTGAACCTGTTAGGAAGATTCGTTGTCAGATTTATTAAGATCCATTTTTTGTATTTAACTCCTCTGAGTAACAAGCAGCATGCTTACAGAATGTGCAAATTTAGTGAAACGGCACTTCATTAACTTATTACTGAGAATGAAAGTCCTCAATAGTAACGCGTTCTCATGGCGGTCTCTTCGGCTATCCGTGTTTATTGCTCAGGGTTTTGCGGACGATCTTGTTCTTATGGTTTCAAGGAAGCATATAACCGGATTATCTGAATTAATGCAGCAAGTTCTACGCCTTGTGGATGATTGGTGAGTCGAAAAACGGCCATCTAAAACTAATTTAGTGACCTGTGCTTGACGTAGAAATTTAGCTCGCCTTATCATTCCCCTCTTTGGTAGCATAATATTTAAATTAGACTGTATAAAGCATCTCAAAGTTATCTTTGATACTAAGTCATCATGGAAATTAAACCTCGATTATAAACTTCATAAATCTACCGCCACTTTCTGGTAATGTCGCAGAGTTTTCGGAAAATCATGAGAGTCATCCCACAAAATATTCTTTTTTATAAACAAATCGCTTCTTCTGTAGTTGCTAACATATGCGCCTGTTGTCTGGAGGCCGAAAGTTATCCTTTAAGGTACAATTGCGAAACTTAATCTCTTGAAAAATATCTGGAGTCCATTCCGTACCTTCCTTAGTTGTAGTCCAGTATTTTAAGTGCAGCGTGTTTTGCGGCTTACCTTTTAAAATGTAAAGAAGCATGACATAATCGTGGTGTTCTTGTGGGGCATCAACAACATGTTAAAAGTACAATTCATAATACCACGAAGCTCTAACTGATGGTACCGAGATGTGCGCCTCTGATTTGAACATTGAAATCACCTATTACTATTTTGGCGTGGTATTGTACTTAAAGCTTGAATATTGACAATCAAAATGCCAAGTGATGAGCAATTCGACTCCAAATTCGAGTTGTTGATGTTATTACTTCCACAGAGTGCGTTCTGTGACGGTTATGATCGACGATGCTATTCTCAAGCAACTTTGTTTCCTGTAGTGTTAAATATCAAGTTCGCTATATTATTCATATTGTTTTAAATGTTTATTATCTTGTTTCTATATATTTGGCTATATAAACGTGTTAAAGGTAAGACTGCCACAGCCAACTACCTACTCTCATAAAACTCAGGTAAACAACCCTACACAAAAATCTCGAATACATTTTTCATACTGATAGCAACAAAATCGGAAAACGAACAAGGCAACCTGGAACGTGCTAAGCCTTCTAAGACCTGGATATCTACAGAAGCTACAAGAGCTTAGATGGTCTGGGAGTAGGATTCATAATACCACCAATTGTTATACTATCTTCTACAGCGGTCATCAGAAAAGATGAGAATTTGGAATGGCGTGCTCATTTACCAACGAGAACAGCAGTTTATCATCGACTTCCGTCCAATCAACCAGCGGTTAAGAAGTAACCGAGTTCCATTCCAGGTAGTCATTTTCTATAGCTTCTACATAAAAATCATTTTAGAATTCCATTTCCATACAGCATAACAAATCCCAAAACAAACGATTAAGAAATGTCCAAGTTCAGTCCCAGGTAGCCATATTCATGGTTTAAGAAATGATCGAGTTCTAATTAATCTCTTTTCACCAACATCTTCTTTTAAATTGTTCAAGATAAAATGTTCACACACACAGTAAATAAACACGGGTTCAGGCGGATTGCCTATTCGGAATCAAACTTCGTAATTAAACTTCTTCCATTAGTTGGGAGATCGTTGCGAAATTTTGTGGAAATCTGTGTACTTGTGAGCTTTTTCAATTTTTGCACTGATGTTGAAAAGTTTAGCATTTACAAAAACTGACAAAGAATTAAAACATTCAAATAAATTAAGATTAAATTTTCCGAAAAGGATAAACCTTTTTGGTTTTCTGAAGTTTAAGCAAGAATACAGATTTTTGATTATACAAGACAGTTTTACGAAAAGTAAGGTACGTTTGTTTTTTCGCTTTAGAAATAAAGCGTGGTTTATTCGACACATATGTATACAATTGTGATAAAAGATGTGTGTTGGACACAACATATTCACACCTTCATTTTTTCTTATTCCTTTAGATGGAGTGATAAATTTCTAGGATAACGCCATCTATGCGTCACTAGAAACAACTTGTTTTGTTATTAGTGAAGTATGTTTTTTTAAAACGAGAGCTGTCATGTCAGAATCAAAATATTAGGTAGAAGCTGACTTAAGTGCTCCAAAGAAAGCAGAAGTTATTGCATCAGCTGGTAAGGTTAAGGCCACTGTCTTCTGGGATACACAAGGAATAATATTCATCGACATCAAGTACTTTGATTAAAAAATTAAGGAAAAACGGCCTCATTTGAAGAAGAGAAAAGTAATCTTCCATCATAACATTGCTGGTGCACATTCATCATGGAAAACACAGCAAAAATTGATATCCCGCATCCACCACAGTCAACAGCTCCTTGTGACTTTTTCCTATTTCCAAACACGAAGGAGATCGATGGAAAGAGATTTGGTCAAATGATGAAATAATAGCTGAAGCGAACGCTTATTTTGAGGAGTTTGATAAATCATATTTTAAAGAAGATTTAATGAAATTGGAAAAACGTTGGAATAAGTGTATCGAGTTAAAAGGAGACTATGTTGAAAAATCAAATGAATGTTACTTTGCTCAGATGTACTAATGGATCTCGGGTAGTTTTAACTTTAATTTATCAACCCCAGAACTTATTTCATTGAGTAGGCTAGACTGTTACCAATCGCCATTTCAGGTTTTGATAAATTAAAGCTTAAACCACCCGTTAGTCATTAATACACCTGAGCGATTCAATCAAAGAAGTGTAATGACTTGTAGATTTAATCAAGTGGAAACCACGTTTTCTTGTAAATGAGTCGTTTTCTCGTGAATTCTGAAAATATTTGTGGTGATTAGTAACGATCTGGCCTACACAATGAAATAGATTTTGGTATTGAGAAATGATATGTGGAAGTATAGTAGTGTAGTAGTGAGGTTTCAACCGTAAACATTTTTATCTTAGAGGAATACTCTTAACCACCTCGTCCTAACTAGAACTTGGTATAACGTTGTCATTATAACGCTTTCCAAAAGAACTTTGAAGCTATTGTTTAAAATACCAAACTTCCAATACATAAAATTTTAACGCAATACAATATTTAAATTTTTTAATAAAATATTTTTGTTATGCATACTGAACTTTTGTTTGGGTATAAAAGCGAGCAAAAGCTTGTTTACTGATATAAATAATATTTTCGAAATAACAAAAACATCCCCAACCATAAATTTCAAACTCCTCTATGTCAATAAGGCACATATTTAATTTATATTCATAATTTGGCTCTTTAATTTATATATTTTTCTGAATATTTTATCAATATTGATTTTTACTAATTTGTGTATTCAAAATATCTCTCTAGCTACACAGTAATTTACTGTTCCGTTTGTTTAGAACTTTAGACTAAGAGCCGAACCCAAAAATATATTTGAAGTTTTTTTTTTATGTGACTATATCATAATAATACGGTTATCTTCTATTCCGACGTAAAACAGTATTGGGATTTAACCAAAAAAAAAAATCAAGGATCAAAGCAATAAACGAATAAATGCAGATTATCAATTTCAAATAACCCCGCATAAAGCTTATTCGAAATGGAAATAAAATAAAAAATCGTTTAGTATTAAACCCATTTCTATCAAATATTCACAGTCGTATCTTTGTAGCAAAAGGCGATCACATAATGTGGTGTATAATTAATGTTTGGATAAAATCTAAGTATCCCATAAATGTGGTGGGTTACGTCAAACTGGCCGATAAATGTTAGAACAATATTTATGTTTCTTATGTGCTACCTGCGGTCGAATGGTAATTAGAGAGCGAGGGTGCGATTTTTCTTCGATTTTTATCGCGAAATAATACTTGTCCAAATTTTAATAAATTTTGGATGTTCTTTATTCTATCGTATCCTCTTCAAATATACGCGTACGCATTTTACAAAAAAGATCAAACAATCAACAACAAAATTGCTCCTATCTTTAAAACACAAAAAAAAATTGTTTTTGTTGTCTGTATCTCGTGTCCTTTACAAATTTAATAATTCGTTACTGGTTATGTATAGAGTAGTCCTTAATGAATTATTCAAGGATACATTATTATTTTATGTTCCTATATTCGTTATTTTTTTTTTTTAATATGTATAAGGTTTTTTTTTGGCGGGAGATTTAAATAAGAATGAGGGTATATGGAAATACTGAAAAAAGGTTAATATCTATTATCCTTAGTGCTTTTTTATTGTTCTGTGAGGATAAAGATTAATTTTGCTATACTTACGTACATGTATATGATTGTATGTGTATTCATACAATATGATGAATATTAAAATGTATGTACTATTCAAACTAAGCTTATGTGGTTTCTACAACAGCGTATACACTTTATGATTTTCATTTTCACAATAAAAAGATAAATTAAAACAGCCCAACAAAAAAAAAACAATTTTCAATGTTTAGGCAAAAAACAATATTTTTATACAAATAACCATCTTGTTGAAGACTGTATGGGCGTCTATCATTTCTGTTACAGGCAATAGTGGACATGACGATAATAAGGCTGTAAGAATGTGACCGAAAGAACCAAAATCTGAACTAACCTCTGTCCCGAAAATTAGGAAGGGACTACTAATATAATCTTCAAATTCACCGTTCGGGAAAGCTTTTTCTGCAAAACGTGCCTTGTTGAGGTCTATCCTGCTTATGGTTTGAACAATTGGTAAAAACTGTTTCAAAAAAGTCTCTGTCTACAAAATGTTTATCGTTGAAACACGCAGTAACTCAACTAGTAGATCCAACATCCATATCTGCTTCATGATACAAATCAAATTACTCGTACATACACTGACAGACTGCACCAAGTCGATATTCAGTTATGTGATGACATCCAATTCATAATTAGCTCGAAACTTCTGAGCGTAACATACAGATGTTCAGCCGACGCTACCTTTGCGCTTAAAAAACACTATTCAAGGATCACAACAAAGAGCCCAATTTGTAAATCGGTGGAAGTTTTTTCTTTACCGCCAAGCCCTCATTCCAACAAGTAGTAAATTACTAACAATACGCGAGGCGCAACCGTAATCTGCTTGAATAGTAATCGGCATATGTTGGAGTTATTTGATATCAAAACACAACAGAAGCTATCGTTACAATATCAAGGCATACTCGATCATTCAGACATTATTCATCAGTTGAGAATGATAAACTGCATTCACTGGTTATAAAATCGCATTTTCGGTACTTTATCGAATGTTCTGCCTCTTTTTTCTAAACTGAGATTCGCGACTGTTTCGTTTATGAATTATTTCTTTTCTATTGCTATCACAACCTACTACGTAAATATGAGCAGTACCTCTTTCTCCAATTTCGTTCAACTATCGAACACAATTGTTAGATGATAGAAATGAAGTAGAAATCTCACAATTTTTTAATCTAGCAGGCTGGAAAATGTTATAAAAAATGAAACAATACGCCACTTTGTTCTAAAGAAGTGAGACATAAACTTCGATAAATTATCGAAAATGTGGTGTTATAACATGTCATCCCTGATTGTATACAAGCAACTTCACCATTAATTCACCACCAATATCTAAACCGAGTAGAAAGTCAAACATTACATCGTTAAAGAAGTGTTGAATGCACTACCAAAACGTAAATAGAATGTCTTCAAAAGCATTTCTTTTTACATTTTTTAAAATTGGCATTTGAAAAAATTATACTCATATTGGTAGAAGTTGGTAGAAACAGTTGCTTGCAGTGACGAGGTCCCAAGCATTTCAAAAGCTGACTAAAAATTATTAAAATTCTATGCGTTCGTATTGAAAGAAATTCGATTGAGCGGAAAATGATTCGTTGAGCCTGCTACACACGACATGGATCTAAGAAAGGTTAATTATCAACCCTCCATCAAATTATGAGTTTAATAAATAATAAATAACATATTTTTTGGAATTAGTTACATATTTGGTTAGACGCTACATTTATGTATTGGGTGTGTGAATATGACTCCGCCCTTTTTTATTCAAATAAAACACATTTGCTTGTTTACAAAACGATAGAATTATTTATTGAAAGTATGCTCCACCTGCAGATACAACTTTCCCCCATCATTCAGGCAATTTACGGCGATCCAATCAATAAGCCAATTTTCGATCACTGCGCGAGAACTTAAGCGCTGTTCAGAAAGAGACGACTGCAGCGACCGGTGAATACGTGGTAGGGTTAAACTTCCCAGTCCTGTCCTCTTTTAAATAACTTTTCACAACGTTTGCAACATGTGGTTTTACATTGTCAGTCTGAAAAATTGATTTGTTCTGTCTATTCATTCATTCTGGTCGTTTTAGCTCTATAGGTAGCTTCAACCACGCCTTTCCGATCCCACCAGATACAGAGCATAACCTGACCAGCTTCACTAGACTTCACCCAAGATTTTTTGATTTTGAGATTCTAATAATAAATTCATTTTCATCTCTAGTAGCTATCCATTCCGATTGTTTGTAAACGTTTTTCAACATTTGATCGATCAACAATTAATGCTACAGCCAATTTTGATTGTGTTCGAGAAGAGTCTTCAGCCAATAACGTTTCCAATTCAGCATCTACAAAGTTTTTGGGTGGTTTTCCATACACTTTAACTTCGATGTAAAAATTATCATTTTTAAATCGTCGAAACCATTATTTGCACGTTGTATTCGATGGAGCATGCTCACCGTAAATCTCCACAAGCAAACGATTAGTTTGTGCGCTGCACTTTTCTTTGCAATAAAATAATGTAATACGAGTAAAACTTCCCGCAAATCATGTTTATTTAGAACAAAACTCGACATTTTCAAGGAGTGAAAAATACTAGTTGTGTACACTTCAACCAAATGTCGCGAACTGCGTTTGACAGCTAACGTAAAGTACTATAGAATGCCAGTATAGTACACGTCAGCAGTACTAGTAACGAAAACTATTGTGAAAGGGCGGAGTCATACTCACGCACCCAATACATAAAATCATACTCATAAATGTTTTCGAAAAGTCTGAAGGTATCATAAGGATACGCCAATTTAACTCGTTTAAGTGTTCTACGTTTAGATTAATATTTAAAATCGTACAAGGATTGTTCTAAGATGCCAGCATCAGAGTATAACACCCTTGTGTAACGAACAATTAAATCCAAATTTCTATATCAAGGCAATTAACAAGCATTTGTCATTGGTCGTTGAATTCGTGATAATCTTCCTGACATTCGTACAGGCAACACTTCCACGAACCAAACGACTGGCATAACAGGTGCTCGTTAATTACGTTCTTAAACTGCTCTTGGATTTTCTATTAACATTTACAATTATTACGAATATTAAAATTCATTATAGCGAGAGTTTAACTAATACAATCTTTCGATAAAAAGTTAGGACAAAGTTAAGACACACTTCACACCCGTCATTGCTGTGCATTTCACATTTTGCAATTCTTTAATATATTCAACATCATCAATAGTGAAATAAGACTGCGTGAGAATCAATATAAGTAAAATAAATCTTTACATTTATACAGCCTCATTCCAGTAGTGAAGTATATCCTAGATGCAGCGATGGTATTGGTGAACTATTAATTAAAACTTTATGTAAGAATGATAATTTTCTTGTGTTCAAATAGCATTAGGCTAATCAAAATATAAAATAGAAAATTTTATGAATGAAGAAACAATAACAAACCAACACTTGTTTTCAATATTGTGTAACAAGGAAAGGCGGATACTCCAAAATATATCGTGGTCTCGTATTGAGGTAACATGCATACAACCATTACCCAATTTTATATTTTGATTAGCCTAATGCTATTTTAGTACAAGAAAATTATCATTCTTATCTACTTTTTCTATGATAATACTTTAAATCTGCCAAACATCTCAAAGAAACTAGATTTGTTTCTTACCAATGTGCAGCCTGCCAGCCTTATGTAATTGAATCACTAACATATTTCGTTGCTGATGACATATACCACAAGAAGATGGAAATTATAATCGACTAGGAAGAACTTAAGCCGAATAAATCAGTGCAAAACCAAGAAACCACATACAACTACAATAAAGGTGAAAATTCGGGAAAATTCTAATTTGATTAGATTTAGATAATAAAATAATACATAAATATAAATTTAAGCTAATGCATTTCATATTTCTGGGAACTATTTCTGATGACAATCCTTAGGGCTGTATGGTACTCAACTAGTCAAAAGCGATATGTACTAGAAATCAGTGTTTGACTATAGAAAATTACCAATTGTCCTAATCCTTTCTTTAGAATGAAGCTAAATACATAATTGACAAGTTTTGGTTTTTACGCCGGAATGGCGATTAAAAATGAATATTTTTTTTAGAGCATTTACAAAATTCAAGAACGAAACAGTCGAACGAACATTCAGCTCGGGGCCGTTGTTGTAGCCCCATAAAACAAATCTATCTAGGTTGTCTTAAAGTAATGTGTAATCCGACATGGGAGAAATGACCTGCGACATTTTACTTTTTTGATGAGAAGCTAAATTTTCGATGAAGTTTTGTAACAGATATAATATTCTGTTTCGATCTGATAAGATCATGTAAATATTCAATTATCTCATCAGGCCATGACGACTGAATATTACAACTCAAATATTACACTTTGTGTTCTATACATGTAGAACACCCGTGTATCAGTAATTCTACTGAATTATGTATATGATAGCTCACTAAATTTTGTTCTTCTAAACTTTCATCTCATTCACACTGGGTTCATTCCCGTGCAAGTAATTTTATTTATTTTTTTAATATTTTTCCCCCAAATTTAATACTGAATTAATAAGCCACTTTTGTTTTTCACTTAAACTTTATTCTAAAAAAATAATTTTATTTTATTTAATTTATTTATTTTTCTTTTATTTTCTATTTATTGGAATTATAATGTTATTTTGATGTTTATACTTAGATGCTAACTTAACAACTTAAAATATTTGTCCTTTAAGATATTTGTTGTTAAGTTAGCGTCTAAGTATAAACATCAAAATAACATTATAATTCCAATAAATAAAAAATAAAAGAAAAATAAATAAATTAAATAAAATAAAATTATTTTTTTATAAAGTTTAAGTGAAAAACATAAGTACCATTTTGCAGTTATCTGCAAAGCAGTCTAAATCGGAATCATTAGTTATCAGTAGTTGAAAAGATGAAACTATGAGGATCCAAATGAGAGCCTTGTGGCACACCGGATGTTCTATAAAACTTGTGAGCAAGGCGGTATTAAAAGGTACTTGACCGGTTACTCGAACAACAACCACCCCGGTTTATACTATAAGCGGAGAAATTGTTATATTTATGCTTTCTTAGAATAACACCATGAGGAATATTGCCAAATGCCTTGCTTAAATATATATTATTGTAAAAATGCATCAACATGATGGCCTATCCTCATAGCGCTAATTGCTCTCTCAAAAACCTGTGTGCCACAGATAATGCAGAACTCATAACGCTGGTTGTAAATAACATGAATTACGATATCTTCCAGAATAGTGGAAAAGAGCCGCATTGCAAGGATAATTTAAAAAATGCACAGATGAAATCCGATTGAGGATCGCTACATCACATCAAGATTATGGAAGGAATATCATCAGGACCTTATGAAAAATCTTACTTTAAACAGCAAAGATAATTAACGGCATTTTTCGAACTCAAAATAATGTTCTTCATGTCAAAAATTAGGGCCGCGTGGCAGAGAGGGACAAGGCGACAAGAACTTCACTAACAATGTTACAACCGTGGCTTTGGTTAGTACAAATTTGAATGACCGACCAATATGCCTCCTGCAGCAACCCTGGGACCTGACAAGGATTCAATGAACCAATCAAATACCAAATTAAAATTGATTATGTAACTTTAGAAATAAGGTCGTTAGAAGCACGTAGAGAAAGTTTAGAATAGATGGACGGATCGTCATTAGATTTACGCTTAGAATTGATGAATTTAAAGAACTGGCGTGGATCCTTAAACATTTAGTTTTAACTTTTAAAACCTAGGCTTTGTACAGTAGTTCGAATTTCAGCGTTGAATAAGTTTATAATATTCAGATCGAAATTTATTGTCAGGTATGGAAAGAACGAAGCGAGATAAAAATTTGTTTTGCGTACGTATGGTAAAAAGACTCAAAAAAACGTTGGCATAAAACCCGTTGTTTTCACGTGCGAACAACTGCTCCAAAGACAAAATCGGAAGGCTTATTTGCATCAAATCGTGTCAGGGGACGAAAGGTGGATCCACTACGACAACCCAAAGCGTAGAAAATCATGGGGTAAGCAAGGTCATGTACCAACTTCAACCGTCAAACCGAACATTCATGGCAAGAAGCTAATGCTATGCATCTGGCGGGATAAATTCGGAGTGATCTAGTATGAGCTACTTCAGCCTAACCATCAATGAAGAACGTTTTCAACAACAATTGATGCAAGTAAGCAGTGATTGAAGCTGAAACCCCACAATGCGCCAAAAGACATGACAAAGTGATCTTTCAGCACGACAACACTCGGCTACATGTTGCAAGCAGCACTTCACTGCTTATGAAGAAGCCATAAATTGGGTGGATTGGATCGCCTCAAAACACGAGGAATTTTTTCAACGCGAAGCCCGTATGGTGCCTGCAAAATGGGTCGTAAATCGTAGTAAAAGTCGTAGCTAACGATAGACAATACTTTGAACAAAATACATTGAACCAATTTCTCTGAATAAAGCATCGAAGTTATATAAAAAAAAACTTAAAACTTATTTGCATCTCTAATATTATTTGAACACAGATAATTTCGAGTTCGTCGGCACTGGGTATTAATAATTCACAGGTTTAGAAACAAGAGCGGATAAGGATAAGAAGTCCACCTCCATAACTACTCCATCAAGAGCATTATAAAGACTTATCCGATATACTGCGAAATTGGCCAGAAAATCTCTTGATTAGTTAAACCAATCAGGTTTCAATCATTGGAATCACATTTTACGTTTTGGTAGAATATTGAAAGCGCTTTAGGATTTTTGGCGAAGAGTTATACAACAGTTTAGTCACGCGTTCAGTCTACATATAGGTAAAACTCTTTTAGAAAAACGCCAAATTCTGTGTACCTAATATTTTAAAAGAAGAACATCGCTCAGACTCAAGATAAGGACATTTTAGCTCACTTGATGTAACAGTAATTTTAAGATTGTTGTGTATTTGAGTTAGGGCATGGTCCAAAGTGGTTTCTGAGCCGAGTTTTTTGACAAAAAATGACATCCAGTTTAGCACTGTCATTAGGGGTAAGGTTTTGAATTCCTAACTAAGGACCGCAAATATGTACGACTGCTTGCAGTCGGCAACTCAAAAAGTATTATTACACAGTGCAGTGTTACAAAAATTTGTAAACACTGATAAATTGAAGTTATTTGCCTGAAATTGGTGTTAAAAGGCCCAAATTTAAAGTTAGAAACGTCGAATGATTTCATTCGGAACATGTGGAAACCTACACAAGAACAAAAGATATTACTATTGCCTTAATACTATACCAATTATACACAACTAGCAACTAGCTGTTATACACAGGAACAATGAATTTCTAATGTCGAGTAACAACGTGAAGGAGTTCAACATGAAGATCACTTTTAGGCGATTGCCAAAACTGCGACATCTGTTAGATTTTCTTAGCAATTAAAACAGCACAATAACACTATCAATATTCAATCATAACACGGAGGCGATATTGTTGTCATTCGATTTCAGGGAAAATCAGATGCGACACAACAAGCAGATATCGAAAAGGTACGACCAATATTTTCCCCCACCAGAGAAATTAAACTTCAGAAAAATAGGAAGTTTGTCCGCTCTATTACACAATGCCCATCAGAACGTTTTAGATTCCAGTCTATCGACGCCGTCGTAACTAGAATAACTGTTTAGTTGGGGTAAGCAACTATCTTACCACCAACAACTGTGAACCCAGAATTGGCGCGAAAAGTAGCAAATTTAGACACGGAAAGAAAAATAACACGATATAAACGTCCTCAAGGAAAATCATTATACTTACGAAATGGATAATACCATAATATTTCAGGAACAAGCATAATAATAACCACAGCTCCAAAATTCCATGAGTAAAATTACACCATGTAAAGCATTAAATTTCATTAAATGCTAATTTAAATAAAATTTAATACAACTAACGTTTTTGAATTTTATGCGGTTTAGTAATCAAAAATGGTTTTTTAATAAATGTAAAGTTAGAATGGAATTAAACTTACTCTTTTACTCAAACATTATTTCGGTATTAGCCAAATAGAAAATAATTGTTTGGTTCAAGCCTACGCTGAACTAATCTCAATCGAATAGTTGAATAATTTGATGTACCAAAAAACCGAGTTTGGGATTCGAGGTAGACTTTGTGGAAAATAGGAAAATGTAATTGAAAAGAATATCAGCCATTTGAACATGGATCAAGCCAAATTCAAAGGCCATCCAATTTTTCAATTAAAGGGTTTCAAATCCTAAGCGCACGAGTCTGAGTCACATTGTTTATTGCGGTTTTCAATCAATCTTAATATACGAAAGAGCAAAATTAAATATTTCAAGTGTTTGCTAATAAATTTGGAAAATTGTTTTAAATTAAATTCAATATGCTACTAAATGAGCAAAGCTTTCTCGCATTCCGCCCTTTTTTAAACAAAAAATTCACCCCTACTTCAACCAGGTCTGGAATTTTTAATAAATACCAAAGTTACGCAAACTTCGTAATTTCACTATCCTGTCAAGTCATTTCGACCCAAAATGTATCCGAATTAACATAAATATACTCCGTATACCAGCAGTACATTATATTATGATAAACAAAAAAGAAAATATTTTTTGCGGTTTATCATTACATTTGGATTATAAATTATGTAAACATATTTTATCTTTTTCTTATCGTGTATAATTTATTGAACATAATTATTTTGATAAATGAATATACAGAACGTAAACATTGGATAATACATTAGATGGTTTGGTTGTATCTTTATGCAACTTATCAGTCCTCTAAATATATATACACATAAATGAATTTTGATTGAAAGCTGCCAGATTTAATTGAGACAGAAGTGTGTTGTTAAATGGCAAATTTTAATATTGATTAGACAAATTAACTGATTTATGTATTATACATATCCAGATTTGTATATCCACCCCATTTAACAAACTATACTAGGTAGTATATATAACGCACAAGTAGATGATACAAAAGGCAATTTTTTGTGTAACTCCGGTACACAACAAAAAATGTATAAAATAAATTCCAGTATCCCTCCAGTCCCATTAAAAATAAAATTTTCGCTTAAAGCCATAAGTTAACCAAAAAGTTTTACAAATAGCTGAAAGCTATTTAAATTATTCTATTTTCCGGCTAAAAAAATATATATACATTTGTAAAAAAAAGAATATTCACTAACTTTTTTCATTTGAAAATTTCTTTCAAAGCTTCCTTTTAACTGGGATGACATGAAATTCCTGGTTTTAGTACCAACAAGAACAAAAAAATTACATAGAAAAGCACAAATCAAAAGTTTCACTTATTTTTCTGCTTAATCTTATTTTTTTATTTCTTTAATATTTTTTATACTCATGTAACAAATTTAAATTAAAGAAAACACAATTTTTTTTCTCAATTCACTTCACAAAGTTTTCTTTTTTACTTATTTTATTTTCTTGTTACAAATATTTTCACAAGCAACAATAACAACAACAGTAACATAAAAACGGTAAAAAGCACAAATTTTTTTCTTTCGTTTTGACATTGTTGATGTTATGTGAGGCAAAAACTTTTTTATTTTGATTAAAATTAAATTAAACTATTTTTTACTATATATACTTGGATTTAGAAAGCGCGCACACACAAAACACACTTTCCAACAAAACAACCGAAAAAAAAACAGAAATCCTCTTTTCTTTTATGCCGAGCTATCTATCTATTTGTAAATCAAAAACTAAAGGAAAAAATTAACACAAAAAAAATAACACAAAACACCTCCACTTTACGTAACGCGATGTACTTGAATCAAATATCAAATTTGAACTGAATGCGAATACAGAAAATCTGAATTTTATTATTTTTGTGATGATGGAAATTTTATTATGATGAGAAAATATAAAATCGAAATTTGGGAAAACAAAACGAAATCACGCGTGAGAATATAAAAGAAGTGTATTTCCCCATGTTAGTACGTATAAAACACGCTCTCGTGCTCTCACCAAAAATTCCATCAAATCGCAAAAGAGCGCATGGCATGATTGGTTTCTTGTATTTTATTTGTTAGGTTTCGGGACTCATCGGCATTTTATTTACTAGGTGTTCTTTTATTTTTGTATTTAACCGCCAAATAAATTGTGAAGCAGAAGAGTTACAACTTATATAATTTACTAGAGATATGTTTTCAACTTGTGTGTGTCGTGTTTTGTTTTCCCCGAAATTTAAAATACACAAAAGTTTATCATCTTCTCACCTTTTTTCTTTTTATTTTATGTTGACGATAAGCTTTTTTAACATATTTCTTATTTTATTTTTGGTACACGGCAGAATATTGAAGGTGCACAAAATTATTTATCGAACAACTGAATTTATGGAAAAAGTTAATATTCGCTACATTTTCCGGAGGACAAAAGATGATCATAAATAATCTTTTCTGATTTCGGTGTGTAAGGATAAAACTAGTCAGCGCTAACATCATAAACATACATTACATACATAAATATTCTCAGAGCGTACATTAGAGGTAGGAATCATATTACTGTTATGTTGCGGTGTAATAACCCAAATCCTAAGTGTAAAATAATTTATATTGGTTACACACATTTGGTTTTATTTACTCGTAGTTACCGCGTATTGTTTTCAAATTGTACAATATAAAAAAAAATTAAAAATTAAAATTATTTTAATCTAGAACAGAAATTATTTTTGCATAATTACCCATTGATTTTTATGTTGGCAACATTTGGAAATGAATGTCAGTCGAATTCGAGATTATGGTTGGCATTTCAATTAGTCGGTTCAACAAAACGCCTTAAAGAATAATTAATTTGCAAATACGTATGCTTTTATTCATAAAAGCTACATTTTATTTTCTAAAAAAATTTGGGATACGCCCTTAGGCAGCAATACGCCCAAACACAAATTTAGACTCCTGCTTAATACAAAAATAATGTTCATCTGTTTAATAAAGAAATTTAAGGGTCGATTAATACGGGAGTATCCAATATTACTAGGAGGGGTGATCCAATATTACTAAACATAGTAAAACGGTTATCACAAATTTAAAACTAATTAAAGAGCTAGTTCTTAGGTTCTCGGTCATTCTGACCATTCCTGTTCTAAAGGGTGGGTCATTTAAAAGTTTGTTTTTAAAAACGGTATAAAATTAGTATACATCTTTAACTTGTGCAAACTTTATTGGTATTGTGTTGGTTGGAGTCTCCGGTTTAAGAATGAAAAACAATTTCGTTCATTTGGCTCTCTCTGTTGGCCTTACAATAAGCCATCCTGTGAGTCTAGCTTTTAAGAACTTTCTCGATGATTTCGGCACGTATTTTGCGAATAACTGACATCACATCAATCCTTAACGAAACCCCTTGAGATCGATTTGAGGCCATAAAAAGTTGGTCAGCATAGGTCTGTAACGGTAGCCACTGTTTATCCAATACTTTTGGTGGATGAAAGCTAGCGCGAGTGATTTACTTCCGTAAAATGTCAGCTCATGTGCGTAGTCCATCAGAACTGTGGTAAAATGTCACTTATAGGGAATTGTATTATTGGGTTAAGTGTACGAAGGTTAAATTCGTTTTGTTTCTAAACTAAGTCAAAACTGTCCTGGATGTCACTGGAAGTCAAATAGCTTGGTGATGATTTAGCAGTTCTTTTTATAAACCTAAGAACATCAGCAAGACTCCTCATTGCTTTTGTGGACAATGAACACTGCTCTATTAGTTTCTGATGACGTTTTCGTCTTTTCTTGTAGTAGTGAATACGCATACTTTATTTCTTCACTATTATGTGGTTTCATCAATTTGTGGTTGTTGAGTATATTTGAAAGAGTATTTGAGCCGCTTGGGCCATTCGACCAGAGATTGTGATATATCAAGCTGTAAGGTCTAAACTTCTCAACCTTACGTAACCCCAATGTAATGGAAGTAATAAGGATTGGATTTCAAGAATCCTGTTTGTGACGAATGTTTTAATTCTATTGGGTTTAACTCTAATCCATGCTAACATTATTATTAAATCCGGCCATGCAAATGGCTTAATTTAGGGATCGTTAATTTAGATATTAACGGTGCAGCCTTTGTTTTAACAGTGGCTAAAATTACTTTGCTTTGGTTCGTTGTAGTATCAGACTTATAGTAAATTACTGCTGCATATGCTTTCCGATTCATCGCAAAACCCGTGCAATTCTAATGTTTTCTAATGTCTGCAATTGGGTAGCCATATCAAATCCAATTTTTTACAATTCAGTGGGCAGTTGCTTGTCCCAATTAAGGCCAACGTCCTTAGTTATTGGATAATCATTTTTGCTTTTATTATAACCGGCGCCAGCCCTCCTTGAGGATCAAATATTTTGGAAGTTTGGGATAGCACCTTTCTCTTGGTTATAGACCCTTCGATATCTCGCGGGTTGATTTTAAATTGGAAATTATATTCTTTAGGATACCATAAGGTACCAATCATGTCGTTCACATAAAAATCTTCAGTATAGCTGCTCTTTTAGCGGCTGCGTATTTTTCGCCTTTATCCTGAGCTAATTGTCGTAGAACTGTTGTGGCTTGTGCATGGTGCCTTTGTCGTTTCTCGCTACTAAGTATCAAATGGTAGCTTTGATTTTGTGAACGGATTTTTATTTGCCTAAACTTTTTTTCGATATCAGCTTTAAACACGTATTTATAATATCTCTACGAGAGGTTGCTGTATTGTTGGACCAGTATGGTAAAGGTCATTTAATGATATTACAATTGAAGCATTCTCTGAATGGTCAAAGACTTCTCTTAATTTATTTGTTTGAACTATCGTCTTTGATTACTCCATGGTGTGGTAAAGAATTGCTTCTACTGGTTGCTTTTAATTAGTTGTCTTTTCACTTGAAGAAGTCGTGCTGTAGTATTTTTCTTGATTCACCTAATATGAACTCATCGCCTTTAAATTGTGATGCGAGCTATATGTATCCGAATCTTTTGCAGCTGTTTTGAAAGCGTTCTTCCCATCTCTATTCATCATTGGTAAATTCTCGTTCAACGTCGGCTTCATCAATTTCTCAGAATCTTTTTAACTGAACACCAATTTGAGCAGTTGTGTCTTTAAATTTTCTGAACACGATCCATCCCAATTCGGTTTTTTTGCGCTATTCTGAACTTCCTTTTATAATTGTGTATTGGGTGACCCCAATACGATAATACCGTATAATAATACGATAATACCGTATAATAATATTATTATAGTTTAAAATAATTTACTTCACGTGCTCGAGGTTTGTAGCGGGCTTTACTGTATGCAAAATGGTATGGTACCCCATTACACATTGTTCGAACATATTTTGTTTTTGATAGAGATCTTGTACATAGCTGGTGTAGTAGCGCTATGTTCTTGCGTATATCTCACCATGATGAAATTGTAAACGTTACTGAATACTATGAAACACAAAATGACAGATCACGACACATTACAAATAGCCGAAACGTTACTTAAAAATCATATCATTCCTATTGGAAGACCCTATATAAGTATTGTTATATTTGCCCTGTTAAATCCGGTCCGTATCTCTTTGTGATTGTGAATTTCGTTATAAAATTTGACGGTTACAACACCAATTCTCGTAATTCACACACTTCTACAATATTCGCATAAATACCAGAAATAAATATCTCTATATAATTTCCAAATATTTGTGTAATATTTACGCCACTACTGGAATATTTTCGAAATATTCCTTCAATAATAATCAAATTTTTAGTTTTCCAACACTAAATTACAACAACAAATAATTTCCACAATTATTTATTAATTCACTTAATACACAAATTACAATTTTTAATTACGCCATTATTTTCCCTAACACCACTTATTATTTTGCCGCAATTCACTTTACTTTTAATCTTTCACCTACCGAATCTCCCAAATGACATACCCAGAGTGACTCATAGTGTAAGTTGCGCTCCTATTTATACATCGATCGAAATTTTAAACTCGCCTAGATGTTCCAAACTTTTATAACCTGTCACCAGGTGTCGCATAAAAGATAATAGTTAAGTTTTAAACCTTAATTCAGCAATTTTTGTAGAATAAACGTCGCTTCAACCAAATAGGCGAGATCGTAACGGAAATGTTTGTATGGGAAGGAATTTTATTTCCCCTATAATTGTTTTCTGTGCTTTAATATTGGAATTTTGGTTTCTGGAATTTTATTTTTTGCAACTTTGATTTTGGAATTTAGATTTATGAATTTTGAATTTGGCGTAGCCGATCCAATTATTATAATTAAATTACATAATTAAGAATTTTTGCAAGCAATATTAAACTGATAAAATAATGGAATTTTGTAAAATGGAAAGTCTTCCAATAATTTGTTCTTCCATAGTTTGTAAAATGAAATTTTAATTTTTTTATAGTGTCATTTTGAAATTTAAGTCAGTTGGAATTTTTATTCCTAAGCGAGTTCTCTTCCAAAACTTCATTCAAAATTCAAGTAGAAATAGAATAGCAAGAGAGTCCCTATCCAATTATGCATATCAAATTTGACAATTATTGGTTGAGGAACGGACAGGAAATAGTCGAGTTCTTAATAAAAATGTAAATAAACAGGTTTTTTTTTAAATTTTTAAGACTTCAGCAAGAGTGGGATTTTAAAATGCGGGATTTTAAAACAGTGAGATTTTGATAATTTGACATTGAGAAATTTAAGATTTTGTACGGATCTCATTCGTACTTGGGGTTGGTAGCGAAAGGCCCAAAATTTTATTAGCGACAAGAATATCCCAAATTGCCATCCCGAAAATAGTAATCCAAACAACAATAATCTCAAAAATATCTAATCTAATATCTAAAATAATTCCTCGAACACAAAATCTCAAAAAATATGAATATCGAATTAAAAATCCCAAAACTTGCCAAAAATTAAACCAAGTCTGCGCGCACAGATCCCGGCTCGTTTGATTATATTTTCGGAAGATTAGAAAAAAAGGAAATCGTTAGATAATTTTCCTTAAGTATATACCTTAATAAATATAATATATATATATATATATATATATATATATATATATATATATATATATATATATATATATATAGAGAGAGAGAGAGAGAGAGAGAGAGAGAGAGAGAGAGGGAGAGAGAGAGAGTGGCGCATAAGTAACGTATGATTTATTTAATGAATAACTTTTTTGTTTCTGATTTTATTTAACGTTGGCATTTATTAAAATTTAGATTATAGTTTGGAAATATGTTCACATTATGTTTTGAAGATAATATCTTTCAAATGGTGCCCATTGTTTGCTTCGACCTGACGTGCTCTTTCCAGAGCATTTTCCACAACTTTTCTTAGAATTTCAGGTCCCACCGCCCCCACTTCTTTCCGTATATTGGTCTTAAGCTGTTGGATGGTTCTTGGCTTATTGGCAAACTCCTTACCTTTTAGCTTTAGGTAGTCCAAAAAATTGGGGGCCGTTAAATAAGGCGAACGCGGAGGCCAGTTAAAAGGAGAGCCATAGTTGGGCGAGTTGCGTGAGCTGTGGCTCCATCTTGTTGGGACCACAATCCTGGATTGTTCTCTACCCCTGGCCTTAAAAAATTTTCAATCATTGCCCGGTATTGAATGCCATTCACATTAACCGCAACTTGTTCGTGGTTATCGACGAATGATCCAATGATCCTTGATGGTCCAATGATCCTTTCTGAAGTTATTCCACACCATACTGTGTATCTAGGTGGATACATTTGATCTTAAAAAATTATTCTTGGATTTCGGATGCCTCATGTTCTGAAATTTCGTTTATTCACGTCACCATTGAGGTGAAAATAGGCCTCATCGCTCATTATGAGTTTGTAAATAACCTCGATGTTTTCTAGGCACAGTTCTTGAAAATGGCGACTATATTGAATGCGTATTCGTGCATCATTTGGTTTTAACTCGTGAACCAATTGAATCTTATATAGGAAATGGTTTAACTTATGTAAAAATCTTTGCAAAGACCGCCTAGACATCTGTACCAACTGCTGAGAACGTCGCCTGGTGAAAGTTTCGGGATTTTCCTCAATAATTGCTCGCACCCTAGCAATATTCACATTATTTCGAACTGCACTAGGTCTTTCAGCACGTGGAAGATCACAGAGAGCCCCTTGTTGCCGAAAACGTTGAACCAATTGGTAAATTGTTGGAGCGCTAGGTGCATTTCGAACATGAATGAAATATCGATACGATTTTTGTGTCTGAATAATCGAATGCTGACTTTCAAAATAAAATTGAACAACTTTGGTTCTTTGTTCTGTGCTGAGTCTTTCCATCATAAATTTACCAAGCTTTTTAAAGTATTTGGAATATTTTTCGGCATATTTATTTTTGGCAGTTTGGTATTTGAGAAACAGCTTAATAGTAAATTTTTGATCTAGGCAAAAAAATCATTTTGGTAATAAAATATTCTGAAATATGATAGTATAACGTACTTTTCACTGTCTAGGATCAAAGATGATTTTAAAATGAGTGCATTGCCAAAGATCATCCGTTGAATTTTCGGAATTGTATTAAGCCCACGCACTAATATTTAAACCAAACTACTTGCTAAGTATAGTCCACTAGCTATTGGGCTAACCAATAGTCGCATAAAATCGAGATACATCTTTAACAAATCCAAATAAAATGTTGGAATATGATATCCTTCCATGAGTTTCATTGATAATCATCACTCCCAACAAACGTCGCTAACTCCGGCTTAAAAAGAAATTCCCATCGCAATATACCGTGTTTCATATACATCTTCGAAACAATTGGCCGAGAGAATCATCAACCCTATTATTTCACTAGCGAGCCATCGGTCGATCTATCGAATTTATGAGGATCATTAACCGATGAACTTGTAGGATCATTTAATGTATTCTTATCAGAAAAACATTTTTGTGATTTAAATTGTTTGCTAATTGTACTACATTATCAGTTTGACAGTTTTATGTTTGATATAAAAACTTAACTGAGTACCAAGTTCTACTTTTTAACAAAGCTAAAGCTTTCCAAATGTAAAATAAGAATGAAGGCCATCTTGAAATGATTTCATTAAGAAACACCATAGAAGTTTGGATATTGCTAACAGAAACAGTAATTTCCTACATTTTCGACATATTGTCTACATTCTCTACATAGTCGACGCCATTTGTTTGATTATCTACAACATTGTCTATTCATGTAGAATAAAAAACTTACGAGTATTCAAAAAGTCAGTTCAAATTCGTGAACCAACTTGAGAGACGACTTTGTTTAAGAAACAAAACAAAACAGATGTTAGACAGAGACTGGAACAAAATGAAGTCCTAAAATATTTTTGGAGCCAAAGTGTGAATTATAGAAACAATTTCATTTCGAACGATACACCAGAAATCAGTCTAAATAAATTAAGCCAGGGAAAATTTTCTCGGTATCGCCGCGCCACTGTCGCTGAACCAAGATTATCACCAACGTATGAAAACCGTTTTCATATATACTAAGTACAAATTATAACTATCAACCCACAAATGCTTTAAAATAAAAAGGATAATTCCTATTATATTCATAAATCAACTAAATTGTTATTTACTAGTGGCGGCTCTACAGAACCTAACGATCATAAAGGACTAAAAATATAAAATTAATTTTTTGTTACCAGTATGTATACGCACTTGATTGGAGACATAATAGAAAATTTTCCTTTTTCCCTTTTTATTCTACTATACATAGTAAAATATATTCTTATCTTAACAACAGTAAAGATGTTAATTTGCAATCATAATAACAGATTAGACATATTTTTATATTTCTTGTCTAAAAATATCATCTTGGTTGATTGATACAGTTATATTAAATAACATAAGGATAAATGTAAATGCTATTTCGGTTTTATCTCTCTCTCTCTCTCTCTATCTATCTATCTAAATAGTTGTTCATGATTTCCGTTCGTCGAGCCACTCACTATACAAACACTTAAATTCTAATTATAGATTTATGGGCAATGATTAAGAAGGATAATAACGATACTTTTATGATACTCTGCGTATGTATGTGTATACCCTTTTCCCGTATGCATGTGTGTATGCCTATAGAGGCTTGGTGTAACTTTAAGAACGAAAATATATTGTGGGGTTCTTGTCAGATGGGAAAAATGTAATGGAAAACATGGTTTATGGATTTAGACCTTCGAACCTCAATAACAATAACTGGTATAATGCGTGTACCGAAACAAATTTTTTGGAATCAAATACGAGCTCGTACGTACGCCGTCATTGTTTGACGCAATCGTATATTGTGTTAGTATGTGTAATTCGTATTGTGTATGTGTGTAAAGTATTCAATTTATTGTACAAATTTAATTTTTGATATTTGGTTAGGTATTTCTCAAGATTTGTTTTATCAGTACGTAAGAAAATCAAACAAACATATAAAAACTAAACCCTGAAGGAATATAACAAGAAAACTGGAAAATCTAATGAAATATTTACACGAAGTAACACTGTGTTGTTTTGCTTTATATTAACGGCTAAATTTGATTATTTATTCAGAATGTTATTTCTTGCGAATCAACTTTGTTGTCGTCTACGTAGGTACATGGCATGTATGTATAGCTATTTCGGGCTCGGTTGTAAATGGGGAAACAACAGAAATTTATTGTTGAACGTGTTATCGTTGCCGAACCAATCGAATTGACGAATTTTAATCAATTACCTACGTGTTTTCAATTTCTAAATTATCCTTGTCACAAAATTCGTTTATATTAAGATTAATTTAATGTTTTTCGTGTAAAACACGAAAAGCATTACTGGACTTAGTAATGGGCTTAGGCGTATATGTACATATGCTTCTTCGAACTTTTTATATTTATCACAAGAATCTGCCATCCTACATGAATAATTAAAATTTATTATTAAACGCCTTGTTCTAGGTTTTGTAATTCTTCCTTTTTGTGTGGTGTTAAAACACCATTTTTTATTTCACACTTTGACACTTGTAAACAGCTTTATGAAATAATTCCAAATTTAATTTTAAATTCAAGACTTTGCGATTATTAAATGTAGTATCATTTGAGGATCTATAAAGGCGACATGAGAAATTCTTTGATTGGGATTCATCTTGGAATTTTGACTAAAAATTCCTTTAGAAATTTTTATTTAGAGTTAAAAGAGTTAAAAATTCGTTGGAAAGTGACACTTCTTTGAGTTAATCCTAAATATGAGACACCTTCAGGCAGGCATTGAGGCATCGGGTATTGATCGTGGGATGACTGATAAAGTTTGTCGAAAATTACCTGCTAGCAGTAGCAAATCGAGCAAAGTACGATCTAGCGTTTTAAGTGTTTTTAATATGCAATTGGTACGGTACATTGATACCAAATAATAATTTTCCATGATTTTAATGCTGTGGCAATATCTGAATTCGGACTATGTGTTGCAAGCAAAACTATCTACTCGATTCAAATTCAATGGTAGTTGCTGACAGTTGAATGGGCTGTGTGTCCTCCATCGTGTAAAGTTGATGCAATTCCAGATCATGCACTCGTAAGTCCAGTTTATGACATGCCTGACTGAAAATCTAACATACTTCACCATCAATAGTTCTCAGTTTTTGCGAATATGCTAGGCCTCTTAGCTCTTGCTTTATGAAGCAGCTTTATTTTGTCCCCATTCAGAAGCGAATTTCTTCGTAAATGTAGAAAACTCTAGCTATAACATCATGGCTATGACACGATGATTGTTCAAATAGAAATAAATCTCTAATCTCAACCTATTTTGGATTACTTGTAAACGGTATAAATATTATAAATGCCGTGCCCAGCGGCCAACTCTTTTACGACAAATGTACATAGACTGAATACATCACACTTGATTTCTAAAGCGAAATATTGGGCCGACCGGATTTGTGGTAAAAATTGTCTTGTATAATCAAAACTCGCATTATTCCTGCTAAATTTCAGAAAAGCAACAAGGCCAACCCTTGTTCAAAATGTAACCTTCATTATAAAAATTTGAAAAGCTCCTATACGGAAACGACCACTTCTAGAATGTAGATGTCCTCCACGTTTCGCATAGCTCTCTCTAATTCAATCTGCCCGGTCTATAGAGATGCAGAATTTTTTGTGAAATAGTTTTTTTTTATCAAAACTCGTCACTTCTGGTAAAACTTAAAATATGATCTAAGCAAAAAATTAATTTACAATCTTTTTGTCTTAACCGTTTTTTCGTAAATGCATATACTTCTCAAAGTATTTGCAAAAAACGGAAAAGCTCCTATGGAAGCTGTTACTTGCGTTTGACCGTTCAATCCGTCTGAGCTGTAGGAAGAACACAAGCATTTAGTCGGAATACCCGAGGTCACAATCGTTCATGATTACTATACAAAAAAATACTTTTTGTCAAAAATCGACCTTACCACTTAAATTTTCAAAAAATGATCTGACCCGATATTGTTACAAATTTAATGTAGAATCTTTTAGGTCATAGTCGGTTTTCTCATAATTGAAATGATTTTAAAAATACTTGCAAAAAAGAAACATCTTCTATAGTAGGTGCCATTTCCGGTCCGGTTCCGGATCTCATAATTTATAGGAAAACCGAAAAGCTCCTGTAGAAGCCCGCACTTCCGGTGGACCGATTTTATATAAAAATCACAGTGATCTTCCAATTTCTAGAAAAAGCTTAAGTATGAAATTTTATCCCGATCAATCAATCCGTATGGGCTGTACAGGGCCGAGCATTTTTTTTGACAGTTTTTGTTAAAAATCGTCGGTTCCGGTTTAATCTTTGAAAAATAGTCTGGGCCGATATTGTTGCAAATTTAATTTAAAATCTATTAAAAATCACTGGGATCTCTCGATTAATGGTAAAAGCATAAATCTGAATCAGTTACTCCGTCTGAACTGTAAAGAAGACACAGATTAGTCAAAACCTTCGAGATCAAAAACTTTCATTATTTTCACTATACAAAAATCCAGTTGGTGGTCAAAAATCGACCTTTTCTCTTAAATTTTGGAAAATTGATCTGTACCGAGATTGTTCAAAAATTAATTTAGAAACCCTTTTAGAATTGTTGATTGACATTAAAAAGAATGACATTCTACAATTTTCGGGCGATTGACATTAGTAAGAATGATGGCGTGAGTAGAAGAACGTCCTAATCCACTGTCAACGTCTAGTAAGTTTACCGTGAGCATCTATTACGGTTCCGTTTGTTACATAGAGCTAAATCGGGATTGCGATTTGTTCGCATACGGGATTACACTTAAATCAGCGCCGGTATTAATCAGGAATGTGATGTAGTTTGCCGAATAATACCGTTTACCTTGACAATAAGCAGCTATGCTGCGGTTGTTTTAGGTCTGCCGCTATGACCTAAAGACTTTGGTTTGGGGAACTGGTGTTTGCGGATCCCTTTTGTTGTGTAACAAAAGTGCATGGGTGTGTTGCATTTGTGCGATGCTTTGTTGCCAAATCTTGCAAGATACCAATACCAGTTCTGTGGCTATTAATACATTGGTGTTTGTAGTTTGTTTCTGTTGTTCGAACTTCCCTGAATATATTTTTATATAAAAATCAATTGCCGTGCGTTAGTCTCGCAAAAACTCTTGTTCGTCTTAATACAGTGGTTATTTGCGTGATTTGATGCGGAAAACCCCAAAGAAAAATCCTGAATATCAAACAACGTGGGAATAATAACAATTTTGCCGGCCACTTAGATCGCAAGATGCGATGTCGTATGTTAGGCAATATGGCAGCCCAGACCTCTTCATAACATTCACTTGTAACCCTGGATGTACTCCGTTGAATGGCAAAAACATGGTCTGCCTCTTGCGCACATTTTGGTTTGGTTGGACGGTTACCCATTGTATCGCAGGTGAACAGTTGTGGACAATGAACGATCTACAGTTGTGAAGGTCAAAGAGCAAGATGTTTATGTGGACAATCGTTGAATTGTGCCATATTCGCCGATATTGTCCAAGGCTTTAGAAGCTCACATCAATGTGTAACTCCGTCAAATCGATCAAATACATATGCAAATATGTGAACAAAGGCAGCGATATGGCTGTTTTCTGTGTGACAAATGCAAACGACGAAGTGTATCAGTATCAGATGGGTCGCTATGTGAGCAGCAGCGAGGTGATCTGAGGCATCTTTTCCATTGCGATCCATGAAAGACATGCACGATGTATTCAACCACGAATTACAAAGAGAACAACAATATGACACTGAAGCATTAGCCGAAGCAGTTTTTGGTGTCATTAACTTCTTGGAGGTTCCCGGAGGAAAAACAGCATAAGTTTCCCTGGCATTGTAGTGACTTTGTTAGATGGTGAACGAACTGCACATTCTACATTGAAATTGCCACTGAACATTCAAATCAACGAGTCACCAACTTGCAACATCGCCAAAAACAGCGCAATGGCGAAGATTCTACAGAGATGCAAATTGATCGTTTGGGACGAGTGCACGATGGTCCACAAAAGGTCACTGGACGCGCTGGACAGAACGTTGAAAGATATTCGTGCCAATCAAAACATTTTTGGTGGAACCATGATTCTGTTGTCCGGTGATTTTCGTCAGACTGTTCCTGTTATTCCAACTACAGCTGACGAACTAAACGCGTGCTTGAAATCATCAAATTTATCGCGACATGTGAAGACCCGTCGATTGACGACGAACATGCGAGTGTGTTTGCAACAAGATCAAACTGCAGATGTGTTTTCGAAGAAATTGTTGGACATTGGTAATGAGAAAATCGCAGTTGACATCTCGACCGGATTCATCACATTGCCCACCGATTTTTACCACTTCACCGAACAAAAGGCAGATCTCACTCGGAGTGTTTTTCCGAACATTATGCAAAGCTTAAAACCCATATTTGGCTGAGCGAACGAGCCATATTGGCGCCGAAAAATAAAGATCTCGATGATCTCAACGTGACTATATACAAAATTTCATTCCGGGACAGTTGTTTTCCTCCAAATCAGTTGACACAATTATCAACCAGGATGAAGTAGTCAACTATCCGACAGAATTCTTGAATTCGCTGGAATTGCCCGGATCACCACCTCACAATTTGCAATTGAAGAACAGTATCATCGAGGCGACGATTATCAAGGGAAAGTACAAAGGAGAGGATATTTTGATGGACTTGCCATTTGAGTTCAAACGGCTTTAATTACCCGTGCGTCTGGCATTCGCGATGACCATCAACAAATCACAAGGCTGTAGTTTACCACAAAGCTTTGAGTTGAATGTTAACTTTATTTTCCATGTAAATAAAAGAAATTGAATTTATTTGAATACAAATGGAACTTGAACCGAACACAGTGCGGTCAATATTGCCGATCTCAATTTCAATTGGAGTTGGAAGGTGGATTGGGATTCATAATCGCTTATGAAGAGTTACATTGAAATCAATTTTAGGTTGTGCGAAGTTTACCGGGTCGCCTAGAAATTAATAAATAATTAAAACGTTAATAGCCTCGTTGTTTGTTATTTTTAAGGACAACTTCTACCTAAAGATTTTGTGGCGTAAGTTCTTTCAGTATTTCATGCGTGTTATGGTTGGTAATATCACAGGATTCTATATACAGAGGATTCCGTCAAGTCCAGAATTTTACAATGGAGAATTTAATGTGAAAATGAGGAGAACTGATTTCTTTTGACTTACGTCGTTTTTAATTTTAGTTCTGATATCTTATTCTAATGCTGGTGAAATCCAACGTTCTAGTGAGGATGAATGGGGTTCGCCTTTAAATTTCCATAAGGCTTTGTAATATTTTGCTAGAAAGATAGATACTTTACTGATGTGGGTTACGATACTATACGATACTGCACGTACGTACTTCAATTAAAGTTTTCGGGTTGGCTTGATATTTTCATTAAATATTTGTTGATTTTTGAAATTATCGATTTTAGTAAAGATTTCGCACAGCTATAAATCGGACAAACTTTTATTACATAATGACTTCAGTCGTTCATATTTTACTAACCAACAACGTTCTCAAAAGAGTAGGAGTGGGTAGGAGTAAATTATACTGATTTGATTTGATTTTGTAACAACTACTGCTTTAAAGGAATAAAGATTAAATTGAATTTAACTTTTTTTTTAACTAATATAAAAAAATATTAAAAGTTTTTATGATTTTGTGCATATAGAAATTGAAATGTTTGAATGAAAACGTGAAAACTAAAAATCGTTAAAAGAGAAAAATTTTACGACGCCAATGGAAAAAATAAATTTTATTTCTTTTTGGGACGAAACATTTAGGTAAGGTACGATTACGAAGTACACACATAAATACAAAAAAGGTACGATTACAACAACAACAATTAGAAACAAATTGGTCGTAAATATTTTTTCTTTGATAACATTGACGATTTTTTGCAAGAAAAACTTAACGACGTCAAAAATAGATGCGGGCAAAAAAATCCGTTTTTTAATTGTACTTGAGGAAACTTCTCTCGATTCGTCCATCCCCCTTTGCTCGTGAAACGCATTATACAGTTTTAATTGAATTTACATTAGCTGGGCATTAATTAACTATTTACGTAATATTAATTAAATATAATAATTATTATTAATCAAAAGGCTTGTCAAAAATCAGTTAAAAACTTGCCAATACAAAACGCCTTCAATATGTCAAAACTTTGTGTTGTGCTCCAAATAACTAGCTCTAGCTAAGAAAGAAAATTGAAAATAGCCCGATAAAAATATTTTCTTTTATTTTGATTGATCTAATTTTTTACTTTCAATGGATTTTCTTTCAAGTTTTTCTGCTGTTTTTCTTATAACTGATTGATGGATAATTTTTTTCTTTTTCGTTTGCTTCTTTTTGTTGCAGAATTCAATTGGAATTTGATTGATTTTATGATTAATGAAAGTAGCAACACAACGAAATGGTCAATGTATTTTTAGTTATGTCAAAGTTGTAACAAATAATATTAAACATCTTGGGGATTAATTCAGTGAATAATTCAGCCTTTACATAATACATTTACGTGGATATTGTGTGCGCGGTTTGTTCCAGGTTGCTAATTCAGGTGAGAAATATTCAACATAATGTAGTTTCTGCCCAACATACTGACCAATCTGATAAGATCCGGCGCTTACTCATAAAAAGGTCATACGCTTAAATAGTTTCGCAAATCTTTTAGTCCGTTGTCGCTTATGGAAGCTCACACTTTCGATACACAACTTTCCACCAAATTTCATAAGTATCTCCCAATTAATGAAAAAGGTTTAAGTATATGAAGTTTTATTCCGAATAGTAGATCCGCCTGGTGTCGAGATGCCGAATTTCGGTGAAATAATTTTTTTATCGAAACGACTTGCCCCTATTAGCAAAAAAACTGAGAGTCAGTTTTTGCAAGCCTCTCTTAAGGCGATTTTTACACCTCCAAGTCGCGGGTCACCATAGACGTGTGATGCATGGCGTTGACCTGATGGAACACGATACCTCTCCTATTGGCTAATCCTAGCAGCGGCTGGTCGATTGCTGCCTTCGGTCGGTTCAATTACTGGCAGTGGAAATCCGAATCGAGCGTTTGGCCAGTAGGCAGCAGCTCATAGTAGATGATTCCCTTCTAATCCCACCAAACACAAAGCAAAACCGTCATGGCCATCAATCCTTCATTGGCCACCCTTTGAGCAGCATCACTGGTATTCGACTATGATCGTATCCGCTTGACACTGTTGTATGTAACCCATTTCTCGTCGCCGGTCATCATCAGCTTTAGAAATGGCTCAAGTCCTGCAGCACCCAAACACCGAGGTTCTTTTTGAAGGCGCTTTATGCAAATGGTTTAAAACTATTTTGTGATCGATCTTCAGGTTCTGGGTGATGCTACAACAGCTTGTCTACTTCAATAATTTCCAGGATTTTATCGATATTTTCGGCGATAGGCCTTTCAGTACGTAGTGCATCTTGTTATAACTCCGACTCGTCGCAAGATTTTGTTTTTTATGTAGCACAGTGTGTATTGGAATCCCACTCTTCCATAGCAGATAATTTTTGATGACGTTGCAATATAATGTGCCACTACATATAATATACTTGTGCCCGTTTTTTTTTCATATTGATCTTTTTTATGCGGAATGTTAAACGACGTGTCGGTGTTCCACTTTCACGGTTTTATTATTATCTGTTAGTTTTCCTTTCCTCAAGTGTCGGTCCATTAATTTAGGTTTTTTCCCCTTTTAATTGCATGTCTTTAAATTTTTATTTTTTGTAGTTTATTCAAACATGGCATCACGGTGTTAACGGAATTCTCCGTGTTTCGTTACAGAACTTAGAACTTGGAGTGACGAAAAAACGAGGTATTTGGTTATAATCTTTGATATCGAAATTACCGGGACGGAATCGACGAAACTATAATTGCACATGATTGGCTATCACAGACAGCATCGGGACCATAGACACCATTCAAAATTTCAGTCGCCTGACTTGTGTTTTCACTTGGACACGCTATAACTCACAACTGAATCGATCAATCAAAACAGTGACAAAAGAATTTTTTAGTTCATGACCCCTTTTCCAACGAATATAAGTATGGCCTACTGCAACAAATACATCACGAGATATATGTCACTAAAGCCATCTAGCGAAAAAATAATGGATTACTTTTTCCCCAACCCATTATTTGCGAAAAATGAAAAAGCTCCTATGAAAGCCTATGCTCCTGCCACTTTTGGTGGACCAATTGCGGCTAAAAATTACTGGGATCTTCCAATTTATGAAAAGGAAGTGAAAATGTTCACCCCGATCAGTAAATCCGTCTGGCCTATAGAGAGGACCCAAACTTTGAGTCTGCACAGCACCACATACACACACACACACAAAGAACTTATTAGAAACAACTCTTTTGACTTTGACGATATATCGGACTGAAAATCTGCAAAAATCTGGAAATCGAAAATTTTCATCATTTCTATTACTTTCTGTTGCTTTATTTGGTAAAAGAAAGTAAAAGCAATCATGAATACTTTCGGCCTCTAGAGTTTTGCAGATTTATCGTTTGCTATGTCACCGATTGGGTCTTCGGGAAATATTCTTGTGTTTTATTGGACTAATAATTGAGAAACAATTGAATCCACACCCTTAAATGGTATTGGATTTACCTTCACTGTTAAAGCGAAGTACCTGGGTCTCATTCGGAACAGTAAACTAAGCTGAAGTTCTACCATATTAGAGAGAGACTAAAGAAAGTTACAATAGTGCGTTACTCTTGTAAAAATTCCATTGGAAAAAGATGGGGTTTGGAGCTCCACATTCTACAGCGGCTCTATATTTATACTATTAGGCTCATTTTATTATATGCGCTTGCTCGGTGGCCATCTTTAAATATTCTGACCATTCTAAAATATTTGGTGAAAGTACAGCGAACAGCTGCCTTGTGTATTAGTGGGGCCCTAAGGGCACATCCACTCAAGCACTGGAAAAACTCTTTCATCGCACACCTCTCCTAGAAGCTGGTCGACAGCTGTAAGGCTAAATTTGATCTTCATGTGGAACTGTTACAATACATACACGCTCATCTATCATCAGAAATAGGTCGATCCGAAATACTACCGACTAGGCGTGGTTGGGAAAGGCATTTCTGAATACTGAAGGTGTTAATTTCTTCACTGATGGTGCAAAGATGAATGGGAAGGTTGGGGTTGAGCTTTCTGTGAAGAATTAAATGCAAACCTCTCTATTGGTTTCCCGCAGTACTGAAGCGGTTTTCAAGCTCAACTAATTGCAATAACGAAAGCCGATGACTGCCAGCTAGGGTTCAATTACGCTCACATCATATTTCCATACATCTAATCTAGCCCAGAATTGTCTATGACCAAATTACGGCTTCAAGAGGAATCATAAAGAACAACGAACGACAAATGGGTAAATAGTACCTCATGCGTAATAACTAGGCGGCGGCGGCACGGTCAGACACAGTCTCCTAGATGAAGAGGAGCAAGAAACTGTTCTCTATTTGGTTTGCACAGGTATCCGCCTAGTACTGAAATTTCTTGAAGCTCCCTCCAAGCCATTACTTAACGAACCGCATGGCTCGATGAGTAGGTGAGGAGAGAAAATAATTGTGACACGGCTCCGAACCTGATTGTATCTATGTCAGTCCGTTAGAACAACCACCACAAGAACCATTGTTCTTAATTAATTGTAATTTTATATTAAATCACTTAAAGAGAAATTAACTTCCCCGCCCCCCTCCCAGTGTGGCCCCAACCCACTGATCTGTTGTTTTATTGAGTATAATTATAGATGTCTACGTCTATATACTGCATCGTTCGATATTCATGGTTAATCCAGGCGACCCCGATGGAGTTGGGATTATCCATGCAATAGCTGAAATATATAAAGTTCCTATTACATAAAACGTGAAGCCAATGAATATTGAACAAAATTAATAACGAACTACTACAAAAGCTATATATTTAGCACTTCCATTTAAATAATCTATTTAGGATGATTTGAGAAAATTCATAGTTAATCAACTTTCGTTTACCCTTAACACAACAAAACAATGTACTCGCGCGCCATTATTATTTCTCATTAAATTTTACGCGTGACACGAAACACGAAAATAACATAAAATAAATAAAATAAGAAATGGTATAATAGATGACATAAATAATAAAAATTTATGCTGCTTCTTTACCATTCCGCCTCACTAAATCCATCTGAAAGCGTTATACTCTATTAGTATATCTCCGAATATTGTGTTGTTGTTGTTGTTGTTGTCGTCGTTTTTCCATTTTTTAGGGAAAATGGAAAATAAATTTTAAAATAATAATCCCATCTGTGTTTGACTTTATAGTATTATTTTCTTGTTTGTGTTTTGTTTTTGTTTTAAAATTTTCCATTTTCATTTTTAAAAAAAATGTATATAAACTTTTTTACTATGTACAGTAGTAGTACAGACACAGAGTACATAAACCATTTTTCTTTTAATTATAGTTTTCATAATTTTATCAACTTTTCGTCCAAAAATATTATTACAGAACTGATTACAATATTTTTAGCTATACAACAAAAACTCCTTCCACTTAAATGACTTTTGGGGTGCTTTTCTCATATTTTGTGCTTCTTGAATAAATATTTAAATCCATTACGAATTTTTGACCCGAATAAATCAAAGCTGCATAAGTTTATTAAAAATCAAAGATGTGTGTGATAGAAATAGTTAATTAAAAATTTAAAATTTAAATGTTTTAATTAATTTATTTATTATGAAACGGTCATCGATTTTACAAAAATTATTGAAAATCATCAACGAACATACAAATTGGATATAAATTACATTCACTTACATAGAATTTTAATTTGTATAATTAAATAAATAAATAAAACAAATATATGGATATTTATTTAATTTAAATCATATAAATAAATATCGGATTTTGGTTACAAATTTTCTGGAATTTGCCATGTATCGTTTTTGCAAACATACACACACCATAACCGTATACAGTAATCGTTACAGTTGGAAGAATTTCAAATATACGAGTGAAACCCAATTGTGCATATATTCGTCCATATGTGGACATTTAATAATTTTTAAACAACGTTATTTAAACCGATTACACCCCAAACTGACTCTCAAACCGTATGGATCCCACTATCGAATTTCATTTTATCACCGTAATACTTTTTTATCACCGGTTACTACACTTTGTCCGTACACGCTTATACCAACATATAGGTATGGCTTTTGTAATTTAATTAATTTTAATTTTCAATTTTATTACACAAAACTTTTGAGATAATCGATATTGGTATAAGTATGAGTTGGGATTATTTTCCAATGATTTTCCGTAGCAGCTGGGACAATTATTTTGTAATAGTTTACAAAATTCAGAATTCATGAAATTTTCGAATGTTTTTCATTAAATTATACAAATTACGTAGCCCCCCCCCCCCCCCTCATCCCAGGCCGAACTCCTAAGGCCTTGCCAAAATCCAAACAGGATTTGTACGGATACATTCACGTTGAAGGTAATATCAAAAAGAATGGTGCAATTAACAAACAAAAATAATATCGAAATTGTCGCGACTGTTCAATCCACTTGGGCTTTTGTCGCCATCTACAATCCATTTGAAAATCATGTTTCAGAAACTATGGCTCATCGAAGTAAATTGGTATGATAAAATTTGAAACGGAAGAAGAAAGGGGAATACATGATTAACTCGCACACTTACAAAATATCAATATACCAAGATTAATAGACTACAGCGGGAAGGTCCAAATCCATGATTTCTCAGATGCGAGGGAAACGGCTTACTGAGCAGTAATATACATGCGAGCGTTGAAAGAAAATGGTGAAATCACAAGCCAGTTCGTGACTTTGAAGGCATTCCTCGAAAACACTGGGCGCTCGCCAAGTTAAAAGATAACTCCGCAGATCACGATTCCAGAGATGATTTCACGTCATATGGTTTATGGCGAGAGTAAAGAAGAAGACGAATCCTGGATGTCCAAAATATTTGAAAGACAGTGCAGTTTATCGAAAATATTCAGAGTCGTGGCATATGTATTCCGCTATATAAAGCTGATTAAATGCACCACGAAGAGACCAGTACTAATCAGATGACATCGACCTACGAACAAAATATAACAACTAATGGCGATCGTAATAGAAAATGAGAACGAGGAATGTGTTAGGTGGGTCCAACGAAAAATGTTCGAACCCGATACATAAAGTCTACGGTATCACAGGAGAGTTGCGGATAAATCAAAGCTCCTGTCACTTGCTCTATTCATCGACGATGACGGCATTTTGAGAGTAGAAGGTTGCCTGCAGAACGCGGATGACAATTTCTACGGTAAACACCCAAATGACAATCCCATACCAACATGTATTCACGACCAGAGTAGTATGGGACACACATATCTCGAATCTACATTCTGGGCCCACTCTACCCGTAAGTTTATTAAGACAGAAATATTGAATAATTAAGGGTCGCAGCAAAATACGTAATTTATTAAACCAGTGCGTCATTTGTAAGAGATAAGCCGCCACAACCCCTAAACAATTAATGGGAAGCTTACCAAGCACGAGAATCACCTGTACCAGGCCGTTCGAAAACACCGGTAGTGAATTTGAAGGGGCCACATATCTGAAAGCGAGAAAAGGTAGACACCGAGGATCACACCTTACCAACTAAGGGTTATATGCATATTTGTTTGCCTATCCATAAAGACAATACATATTGAGGGTGTAACGAACACGACCAGCGAAGTAGTTTTGGCAGCATTACAACGGTTCACAGTGTGCGTAAAAAACTTTAACTTAACCTGAGCTACGTCGTTCTATATTATAGCGCATTTTCATTTTTCCCGCCCTACAAATACAAAAATGGTATTCCGTTAGTTTGAATGGTTTGTATTTTTTATGAACCGAAAGTTTAGCGAACATAATGTTGTGTGTTAACTTTCCCTACATTTTTTTCATCAATGTAAAGTTGACAAATATAACCGCAGATTAGAAGAATAGTTTAGGATAACTCTTTTGCTGTTTTTTTCCAACATCAAATAAAAATTTGTGGGATATAATACAAAACAGCCATGACCTCAAAAGTAGAGGAGGAACTGCCCAATGTCAAAATTAACCCATAGAGATGTATGTCCTATTGTCCTATATATGCATAATAGAGGAAGTTTAGTTTTTCCGTATATAGAAAATAAAAGGAAACTGCCCACCCTATTAATTTTTTTTATTGCTACCCATAAAACATACATGCTACCTATGTGTTATACACACATATCTATATACATTAAATCCCATCACTGAGATGATATAAAAAACCAGGTTATGGTGATAATGTAAATAAAAAGGACATTTTATAAATAAAATACGGTGAAAACACATTGTTTTGCTGTCTACATACAAAGTAAACAAAAGAAATCAATTTTTAAATGTCTTAAAAAATTGATTATGCCTTCTATTGTGTTTTACTGGCTGGGCGAAGATAAAATATATGCTTCTTCAATGTCTTGTTGTACGCCACAAGTTTCTCCTTGCGAAAAGACTTTTAATTGTAAATAATTTTTAGGAAAATTCGATTATGAAAAGGAAAAACACAAAAAGAGGCTTAAATTAACTTTAAATAATGAAAATAAACTTTTACCGAATTTTCCTTTTTGTTTTCGCTCCCGCACTGCTTTTTAACATCGCTGGGTTTTGATAATGCGGTGAAAAAAATTTAATAATAACTTAAATACAGAAAGATTAGCGCACGGGTTTGGCATTTACATGAAATTTACATTTAAAGACTTTTGTCCCTTTATACTCGTAATAATATGTTTACGTGTAATGCGGCGTGTCGCTATAAAATCGAATCTATAAAACATACATAAGTATGTACATCTGTATATACATTCCACATACAGATACAACGTTTCCCAATAAACGACTTTATGAATAAAATTACAATCTCATAAAAATAAAATAAAAATGTAAATTTTCAATAAAAGCTCTCGCTTAATATACAAAGCACGTAAAACAAAAACAAAATTCACAAAAGAAAAATTCCTTTGAAAACCAAAATTTTCCAAATTGTATATCAATGAGCCACTAATGGTTGGAAATTAGGTAGGAAAAATATACACAACACTGAAAATCTACTTTAAAACTGTAGTAGTAGTTTTCAATTTTTTTGTCTCTTAACTTAAGGTTGCTAAACTTAAATTCAACTTATTTACAATTTAAAGCACATTTGAAATATTCGAAACTCTTTTATACGTTTACGGAGGATAAAAAACGGTAACATGAAAACTCAATTTTATATCTACTTGCTCCGTGAAATATGATTATAACTAGGCAAAACTTTTCTTCGCCACCAGACGCTTAACTTTCTTATTTTTCTGTTTTTTCTTTTGTAATTCTTAAAGATATATTTTTTCTCCTCTTATATTAAAATTTTTGTACCACAAATACTTGAACTAATAATGGTGCAACGCCATTTTTAATAACCAATCTTTGAACTTATTTCTTTAAAATAATAGAAATTAAAATTTTTATAACGCTTAACTTGGGAGGGAAAAGTTTATGACCAAATTAAATTTACATTTCTATGGATTGTCCAAAATTATAAAAAATACAAAAGTTTGTTGTTTTACAACTACGAAATAATTAAAGTATTGTTAGGTTAAGTATTGGGTACACAAATAAGTCTAAGTCGTTCGACAAAAGATGGTGCCACCATTAAGTTGGCTTCCTAAGGTTGGACATCAGTCAACAACATAACCTTAAAATATTTGCGATTTTGTATCAGCATCAGTGAGAGAAGTTGTCGGTCGGCGATTGATCGTCGTAGAGGAAGGACGTGTTTTTGTCTCTCCTTTAAATAAATAAATAATTTATTTTAAATGTATTTTAATTAACTAATAAAAAGTATAATATTGATATAGTTGATAATTTTAATAAATAATAATTTCAATAATAATTTGCGTGAATTTAATAAGTGATGTGAATAGTTGTACGTATTGCATATTTATTTTAATCTGTGTACGGTGCGCTTGTGATGGTATAGAATATGTACATAACAATTTTCGTTTATATGTATTTTGATACCGTTGCTTGAACGCGACGTACGCAGTGTATGTAAATCTTCAATATGTATGACTTTTTTGATTCCAATGGATGCCTAAGATAAGTGTTTTTCATTATTTTAATTCATATTTTTCCGAAATAAATTTTATTTATATAAAATATGTATTTATCTGTTTCTATTTGCGTAAACGTGTTAAGAGAGGAGCGTAAAATGAAATACCATTTCATTTATATGTTTTGGTTTAGTATATTAAATATATACATACATTTCTATTTTTTGTTTTTGCGCTTGTTGCGTGAGTGAGAACTGAGAATAGATTATTATGATCATGCTTAGTGTTTTATAATTTATCCCTTCCAATTTTCAACTAAAAAAAGAATAAACAGGAAATTGACAAATAAAATACATAAAACAAAATTTTGAGGGGATAAATATATGACGAAATTGGATAGAAACTAAACAAGCATGATCGTGGTTTATTCTGTACTATTCGTTTTCTCCTTGACAGATGAATTCATTCATTCATATACACCCATCCTCCGATTTACACGGTAGATTGGTTCCGCGGAAAACGTATTATCGCATTCATATATACAGATCCTTGTAGAAATATAAATTAATAATTTATTAATTTGAATTTTAGGTTTTAGTGTAAAATTAAATTAAATTTCTTAAATTTCTTATTATTCTTGTTTTGAACGTAAAAATAATAATTTAACGAATTTTGGAACTCTAGTTTAGGACATGTAGAAGTAGGCGGCTGTGATCGAATTGGAATTGTTGGCTTAACTTTATAACTTTGCTATTTCCGCGAATATTTGAATATTTGGAATTACATGGAAGCTACGGAGTACATTTGAAATGCAGTCAAATTTGCTATATGTAGACAGTTTTTCGGGATCATGCACTTTTTAATTAAATTTTTTTTCTAGATTATTTGGAAGACTGTAAATTGGTAAAGGTTTTGGTTAACTTGTTCTAGGTTGGATAAATAATTATCGACGTATGTCGATTATATAATTTATAATTTATTTAATGCTGTTGTAGATATATATATATATATATGAGTGTATGTTTATGTGTGTGTGTATGTATGTGTATATATGTATATGTATGTGTATGTGTATATATATATATATATATATATATATATATATATATATATGTATATATATATGGATATATGTATATATGTATGTGTGTGTGTGTGTATATGTATATATATATATATACAATAGTTAACTATCGTAGATTAATTTTTAATATGTTATTTTAATATTTTCTGATTTATTTATTTTATAATTAAAGCATTGAACCATATAATTGGGTTATTTGATTATCACGGATCCTACAGATGTGCTAGCTACTTATTATTAATTCTGTTATCTTACAGATTCCTGATTACTTTAATAGTTTTATTTAATTTTGGTTTAATTTGTTAAGGTATTGGGGATTCTAAAGCTGTATAAAACATTCATTATTAATACATTACCTTACAGATTCCAGATTAGCTGTTTTTGGAACCAGTTTTCGTTTGGTCATTTTCTATTTTTATAAATAAACATATTTGTATTAGATTAGGGATGACAAGGACAAGTGACTTTCATAAATATTTTTTTATAAATAAATCCATCAAATCAACAGACTTAGAAGTTAGGAAGGCCGTACGTGCCTTTCCTGGATTCGATTTATTTTATTTGTTTTAAGAGAACCAAATTAATTTAGTTAATACTAATCGTTACTTTACATTTATTTTATTCAAGTATAATTTTATTATATTGTATATATGTTGTCCTAAATATACTAATGATTTTTAGAGTTATTTTGAATATAGTTCAAATAACTTTGGTTTCAGGAAATTCTACTGTAAGTTGCGGAGTTGCAGATTGATTAAATTAATAAATGTTTCAATTATTTAGGAAGCCGGAAAATATGAATTTAGAATTAAATTTCAGGAAATTTACAGATGTTTGTGAATTAATGCTTCATTGTAATTGCTGATTGTGTAGTTTAGAATTGTGTTGTCATTTTATTACTAACGACTTTACATAGGTGTCTGTAACGGGTCGAGTCAACCAATTTTGGTTAGGAATCCGAAAATTATTAATAGAATTAAATTTCAGGAAAATTCCAGATGCATGTGAAATAATAATATTTTTTCTTAGGTTGCCGTTTTAAAGAAGCAATTGTTGAAGACCAATACCATCGTTATCCATTAACCTATTAAGCCTTTATCCTTCATCTAGTAGATTAGAATTGTGTTGTCTTTGTGTTACTAACTATCGGCTATACCTAGGTGTCTGTAACCGGGCCGATTCTGTCCCACTTAACTAACCTATCCAATCCTTCGGTTTTGTTATGTGTAAAAAAGGGTGTACGGTGGACCCGGCGTCATCCGGGAACTCAAGCCTAAGAACTTGGTCGTACATTCAAAATCAATCAATCAATCAATCAAGCATCAGTGAGAGAAGTTGTCGAGAGTGGTTTCGGATATATAAGAACGGTGAGTTTGATGTCGAAAGTAAAGAACTTAGCGGAAGGCCGAAAGTGTACGAAGACGCGGAATTGGAAGCATTATTGGATGAGGGTTCGTGCTAAATGAAAGAAGAACTTGCACTTACATTAGGGGTGACTCAACTAGCAATTTCACACCGTTTAAAATCATCGGGAATGATTAAAAGCAAGGAAATAGGGTTCTACGTGAACTTAAGCCGAGAGATATTGAATGCCGATTTTTTTCATGTATATAAACGAAAGGATATTTTGCATGGCATAGTCACTGGTATTGAAAAATGAATCCACTATGGCCATGCTTCAACATCGACAACCAAGCCGAATACGGAAAAAAAATTATTTTGTGTATTTGGTGGGATCCGCTTGGTATCGTGTATTATGAGTTGCTAAATCTGAACGAAACCAATACTCTACCGAACACAATTGATGAGACTGAGCCGAGCACTCAAGGCAAAATGCGCGTGCTAATATTCCAAACACTAAAAAATTATTCTCCTGCATGATGATGCTCATCCAGATAGCCACAATCAAGGAAGATCCTCAACTCGAAAAAGCACCTCAATTTTTGTCAAAAGGAATGCCATACGATAGCTGAATGTAGCAAATTCAAGCGATCGGCGTAAACTTATCCAACATCAACACCCAGTGTTTCGATGCATGCATGATTCAAAGCAGATGCGGTCCTTGTGAAAGAAAACATCATACATTGCTCCCTCCAGAATTGGTAACGAATGATACAGAAATGAACGGTTACAACCCCACTGTTGACACAGACGATTCATGAGCGACAGTAGCAAGGGCACAGATCAGTAAATCATGGAAACAATCATCAAAACGGAAACAACTCTTCCAACTGATATTGCTAAGTTTACCGCTGCAGATCATAAAAGTGAGGAAAGTTGCAAAACTTTATTGGATAGTGGATCCCAGGTTTCATTTGCGTCAGAAGCGTTTATTCCACGATTTAAGAAACCTATAACACACAGGCGTTTATAAGTTGCTGGACTAGGTCAAACTAATCTGGGGGAAACTAAAACCACTGTTCATTTAAACTTGATGAATGAATTAAAGGAGTCCATCCTTACTCTAGAAGCATATAGTCTAACGAAGGCCACATCGAAGCTTCCGCAAGTGAGATTTAGACGAGGTGGTGGCACAAAATATAAAATTCGGACGTACTATTGGTAGAAATCAATCAATGCAGATTCAAAATCATGATACAGTAAGTTTAATAGCACTTGTTGGTATTGAAACATATACATGCGATCAATGTAGGACACCGAAGCAATACCAGGTCGACTACATCTGAAAGTGGAACAAGAACTCTGTGAGCTATTGTTCAAGGTAACGACGGTAAAATATTTGGATGCCAGATTTGTCGTAAGTTTGCGATTTAAGAAACCACCAAGTGTATTGGGAAACTCAGTAAACCAAGCATTATCCAGATTGTACTCAAGAAGGAACCATAATTCAAAGAGATTCCTTGTACAACGAATACATTGAATTGGGCCATATGCGTGAATTATCAGATAACAAAATGGTGTAGAAAGGAATTTATATTCCGCATCATGGCAACTTGAAAGGTTTCGATGGTCAACGAAAGATTAGAGTAGTGTTCGATGCGTTGGCCAGAGATCCATCTGGAAAGTCGTTAATTGAAGTCCTGCATTTATATGTGTTCACCATGGACATCCAGAAAATATATCGACAGATACTAGTTGCAAAAGAGGTTCAAAGATGGCAAAGGATTGTTTGGTGAAACAATAATAATCAGTTGTAATATTATCGGCTTCTGATGGTGACATATGATACCAAACTGACTTCAGTCCTAGCTACGATGGTAATCCAAAAAATTGTTAGAGCATCACAAGAGATTGACCAAAACTTCTACGAAACGGATTTACGGACTCGTGGGGCTACCCTAGATGATATTTTCCCTTACCAAAATGAATTTCGGAAAATGGGTGGCAAATTACAATTCTGTATATACCTGAGACTCACAGAGAAATGCAGAATGAAGAGATCACCAATGAGACCAATATAATGTAGGTGTTGGGATTGCTTTGAGCACCGTCAAGGATACATTTACATTTGCTATTCATTTGCAAAGTAATGTAACACCAACGAAACGAGTCATATTAAGTAATGCCACGGAATATTAAATTAGACTGAGATGAGAAATTACCAAGGGAAGTTCTGGATTAGTGAATAGCGGTACGCAGTAGTCTGGTGTCAACCTGACCTGCAAGAATTAGCTATTCCAAGATGGGTGTACATTGTAAAAAAGAAAAGGGTTGCGCTTCATGGTTCTTGTGAGCCAACAAGAATATGGCGCAGTGGTCTTTGTGCGTACAATCGAGAATAATGGTGTGAAAGTGTCACTGTTGACGCACAAGTCGAAGGTAGCATCAGTAAAGTCACTGACAATACCGAAATTACAATTATGTGCAATATTGTTGACGAAATTGCTCCTCGTTGTAAAGCAGAGTCTGCATACCACATTTCAATCGCAATTGCTGGAATCGTATATCGTCAGGTAACAACCCGGATAATTTCGTGTCAAGCGAAACGACACCAAGCTTCTGTAAATATTAATTCAATCGTAATAATTTGCAGTACGTTACATGCAAACCCAACCGATGCAAGCTTAAGAAGTTGTCACAACGGGTGTCGAGTTTTAAAGAATCTTATCTCAGATATCATTATGGATAGTTTAGAAAATTGGAAAGTATCGGACGATCTTTTTCTGATGGTTGTTATCTCCAAATCGAATTAGAGACAAAACGCATCAAAAAATGCAGGTATAGAAATAGGAAGAAACCCGACCGGGATTTTTAGAACTATTCTAATTAATTTACTACCGGTATTGGATGCAAACCCCCCCCCCCCTCCTCCCTCGCGATTCAACACAAGAGATTGTGGTTCAAGTGGACGAGCTATTCAATGCCATTCATAAGGCCATATTATTGGACCGTGGTGGTCGAAAGAACTTCACCTGTAAAAATTAAGTAGGCTCTTTAGAAGAGCCAAGGAAACTAAAGCTGCTAAGGACTGAAACTTCTACACGGAAGTCCTCACAACATACAAATACGAATTAAGAAATGCTAAAACAAATGTCTGGAGGCTATACTGCAGTAAAGTAGTATATTTTCCCACCATCTCCAACTCTGCGCTACAAAGGCCTAGGGATAACAGGGTCGTGGAGGTTGTAAACCAGGTGCGGGATAAAAATCCTGTGTCCATTATACGTACGGATGTCCAATGAACGACTTAACCTTACTCTGGCTGGAAGTTATCTTCAAGGGCATCCTAGAACTTTGGCACATTCCAATAAATGGAATATTTATACTTAAGTCGGGAAAAAGTTCTCATTGCAGTCCCAAAGATCTTAGACCTATAAGTTTAGCCTCTTTCCTACTAAAAATTTTGGGAAGACAGATAGAAGCGCTAATTAGGGGTTCGATTGAGCCAAACATGCTATCGAAATCCCAACATGCATATTGCAACGGGAATTCTGTGAAAACTGCTCCCCACTTCCTTACTATTCTTATCGGGAAATTCCTTAAAAGTAACGAATACTCCATGATAATCTGGATAAAACGGGGCCCTTTGACAACGTCAAACACTATTTGAGCAGATTTGTGCGGCACACCACAACGTGGGGTATGATCCCCTCTTCTTTGGAACTGAGTCATAAATGACCTATTAAACCTGGAAGGGTACGTTTTTAAGGTGGTTGTTTATGCGGATGATGTCACGATTGGTGTCTTCGGCAAATTATCTTGTACCTTAAGGGAACGCATGCAACGGGATTCTCTCCAATTGTTCTAACAGTTGCGATTTTAATGTGAATCCACACAAAACTTCCTCAGATCAACAGTCCTAGTTTAAATGGTATTGGATTGACCTCCTCTGATAAGGCGAAGTATCTGGGTCTCATTCGGGACATCAAACTAAACTGGAAACCTAATATATTAGATAGAGTTAAGAAAGCTATAATATAGCGCATTACCCCTGTAAAAATTTCATTGGAAAATATAGAGCTGGGAGCTCCACATTATGAGCCATTTTATTATATTATACGTCACCATCTCTTGGTCAGAGGTTTAGGATAATATTCTCACCAGAGAGGACTAGTTAAAAGAAACATTTCTATGTACTGAAGGTGTTAATTTCTACACTTATGGTTCGAAGATGCGCATGGAAAGGTTGGGGTGGTTTACATTTAAGAATTAAATGTAAACCTCTTTTTCCGTCTTCCGGGCTATTGCAGCGTTTGATTGGTTGAGGTATAATGTAATATCTGTAAGAGATATTCGCATTTTTACGGACAGTCGAGTCGCTCTTCAAATAAGACGCTCAAATCATATTTCCTTATATCGAAAGTAACACAGAATTTTCTCTCTGCTCTTAGCGATAGGGCAAATTAGGTCAACATCCAACTGATGTGAGTGCTAGGGTATTTCAATATTAAGGGGAATAAAAAAGCGTCTGAACTCACTCGACAAGAAACAGCCTGCCTTGCCTTGAAAAAAATTCAAATAAAAGACCTCGAACTTGCAATCGGTCGATAATATTGATGGAGTGAGACAGCGTCGCAGAAAACTCGGTGACATCAACAAGAAGACGATCTGTCCAGTTGCAGCTTGCTAACCGCACCCTTCGGCGGATTTTGAAAGAGGACTTGCACCTCTTCTCGTACAAAATCCAGCTAGTTCAAAAACCAAATCCTATGGGGATCGCATTGCACTTTGAATAAGGTATAGGGTAGTTTTAAATCTCGTTGAGAATGATGACTGAATTTAAATGATTGAATTTAATGATGACTGACGAAGCGCATTTTCACTTGAGCGGTTTCGTAAATAAATAAAACTGCAGATTTTGGAAATCAGAAAATCCCAAAAATCTTAATCAAAGACCAAATTCGAGCTACTGTTAAAGTTTTGTATTACCAATACGATTCAAACCCGGTACCTCCCGATCCAATCGCCAAAGCATTAATCTTTGTACCGTTTGGTTGGTAATTTGTGAGCAGAACCAAAATTTGGATCAGAGGCGAGATTATGAAATCCGACCAGAGAAATCAATTGTTCTAAAATATTTCAATGAACAGATGGAAGAATTTTCAAAAAATGATCAAAGTTGGCATAGATATTTTCAATGAACATACAAATAAATGAATGTTTAACGGCATCCATAGTATAATACTAGGAGCAATTGTGAACGAAAATCTATAATACCAAATCTTTTATTAGTCATTCCTCTTAAAATATTAAAAAATTCATCTTTGCCTCGCGAGTATATTGGAAAATATAATTTCGCTAAATCAATTCGTTTAAATTTCCCGGCCGTATTTCATGATTCCGCCCCTTCCATAAAAAGTTTAAACTGATCAGGTCAACGGGTGCCATGACGGCAAATGTCAAAATTATTGAAGAATCGAACAGCAAATGAACTTATTGATAATGTGGAAGTGAAGATTGTTCTGCTAGTGTCAAAATTATCACGTCAATATTATTTATTACGGAAATCGGATACGATCTATGAGTGGTGAGGTTAACTGCCAAAAATTTCAATGCTGAATAATTTTAAACAAAATTCATTCCACCTCGACCTTCAAAAATCGGGCTTTCAAATATATTTAAAACACAAGAGATATCCTTTTTGACAGGAAATTTAATATGTTCTTCCAAATCCAATATTTAATGTCTTATGTCGCCCTAGTCCTTTGTCATAAAGTGCAAATAGGATTTTCTAGTGTGTTTATTTAAAACGTATAACGAATAAGTTTGGGTCAAAGGACCTTCTGAAAATGTAATCTAAATAAAACGAAATTTCATTTAAATAATCTGCTGATATCTACTATCCAGAACTGAAATGGTTTTCAATTCTTTTATATTGGTCAATACACTATAAACGTACACATAAGATACCTACAAAGATAATAATTTTCCTACCCCAAATTCTGAATAAAAAAAAATACATTTTCATTGCTATCTGATGACATGACCTATTCGCACTATTTCATTGTGTTCTACCTTCTACGGGATACATAAGCAACGAGGAAAGAACCACTCGCGTACATTTGTTCCATATTTATGTGAAAAGCGGAATATTAGATGTCTGCTAATGTCTTATGTGATGTCGTAAACAATAATTTTCACATTTTTTACTTTATCACCTAATTACGTAGTTTATGTTTAACTTTTATCTTTAAGATATATGATTCCTTTAATTTTTATATCAGTCAAGGTAAATTTTTTATTACTTGATATTACACCACCCTAATATTGTACAAAGACATTTCTCATATTCCGTTATATTAAAGAATTAGAGAATCGTGTATCAAAATTGGGTGTAAACGGATATAGTAAAACAACAAAAGCAATAAATAATTTCCAGGATTTTTAAGACGTAATAAAAATGGTGAATTTAATTAGAATTTTTTGGTAGGTACTTGTAACGGCAAATTTTATTACATTGGAGTGTATTAAATAGCAAATTGTCAAATTAATGAAGTCAATATGAAAGTTACTGCCACAAGGAAAGATAAGGTTAATGCGTACCCTTAATTCTCATCGTAATTTGGATTCTCGATTTACGTCATAGATGTGTGGCCGTAAAATGAGACGTAAAAATTCGACGAAGCGGAAGTTAAAAGAGAATTTTATGTTTAAACTGTTATAAACTAAGCACGATAAGAAAAATCTGTCTGAGGGGAAGGTCATACCTAGATAGTTAAATAGTTGAAGCGCATCAAGCAAGTGTTATCAACCTAAAAATCATGAGTTCGAACGCAGTTTGAGGACTATAATTTTATTAAGTGATTTATTCCTAACATCATCGATATTGTCAAATCAACCCAATACTGATTGGGAATTGAATTTTAGAATGATATTCCAAGTTCAGGGGGAATTTCAAGTTCAATATGGAGTTAAAAAAAGCAACTTTATTCGGCAGTGATAACCATCATGGAAAGTACTGGAATTAATAACGGTATTAATCATTAATATAGGGGAATTAATAACGTGGAATATTCACGAATACACCTACATTGAAAGCGATTTACAATTGGAAAGCGCAGAAATTAAAGGTGTTGGGAAATAAAATTTGTAACTTAAACCGATGTGTGTTTTGAATGCCCGAATTTCGTAACATTTGGTGTCAGAAGTGGGATTAAACAGCAGCAATTGGTTAGAAACCTAAGCACTTATACATCAAAGCAATTGAGAGAAAAGCTGCAGAGCCTTGGGCTTTCAACCGAAGTCAATAAGAATGAGCTGCTATTCAGACTTCAGAGTGCTATGGAAGAAGTTGCTGAAATAGGAAGGCGAACATCACGACATTCATCACCCACGCCCGGACGATCAAGGATGCCGCCAGCTACCCCAAATGCTGATCAAAAAGTCCAGCCTTACGAAGAAGAAATAAAAAACGAAGAAACAGGAGCGGTGGAGCAAACAAAAACAACCATATCACTAATCCTAAATAACAGAAAACCTTCTTGGACAAAGGAGACATGATTCAGGCACTTTTGGTTCAACTCAAGGGAATCGACGCTAGAATAGTACAGCAAGGTGCAAAATTTGATCAGCTCTGATCAGATCAAGGCTCCAAATTCGACAAGCAAGGTGCAAAAATGGACCAGCAAATCAAGCAGCATATTATACAATTGACAGAACTATGAGCAAAGCAGGGAGGCCGGTTTGTCGAGTTCTCCTAGGTTCTCCAAGGAGAAATAAACTCTCTAAAGGTGAAAACGGAAAGCCAGATCAAGAAAATTGAGGGATAAATTAAGCAGCAACGTCAAAATAAAATTAAACAAGTGAAGGAACACATATACCTCCTTGAAACACATACCTCACAAGCTATTCAGCTATTATTAAAATAAAACGTTTTTGACAGAACCAGTAGCCCGAAATTCAAGGGGAATTTTAAAACCTCCACAATAGTTGGAATGCAGAGGAACAGCTCAACACACTCATTTGGACTCTTACGTGGGAAAACTGCAGATATCTTGCAAAATGTATCCGCTGCAGAAAGGAGTTATCAGCGGGTATGACTGGGTTGGAACTAAGACAAGGCCAATCATACGTCAACTCCAAAGCAAGAGGTAACTACGCAGGAAAAGCCTGCAAGGCCTGAAGATAGAAGTAATAAAATTGGCGCGTCAAGCATACACCAATGCACCTGCAGATATTTTGAATGGACACTAACAGTGGACACGTTTATCAGAGCTGTCAAGGACGACCATCTGAAACTGTTTTGAGAACCATTACTAGAGGTAAAACCATGAACGAAGTATTGTTGTTTGCAATGAACGTTTTTCATCGGTCTATTTGCTGCATGGAGTGTGTGAGTCAAGACAGAAATCCCATTTTGGAAATCCCACGGTTTTCTTATTTTGACGAGTAATGTTTGATTGTGCAATTCTATGCGTCTAACGGTAAGTGATTATCACACCAGAAATCCCATAGAACCGTTTTATCATTAAAGCATATGTTTTGCTTTAGTTTAGTTGTGGCAACTAAATGTAAAGGAACGATAAATAATAAACTATAGATACGGTACCTTTCTTGGATCCTGTATTTGCCGATATAAAATCAAATTTAAGCGATATGAATAGTTCGAATCGAGTTTTTCGAAATACGCTGGAAACGAATAACTCGGAAATTTTATTTGATTACGTTAATCCGTACTGGGATAATACACCAAATGAGTTTATACTCAATGAGGACACACCCGTTGTAAATGAGAAATTTTATTTTATGAAATACTAATAGCAGGATGGTCCCGTTAAAATTCGGACGATATTTAGACAATATATAAGTACGTATTTGGCTGGAAGCATCTAAGTAAGGAATCGCTCTATAACGATCTTTTTAATTTCAGAGTTCTGCAATCTACCGTAGGTGATAGTAACATAAATTTAGATGACAGCGACAGTAATAATGGATTTATGGATGATGATTTTCATAATCAAACTGATATGGTTGATCCACAAGAGATGCAACTACCGCGCATGACGTTCGCATACGGTGCAAATGCCGAAATTGAACAAGTGCAAGAGTTACGAACAAATTATTCATTTCATTGCCAATGATATTGGCCAAAAACTGAATATAACTTATATGGCCGCAGAAAATCAAAAAATTATAGTTTAAATTCTAGTCCATAAATTTTCCCCAAATTTTCCTCGTAGTCTCGGTACGACCTAAGCTACTAGATAAACAACCGAAAGTATTGGTTACTAGTGAAAGTTTTTGAGATAATTGTCTCTAATGGAGTTAGATCACACAATCTCGTAAATTAATTGTAGCACGCGCTGTATGGCATGTGGCCTCGTCCTGTTGGAACCACATATCAACAAGATTTATGCCAGCCAAATGGGGTACAAAAAAGTTAGAAATCATGTCTCTATACCGTTCACCGTTGACTGTAACATTCCGCCCATCATCATTTTGAAGGCAAACGGACCAATGGTTCCGCCGGCCCGTAAAGCGCACTAAACAGTGATTTTCTCTAGATGTAATGGTGTTTCGGCAAAGGCTTGTGGATTATCTTCACTCCAAATCCAACAATTCTGTTTATTAACTAAAAGTGAGCTTCATCGCTGAACAAAATTTTGTTTGGAAAATCAAGATCAATATCAATTTGTGCTTCAGCTCATTGGCCGAATTGGCAAGTTGAGTTTTGTAGGCACGTAAACCTAGATCCTTAGATAAACTTTTTCATAAAGTGGATGGACATATCTCCTGTAGCTGAGAACGATGTCGAATTGATTGATTTAGGTCTTCCTCAATGTGACGCTGTACAGCGTCTATCGCTTGTTCGGTACGCATACTGTTTGACGTCTTACTGGTGCGAAAACGATCCACAGTTAACCGAATTAACCGTTTTGATAGACAATTATGAATGCTACTGAAATTAGCAGAAAAAATCAGCAGCAAAACTGCATTACCGACCTTATTTATATACATTGGTAGAAAAAGTCAGCTGAAATTTTTTGTTGTTTTTGACCGTTTTCTGTAGAAAAACTATATTATCGACATATTTAAAATAGTCGTAGAAAAATTGATTCAATTTTCTTTATGTAAGCATGTTTTCGGCCGAAACACCTAAGCACAAGAACTCTTTTAATAATAAATTAGAAGTAGAAAGTAGAAAAATTCTCCAGCCTTAGGATTTAAAAGGTGGGACTCCTAGAGCTACCTACCAAGCGAGTATGACGACCCGCAGATCGTGGCAATTCCCGCTATTTAAATTTGAGTGCGCGTGTTATGATATCGGGTGAGGGAATGGAGAATGGATGGATAATTTTACTACTTTTCAACGGAACCGATACATTTCCCGTGTCGGATATATTCGAATAGTGAGAATTCCCTCGATCAGCGGGTTCTCATACTCGCTCAGTAGATAGACATAGGGCCCAGAACTTACATAAACCAACAAATTGGCGGACCTTTTAAACCCTAAGGCTGGAGAATTTTTCTACTTTCTACTTCTAATTTATTATTAAAACAGTTCTTGTGCTTAGGTGTTTCGGCCGAAAACATGCTTACATAAAGAAACTTGAGTCATTTTTTCTACGATTATTTTAAATATGTCGGTAATATAGTTTTTCTACGGAAAACGGTCAACAACGACAACAAATTTCAGCTGACTTTTTCTACCAATGTATATGAAGGAGGTCGATAATGCAGTGTTTATACTGAATTTTTCTGCTAACTTCAGTAGCATCGATTATGACGATCGAAAAATGGACTTAAAGCACGATGAGTTTGGCGAACAGAACCATCATTATTTTGATGAAAAAATTCAACAATTTACAAGCGCTGCTCTGGCGTCATTATGAAATGGCAAATCAAACTAATGACAACAAAACAATGTCAGCTGACAAATCGGTTGTCAAACAAAACAGTGTTGCCAACTTAAAGATATGAACCTCTAAAAAACACACTTTATTTGTAGTGTCACCATAACAATATAAAATTCTTTATTTTGTAAATAACACCAGAATTCTGTTAAATGGAAATGAGTTAGTCTAGTAGAAATGTTATTGTGCTCTTCTGGCATATTTCCTTACAAAGCATCTTTACGGCAATATGCTACAGCATATTTTTTATAGCAAATCATTTACTTCATAAAATATGTTTGTGTAGTAAATAAATGCGTATGTACTTTACTTGTAGTAAATACACATATGAGAGACAGCGCAGTCATTATAAATTAATAAAAAAATATATTGTATGTGTGCGAAATAAAACCGAAAGGGTGGTCTTAAATTAAGACCCCCCGCACAACCTAAATAATTTATACATTCGGTTTTTTTTATAACTTAATAAAAATTTAATGAAAATTGAATAATAAAAGCTTCAATGAACAAAACAAAATATAAATAATATTTTTTGGATTTTTCATTATTTCCATGTCATTTTACAATGCAAAATTAAAAAAAAAAAAAGTTAAAATAAAGCTTAAACAACAAAACAGAAGCGCTTTCTTGCTTCTGCTGTATATTAATTCATTTTTCGTTTTGGAAATTTCTCCTATAATCTTATTTGGAATTTGATGACAGTATTATAAAAAAAATATGAAACCGAAAATAAAGAAGATTTTATTGGATTATTAAGGTTTTGTAATTATTTTAATTTAATTATAAAAGCTTTTTATTATATGCTTTCCAAAAATAAATTATAAAAAACTTAGACCAGTAGACTTATCTATATCTAAATTTTTATGTAAGTACGAGTATTATAATACGCTTATGGATTTAATATTTTGTGTAATATAAATAGACATGGACTTTATCTATTCCTCAGCGAATTAACCGCAATGTCTGAACATCACAATGATTATGATGATGATGATGATGATGATGACTCAGGGAGGGAAATATTATTGATATACCGAAATTAACCTAAACTCAACATGCCATAAACCAGTCAATATAGAATTCATATGTGTACTTGAGTACGTATATCTCTTGCAAACCACAAATAAAATATTTGAATCAAATTTAATCAAATTTATTCCGGTTTTCCTTTTGGCTGCTTGCTCATCAATCAACAAGTTGAAAAAAAAATATTTTCGTATCAAGGTACTTTTATTTTTTATCCGTTATACTTACTCGTATGTAAATGATAAACATCATCATTTTATTTTTTTTGTACCTTTTTACCATGATTTAAAATCTTCCAAAATCAAAAACAAACCACACCTAACCTAACAAGAAAGCACGTGAGTACATAATGCATATGAAAATGTATATATGTATAGGTACTGAGTGGGCGATTTTTATGAATTTTCCACCTCGATAAATAATATATTTTGAGACGGACTAAATAATAAATTAATCGGCCTTGTTTAAATCAGGGCCGTAAACAGAAATTTGGTTTGTAAACCGAGCTTAAAAAGTTCGGCTCTACCATTGAAATCAAATCGCCTTCGTTCATTATCTAGTTGAAGGCCTGAGTAAAATTTTGTGATATTGCTTTTCAATGTCTAACCATTCAAATTTTTTGATTAGACCCAATTGATTTACGTTTTTTTCATAAATTTAAACAAAAAAGTGGAGGGGCGGTGGGGTAAAATTAAACTTAATGCACTTTTGGTTAAAACTGTTTTGTATAACGTTGTTAACGTATATTGATTCAGTTGGCGTGGATACTGGCATTCTACATGTAAGCCCCAACAACCAGTAGTCCACTGCCATTATCACTGCATTGCTCACCACATACGACGTCACCACCGATAATCCTGTATAACCACTGATGATGATCTTCGAATAGTCCCGGAGATACAATGAAGAACGTTATACATTAGTCGTTTTCATTCCAGTACCACTAACGTATCAGTGATGGCACACATTTCGAAGCATGTTGGCACATTGGACATTATATCTACGTATTGCGTCCCGCTCACTCCTAAGGATTGTATAACATTGCAGAGTTGTCTTACATCTCATATAAGATAATTACGGGTTTTTGCCTCCCGGGACCGTGGTGATAGAAATATGCAGACACCGTCTGTAAAAAGACGGGGTGCTTTCCAGATCAACGGGCTAATTTTTCATATAATTCTTACAGCGTTCCGAGTTCGACAACAACTAAGACAATACAATCATTTATGAAACTTGGGTCACATACAGCTTACAGTAGACACAAAGGACCGATACAAAATTGGAACAGATTTAAGTGATGGTGGTGCACTTCTTGCCGTGAAATGCTTAGTGAACTGATCACTTTCTGTGACATCGTTGCGGTATGTTCAAATTTGGACTACTGTGTGGAGGTAACAAAATTTATCGAATTTTCGTTGACCACGAATACTCCTGATGAAGACTAACTTATTATTATCGGTGACTTTAATCTTCCGGAAGTGGTCTGGTTTAAAATTGATGGCACATTTATATGTTCCTCTACCGATTACAAAGTGATGGTTATTTTCGATTTTTCTTTGTTTGATTCTTTTTCTAATGGTTCTTGTTTTAATTTGAGGAGTGCGGATTATGGTTCCTAAACGAATTTCTGGTCAACCTGGATTGGAGTATTCTTCACGAAGTGGCAACTTAAACGGTATTGTTCTTCAACTTTATGAACGCATCTGGATTGGCATTGGTAACCATGTTCCTCTCATAAAAAAAATCAACTTTCGTACGTATAGGTTATGTATAATTCTAGATTCGTCACTCTAGAGAAACGTCGCAACAAGCTTCATTCTTTAAATAGAATACACGGTGATTGGTTCTATTCTAGTTTTAGCGTGGCATGTAGGCAATTTCATGTCTTGCTTATCTTTTGCAGATTGAAAAGGGCTTGACCTGAACTCCAAAAGATTTTTGGAAGTAGATTAACTCCAAAAGGCAAGTGATTTTCGCCTCCCAAACGTTATTTATGAACTGTTCAGTTTCCCAGCCTTCTAAGGTCTGTAATTTATTACCAGATATTTTATGTCAGTGTATGAACCTCCTTCTCACTCGCTTAATTTTGCATCTTATAGCGATCATTCGGAGTTTAATTTACTAAGCTTGTCCGAGGATGAGATTTTCAATTTTTTGGTTCATTTGGATCAACGAGAGTGCAAGGCATGTGCCAATTTCACCAATTATTTTCAAAATGTACGCTGAAGGTGTAACTCGTTCTCTTACTGGCTTCTTTCCAGATCCATGGAAAATCTCCCTCATTCGTCCAACTATTAAGTCAGAGAAAAGGTACGACATCAGTAACTACCACAGAATTCCCATACTCTCGACTATCCTAAAATAGTTTGAAACTTTAGTCAACCGATCGCTGTGCTTTTTAGCTGTAAATTTTAATCTCTATGACTCAGCATTTTGCTCTGGCAGATCGATGGTCACTAATTCGATTTCCATCTGTGGTCCTCTGTTTCATAATGTTACGTCCCGTCGTCAGTTCGATGTCATTTATACATATTTTTTCACAGACTTTTACAAGATTGGCCAGGTCTCTTCTTGTCAGGTGGTTGAAATGATATTCCGCTTCAAATATTCCACAGGGCAGTCACATTAGACCTTTGTTATTCTCGATTGACTTTAACGACGCAGTAAATTGTTTTGTGTATGTCCTCTAGATGAGGAATATTTCCACCTATAAGTAAATTATCTGACTATAAGATTCCAAAAGGATTTGAACGCATTTTGTGAGTGGTTGAGCAAGTGTAAATCCCAGCCGTTCTGTCGTTACGTTGAGGTTCATTAAACACAACTGTAGGGACTTTTATGAGCCACTTACTTTGAAATCCGTATACGCTCGCTCCGTACTTAAATATGCCTCCCAAGTTGGTATATATTTTATGACTTCCACTCTAACAGAATCGAATTCGTACAGAAGCAGTTCCTTTTATTTACCCTCAAGCGTCTAGTCTCCGAAGATTGGAATGCACGATCCAACATTATCATGATCGTTGCGCCTTGCTTGGTTTACAGTCACTGATGCAACGACATGAAGTTATTTTCCTCAAGTTTGTACGAGACGTTTTTCTGGGTCGAGTCGGTTGTGCGGAAATCCTAAGAATCATTTATTGCACTTGCATTTTTTTATTATCCATTGCAGGATGCTGTATGTGATTATGAAAGTAAGGTTAAAACAAAATTATAATCATTATCCCTTGTTGAAAATTTAATCGTTAAATTTTTTTGAATCTTTTAATTCACTGTCGTAAATGCCAAACTTGTCAACATCATTGCAAAAAATTTAAAAATCTTCCATGGAAGCTGCCACTTTCGGTACACAGATTTAAACCAAATTTCTCAAGGATTCATTTCATTTCCGGTAAAATTTAAAAATTGGTTTGGACAAATTTTGTTTAAAACTTAATTTATATTCTTTCGTTTTTTGTCAGTAGTTTGCGGAACTGGTCATCCGGTATTTAATTATGCATGCGGCTTACGAAACGCCACGTTTTAATTAATTCGATGTTATTGAAATAACTGTAGGGACCAGTATCGTTGATTGTATCGGTTTCGTTGATGTTCCAGTTGTGACGTTATTTCGTGCTGGCTTTTGGTGGTCTATTATCTGACGGTGATATTAGAGGGATTATCCTATGGTATTTTTTCACTAAACTTGATGTTTCGAAACTTGGTGTTCTGATTTTTCTATTATTTGAGCGGTTCATCGATGGTATAAATAGCCATTTTCACATTTATTACAGGACCACCGCAAACCAGGCACATCGTACCTCCAAGAAGCTATAGCCCGAAATTTCAGCAAGAAATTTTTATTTTTTAATTATGGCAATACAACTTCTGTCATCACACAAAATACAATCAAATTATAACTGCTACATTATTAAAGTAAAACAAAATGTAGGTACAGGTCAAATTTTAAAAAAGATTTCAAAAATGTTTTAGTGGAATTATCTGGGAATAGTCACTTGAATATCGTCTCACGGACAATTCACGACTACTTGACGTATATAACAGGATTCGTTAAAATATGGTGGGCTTTTTAAAAGTTTGTTTTTAAAAACGCCCTCCCTTTGCTCTACGCCCTCCACACCATCCTGTGAGTCCAGTTTTTAAGAACATTTTCGATGATCTCTCTCGCCTGGAATTGCCTCTGAATTATCTGCATAACATCTATCCTTAACGAAACCCTTACAAAAAAAGTCCAACTGCGTCAAATCGCAGCTCCGCAGAGGCCAATTGACATCGCCAAAACGACTGATTATTCGGTTGTCAAATTTGGTGCGCAAGAGATCGATTGCCGGTCGGTTTGTATGGCATGTAGCGCCATCTTGTTGAAAGGTTGTTCATATTCATAGCATCGATTTGAGGTCATAAAAAGTTGATCAGCATGGATCTGTAACGGTCGCCATTGACGATAACGGCTTTTCCAGCAGCGTTGTCGAAGAAAAATGAGCCAATTATGCTATCACTCCAAAATCCACACCAAACAGTGCCATCAACTATTGGTAGATGCATTGGCTTCTCTACGATTATGTGATGCTGTTCCAAACCCCAAATCAAGCAGTTCTGCTTGTTTACATAACCCCCGATATGAAAATGCGTTTCATCTGAAAAGATGGTTTTCCGACCACAATGAGGTCGATGGATTTTGTCCTACACTAAAAACCACAGCCGTGATATTCTCGGGCGTGCGCATTGTCCGAGCTCGGGGACCACTTTTGACATCCAATAGCAAGAATTTCTCACGAACTTTCTTCACCAATTTCACTACGCGCGGTTTCTTCTAGACAACACAGACTTTGGAAATAAGTTTTTAATATTTCGAAACGCTCCTCAAGCGAGAACATAATTGTTTCGTGACCCGAAATATCAGACTGACGAGCTTTTAAAATTTCAAACAAATCGTTCAAAAAAGTGTTGCCATAGCCTATGATTTTAAAACAAACCAGTAGATGGCACATCCTTTAATTATTCTGAAAATCACTCAATATGTAGTCAATATTTTATCGACTAGAGATTTAAACGATTATATTCAGATAATTCCAGATATAATTTTTCTGCAAATGTCGCAGTTTATACTCAAAACGTCAAACGGCTATATCCATAAACCAAAAATTAAAATTTCGAGCTGAAAATTCATGCTAGCTTTATATAAATTCATGCTAGCCACCACGTAGTGCTACTTGAGGTCTACATTGTTTGTTTAGCTAAGGTTAGGGATTTCTAGGCTTCCCAGCAATTAAAGGATATCTTACAAATACATAAAAGAAATTTTAAAAAATTCGGGATGAATCTTATAAACGTCTTAACAGAGTTCCTTGAAACTTTTTACTATCGCGATAGTGATTTTTCGGCCTGGTATAGAAGAACTATACAGATAGTTGTAATAGTTGTTGCACAATGTCGTGATAGTGTATCATGACACTATTTACTGTCGCTAGAGTGATGTTTTTCTGGCCTGGGATATTAAACTCTCATCTTTTTAGTTAGTTGCGTTGTCAGCCGCACACCTCGTTGTTACATTAAGTAACTGTCACAGTCAAACTTATTTTGAATCGACATCATAAATACACAGTTTGACGTTCAGAATTTTTTTTTTACCACAACACTGCTACACTACACTTTAAATAATTGTTCATTGCTTACTGCAGCGATTTTTGAATTTAAATAAGAGTAAAATTATTAGACAATTGTTAATGCTACTGAAGTTAGCCGAAAATTACAGTCGAAAAAACCCTGCACTATCGACATATCTCGTATCAGGTGGTAGTACAAAATTCTGTTGATATTAGCCGAAAATTACATGTTATTGAAGTTAACAGTAAATTTCGGCCGAAAAAAATTTGAATAATCAATATCACATAATCCGAATATTTAAAGGTCATATGAACAGGATGAAGTTAGACCATTTCGTAAATAGCTGGATCCCATATTTATAATTTGTTGTGTTAGGGGCCAATGAATTTGAGTTGTGGCACTAACAGTGAACAGTGAATTTTTTTCGGCGAAAATTTACTGTTAACTTCAATAACATGTAATTTTCGGCTAATATCAACAGAATTTTGTACTGCCACCTGATACGAAATATGTCGATAATGCAGGTTTTTTTGGGCTGAAATTTTCGGCTAACTTCAGTAGCATCAATTGTTACGCTTAAGTTATTAAAACAGTTTTGTCGAAATATTATAAAAATAAATATAATTAAATTTGAAACACTTAAAATATGACAAATAAAAAAAACACGCCCAAGTTAGGTGGGTGTTGAAAACTAACAGGTTATATCGGTGTTCTAAAAACATTTTTGTGTTTTTATTGTCTTTTCGTAAATATTTCAAAATACATATGAACTTCCAATTTTTGGGAGACAAACAGGTGATAAGAGTTTTGACCAATTCAAAAGATATTGGGAAACCTAAAGTAATTCGGCTTTGGCCAAATATTGCATGTGCAGAAAAGACTTCCCATATAAGTACTTATATTTGTAAATATTTGGAAACCGTGAGAGCTGCAAATCCTAAAATCCATGATACCTATCACAAAATATTTAAACATGTGTGCCAGTTCGCATCCCACCACAAATACCACACCTTACGAAAATCAATAATTTAAAGAAAAATATACGAAACATTTATTCAATAAAACCGCTACATAAAATGATCCATTTTCAATGCACCAATAAAAACATAAAATTTAATGGGAATTTGAGTATGTGTACTACACATATAACTCTAGAATTTATATGTTATGTGCTTTTGCAATACACAATAAAATGGAGGCGATAAAATTTTTTACAAATTCATCATCATTCTAGAGAATCTAGATTGTAGAATCTAGAGAAGAAAAGCATATAACACACCGAGTACAATAATTTTCATTGCTTCTTTACCACGGTAAACAATCCGTATGTACGAGTATGTATACGAAGAACCCTTCTACATACATCGAGTTAAATTCGGGTCGGGGTAAAATGATAAAAGTTGAAGTCTTATAAGAATGATAACATAAATATTATTTTATCCTCATATACTCGTATTTTCTTTTATTATTTTTTTTTTATTTCAATTTTCCAATTTTTTGCGTACACAACATATTTATGTGTGTGTGTACAACATTATGTGTATATTGCGTATACCGTATACATGTGTATATTAAGATTAAGACACAGTAATAATAATACGCGTATGTGTATATGTGTATGTATGTAGGTATGTGTATATAAATAAAAAACAACATCCATTTCCATTGTTTTCCATGATTTTGCCATAAAAAGGCAGCAAGAGACGAACGAAAGGTAATTTTATATATTTTACTTTTAACTTGGCACACAAGTTGGGAATTTTTCCGTTAAATTTTTTTTCTTTTGAAAACGATAAAATGGTTTTATATTATTTTTTATGGATTATTTTATTTATAGTTTTTATTGATATAGCCACTCACGACACGGCAAAGGGTTATACTCATTACAAACACCAATGTTTAATGTGTTTATGGTAATTTACATTTTATGTGTAGAGCAACCGAGAACTGCCAAGTATTTCCAGCAACATCAAATTTATTTTGATACAAGGGTAGTTTTCATTCAATCTTACTAAAATTTTATAGTTATTAAAAAATGTACCATTGTTCTCTCGTGTATCCTCGAAGCAAGCATTTGGTGAAAAACCAGACGAAAATATTTTGCTAGTTGATGCACATTTAATTACTGGTATCTGGCTATCCTGTTACATTTAAAGCAGGAACTAAAACTCCAGGCTATTTGAAAATATTGTATTTCGTTACATTGAAAGTATATTTAATACAGATGCAACAATTATTTTTCCATTTTAAATAAATTACCCCGTAAGTGTGTTGCAAAACACATTCAATTCAATTATTTATAGATACAAAAAACTGGACAAATCTACAAACTGGGACATAACATACCGACCAATTAATCGATTTTTGCAAAAATGGAACATGCAGTTACAACGATAGCCAAATGCTGTAATACATTTTTTACTTTACAATATTTAATTTCAACATGTATGGCGAAGACTAAGCAGGGATCCCGGATACGCCGGGCCTAACCCGGGTCACTCTTTTACATATAACAAGATGGAGGGATAGGAAAGGTTGTTAAGTATAATAGTCTTGACCCAGCTACAGGCACCTAAGTAGCCAATAGTTAGTAAATTGTTAGTTGAAAATAAAATGTAAGGTGGTTCGCACAAGACAGCACAATTATTTTTGTTTTGTTTAAATATAAATAATCATCAATCAGCATCCTAAACATTAATTAATTAATTAAGTTGGTAAATTTCCTGAAATAAAACAGGATATAACACAACGGCACACCGAGCAACGTCTGTCCCATTCCTATCCTGCAGACTGCTTACCCATAACAAGAAGGAAGGATAGAAAAGATTTGTTTTTTCTTTGTAGGATGCGGATCGACCTGGTTTCAGACACCCAGCGATCATACGACACAAGACAACACAACTCCAATCTACTAGAAGAAAGGATAAAGGTTAAATAGGTTTAATGGTTAACAATGACATTGGCCCTCACCAATTGCCTCTTTAAATCAGTACCTCCGGCATCCGGAAGTTTCATGAAATTTAACTCCAAATTAACTATCCTCAGCTTCCTAAACAATATAGCAATCCATTTTAATAATTTAAAAAAAAATACCAAACATCGCAACATGACAATTCAAAAGTGAGTCTAATAATGGACTCGAAAATTGCCTGGGATTAGTAAATCATTAAATCCATTTTATAATGCCAGTGAATACAGGTTATTTGCTTCAATGGTACACATTACAACAACTATCAATGAAAACACCGACTGTAAACTAATTATTGGGATAAAACAACATGTACATGTAGAAACACGCAAAATGAACACTTCATTCTGCATGTTGACCTGTACTAAACTCTTGAATACGTCACAAACTATTATTATAAGACCTAAACTAAGTTTAGAGTAAAGTTACGCTAAAGCCCCTAATATGGCAATCAGAAAATAATCATTGGGCAGGGTGCCCATTCTATAAAATTTGTAAAGTAAGTTCAAAAGATCATACCAAAATACCAACACGTATGATTACCAAGGTTTACACCGTATCAGACGCACACCTGATCTATAATTTTAACCACCACTCACTCTTGCCTACGCCGATGATATTATTCTCATTACCTGAGACACCACCACAATTCAACTCATTCTCGAAGAATTAATCAATTCACCAAGTGTAGTCAGCTTAGAGCCGAATCCGGTGAAATGCACCACACTTACACGAGATCCAGCTTCATCCTTCGGTCCTCTCCCCAGTCCCATTCTAGCTGGGACAAACTTCACCCGTCTTGACATAATGCGGTGTCGAGGCACATATTCAAGGTCAAACCTAAGTCGGCTATACACCATCCGGACTCGCTGACAAATGCAAATTTTTTTATAAAATTTACAGCTGTAGACAGCTGTATTTGGTCTTGGAAATTTGGTCGTTTTTTTATAAAAAAAGACCAAATTTCCAAAACCAAATACGGCTGTCAGCGTGTACAACACTGTAATACTCCCCACCACCACAGCCCATGGATCAATATGATTGCGCACCTTTTGTGGAAGGCACCCAGCCGTGGCTTTGCCAGCGCAGAGACACCCTGCCAAAGTGCCCCCACTATTGCGATCCAACCAATTTTCACAAAGCCCTCGTTTATTTTCCACGATCACCGAACCAATCATCGTGGGACCCCGGAGATCCTCTTTCTACACTGCCTTGCGCCGTGCTAACCATGACGAACTGTACAGCACACCACTGCTCTCGGGTACTAGGAGGAGCCTCTCCATTGCCACTGCGCCGGTCCAACCAGCTAGTGACAGCTGACCGGCAACTATTCAGTGACGCTTAGTCGCTCAAAGCGTTGACAGTTTGCACTTATATTTGAATATGACAAACACATGATCGCTGTCCATGTCTGCACCTCTGCAAGATCCAACGTCGGATATGCTGGTGCCACTTAGACACCATGACGTAATTTGTACATTATTGCTAGGTTGATGACGCGTCGGCCGTTGGTATTACAGACAAGCGGTTAGGTCCGATGTGCGATGTACCCTCTGTACTCCCACCGACCTTCTTCTCCATCCGATCCATTTTTGGTGGGTGCATGTACATTAACGATCGCGATGTTAAACTTCTTAGTGCGAAGTCCGGATCCGTCTTCCAGACCATCCAAGCCCCTGCAATGCAATGCAAGCGCGTCCAACGTGCAATTCCCTGCTTTTTTCGAAAGGTGCTCTAGATCTCCTGTACTCACCGACCAAATGGCTTAGTGGTTAAAGTTTTGGCGTTTGGATCGGGAGGTACCGGGTTCGAATCCCGATAGGGGCAGGATGCAAAGGGAATTTTCATCAACAAATTACGATTTGTGATGAGAAGGAACAATTCTATGACCCCCTGTCGGAGTGCGGGGCTCATGGGCCGACCTATCTTCCATGCCAGTATAGGCTGGCATGGAGCTATGCAATGTGCAGATGGTAATAAAAATCGAACCTATATCCGTACGTCCTCGAATTGGCCAATACAGGCGTAAAGCTAAGGACGTAAATAAGCGAACCGCGAAAGAGTTGGGAGAGCCTCGGCCCCAGAACAGTACAGGGAAAAGGAAAAAAAAAAAGATCTCCTATACTCAAGAGACCAATCACACTCCATGTTCCCATTCCAAAGCGTTGTTCGTGTACAACTTCTGAGGTCGAGCCCATGCGAATCCGATACGGCAACCCGAGGCTCCTGACTAGGGTTCACAGCCCAACTGTTTTTATGAGAGAATGTTGTTGGCCTACCTACACACATTTCACGTATCTGGGTCACGCACTGGTGAGAATCTCAAGGCATCCAGCTCCACCTTGAACACACGTATACAAAGAGCCGCCTGATACAAGACAGATGCTCACCTCAGCCGCTCCCATCCTGGAGAACAGACGCTGATTTGGTATTAGTTTTTGGGCGCCAATGATTTGCCCTGGCATGTAGTGTCCATGACTATAAACAAAATTTCCCCTGCCCGTCTCCACTACACCGCCTCTTTTAGAGTTATCCAGAGAGCACTGATTCTTTTAGAGTTATCCAGAGAGCACCGCGAGGAGGTATGAATCTAGGAATTCGCCCCCCACTTGTGTCATGACACAATACATACGCAAACTAAATGGATTAAATTCGAATATATTAAATGGATATCGAAGTTTTGTTAATGGTGAAAACAAATTTATTAATTTTAAATCATCAAACCAAAACTACTTAATTGGTCAAATTTTCAAAAAAATTGTTAGTGGAATTATCTGAACTATATGCATGGATTATAGACGATTAAATTTCACCTCAGGCACTTGATCTATATCACCGGAAATGCTAAAGTTTTGAATACAAACCGACAGAATTTCAGAAAAAAAATCTCTAGAATTATTTGGATATATTCGTTCAAATCTCGCCTCACAGGTGACGCAGGAGCACTTGACATATGCTACCGGATTCGTTGATATTTTTTCTACAAACTGAGAGATTTACAGCAAAAATCTATCAGGTATTATCTGGATATAGTTGTTGAATCTTCTGAATGCTTCACAGGCGACTCACTAGCACCTGAAATATACCGCCGGATTCGTTGAAGTTTTAACTACAAACTGAGAGATCTATAAATTCTGTCTGGAATTAACGGGATACTCATACGACAACATTCCTTAAGTTCCAGTCAGAATTTTCCTGTAAATCTCTCAGTTTGTAGTCAAAACTTTAACGACTCCGGAGGTATATGTAAAGTTCTTATCAATCGCCTGTGAGACGAAATTTAATCGAATATTCTCTGATAATTCCAAATAGAGTTTTTCTTTAAATCGCATTTAGTTTGCAGTCAAAACTTCAAACGACTATATCCATAAACTATAAATTAAAATTTCGGGCTGAAAATTCATGCTAAGTTCATGGTGGTCAATCACTTAGTGCTAGCTTCCCAGCAATTGAAAGAATTACTTAAAAATACATGAAAGTAATATTTATAATTTTGGACTAAATGTTATAAATGTCACACCAGATTATCATGACACATTTTACTTTCGCGGCAGTCAAAGTTTCTCGAGCTGGGATAGAAAACTTTCCCGATAGTTATAAATAGTTTAGTGTCGCCATCAGGCTTTTTGGACTGAATATCGAGTTAGCTTCATATAAATGAAGAGTTTAAGTCTGACTAGGCTACCAAGCAGTAGGATTATATCTTAAAAGTACATAAGAGTAATTTTTAAATTTCGGGCTGAATGTTATAAATGTCATGACAGTGTATCATGACACTGTTTACTGTCTTGATAGTGACATTTTTCTGGCTGAGATAGTAGAATCTCACGATAGTGATAGTTTAGTGTTACTTATTTGGGCTGAGTATCGAGCTAGCTTCATATACATGATGAGCACTATGGGATTTTTCAGTCAAATTCGAATCTATCGGAACCATAAGGTATCAGAAGAAACAATTTGCATAATTGATAAACGGACACTATCCATCGCCTTCCTGCTCTATCTAAAACATCGTAAGAGCCTTAGGGCCGATATGTTTGACATCGCTTTGAATTAAATACTTAATTCAGTGTTTTTTTCCTCATTTATTATGGCTTGGCTCCATATTAGTAATCAATTTGCCCTATTTTACAATATAATTTTTTTCCACTCATTCATCTTTCATACATTAATCCACTTTGATACTGTTATTCATTCTTATAAATTCACACAAATCCTTATAGAAATTTTCTCCCATTCGCAACAATGTCCAGTAAAATTTATTGCACTCATAAGGACATCAAACAATGATAATGAAATTTGTAGTAAAAAAATTATTAAAAACTTTCACTGTTAAATTTTCAATTGGAAGAAACTTTTTTTCAAAAGAAAATTATAAAATTGGACACGATTCTAAATGTTGTACCGTCGAATCTAGAAATATCTACTGATTCTAGCTGATATTTATGGTAAAGGGTAGATCGGTATATATTTAAGATTAGTTCTATTAAAAATTATATTTAGAAATTGAGCATTTTTGATGAGTTTCAAACATGAATTTGTTGTTTCTAACAATCTAATGTTATTCAGGTCACTCGCCCTTATTGCATTACTCATATTGGATTCCCATTTATATGTTGAGTGGCATCATAATCTCTCTCCACACAACACTAACTTTCGGTCAGAAATAAAATTATCACTTACAAGTTTTTCCAGGGAAACTCAGGCTCAATAAATAAATAAACACATTCAAGGTGCATATCCACAGTCATAGGGGTCGTGCATTTAGTCATTTTCAAAAACCCAGGGAATTCATTCCAAACGAACTCAACACAAATTCCATTCATACTGGCATTTACATTTTCGGGTAACATACATGTAGTAAAATCACCAAAATTATTCCGAACATCCAACATCATTTCTAAGAATTGATTTCCATTCTCACGATCAAAGAATTATTGTTTTAATGGCTTGGGTTCAAACCATGCTGAATTTAGGTGCCTTTCATAAACCACTCCCAAATCTGCAAAAGGAAACACCACTCGCCCTTCCATTTTTAAGACTCCGAAAATTCGGAGTTCAAGTCAGTCATCAAGTTATTGCTCATACTCAGCAGACATCAACTAATGTCCAATCGATACTACCTACAGATATGATGAAGGTAATAAATTATCTGGTCAATCCATATTGTGCACTGGCTCTCAAGCAAGCTTCAGCACTGAGCAATTCGTACATCGGCTAGGACTAGACCGAAGAAATGAACGAATCTCAGAAACTGGGTTACGTACTTCCGAAGCGGGAATAACAAGGGGGTTTTTAACCATTCACTTTAACCAGAAAAAGGTATACCGTATTCAGTGTTAACGCTTTCATATTAAAACGAATTACAATAAAGTTGAAATAAGATACAGCAAATGTGTCTTGGAATTATGTCAAACAGGCTAATCCCAAATTCACTAACCCCACGAACTGGATGTGCTAATTGGAATAAAACACTTCTTCCGCATTCTGAAGGATAGGCAAGTCAAAGGTAATTAAAATGAGCCCATCCTTCAAAATACCATTTGTGGATGGATTGATTAGGTTCCTTTTTGTCACATTACGGGGTGTTCAAACAAAATTGCTATGCAAATAAAATTAAGAGTTGGGTTTGATGGATCCACTTCATCCACAGCAGGCCTATCATTAAACGACTACCTTGCGGTCGATTGTACTGTAAGATAAAATTTATATTCCCAAAAATTACATGGTGCACGAATCCATTACCCGGGTGTTCAAAGAATCATTTACATGGACGTTATTATTGATCGACCAAAAACTCCACTACAACAATTCTTGCAAGCTCCGGATTTCAACTACGGAATTGGATGCCCAACTCTCGCACCATACTCAAAGACATTCCATTAGCAAATCAGGAGAGAGGCTACAAATTCATTGACTAAAGAAGTGAAACGGATACATTAAAGATTTTGAGCGTTGAAAATAATTCACTAAATGATGTCTTCAAACTTCAAGCTATGTCATCGAACAGAGAAGCAATTACAAAGCCCACAATTCTGTCAGAAGCGGGCCAAATATTCGACCCTCTTATGGTTAGCCCGCTCCGATAAATGTAAAAACAAAAAATTTAGATTTGTACAGGGTGGGTCATCAGTTGGTCCATTTTTCAATCGATGAATTTTAGTACTTAATGATATCTGTTCTAAATAATTCTTTTTTCGTGTGAAAAGTTAAAAATATGCCATTTATCATCAAGTCGCTAAAACACAACAACGCATTTTGATTGTCCAAATTTATTATGAAAATAATCGTTCAAAAACAACAACATTTCGTAAATTACGTGAGAGTTTTGGTCGGACCGGATAAGTGGTGCAGTGGTTAAAGCTTCGGCACTTGGACCGGGAGGTGCTGGGTTCGAATCCCATCAGAGGCTAGATTCAAATCGAATTTTCATCATCGATTACGATCGTTGATGCTAATAAATACAACTAAGACCCTCTGATGGAGTGCAGAATTCCGTGTCACGCGCCGACCCACCTTCCATGTCAATGTACAGGTTGACATGGAGCTTGCAATGTGCAGGTGGTATACTGTAGTTGTGTGAGTAGGTGAAGTAGGTGGGTTAATGATGTGGAGTGAATGAGTGGTATCACAGTGGGCCTTAAAATTGGCCTTAAGTGTGCAGTAAGCAACCACTGAAACCTTTTGTCGACATGGACGACCTACTGAGCGTGCAATTGGCAAAATTATTGATCATTTTGAAGAAACGGGTTCAATGGAAGGTCGTAGACCTTATCAACATGTTCATCCAGTTCATACTCCTGATGCAGTGGCAGCTGTTAGTGAAAGTGTCCGTAATGAACCAAGCACATCAACCAGGCATCGTTCACAAGAGTTAAATATTTCACGAACCACATTTTGCATGTTGATCTTCATTTTCATCCATACAAAATTCAACTAACTCAAAAATTGAAGCCACTAGACTATTCAAATCGTCGTCGTTTTGTTAATTGGATGCTTGAACGAAATGAACGTTTTTCATCAAAAATCATCTTTAGCGATGACTCTCATCTTCATCTTAATGGGTAATTGGGTGCGTTAATTAGCAAAATTGTCGAATTTGGGGAGCGGAGAATCCTCATGTTATTCACGAAGCAGAAGTTCATCCTCGAAGAGTCACGATTTGGTGTGGTTTATGGGCTGGTGGCATCATAGGACCGTTTTTCTTTGAAAACAGACAGGAAAATTTCATTACAAGAATAGGTAACGCTACCGCAACATGTTAACTAGTTTTTTGTGGCCCAAATTGAATGAATTAAGTGTCAACAACTTTGGTTTCAACAAGACGGAGCGAGGTACCACGCAAGTCGTGTAACAATTTATTTATTGTTAACAAAATTTACTGATCGCATAATTTCAAGAAATTGTGAAGTTCCTTGGCCTAACACTGATGATTATTTCTTTACTTGATTATTTCTTCTGGGGTTATTTGAAAAGCAACGTGTATGCTAATCATCCACAAACAATTGAACAACTAAAAAACAACATTCGAGCTGAAGTTGAGGTCATTGATTCGCTTTTTTTGTAAAAAGTCATCGAAATTTTTGATAGACAAAGCCGTGGTGGGCATATGAACGATATTGTTTTTCATACATAAATGACATAGAACCACCGTTCCTTATCAATAAAAAATTTTGACTTTTCATCCCAAAATGTGTGTTTTATTTACAAATGAAAAAAGGACTAACAGATGGCCCACCCTGTATTGGCATAAAACATTGAAACAAATCTTAATACATCGACGCACCACGACGGATCAATCATCAAGGGTAAAAATATCTGTGAAGTTAGCCGCAAAACTATCCCAAAGAAAATCGATAGCACCATTAAAATACGAATATCGGGACATTTCTCAGTGTCATCCCGAAAAATTTTAATATCATGACATTTTTCATGGCCAAAAAACCCCATTCCGAAAAAAATCGAAAAACAACGAAATATAACGAAAAAAGTCACGACAGTTGATCCTAAAATCTAAAAAAATATTAAAGCGCTGAAATGTATATCACGAAATTTAATTCCAAAGAAGTTACTAATCGAACATTCTATCCTTTTAATAACTGTAACAAGCATTGCAAGAATCAAATTTTAGTAATCGTTATCAAAATGCTAAAGATTCATTTTAAATACAATCACTTAAAGTTAGAATTCATTCAAAGTTGCCTGGATAACTTCATAGAGGTGTGATTTTACGATAAAATATTTAATTCGCGACCGACAAATGCTAGGAAGGGTCAAACCGAATGTTCTTTTCAGCTCACCGCGAGGGACCGAACCGAGGCTCACAAGGGTTCTGCTTTTATTCGGTACTATCGATTTTAGGCTGTTTCACCCAAAGTTAAAAGTAAATCTCGTCAGTTTGTGGCCCATTGATGGATTAACGAAATGTCGGCTATGACATCAAATAAAACCGTTATTATTCATCTTCTAAGAAGTTGCATTACATTGACCAGGTAACCGCATACAGGACAAGGCCATTGTAATGTATTTAACCCAAACACAAATTATTGTTTACACAATGTTCAAACACATTATTTATAATTGAATAGCGATGGTTACATGCTCCAACCAAACGAAAACAAATTGTTTTCTCGTTTGGTGGAAAGTGTTTAATGAAAATCCTTTAAAAACAACATACAATAAAAATTACATAATGTTCATGTTTACAACATTAAACGGAAATAGCAGTACGTGTTTATGCATAAATTATAGCAGTTTTCCAAAAATTTTCTTTTTAACGTTTTCATGTGGGCAAATCGTTTTCATTCATTAACGATTAACTGAATTTGTACACCTACGACTGTAGACAGGCAACAAGAATGTTTTTGCTGCTTTTTTTTTGTTTCATCCGCATTCATGTACAAATACTTGATGATGTATCACATAATATGATTTATGATCATTTCCATGGCAAATTATGCAGGAGGAGAATTTAATTATTGTGAGTGTATCCATTTTTCTGGAAAATTTTCATTTATACTGTCAACATGCCAAATTTTGAATTTAATTTATGCGAGTATCCCAAAACCCCTTCCCCCCACAATATGATAGTTTGGATAAGTGCGATTTAACGCATCTCTTGTATAATTAAATTAATCAGATTTTTACATTTCCCTCCAAACTTACTTTATGTATAAAGTTGGTTGACACCATAACAGGGTGGAAAGGGTTCAGTATAATCAAACCCAACGCAACGTAAGAAGCCAGAACGACCATGCAACTTTTCGGGTAAGCAAAAGCAAAAAATTTGTATTTTATTGCGCTACCACCCAAACACATTGCGATGTTCTTTGAGTGAAATCCGGTCGAGCAGCATACCGAAAGTTGGTTTACCACAAATAACATGAAAGTGGTCAATTTTGATAATGTAACTCTAATTGAGGGGCTTACACATACGCTCAGTTGCGCAAGCCTAACTCAAAAAGTATCAATTTACGTCATTACCATATAAAAATATGTGCCTAAAATTTTTAAAAATAGGACAAGAATGAAGCGGTTTTAGTACTACAAATCGAAAAGCGACGATTAGTGACATCTGTATAAAACTATAACTAATACTCAGTTATGTATAAACAAATATGGTCTTCTACTTTTCGCCATAAATCAAAATCCATACATCAAAACAAAATCCATAGATCTGATGAGGGAAAAGAAGTTGCACAGTTATGTTGTTACACCTGTTCACATTATCAGCAAACGTAGTGGGCCGCACCAGACGACATCCGAATCGTTTGAAGAGGATCAAAATGTGAAAAAGGGACCAAAGTCACTTTATGTATAAAGTTGATGTCTTTTACGTCACCATAACAGGGTGGAAAGGGTTTAGTATAATCAAACCCAACGCAACGTAAGAAGCCAGAACATCCATGTAACTTTTCGGGTAAGCAAAAGCAAAAAATTTGTATTTAATTGCGCTACCACCCAAATACATTGCGATGTTCTTTGAGTGAAATCCGGTCGAGCCGCATACCGAAAGTTGGTTTACCACAAATAACATGAAAGTGGTCAATTTTGATAATGTAACTCTAATTGAGGGGCTTACACATACGCTCAGTTGCGCAAGCCTAACTCAAAAAGTATCAATTTACGTCATTACCATATAAAAATATGTGCCTAAAATTTTTAAAAATAGGACAAGAATGAAGCGGTTTTAGTACTACAAATCGAAAAGCGACGATTAGTGACATCTGTATAAAACTATAACTAATACTCAGTTATGTATAAACAAATATGGTCTTCTACTTTTCGCCATAAATCAAAATCCATACATCAAAACAAAATCCATAGATCTGATGAGGGAAAAGAAGTTGCACAGTTATGTTGTTACACCTGTTCACATTATCAGCAAACGTAGTGGGCCGCACCAGACGACATCCGAATCGTTTGAAGAGGATCAAAATGTGAAAAAGGGACCAAAGTCACAACATTAATTAAATGCGAATGCTAGAAACCAATATTGTTACTCTTAACAACCAACATTTTCAAAAAAAAACGCGATTAGTGCAACCTTATAATGTCACCAGGACGCAACGAACAAAACATGGTCCAACATGACGAAACATACTATAAATTCACACAACACGGTGCAACATCACACAACATGGCACAATATGGCACACATGACGCAACATGTTGCAATATCTAGCAACATCCACAACATGCAATATAGTGCAATGTGACGAAACATAATGCAACATAAAATAATACGGTGTAACATCCCACAACATGGTGCTACATGGCGCAACATCATGCAACATGGTGAAATATAACACACAACATGGTGTAACATGACGGCTCGTCCGGAGGACGCCTAAATGAATCATGCAAAAATCAGAACACCTTGTAATCATTTCCTAGCATTCAAAACGCGTTAAGACAATGTGACGTAACATAGTGGAACATCATATAACATCCCTCAACATGGTGCAACTTCACACAACATGGTGCAATATGGTCAAACATGATTCAACATCCAACAACGCAGTGCAACATTCGGCAAGCGGCTAATTTTTATCAAAATCATATCCAAAAAAATCGAAATAAAATGTTTTTTTTAAATCTTTGCAATCTGTTTTGGGACAGAAGCACTCCCAACTATTTCGCAGTTCGCTTTTAACGTCCTACCTTATCCAGTAGCTAAATCGGAGACATAGGACAATAGTCCGATTTACGTACAACAATCTGCGCTTTTCATAGCTTCATGCTCGCCTTTAGTACTGACAATAAAGATGGGTCGGCCCACGAATTCTGTACTCCGCCAGGGAGTCATGGTCATAGTTGCATTCAATATCATCACCGATATAATATAGAAAGTACGTCCCATACTCCACCGGACGAACCTCTGAACGTATTTCCCCGAAATGGGTGCTATCACAATCGACTCCTGACACTCGAAAACCCTCCCTAGCCAATTTTTATAAACTTCGAGCAAGCCAAAGAAAAATTAAAGAAAAGGATCCCGGTTGCACCGTAGGACCCTCTGAACAAATTTTCCCGAAATGTGGGCCAATCGCAATTGAAATCCGGCCCCATCAAAATTGGTTTTTGGTACTCGAAAGCACTCCTTCAGCGATTTTTATAAAAATCGTGCGAAATGAAAAAAAAAAATTAAAAAACAAGAAGGTGGACCCACCAGCCGACCCTCTGAACGGATTTTCCAGAAATCTCCCCCCATCGCAACCGATTCCTGGCACACTAGTAAAGCCTTACTTACCAAGGCCCACCTTGAACGAATTTTCCCGAAATCTGTACCAATCGATTCCTAGCAAATGAAAACCCCCTCTTAACGATCAATTTTTAATAAAACCGTGCGAACCAAACAACCCGTTTAAGAACGTTTTTCATGATCTGTCAACGTCAAAACGTCAGTCAAGGTTAACTTTTTCATCATGCTGAAGTTTAAAACGAGCAACGTTTGGAAATTATTAAAAATTACTACCGCAATTCTGAGTCGGTAGTCGCAACTTTGAGAGCGCTTACTCCAATTTTCGGTTGTAATAATTGTTCAATCAGACAGGTTGTGCGTGCTATAATGGATAAATTCGAGTTAAAATATTCATTATTGGATGTCCCTATGTCAGCAAGATAACGGATCGGTCGACGTACCAAAAATATCGCAGCCGTAAGTGTTTCATTTTAAAATCAGCCAAATCAGTCGATTCCACGCCGTTGTGGCGATTTTTGAGTAAAGGTCTTGGCTTACATCCTTACAAGATCAAATTAACTCATGAACTGAAGCCTCTTGATCATTTGAAGCGCCGAAACTTCTCCGATTGGGCTCTGCTAAAGTTTGAAGAAAATCCTGAATTTCATCGAAAAATCATCTTCACCGATGAAGCTCATTTTTGGCTGAATGGCTTTGTCAATAAGCAAAATATGCATTAATGGACGCAGCAAACAATGTGGGTTTGTGCTTCAAGAGACTCCATTACATCCATAAACAGTAACCGTGTGATATGGATTTCATGCCGGAGGTGTAATTGGACCATATTTTTTTGTCGTTGAAAATGATCGCCACGTTACGGTCAATGCAGCTCGCTATCATGCCATGTTGGAAAACTATTTTTGGCCAGAATTGGACGGACTTGACATCAGTGATATGTTGTTCCAACAAGATGATGTCACATGTCAGACAGCTGGTCAAACAATTGATCTATTGAATTTATTGAAGGGGAAATTCCAAAACCGTGTAATCTCGAGAACTGGTCCGGTCGAATGGCGATCTCGCTTGCGGTTTAACGCCGTTGGATATCTTTTTATGGGGGTACGTTAAGTCGTTGGTTTATGTCAACAAGCCAACAACGTTAGAGGAGCTCAGGAATAATATCGAACGCGAAATTGCCAACGGTCCGGCCGATATGTGTAAAACAGTGGTGGAAAATTGGGGGGGGGGTCCTATGAACAAGATTGAATTCCATAGTTAAATGTAACATGTGTACTGCACCTGGAATAAATTTCAGCCCAATATCTCAATTATTCTGTGTTTCATTTAAATACAAATTTGTTATGTCCTTATTGAAAAATCCTTTACTACGAATAATAATTTGTGAATAATATTATTGCCACGGATTGGGCTCGAACCAGCCATCTTTGGAATGGTATCACCTAGTGGTGTACGAATTAAGAGTGTTATTTACTAAAGTAAGGGTAAGTTGTGCAGGGTTGGTTATCGCTCAAAAAGCATCTGTGGGAACGTTTCCTTCTAGAGTTTTATGATATTCAATAGCTATTATGGAAAACTCGTGCTTAGATTTTCCTTTTCTCGAGAAAATTTTCAATATTTTGTTATTAGCTCTCAAATTTAGAGAAGTTGTGCAAGCTCGAACGGAATATACAATGACAATAGACTCAAATTATTTTCGCAGTAATAAGGTAAAATCGATATTCTTGTGCCTAGTTGTGTTTCTTTTTAAATATTTTAATTTTATATTATAGAAAAAATTTAATTAAAAGTAAATTACCCATAATTTCCAGAAAAAATGTTTTAAAACTAACTGATAAAATTGTCGATAGAGGGCCAGCGATGGTAAGCAAAATACGGAGTTTTCGTTTAGGTAGGTTCGAAAGGTGAAGAAAATGTGTAAATAGCTACATTAAAGATTAATTTTTAGGTTAGGTTCAACATTAAATTTAATTTAGTAATGAACGCTCTTAACTACTCGGCCACCTAGCGTTATATTTGTATTAGAGAAGAATTCGTCACAATACCATCAAAACAAAATGTTGACCCTCAATTTGCTTTAGTGTTTTTTCGCTTGCATTGACAACAATTGCACTGTGCGGCAAAAATACTCCATTTTGAAATTGTGTTTATTGGCGAAGATGTAATTAGAGTGGTCAGACGTATCCCTTTCTTGGCTATTATACCCCTTCTCTCATAACCGCTTTGCAAAATACCCTAATTAAAAATATGAAATGGAGTACATTTTTATGCTTTTGTACATTTACATTTACGAAGCATTTAAAAATGTTCAATCCGTTCTCTTGGCCACTCCGAACGATACGCGACATTAAATAAATTTTTGAAATTTTGCGACCTCGTTATCGGCAAAACAAAGATTTGTTACGTAATGTTATAATTTAAGCTTGACATTGCTTCTAGATAATGAACGACAGACTAAAATGTCCAACAAGACAAAACGTATCGTTTGTCGCTTAGTAAACAGAATTGTTCATTGATGTTCTGACCAACATCCGATCCACCCCCTTGGCGGCTAAAAGCAACCAAAGAATTTTAAGATTCCCACTGATATCGCATTGCTTTCTCTGTTCTCTCCAGCTAAAGAAAAACGTCAAGTGTTGTGTTTGTGTGTGTAGTCATCGTCTCGTCTCCAAAATAACCGAAAATCAATTTTTTTAGAAAAAAATTTTACTTCCGATCAAATTCCAGACAAATGTACTGAACCAATTAAAATGTCAAGTCAATTTAAAATCTGCTTGGCCTCTTCGTAAATCCCGTAGAATATAAAACACTAGCAAAAAACAAGAAAGTTCCTATGCAAAAGTAGCACAACAGAAACCGGCACATCCTCCCAATCAGCAAAAAATCAAGACAAGAAAAAGATCCCACAAAAAACGGTTTCTATCAAAATTAGTAATTTATGGAAAATGATCAGGACCAGCCTTGCTACAACTTCAACCTAGAATCGACCCATTCCTAACCGATTCCCTCCAAAATTGTTATACCAAAATACTGCCAAAAACAAGAAAACTCCAAACCCCAATTTAGGAATTTTAGTCTGGTCACTCTAGGTAAGATAGACGAAGAAATTTGTATGTCAGAATGGCGTTTCCACATCATTACTCAATCTAAACTTTACTTAAATTTTATAAATTGCAGCTGTCACAAAAGCGGAAGATGTATGATCAAAGTAACGTAAACATACTACTGTGGGCAAAAAGTGCGCTACGCGCATTAGAGGCTATTCCAGAAATTGATTTTAACAACTGTTTCGAGGCTTGGAAAATACGTTGGCACAAGTGTATTGAGGCTGGGGGGATTACTTTGAGGGGGACGAAATAGATTTGGAGAAATAAATAAAGAATTTTAAAATTATGAAGAAAGTCTTACTATTTTTTGCCCACAGTATTATATTTAAAAAAACCTAACTTAGTTATAAACTTGAAATTAATTTAGCTTCGGCTATTTTATAACAAAATGTATCGAAATTACCCAAGTCACACCAAATGCATTGATGATGATTATTAAAGTTTTACTGTAGAGAAATAAAATTCTGACACATTCAATTCAATGAAAATTTTATATTCGATTTTCTACTGTAATTTATATTTAGGCACATTTAGGCGCAACACACCGATGTCTTAAGATGTAATTTTTATACACGTGCATAATTTTTATATGAACACCACACAGTCGAATTTAAGTACGAAACATTTCATATGTCAAATCGTATTTATGACGGAAGCCGTAGTAGATATTTAATCAGTGTTTGCTGAACATCATAATCGGTTACTAAAATGTTATTAATTAAAGTATTTGAAGTGGTCATGTGCTTATCTATCACACAAGTATTACAATCAGTTAAGTGCCATTCGTTTAATGAATGTCAAATTAATATCCAACGTGATTTATCAGATTTGCAACCACTTCTGTTGAACGCAAATCGCAATCAAATTATATATCCAAAAATAAGCGACCGCCGAATTTTGCGATTGAATGCAAGTGATGAAATTGAATTTTACTGCAGTGAATACGAACGATATTTGAGTGAATGTTTGTATAATACGTACTTTGAAATAATTGGAAGTGATACCGAAATTGATATATCAAATTATACTTGTGCTCAACTCCCCGAGCATACCGCACGCCGCACCGGAAACAAATGTGGTACATCAACTCACCGAGGAATCGAAATCGAAATTGGATTTCAAGTAACGAATGAAAATTTTATCCGTTTAATGCGCGTATGCCATAACGAAGATGAAATTGCAACGCTTTATGTCCATTACGAACAAAAACCGAATAATCTCGAATTTCAGCGAAATTTTCCAAGACCACGATTTTTTCAAGGTGATTTTCATACACATGTGAATATGGATCGTGTGTTCACGAGGCGTGAGCAACGAATAGCAATTTCACGAATACTAGGAAGTCAAAATCTTGCCGATCAATATATTCACCAAACTAACGATTTTTTTCTTGCACGTGGCCATCTAGCCGCAATGTCTGATTTTATTTATGGTGCCGAACAGCATGCAACATTTTATTTTTTAAATGTTGCACCGCAATGGCAAATGTTTAATGGTGGTAATTGGGCGGTCGTTGAACGAACTTTAAAACGATTTGTGGCCAATCGTAATATTGATACCGAAATATATACTGGAACCTATGGTGTACTAACTCTGGCGGATGAGCATGGTGTGCACAATGAAATTTATTTGGGTGGTGAAAAACAAATACCGGTGCCAAAATTTTTTTATAAAATCGTGATTGATCCGAAAACAAGTTCGGGCATTGTTTTTATTGGTGTGAATAATGTTTATGTTACAATGGATGAAATTCAACGAGATTATATTTTATGTGATGACGTTTCCGATGGTTTTGATTGGCTTGGTGAAAATATACGAGGTGCGCAATGGGGCTACATATATGCATGCCGAGTGGATGAATTTATACGTGTTGTGACACATTTTGATGATAACGATCAATTATATCAAATATTCAATCTGCTAATTTAGTGATAAGAACTCAGTGTTAGTTTAAAAATTATTAGTTTAGCCAAAATTAGAAGATAAGAAATTTTGTATACGATAACACAAACGAAATCAATAAATATAAATATATTTGCTGCGCCTAAATGTTTATTATGTTTATATTTAGTACAATTATATATTTTTGTTACACTAGAACACCGGAAACTGAAAGTGCAGGCAAATGTCCAAGTTTGGCGGCGAGCTGATTTACTTCACAAGCGTACGAGTAACCTTTGTCAATATTTGTTCGATCCCAGCTCAACCACGATATTCTTGAACTGATATCATCACACAATATGTACGACGCATTAATTTCGGCCAACGTGGCATGCGGATTATTTACACCGACTAGTGCAATGGCTAGACGTGTAGAGGTCTCGATTGCGATTTTATAAAAAAGTTTTGGAACTGGAATTTTACTGGTCGCCCCGTCTAGATACAAATATAACTCCCTTTGAACTCCGTTTATATCAGGCGATGTCATAACACCATATGTACCGGTGTATATTTCCACCGATGTGCCACGATTAGCCACAAAATGTCTTAAACCATCCTCAACAGATTCCCAGTTAACTGCATTGAATTTTTGCCATTGTGGTGCCGCGTTTACAAAATAGAAAGTTGCTCGCTGCTGTGTCCCAAATATATAATCAACTTTAGCTGCTAAATGTCCTCGAGCCAAATATCCATCCCCAGTTGTCTGTACCAAAATATTTGCGAGTACAGCCGACCCCAAAATTTTTGTAAACATTTCAATTTGATTCACTTTAGTATATAAATTATCGACATTTTTGCCTCCAAACATTCCACCAGTAACAAAACTTGGCCGTGGGAAGCCCGTTTGATAACCAACATTTGCCTGGTTTTGATTGTATTTCACATAAAGCGTTGATTCTCCTATTTCATCGTGACACGCATCCATTATACTTAAAAATCGTGTTCCAGCCACAAATCCAACCTCAAACACTGCAGCTCCACCGTAGCATGTACGTCCTGTTCGACGTACAGTGTGTGCTGGATACGCGCTGCATACTATTTCACTGAATGGTTTAACCACACCATCAATTAAGAATTGTCCATTCGATTGGCATGTAGTGGTCGCGAATGACGTACAAAATGTTTCAATACTTTGTCCTGCAACCAGCGTGATCACACCGTTTGTACCTTGTGGCTCGACGAAGGTACTTGTGCCCGGCCACACGAGCAATGGCTGTGGTTCAGTCAAATCAAGGTTCACATTTATGGTACAACCAGTTGCGTACGTGACCAAACCCGCAAGAAAAACAAGTAATTTCCACATTGTATTATAAAACCAGATCACTCACAAAACGCTTGTATCGATTTAAACAACATTCTTTTGTATTAACACAATTTATAAGAAAAGATAAGGAATTTACTGGATTTTACCGTGTGTGCTAGTGATGGAAAATGTGTCAAGATGTTATCTAGAACAAAATTTATGAACGAGTACTTAATTCAAAACTAATAAATGCTCAACGAATGTTTAACCGATAAGACATGAACACCCACTAAATTTACCAATCATCATAACGAACCAATTTTAAAGCATGTGAATACCACAAAAGGTAAAGATGCAAATGCTATCTTTCAGATAGTAAGTGCGCTACTTAATCAATTAAGAGTTAACAACGCATACTTGATATATTACAGCAATTAATTACAAATTTAGAGCGTCCAACGTGATAAGATAGTTTAAATATAGAAATTAAAATTGTTCAATTCACCCCACCGCTCAGCCAAACGCAATTAGCGTAATTTGGTGAACTTTTGGAAGAAAAGCATGCAACGAAAAGTTTCTGTTATGTATTCTGACGTTTTCGAATAAATCGGAATTTCAAAATTCAAAATTGTAGTGAAATGATGCTGAGGATCTGCAGAGGATTTCGGAAGACATGTAGGTATCATTTAGAGTACTCGTGCGAAAGGTACCGCACTAATAGAAAAACCATGTTAATACTTATCTTATCACGGTTTTGAATTTTTTTGCGAGTTTTCCTCCCTATAAATACTTGAAAGATATTTAATTTGGTTACCAGTTGTAGAGTGTCCGTTCTAATTAAACATTAATTTAATAAACCATTTCAAAAAATGAATGGTTTTTCGTTAATTATTTTTGTTGTTCTTGCGACAGTGGCGCACTCACACGTTCTTACCGGCACATCGGTCGTCAAACTATTAGATGTAGTTGCTGATGGTGAAGATGATGTTTCAACAAGAGCAGCGTGTACCTTAAGTGTAAAAACTAATATTGGCCAACCTGGACCGCTAATTCTAAATCCTGGTACAACCACATTTTTCCGTGCCTCGGATTCTGCAGGTACTCTATCATTTAACGCAAATCAAAATGTACTTTTGGCATGTCCTGGATCATCAAATTATTTTGTGACGCATGGAACAAGTGTACGAGAATTAACCGCATCGTGCGTAAGTGGAACGACATTTTCTGTTGGTGGTACATCTTACTCATTTAATCAATTGGTGTGTAAACAAGACCCCGTTGAAGAGGATCGAACATCAGGAACCTGCTATAACGGTAAAACGCTTATCAAAGTTGGATTCACAGTTTCAGCCGGATTTGTAGAAGTGTATGAGGCATGCCACGATTTAGCACAACATAACACGCTTTATACCAAATTCATTTTAACGAAGGATGCAGCTGGATTCCAAACTGGTGTAGATCGTCCAGATTGGAGTAAAGGAAGTTTTTTCTCTGGACTTGATCCAACCACCTTATATAAACGTGCAACACAGCGAATAACGTTTACAACTCTTCTTGGGTCACAGTCACTTGCCGAACAACACGTCGATTTAGTAAACGATTATTTCCTATCGAAAGGACATTTGGTTGCAAAAAGTGATTTCTTGTATGGTGCCCAACAATTAGCCACGTTCTTGTACGTAAATGCTGCGCCACAATGGCAAACATTTAACGGCGCGAACTGGAATTCGCTTGAAAATGATGTAAAACAATTTGCGGCACGTATCGGTCAAGATTTAGAAGTATACACCGGTACATGGGGCACAGCAACATTACCAAATGTAAATGGAGTACAAACGAATTTATATTTGAGCCCGACCAAGGTTATGCCTGCGCCACGCATGTTCTGGAAAGTATTGTATAATCGATCAACGCAAGCTGGAATCGCGTTCATCGGACTAAATAATCCGTATCAAACAGCAGCAGAGGCGGCCGCCGATGTTCGTTGCACTAATATCTGTTCACAAGTAACTTGGTTAACATGGCAACCAACGAATTTAGTTAAAGGTTATTCGTATTGCTGTGAAGTAAACAACTTCCGTACTGCATTCCCAGAGTTACCAAGTTTCACGGTTACGAGTGTCTTGAGATAAATCAAAAAATTTTAAATAAATCGATTTTTTAAATAAAATAATTTTGGTTTTGTTCGTAAACTGGTTGGTATCTCCACCATAGATAAGTTTGATGTGAAGTGGTAGCGTGATTCATTTACACAAATTAACGAAAAAAATCAGTTTATCATTTCATTAAATTAATTATCACCAAAGACTAGAATGTCTTGTTGTTAAATGTTTGCAAAGGTGAACATTTAAATGTATCTGTGCGCACACACACAATTGCACATATATTAATAGCGTCACTAACAAAAATTAATTGGCAACATAATAAATTCCTATTGAAATTAAATGTTTCCGATTTCTTCTTCTCAGGTATAAATTTTGTATCGTGGATCCTTAAACGATAGTCCGCGGAACGATTACGTTTCTTCAACTTTTAGTGTAGTAAAACAATTGTAAAATAATATGCTCTTATCATGATGATAATAATAATAATAAGGTACGTACTTTACAAATTGGTAGGGCTGTATTGAAATTAAAATTTGTTGATAAGAAACTAAGTAAACAATGTGTTCTTGATCGTCATTTCTTAGCATGCGAAAATATTCCCGTACACGTTTATGACCGATAAGATCGATTGATTTTGAAGATACATGGAACTGTATCATAAGATATGAAACGTGACCAGTGTTGTGCTGAATTGTATATTCCGCGTAGATAATTAATATTCTACATATGTAGAGAATGTATGTAGACAATTAAAAAAATGGCGTCGGCTATGTAGAGAATGTCGAAAATGATTGGTTCTGTTTGCAATCAGACAATTTTAAAAATGCTCGAAAAAAGTCACAGCGAAATTTTTAAACCAAATACGTAATAGTAATTCAATGCTCAATATCATCGTCACGCAATAAAATGTTAAAACACAATTTCATGGCAGGATTAAACACAGCTATCACACAGTACCATTTTTTGCTTAAAAAGTGGAAGTTAAACTTAGGTAAAGAAGGTTGATA